>CM039472.1:13169493-13411714 GCA_022433065.1 Begonia loranthoides | reverse complement strand
TTGGCTCGGGCTCAAGTGACGGGTCCTCGGGGCACATCATACTACGTACCTAGAGTCCTTGGCTTTAAAGAGGTATTATCACTTAAATTATCCTTCATGAAACCTATTCATAATTAACATATTAAATTAATAATAATTCTACCACTAATATATATATGACCATATCCCTTAAGTTATTTTCCTAAACTTATCATCTATTCAACAACCATCCAACCTAACAATTTGACTCACCCAGAATAATAATCATAACTAATAAGCTCTCGCGTAACATAACAGATTCCTTCCTTTAAAGCCTAATATATATGATCATCATATTGACTTGAAAAGGGGTTACTAAATTGCCACAGAACATAAAAATATAATTCAACTAACTTCACTGATACTATTCTAACATGCACCTTCCCAAACCACAGGAGTAAGAACTGTACTTACAAGCAGTAACCTACTCTACTGTCAACCAACATAGACGTTTAGCATGCCATCACCAGATTATACTGTAATCAAACATTGAGAAATAACAGAAGAACTCGGTTACGTGAAGTACCCAAGAAAAATGAAACCAAAAAGAACTCTTTCCCAAGGATCGCAAACACGATTTATCACTGACTTTATCCAAATTTTCCAGAACTTCATGGTAACACCACCTCTCCCCCTGAACCATCTCTCTTTCTCTCAAACTTACAGATTTCATAGCAACCTACACACTCATATAATCTTTCTCACTTACGTCAGCTCTCTCTACATTTTTGTAGAGTAACCCCATGCATTTCTACTCTCCTCAAACTCTTGGCTACACCCCTCCATATATAGGCCTCCAACAATGACTCTTTAACAAACCGCTTGAATATTGAAGGTCAAGAGTGGTAATTCATCAATGATCAGTAACTCATCAACGTCCAACTCGTATAATGTCTATCCACTTCAACTTCAGACGCATTTAACAAAGTCCTTTACAATTCCAGGCATTGGTTAAACCTTCCAGATGACCAATAGTAATGGCGGTCGATCAATCTTCTTTATTGTTGATTGACCACCCATCTGCCTAACGTCAGCCAATTTCTTCTAGAAAAACTTCACTTTCAATGCCAGTGATCAACGATCGGTCGCCCCGATAGGCCGCCGTCTCCAACATTGTTTTTCACTTAAATTCACCAGATTAGTCATATATATATATATATATATTGTAACCCTAACGTAAGGTCTTAATTGTAATTGTAATATCCTTCATACAACTTCATCTTCTCAAAACTATGATGCACTAAATCCATATATATATTTGAACATCAACATCATCCACACCAAATTATACTATATTTTCCACTATTCTTCCTTCTCCCTTTCCCAATTTAAATTCCAATAACTATTAAGAACCTTATTATTCACAAGCTCTTAGTCTTTACAATATCCAATTACGTCCAAATATATTTTCTCTTTGGCCAACACTTGAATTATCCAACTATCCATAAATTTGTCCCTTAATAACCAAAGTATATATTCCATAACTCCTCTTCCACCTTATTTTCATTAAATCCAATATACTACAAAATATTATAGATCTTTTAACGTTTACCTTATTTTAGCCAAGTCCATTTTCTCTTATTAATTCACTGACTGCCAATCACTAACTCAGTCCTGATGTCATTTATTCTAAGTCTAAGTATCATCACCCATTCTCCATTGACCCTAATCCTTTCCTTAAGCTAATTATGAATATAATGGGGTATCATAATTCACTTATTCCAAATACGTTTCTCTTGACCAATATCTTCAAATCATCCAATTCAACTCCTATCATCCCAAAATAATCACAAAAGCCTTGTGATTAGCTCAACAAAAATTTGGGATATTACATTGATGCTATCTGTTTATTTATGAATATCTGATAGATGAATGAACAAAATAGTGCACTGTAGTTTAATACATTGTGAATATACTCAATGACCTCCCCCCTATTTGGTTAAGCTTTTTGATGCCTCTAGATGTTAAGTCTATTATGTTATCTGGGGATTGAAGTGATAAAGTCATTCTTTGTTAAGTTATATTCTATGATAAAATTGTGTAGTTGGTGAGCATGTGGAAATGTTTGATCTATTCTCTGTAAATTACAATAATGAGGAATAATGTTCGGTTAAGTTTGGTTATGCTCCATGTTGATATGACTTCCAAGTTTGGAAAAGTGTTGCACCTGGATATAGTGTTATGCATGCGTATTAATAATGGATAGTTGTTGGTTGTGAGGAATTAAAGCTCTAGTATGCATGTTATGGAGATACAAGTTTGGAAGTAGATTTATTATTGATGATTAAATGTTATTGGTTTTTGAAGGTATTGGAAAGGAAGAAGAACCTTAGTTACTGAATTGCATTGAAGACAGCGAGGTAAGTGATATTGTATGTGTTTTGCTCTTTAGGGCCTACATCGTAAGAGTTAGGAATTATATGTTGACTATTTACCACTTTAACAGAATATTAAGATATGGTTCATGTTTCGACGATTGTATTGATGCTTGCTGTGTTCGTTTCATGTTGGTTATGACTCTCTATTGTTTTCTTAGCCATTGTTCTATCAACTATATAAATGCTAAGTAAGGGAAAATGTTGATTTATTTAATACGTTGCATTCCCTGGTTAATGGAAAATGATTCCCTATTGTTAGATAATGCCCCATGTTGTTTACTGCTTCTAGAGAATGCTTTATTAGTTTGAGTATAGTGTTGAGATTGGGGAGAGTACATTGGATTCTGGTTATTCTTCTATCTGTTGGTTACTGCCTCTGAATGTTGTGTACATTATTACTTGTTGTGATTTGTAGATTTTAGGATAAACCTATGTTAAAGGGAAAAGATGAAAATAAAGTGTGAATGTTTAATGGGTTTTGGAACGTTTAAGTGATTGATTGAGATTCTGTTATGGGAAATAATAGTGTTGAGCTCCTTTATGGTAATGAACTGTAGAAGTAGGTTAATAATTGGTGATTGTTGATGATAAATCTAATTTGATTGTGAAGGTATTAAGAAGGCTAACATGAAGTGCTAAAGCCCGTAAAGGATGATAAGTAAGTGGTATTGAATGTGTTTTGGTCTTTGGGGCTCTACATCGCAAGAGTTAGGATTTGTTTGTATGCCTGCATTTACTACATTTACTAAATGTAATAGGTTGTGATCCTGTCCTGAAGATGTATTGTTGTTTGTTATGTGTTTATTAGAATTAAATTCTTTTAATGACATGTTTATTAGATTTAATTTAAGGATTTAATATGGATCATGTTTGAGGATTATAGGATTGATACTGATTGTAACGACCCGAATTTTCATAATTTCTTGAAAATGCGAGAAATTTAAAATTTTCAAAAGACTCCTTTATAAAAGGAAATCAGAGTGCGACGCTAAAACCGGATCGCTACTAACCCTTCTTTAAACTCGTTCTGAAAATCAAATGAAATGCAGAAGCATTTTAAAAATCATTTATTTCAAACATTGCTGAAGAGTAAATAATTTACTAAAGGAAACTAAACGATTGAATACAATTTATTACAACTTAATTTAATTACAACCATTTCTTATCTTACTCCATTAGCCTTGCCAGCCCCAACCTCACCCGTGCAAATTCCTCATCCTTGCTTTATGTTCTATTCGTTATTTGTTCGTTATTTGTTCATCGTTTGTACCTACACCACAAATAACTATAAGCCCAAAGGCTTAGTAAGGAAAAGGGGTTAATGCAACATGAATGCCACTCTTCAGTCCATATAGGAATGGGGGTCACCCAAACCAATCCTTTCATTATGTCATTCGTTCATTCATTACTCGTTCGTCGAGCTAGTCTCCTATGTTCATATTAGATGCCAAACTACAACTAGCCTCTTGTGTGCATACTAGCTACCAGACTACAACTAGTTTCCTATGTGCATACTAGCTGCCAGGCTATAACTAGTCTCCTGTGTGCATACTAGATGCCAAGCTACAACTAGCACCCTGTGTGCATACTAGCTGCCAAACTAGGCCCGTCCACCCTATTTTTCTATCATTCATTTTTAACATTTTCCTCACTCAATGCATGTATCCTATCCCTTTCTATTAGCATGATGCATGAACATACATTCTCAATCTATCGTGATGCATGATGCGTTCTGACATAACATTCATAATAATTGAAGTGCGTATATAAAGGAAAGTAATTGTAATTGGAAGCGCATATAAGTAATTGAAGGCAAACTGTAAATGAAAGTGCATACAGAAGAAAGTAAAGCACATAAAGGAAAGGTACAACCAAAATCGAAGGTGCACACAAGAACAAGTAATGATGATGAGGGACATGCTTGTACATATGTAATTCACAGCAATAAAGGAAACTTAACTTAGTTAACATACTCAAGGGTGAATTTCGTACTCTTATCCTAGTTAACTAATCATGCTCAGAAAATAAAATGCAATCATGTGCTGAAGACAATTAATTATGAGCAAGGTTATAAGCAATACCAAGAAGGCAATCACAATGGAAACATCATAATTGAAACTCTCGTTCGTTCGTACTTAATTCATTCTTCTTTCAGCATCTCTATTATTTTCTAATAAAGTAAGGCATCATTGTAAAAATTACAGTAAATGAAATTGCAGTAAAAGATAATATATAGAATCTTGACAAGGAAGAATTAACATACTAATATTAATCTAATTGGTGGTCTTAGTTTATTACATGTTCAATGTCTAATTAATTACTATAGTTAATTAACATGCTCTCTAGATGATTAAACATGCTTAGTTAATTAACATGCATCAAGTTTAGTTAATTTAAACATGCTCTAGTTTAGTTATACTTTAGTTAATTACTCTCATTAATTAACATGCTACTAATTTATTTAAACATGCTAGTTAACTAATTGAATATGCTAGTTAGTTAATTTAAACATGCTATTCAATAAATTTAAACCTGCTACCTATTAGTTAATTGACATGCTCAACTAATTAGTTAATTAACATGCTCTAGGGTTAGTTATTAATCGAACCACTAATTAAGCTAATTGATATGCTTAGGTAACAATTAAACTGCTTAAGTTAATTAACATGCGTAAGTAAATTAACATGCCTAGGTTGACAAGAGAGTAATATATGCATAAGGAAATAACAACAGAGATATTTAACTAAGCAGCAAGTAAACATTCCAGAATAGCATAGAATTCTTAGCTCATTTCTGAACTTCACATAACTGTTATTGTTCACCCATTTCGCATTCATCACAACTATCACTAACAATTTGCAGGGATCGTTTGTAGTAAAGGGAGTATTTACAGGAAATAAACAGCAATATATCTAAATTGTAGGAAACTAATAATCAAAAGAAATATGAATTATCAACTAAGAATTTACTACTAGCTAACAATTAACTACAACAATAACAATAAGGAAATCACAGTGCACTAAACATAAAACTCACACACTCTACTTGTGGGTAGGGCCTCCAAATGGCCAAGACTCACCCATTTCCTTACCTCGAAGATTTAATGCGCAGTATCATTTAGTTGTTATTCTTCTTCTCTTCTTCTTTGTACCTAATACCACCCACATAATAAGTACCCAAACAAAGCCAACGACTGATAATAATATCCAAGAATGGTATGAAACCAACGACATTAACTGTCAACCAATGTACGACTAAATTTTTTATATTCAGAATATATTAGTCCAACCCAACAATATTATATTGTCAAACAGATAGCATTATCCAAAAACCAATCAAGATAACAATAGATATCCAACAACAACCAATGTATTTCATTATCTTTTATCTTAACAAAACAACAGTTGAATCGTCCAAACGTTTAAAGTATTTATGAACGTGCATAACGCTCACTTAAATCTCACAGTATTCCCACAATACATTACAATTGACATTAACCAACATAAAATTAGACCAATAGATTATCCAACTTAGCCAATTAACTAACCAATTCCAATATATCAACGTTCCATTGCGAAAATACAGCTAATATTAAGCTATAACTAAATTGCAAATTAATAATATTTGATAATTCACAAATAAGCTTCACAGAGCAATTTCCTTATTTCTCAATATACCCATTCATACAACTAGTCCAAATTCAATAATCAATTAAAAGTCTCAACCCATTTAGTAGTTTGTAACTATCACAACACACAACTAACACTACGTAACTATAATTAACAGAGCATATTTCCATCTCAACTATTTATTATAATTTGATAGAAACAACATCTAATATGGACAGTTCATACCAATAGAGACTAACCGATCATAACCTAGCAAATAACCAACGATCAATGATTCCAATAAAATCAACAGAGCAGTAACATCCAAACCAAATAGAATATTCCAACATAACATGATTCTTCCATTAAACATTATTTAAAAGATAGGACATTTATCCAAATAGGGAACACAAACCACATCCAAGCATAATGTCTAGAAATATCTAGACAATAACAATCAAAATGCATAACACAATTTCTCGACAACAACATCCAAACATAACCAATTATCACAACAGTGTATCACACCCATATTTCTATCCTTCTCTACAATCCATTCATCACATGAAGTTCAAATAACACAATCCAAACCGGTAGACAACAACCCAACTGCAACAACCCAATCCTAATTTTTTTTTGTTAAACGATGTAATCAGACTTTGGAGGAAAGAATTAGCGTAATACATGTATTTACATCGCCTCTATATGCGTTAAGTTATGACTCATGACTTTGTAAAAATCAATTCGGATAAAAACTTGGTCGAAAATGCAAAGGAATTGAACTTGTGAACCATTGGGACACATACGAACGCCTTTGCGGATGAGAAATGTCATCCGCAAACACATGGAACATCGCCCAAGCTTTGGGATGACTCGGGACCCGTTTTGGGGTCCTAACCTCACTATGCTGAGGTGTTGCGGACAATACAGACAGAAACAGGACACATCCGCATCGAATCTGTCCAAACCTAGGGACTTTCGAAAGCTTTGGGACGACTGTGGACGAGTCGAGGCATCGTCCGTTTTGCCTCTGTCCAATTCCTGGATACATTCGGATGATACATGCTTATTATGCAGACGCAGGAGAGCCCGTCCGAATTGAATCTGTTCGATTTAGAATCTATGTGGATGACACATGCAGACGCCAATTGGCGTCTGAACCCCGACTGCAGACAGTACGAACGAGAGTAAGGATGCTAGCTCTCATCCGAGACCTCAGGATTTGCTTGTGAAAGTTGGTCATGCAGATGAATACGGACACGAAGATTTCGTCTGCACACGTCCGAATCATCGCAGTTCAGTGACAGGATAAATTAAAATCAGAATGAAAACAATGGAGAAACCAATAAAAATGCAGTTTGACGCCTCTCACTCCCACGATCCCAACCACAGAGATTGTCACCTGCTCCATCCTCCTGCCAGAGTACAATTTATTCCCCCAGGTGAGCCTATTTCTTCAACCCTTCCTCTCTTCTTTGTTGTTCTACCTGGTGCCTGGAGAGTTTTGGTGAGGTTCTACTTGGAGGGAGCTGTTTGGAAGGAGAGCCATTGTGTCTGGACAGAGGAAACGCCAGGGAAGGTAAGGATATGAGTTGTCTTGGCCAGGTGCAGGCCCTACACCAAAGTAAAACATGTGGGTGTATTATGTGATTGTCTTGAATGTTGTAGCTAGAATCTATGTTATTCTTAGATGAACTCTGTTGATTTCCCCTACAATATTTCTTACTGCCTTTATTCTTCACTTTGCATTTTCTTACCTTGTCAATACTTTCTATATACGTTGCTGAAATATGAATAAGAATAGTGGGTGAATGAGAGTGATAATGAAGGTTGGAATGCGAATGTTAAAGGAAGAGATGGATGACTTATGTTATAACCATATTTTATGCTCATCTACTTTGTGAAAAAGGAACGAAAGACTCTACTAACCATGAGACCCCTTAGTTTATCTTCTTTTCTACTGCTCCATTATCTTGTGAAACATGTGTTGGGTTCTGAATGTTGAGTAGTCGGTTGACTGTCAAATGTATAGTTATGCAGCATGTGTTTGCCGTTTCGATTCATTTATTGTTCTTGGTGTTACAAACACTTGAAGAACATGACTGTTGTTGTTTAGTTTTTGCCATTTCCGCTGCTATTTTCCCTATCATTTACTGCTGATCTATCATTCATTTTAGTGGATGTTAACGACATGATTTACCGTTATTTCGTTGTTACGAGCTGCTGTAAATGCCTTAGCGTAAAAACCTGTCCTGTTATTCGCCCGTTGGTTGTTAAAAAACATGTTTTGTCATTCTTTTAGTTGACATTACTTACTGCTATATTTTGTTTAGTTGATATTGAGTATGATTTCGTTGCCTAGTCGAATTATACCGCTGATCTATCAAACATAGTACCTGTTATTCTTGGTCGTTGAGAAAACCGTATGGCTACACTATTTAGTTACTCATATTTTCTGTTGTTTCAGTTGATAAAAAGCATGTTAGACATTCATATTATCCGTTGTCATGCTACTCATATTCATTGTTGCCATTGTCGTTAAGAAGTATGTTTCACCGATTGTTCGATTGATATTCGCTGTTGTTATTTACATTTAAGAAGCATGTTAGTCGTTTCAATTTGTATACCTAACCATTGCTATTTATTAGCATACAAGAACCACGTCTCGTAGTTTCATTTTGATTATCATTTACTACTGCTTAGTTTCGAGAAGCATGTTTCCGCCATTTAGTTAATTAAGAAGTTGTTTTCGCTGCTCTGTCACGACGTTGTTCACTGCTATATATAAAATCGTTAGAGAAGCATATTAATGTTAAAAAATTTTGTTGTGATAGTCGATTTAAAACCTTGCTTAGATGTTCTAATTTTCTCCTGTTATATTCAATTAAAGCATGCTTAGTTGTTTACGATTTCCGCTGTTATACTCGATTAAAAACATGTGTAGTTGTGCATATTTCTGGTGCTCCATTATAGTCATTAAAAGCGTGTTATAGTCATTCAAAACATGTGTAGTTGTGCATATTTCCCTTGTCTAGTCGATTAAAAAGCTTGACAGATGTTCATATTTATCTTTCTATCACATAGTCGGTTAAGGACATGCTTATATGCTCGTAATTCTTCTGCTGAATATTCAATCAAGAACATGGTTGGACGCTCATATAATCAGTTAAAAAGCATGCTTGTTGTCCTAATTCAAAAATAGTTCTTTTTCCTATGCTGTTTTTACCCTCACCATATAAAGCATGCTCTGTTCCTTGTGTTATTGGACGATTATTAGCATGATTAGTTCTACTTATAATTATACATTGTTTTGTTTTCGTTATATGTAAGCATGCCCTAGCACTCGTTCTATCTATTATTGTGAATTCCTTTGAAGCATTGTCCCTTACTTTTCAAATATGTGTTATCTAGTTTGAAAGTGCTAGGCCGTATTCATGCTAATATGAACAAAGTAGGGCGGTACCCCCTCGGGGTGGTACCCACATGCATGTGTGAGGAAAAATGCTAAGAAAAAGGAATGTTTGGGATGGGCAGGATACACCCATCACCAAAGAAATTCTGTGGGCGTGATATGCCAGAAGGGAAGAAACCCTGAAGGCGGGACACGCCAGAAGGGGAGGACCCTTGAAGGCGGGATACGCCGAAAAGGGGACAAAAAGGGGAGTTAGAGGGCGGATGGGTAGCGGAACTAGTCCGTGGCTAGGAGAAGCCCCAAACCTTGACGAAAATGGGGACCTAGTTGCAAGTAAAGGGTGAAGTCCGGTCAACTATTCCATCCCCTAAGAACCTTCTAATCTCCAGCTCGATGTACGAGTAAAGAGCGAATGAAGAACGAACGTAATGAAAAGAATTTCTTTGGGTGGCCCCCATTCCAAGAAGAATTTAAGAGAGATATGCATAATTGTTTCTCCCCATTTGCTTATTGGGCGGAAGCTCTTGTCCTTACTTGTTGTGTAGGGAATGAAGTGATTATGTCAGAAGCTGTAGAGGAGGCCATTCCAGTGGAGCCTGAGGCGTATCTGGAGGAAACACAAGTAGAGTAGTAGTCCGGCACCAAGTTGAGGAAGGAGAAGTTGTTTTGAAAATGGTCTAACGTCGAACATGGTTTGTAAGCATTAATTTACCATTTTAACCCTAGTCGAATACTTATTAGGATTGTTGGGATTTTTAGTTAACGTTTGTTTTTGTGACGCTTCTAAATTACGTTTCCGGTACTTTTTATTAATCGCAGATACCTTTTTTTTTCTTGATTAAACTAATTGTTTTCTTGTAAGTTGGTAATGCTCGGATTTTCTTAGCACTCTGCTTTTAAATGTCAAAGGGTTTCCAAATGACATTTTTTTTTAAATTTTTAATTAACTTAAAAATTTCAACGAGCTTTTAAACAAGTAAGAATTCGGGTCGTTACAGTTGGTATCAGAGCAATACTACTACTCATGTGTTTCACCACTGATAACCCAGACTCGACGGGTAATGTCTTCCGACTGTAAGTTTTTCCTATGTTATTGAAATGCTTAATTTAATTAACTGTACCATAGCATAGGAATGTATAGAACTGAAAGTAAAGGATACGTTCCCCTGAATGATTTATGTTTTCCCTTAATAATTTCCCTTGAACTTAATTGTAACTACTTTCCTTAAAATTTTTCTTTAAACTTATCTGTCTAGGCTGTAACATGGACGCGTAGGAAATTAGAAAATGGTTAGAAGAGGAAGAGGACGTCTGCCTGGAGTGGGAGATGCACCCCGGGCACCTTATGGTCATGAGGATCATGGTCGGAACGAGACTCTAAAACGCATGGCAACAATTATAGAGCAACACTCATGACAAATAGAGAGGCAGAACCAGTTTATGGAGCAGCAATCTCGATATATGGAGACAATCATGGGTCAAGACCACGAAAATGGGAATGGGAACCACCGAGATATTCAGCTAAAGCCAGTCCAGAGGGGAGCCAGGTGGGAAAGGTTCCAAAAGCTTAAGCCGCCCTATTTCAATGGTGACGTATCTGATATCTCAAGAGCCGAGGAGTGGATACGCTCCATGGAAGACAAGTTTTCCTATGCGGAGATCAGTGAGGCGGAAAAGGTTAAGTGTGCGGCCTACTACTTGAGCCATAGAGCCCGATTCTGGTGGGATACAGTCAAAGCCTCCCGGGATATAGCGGTCCTCACTTGGAATGACTTTAAGGAGTTGTTCAATGATAAGTACTTCAATCACACTATCTGTACCTAGAAAGAGACAGAGTTTATGCACATATGCTAGATGGGAACTGTGGCGGAGTATGCCCAACAATTCGAGGTCTTATAACTTTACGCTACACATCTAGTGGCGGTCCAGGAGCATAAGGTGCAACATTTTGTACGCAGACTGAGAACAGAAATACAAGAGGATGTTATTGGGGCTGGCACCGAGGGTGTCGCCTATTCGAAGATGGTGTCCAAGGCTTTAGCCGTTGAGGGAGTGAAGTTCTTAGCGGCCAGACAAAGGGAGGCCAGTTAGAAAGTATGGAAGTCTAATCCTAGCCAGCAGTCTAGAAGTGGTCCTCCCACGATTCAGGGTGCTAAACGCCCGGCTGAGGCCGGGGTATAGCAGAGGCCGGACAAGAAGCCAATGATACAAGCGTCCCACACTCCTCCACAGAATGTCTGTCCAAAATGCCAGAAAATACATCCAGGGGAATGCCTGACTGGTTTCGAAAAGTGCTTTGCATGTGGAAAACTGGGACATAGAGCTCAGGCATGACCGACCTGACCAGGGGTTCCAGGAGGGGTGGCCCATGAGTCTTCACTATGTACGGGACCGAGGACGACGACCAGCCATCGATGGTAATAGGTACACTTTACTTAAACACTAATTGTATATTCATGCCTATGATTGTCTCTCTTGTTTGAAAAGTAGGAGATTTTACCTTGAGAATAAACAACTTACCAAATCCCCACAGGAACAATTTGTATAAAGGAGTGTGAAGCTTATGTTTTATTCGATTCAGGTGCTATGCACTCATTAATCTCCACTAAGTTCTGCGAGTAGGCAAACTGCTTCTCCGGCAACACGAATTATACGCATAGGGTATTACTGCCTTCTAGTGACCGACTGATTACGGATAGAATGCTCAAAGACTACGTAGTGGATATCAATGGCCGTTTATTTTGGGCCAATCTCATTATCATGGATTTGAAAGTTTAACGTCATAATTAGGAGGGATTGGCTAGCCCCGCACTGTGCAATCATCGACTGTAAGAAGAGGGAGGTCAGCTTTTATACTCTGGGTGGTTAACAACACACCTTCCAGGGAACTAAGGAAAGAGGAAAGTTTGCTATTATCTTGACACTCAAAGTAGATAAATTGCTGAGGAGCGGGTGCAATGGATTTCTGATCAATGCATTTGACACTACGGTAGTTAGTGGCGTCAAAATGGAGGATGTTGTGGTGGTGCGCGATTTTCTGAATGTCTTCCTCGACAATCTTCCTGGTTTACCCCCGACCGTAAAATCGAGTTCGAGATTACTTTGTAGCTTGGTACGGGTCCTATTTCTAAACATCTGTATCAGATGGTACCCACCGAACTGCGAGAGTTGAAAGAACAATTGGAAGAACTGGTCACAAACGGATTTATTAGACCCAGCTTTTCTCCTTGGGGCGCACTAGTACTATTCCTCAAGAAGAAAGATGGGAGCCTGAGGATGTGCATCGATTACCAAGAACTAAATAAGGTGACCATCAAGAATAAGTATCTGCTACCCAGGATTGACGATATGTTTGACCAATTGAGCACTGCTAGAGTATTCTCAAAGATTCATCTCCAATCAGGTTATTATCAGTTGAAGGTTAAGCCTGAGGATATACCCAAGACTGTGTTTCGCACATGATATGGGCATTATGAATTCTTGGTGATGTCCTTTGGGCTCACTAATGCCCCGGCAGCCTTTATGGATTTGATGAACCGTGTCTTCCGAGACTTTCTGGAAAAATTCATTATAGTGTTCATTGACGACATCTTAATCTATTCCCGATCAGAAGAGGACCATTGCGAACATCTACGAGCAGCCTTAACTGTTCTCAGCCAACACCAGTTGTACGCAAAGTTTTCTTAGTGTGAGTTGTGGCTGAGCAAGGTTGGTTTTTTGGGCCATGTTATTTCTACAGAAGGTATATCAGTAGACCCGGCTAAGATACAGACAGTGGTGAACTGGTCACAACAAAAAATTGTTGGGGAAGTAAGGAGTTTTCTGGGATTAGCCAGTTATTACAAATTTTTTATTGATGGCTTTTCGAAGATCACTCTACCGCTCACTAGCCTGACTAAGAAGAATGTCTGGTTCTGGTGGTCCAGGGAATGTGAGAACAGTTTTCAAGAACTGAAGCGTAGACTGACCACTGCCCTAGTATTGACCTTGCCCGCGGAGGATGGTGACTTTAGTATTTATTCGGACGCGTCAGAGAGGGGACTTGGTGGGGTTCTTATGCAGCATGGAAGAGTTATTGCCTATGCATCCCGACAGCTTAAGGTTCATGAGCAGAATTACCCTACTCATGATTTGGAGCTCGCAGCGGTCGTCTTCACTCTCAAAGTGTGGAGGCATTATTTGTATGGGCATCGCTGTGAGATTTATTCAAATCATAAAAGCCTCAAGTACATCTTCACCCAGAAGGAATTAAATATGTGTCAACGACGGTGGCTCATATTTGTTAAGGACTATGATTGTGAGATTAAATACCACCTAGGGAAAGCCAATGTCGTTGCAGATGCTCTCAGCCGCAATATTTATGTGATGAGCATATTATGAGGGGAAATGTCTTCCGAACTTCAGAGGGATCTCTGGTTGCTAGAGGTGCAGATGGTCCCAGCACCTTTGGACATGGTATTATCCAGGTTAACCCTTATGCCGTCTATTATTGAACAGTTCAAGGAGGCCCAACAAAATGATGAGGTATGCAAAGATTTCAAGCTGAACTAACCCTTCCAAAGTATCAAAATCTCTCTGCATCCGCTGATGGCATTATTAAGTATAAGAACCAGTGGTTTGTGACCGGTGATTTGATAGTGTGACTAAAGATCTTAAGAGAAGGTCACTCTTCCAACTTCTCTGTGCATCCCGGTTGTAAAAAGATGTACCGAGATCTTAAAACTCATTACTATTGGCCCAACATGAAGTACGACATTGCCGATTATGTGTCACAATGCCATATATGCCAGCATGTTAAAGTGGAACATCAATGACCCGGCGGTCCGTTTCACCCATTGCCCAAGATAGCCAAAGGCTACAATGCGATCTGGGTAATCGTGGATCGATTGGCGAAAGTTGCACATTTCCTACCGATATCTATGATATACAAGATGGGCAAGTTCACCAATTTATATATGAAGGAGATAATGAGGCTACACGGCATTTCAGTTTCAATTGTATGGGATCGGGACTCGTGTTTTACTTCGGCATTCTGGAAGAGTTTGAGCAGAGCTATGGGCACATAATTGAAATTCAGCACAGCATTTCATCCTCAGACCGACGGCCAAAGTGAGAGGACCATTCAGATACTCGACGATATGTTGCGTGCCTGCATTCTTGAATTTCACATCGGGTGGAATAAAATTCTACCATTGGTCGAGTTCACGTACAATAACAGCTTGTAGCCCACTATAGGCATGGCACCCTATGAAGCTCCATATGGGAGGAAATGCAGATCCCCCTTGTATTGGGACGAAGTTGGTGAAGCTACACTCTATGGCCCCGAGATTGTACAGAAAACGGTTGAGTCTGTGGCCCTAATTAAGAAGAGAATGTTAGTAGCACAGAGCCGCCAAAAGAGCTATGCAGATAACCGACAACGAGACTTGGAGTTCAACAAAGGAGAGATAGTGTGTTCTTGAAGGTGTGTCCTTTCAAAGGCATCATGCGGTTCAGAAAGAGAGGAAATCTAAACCCTAGATACGTGGGACCTTATGTGTTCATAAAGAGAGTGGGACCGGTCGCATACAAGCTACAGTTGCCGGATTCCATGGTAGGTGTTCACAAGATTTTCCACGTATCTATGCCCAAGAAATGTCTTGGTAATGCTGTCGTGTTGGCTCTTTTCGATGATAATGTCATGGTACAGTCCAATTTGAGCTACAACGAGAAGCTTGTCCAGATCCTCGACTCAAGGGTAAAGGAACTACGAAGCAAATGGATTCCACTGGTCAAGATCCTAGTGCAGAATCATAGCCATGAAGAAGCCACGTGGGAAAAGGAAGAGGATATGAGAGCTAAGTACCCTGAGCTGTTTAGCAGCTAAATTTTGGGGACCATAATTTTTGTAAGGGTGGTAGGATGTAACAACTCGATCCTAATTTTTTTCTGTTAAACGATATAATCAAACTTTGGAGAATTGGCATAACACATGTATTTACATCGCCTTTATACACGTTACGTTATGACTCATAACTTCGTTAAAATCAATTCGGATAAAAAACTTGGTTGGAAATGCAAAGGAATTGGACTTGTGAACTGTTGGGACACATATGGACACTTTTGCGAACGAGAAATGTCATCCACAAAACACATGGAACGTTGCCCAAGCTTTGGGACGACTTGGGAAGCGCTCTTGCGTCCTAACCTCACTATGCTGAGGTGTTGCGGAAGAGGACGCGGACAATACGAACGCAAACAGGACAGGTCGACTGCGGATGAGTGGAGGTATCATCCGTTTTGCCTATGTCCAATTGCTAGACACATTCAGGCAATGCATGTGGACGAAGTGGAAGCGGAAGAGCCCGTCCAAATTGAATCTGTTCGATCTAGAATCTATGCGGATGACACATGGCGTCTAAACTCTGACTACAAATGGTACGGACGAGTGTAGGGACACTAGCTCCCATCTGAGACCTCAGGATTTGCCTGCGAAAGTTGGTCTTAAGGACGAATGCAGAAGCGAAGATTTCGTCTGCACGCGTCTGAATCATCGCAGTTCAACGACAGGATAAATTAAAATCAGAATGAAAACAACGGGGGAACGAATCAAAATGCCGCCCGACGCCCCTCACTCCCATGATCTTGACCACAGAGATTGTCACCTGCTCCTTCCTCCTGCTAGAGTACGAATGGTTCTTGCAGGTGAGCCAATTTCTTCAACCCTTCCTCTCTTCTTCGTTGTTCTTCCTGGTGCCTGGAGAGTTTTGGTGAAGTTCTACTAGGAGGGAGCTGTTTGGAAGGAGAGCTACCATGTCTAGAAAGAGGAAACACCAGTGAAGGTAAGGATTTGGGTTGTCTTGTCCAGGTGGAGGCCCTACACACAAGTAAAACGTGTGGGTCCATTATGTGATTGACTTGATTGTTGTAGCTAGAATCTTTGTTATTCTTAGACGAACTCGTTTGATTTCCCCTACAATATTTCTTACTGCCTTTATTCTTCACTTTGCATTTGCTTACCATGTCAATACTTTCTATATACGTTGCTAAAATATGAATAAGAATAGTGGCTAAATGAGAATGATAATGAAGGCTGAAATGTGAATGTTAATGGAAGAGATGGATGACTTATGTTATAGCCATATTTTATGCTCATTTACTCTGTGAAAAAGGAACGAAACATTCTACTAACCATGAGACCCCTTAGTTTATCTAGTTTTCTATTGCTCCATTATCTTGTGAAACATGTGTTAGGTTCTGATTGTTGAGTAGTTGGTTGACTGTCAAATGTATAGTTATGCAACATGTGTTCGCCGTTTCGATTCATTTGTTGTTCCTGGTGTTACAAACACTGGAAGAGCATGACTGTTGTTGTTTAGTTTTTGCCACTTTCGATACTATTTTTGCTACCGTTTACCACTGATCTATCATTCGTTTTAGTGGATGTTAACAACATGATTTACCATTATTTCGTTGTTTCGAGCTACTGTAAATGCCTTAGCGTAAAAACCTGTCCTGTTATTTGCCCTTTGGATGTTAAAAAGCATGTTTCATCATTCTTCTAGTTGATATTACTTGCTGCTATATTTTTTTTAGTTGATACTGAGTATGATTTCGTTGCCTACTCGAATATTACCGCTGATCTATCCAACATAGTCCATGTTATTCTTGATCGTCGAGAAAATCGTATCACTACACTGTTTAGTTACTCATGTTTTCTATTGTTCAGTTGAAAAAAAGCATGTTAGACGTTCATATTATTTACTGTCATGCTGCTCATATTCACTGTTGCCATTGTCGTTAAGAAGTATGTTTTACCGATTGTTCGATTGATATTCGCTGTTGTTATTTGCATTTAAGAAACATGCTAGTCGTTTTTATTTGTATACCTAATCACTGCTGTTTATTAGCATACAAGAAGCACGTTTCATAGTTTCATTCTTACTATCATTTACTACTGCTTGGTTTCAAGTAAGAAGCATGTTTCTGCCATTTAGTTAATTAAGAAGTTGTTTTCGCTACTCTGTCACGACGTTGTTCACTGTTATACATAAAATCGTTAGATAAGCATATTAATGTTAAAAAATTGCTGTGATAGTCGATTTAAAACCTTGCTTAGATGTTCAAATTTTCTCCTGTTATATTCAATTTAAGCATGCTTAGTCGTTTACGATTTTCGTTGTTATACTCGATTCAAAACATGTGTAGATGTGAATATTTATGCTGCTCCATTATAGTCATTAAAAGCGTGTTTAGTTCCCCTGTGTAGCCGATTAGAAAGCATGATAGATGTTCATATTTGTCTATCTATCACATAGTCGGTTAAGGACATGCTTATATGCTCGTAATTCTTCTGCTGAATATTCAATCAAGAACATGGTTGGATGCTCATATAATCGGTTAAAAAGCATGCTTGTTGTCCTAATTCAAAATTAGTTCATTTTCCTATGCTGTTTTTAACCGTACCATATAAAGCATGCTCTGTTCCTTGTGTTGTTGGACGATTATTAGCATGATTAGTTCTACTTGTAATTATACGTTGTTTTCTTTTCGTTTTATGTAAGCCTGCCCTAGCACTCGTTCTGTCTATTATTGTGAATTCCTTTGAAGCATTGTCCTTTACTTTTCATATATGTGTTATCTAGTTTGAAAGTGCTAGGTCGTATTCATGCTAATAGGAACCAAGTAGGGGGGTACCCCCTCGGGGTGGTACCCACATGCATTGGTGAAGACAAATGCTAAGAAAAAGGAATGTTCGGGATGGGCAGGATACGCCCATCATCGAAGAAACCCTGCCGGCGAGATACGCTTGAAGGGAAGAAACCCTGAAGGACACGCCTGAAGGGGAGGAACCTTGAAGGTGGCATGCGCCGGAAAGGGGACGAAAAAGGGAGTTGGAGGCCGGATGGGTAGTGGAACTAGTCCGCGGCTAGGCGTAGCCCCCAACCTTGATGGGAACGAGGACCTGATTGCAAGTAAAGGGTGAAGTCCGGTCAACTATTCCATCCCCGAAGAACCTTCCAATCTCCAGCTCGATGTACGAGTAAAGAACGAACAAAGAACGAATGTAATGAAAAGAATTTCTTTGGGTGGCCCCCATTCTAAGAAGAATTTAATAGAGATATGCATAATTGTTTCTCCCCATTTTCTTATTGGGCGAAAGCTCACGTCCTTACTTGTGGTGTAGGTAATGAAGTGATTATGCCAAGAACTTTAGGGGAGGCCATTGTGGTGGATCCTACGGCGTATTCAGAGGAAATGCAAGCAGAGTAGTTGTGGGGCACCAAGTTAAGGAAGGAGAAGTTGTTTTGAAATTAGTCTAATGTCGAACATGGTTTGTAAGCGTTAATTTACCATTTTAACCCTAGTCGGATACTTATTAGGATTATTGGGATTTTTAGTTAACGTTTTTTTTGTGATGCTTCTAAATTACGTTTCCGCTACTTTTTATTAATCGCAGATACCTTTTTTTCTTGATTAAACTAGTTGTTTTCTTGTAAGTTGGTAACGCTCGGATTTTCTCGACACTCTAATTTTAAATGTCAAAGGGTTTCCAAATGACGTTTTCTTTTAATTTTTAATCAACTTAAAAATGTCAATGAGCTTTTAAGACAAGTAAGAATTCAGGTCGTTACACCAACAAAACAAACTAATCAATAGAAATTCTCAAGATTATCCATAACAGCAGAGAAGAACCTTGCCAAATAGGGAAGCCCTCGGCAATAGCTAACACGAAAGCATGCTTCCCTAGCTCCCCTCGCTTCTTCATTTCTGTGTTTCTCTTCTTGCTCTGTCATCCTTTAGCTCTCTACTCCATCTCTCCAAAGAGCTTCCAGCTTTGCCTCCAACATCATCCTTCTGCACTCGGCTTCTCCAATTCATCGACAGAACACATCAATTTTGTCATTTTATCTCCACACCCATCTACCCTTCTACGTCGTCTAGAGTGGAGGCACTCCATAACCTATCCCTACCACAACCACTACTACGAAGTCTAAGATGTCTCCTCTGTCAACTTTCTACAGAGTAAGGACCAAGGAAGAAAATCAAACCACAAGTTGGACCAGGGCCTTCAGCCGTGTAACAACCCCAAACTAATTTTCTCGTTAAACAATGTAATCAAACTTTGAAGGTGAAATTTTGTGTAAGACATTTCGTCTCTATACGCCTTAGTTGTGACTTGTAATTTTGTGGGAGTCAAATTCAGATAGAAACTTAGTCGAAAGTGCAAAGGGACTGGACTCTTACTCGATTCAAACACATGCCAACGAATTCGCGGATGTGAAGTGTCATCCACAACACACTTGGAACGTCGGCCAACCTTCGAACGACTTGGGACGCGGTTCCACGTCCTAACTCCACTGTGCTAAGAAGTTCCAGACGAGGACACGGATGATGCGGACGAGAATAGGACGCGTCCGCAACGAATCTATTTAAAAGTAGAGACTTTAGGATGATTGTGGATGACGGCAGATGAGGGAAAGAGTTGTTCGAATTGAATCTATCCAATTCTTGGACACGTTCGGACGACACACGCGGACGATGACAAACTCATCCGAATTGAATCTGTTTGATTTAAAAATACATGCGCACGACACATGCGAATGAGGTCTAGCATCCAGACCTAGACTGTTGATGGTACGGATAGGTATGAGGACGCCTCTCCTCTTCCCCAAGCATGATTTAGCCTAAGGATTTTGGTCTTACGAACGAGATCAAGTCGTCCGCACTCGTCCGAATCATCGCAGAACTGAAAAAATAGGGATTTAAAATCAGAACGAAAGTGATACCCAACCAATAAACCGCCACCTCTCGACACGAAATCGAACGATGATGGCTGACCAACAGGGATTTTGCCACTATTCTTCTTCTACCACTCGTACGAATTGTTCCCATATGAGCCTTATTTCTTCAGCCCTTCATCTCTTCTTCTTCATTGTTTTTCTAGAGAGGTCTGGTGGGTTTCTACTTGGAAGGAATAGGGTAAAGGAAACGCCAGTGAAGGTAAGGAATAGGGTAGTCTTGGCCAGGTGGAGGCCATACACCCAAGTAAACGAGTGTGTGTATTGACTTTGTTCATTCTATGTTTTGTATTTTGTTCTCTCCAGTTAGTGTTATGTTCCTAGTTCCTTCCTCTAGTTACATTTCATGCTTGCTCAATGATGATAAGAGATGATGATATCAAGGAAAGTTATGAAGAATGGATGAACGATTGCTAGGTAGAAATAACTTGGGAAGGTTAATATATTGTTCTGTGCAGTGAATATTTTATCCTATGCCGCTCTAACATGTATGTCTAAGTTCTATGTTGTTGTGATGTCCTTAATTGTGATGATGTTACATTTCCCTGACGCTTACCTTGCCATTTTTTGTGGTTTAATTTTTGCAGATGAGTTTTGAAGTATATTGTTCTAAAATATGTTCCTATTTCAAAGCACGATTTCTCTTTGGCTGCACTTGATTATTTCTCTATGTTACACATACTAGCTATATTATTTCCACTGTTGTTATGTCCGCTGATATACTTATTGCCACTTTCAATAAGAACATGTTAGCTTTATCGTGTTGCTACTATTTCACTAAATGCGATATTCATTGTTTTTTCATCACATTATCCTACATTTGTTCATTGTTATCAAGCATGTTCGGTTAAGCATTTTTGCTACTGATTTCTTAGTCATTCCTGAGCATATTTTGATGTGTGCCCCGATATTGTCGCTGTTCTATTTCGTTATTTCACATTGCTGTTATCTCTAATTCAAAAGCATGATCGTTCGTTCGATTCATTATTCCTTGCCATGTTAGCCAAATACAAGTGTCTTAATGTCCCTTTGCTGCTATTTCCTTTTAGTTGTTAAAGAACATACTTTCGCCGTTCATCTTGATGTTCCTCACTGTTGGTACGTTGTTAGGAAGCATTTTGCTATTCATACATTTTCATTGTTTCTCGCTGTCTTTAGTAGTTCAAAGCATGATCCGTAGTTTGTGTAGTCATTCAATACCGCTACTTTGGTTGACGATTTAACGAATGATTAGCAATTATTTTTCAATTGTGTTAATAGTTTCCTAGAAGCATGCTAAGTTGTTTAATCATGCAATTGTATATAGTAAACCGATTTACATGACTAGTTCGTTCAATCTTCTAGCACGTTAATTATTTTTGCCATCATTATCAAGCATGATTATAAAGCATGTAACTTGTATGTCCTCCATTAACTAGCACGTAAATTAACCTTTCTCTAAATTCCAAGCATGTTAGTTTATCACTTGTAAAAATCTTCCAATTTGCCAATTAATTGTTGTGAAGCATGTCAATTTCCTGTTTACAAATTCAGCATATTAGTTACTCGAGTATGCCCATTAACTAAATTAATGTCTATTGTGCTATCCATATTGAATCGACTATTGTTACTCCTTGAGCATGATACCCTAATTTTGCTATGCCTGTTATACTTAATATCGTTGCCTAATAGTAGGCTCTGGATGTTGTTGTACATGTTTCTCGTATTGTTCCGTTAAATTCCCGCCATTTATTACTGAATTGGGATTTCTGTCATCTACTTTCTATGGATGCGCTATCTAATTTTAGTGTCCTTATGTATTTCACGTTAATAGAGACCAAGTAGGGAGTACCCTATCAGGGTGGTACTCACATGCATGAGTGAGGGAAAAACGATAAGAATACAAAAGAAAAAGGAAGAAAAGGGAGTTGGGGGGGCAGATGGGTAGTCGGGTCTAGTTGGTAATCTAGCCAAAGTCCCTACCTTGCCAGGTACGGGAGTTCTAGGTTGCCAGTAAGGATTAGGTCCAGTCAACTATACCATTCCATACAGGTCCTCCATTCTCGAACTCAATGTATGAGTAAAGAACGAAAGGAACAAATGTAAAAAAAGATTGTTTTGGATGGCTCTCCATTCCAAAGGAATTAAAGAAAGGCATGTATAATTGTTCCCTCCATTTCCTCAATGAGCGTAAGCTCACGTCTTTACTTGTGGTGTAGGTAATGAGGTGGTTGTACCAGGAGCGGCGGAGGAGGCCATACCCGTGGAGCCTGTGGCGCATCCGAAGGAGACACTGGCCAAGTAGTAGTACGACATCACGAGAAAGAAGAAGAAGGTTTTTTGTAAGGATTCTAATGTCAAACTTGGTTTGTAAACGTTAAATTTCTATCTTAACCCTTTTCGAGTACTTATTCGGGATATTATGTAGGTTACTCTTTGGAAACTAAATCATAGATTTTACTAACGTTTTAAGTGATGCTTCAATTATGCTTCTGCTAAATTTATAAATCATAGTTTTTCTTTCTTTTGATTTAATCGACTGTTTTGGTAAGTTGGTAACAATCGGATTTTGGCACCCTGATTTTAGATGTCGAAAGGTTTCAAAATAATGTTTTCCTTATTTCTACCGTTTAGTAAAAACTTAAAAGTTTTAATGTACTCTTAATATAGGTAAGAATGAATCTTTTTTTTGTAACGTTTGCGTCATTTTCCAAAAGATTTAATATTTTAACGTAACGTTAAGACAAGAAAGAATTCGGGTCGTTACAGCTCGGTCCAGCTTGAACCGCCAATTCCCCTACCTCCCGATGCTGTCCCGCCATTCAATGCCATCGCAATTCATCATTGCCGACACCATTCATCGTCACCAAGCATCGCCGGGAATCGATAGAGCATCGCCCTCTTCGCGACCTGACACCCAAAACCAACGACTCGCGAGTTGCAACCCGAAATACCTGACACCATCTGCTCACCATACGCCAGGCGATGACTCTCAAGCCTTCGCCTTCCCCTTCTTCATCGCTGGCTCATCCTCCTGATTGCCCATCTCTATCTCGATCGACTCTCCCTCTCACGACTCCCAGCTCTCTCTATCCCTTTCATTCTGCTCTCTCTTTTCCCTCCATCTCATTTCGTCTGGCCAAAGGCCGTATGATGAAATGAGGAAAAGCTTAACTGGTTCTCCACTTATGCATATTAATCCCATTCTTAATTAAATGTCTATCTTTAAGTCTTAATGTAATTAATGATCCTACATTTTGATTAATTTCTTCAATTAATATAATAAATCCATAATTATTTCAATCTGTCAATTAACCCAATAATTAAAATTATTTAATCCATCCCTAATTTTCTCACATTTAAATCCCAAAAATTCAATTATTTCCTTTACTCTAATTTTTAACAAAGCTGAGCCATGTCATAATCTTTCGAACCGATTAGAACCAAACCGGTTTGATCGATTATTTTTCAATAAATTTCTTAAGTTATAAGCTACGAATACGTCATTAGTAATAACTCGATAATTGTTCCACTTAAAAAGTCAGGGTGTTACACTGATCATGTTTGAGGATATAGATATTGTATGCATTCATGAGCATTCATGAGCATTCATGCATCATGATTTTCAAAAAGATACAAAAATGGCTTTCATGCATGGTTTTAGAAAATGGTTTAATGGATGCTCATACATACTAAGTGTAAGGTGTTTTCGAGGGCTGATCACCCAAAGTGGACTACCTTCATTTGGGCTGTAGGAAAATCCATTTTATCATTGAAAGTGAAACAAATAATAAATTGATTAAATAGAATAAACGTAAATGGGCGCGTGGGGGTTTAGAGAATAGTTGACAATCCTTGGTGGTGACATCCCTAATGGATGCAACTTCTCGGCAGAGTGACGGTTAAGCCACATGGACCATAGGATGTATCCTTTCTCTTGTACCAAAAATCCCCAATGCTTGGACTGAAGAGATTGGTGATGGTAATAGGTGGTGACACCCCTAATGGATGCAACTCCTTGGTGGAGTGACGGTTAAGCCACATGACCATAGGTTGTATCCTTATTCTGTTAAACGAAATGTAAACGTAAAGAAAATGATAGAAAGGATAGGTTCCTTTCAAGAAACAAAAATGGAAAATAGTATACGGATTTATGAAATTCCATAGCTTGAGCATACTGCATATTTTATATCGCTTACTGAGCCTTAGGCTCATAGGTTAAGTCTTGTGATGTATGTATGCCAGGAAACAAGAAAAAGGGGCAGTTGATGAAGGATTTGCACGTGCGGAACTTTGTGGCTAGCTAGGCTAAAGGTAAACAGAAAATGAAAAAGGTTTTGTAAAGTATTTAAAATTGTAAAAGATGTTTTAAAGTCTTCTGCCGTTTTCATAAAAGAAGATTTTTAAATTTTATGAGATTTCCAAAGCTAAATGTTTTCAAATTACACGTTTTAAAAGTAAGAAAACTTGGGTCGCTACATTTCCAACGCCTATCAAGTCAAAATAAAGTAAAGTTAAGATCAAGGAACGAAAGTCAAGTTAATAGTTAAGTCAAGATCAAGGAACTAAAGTCAAGTTAAAAGTTAAGTCAAGATCAAGATAACAGACAACAAAAACAAAAGCAAAAACAGAAAACTACATACGGATTTTAAAAGCTACATAGTATATGCATTACATGTTTTATTTTTATATCACTTACTGATGTAAGTAAGGAGCTGATGGCTATTGTTGAGGACGTTGATGACGATGGAGTGTTGCGGTATTGAGCCTTTTGTGCTGTTGGTGAATTGACTTGTGGGTTATGGCTCAATGTGGCAAGTTTTGGGCGACACTTTTTGGTATATGTATTTTGATACAGTGTAAATGTTTTGTAACGAATTTGTATTTTAAAGTAAAGAGAAGTTTTTTGCTACCATACTCTAATGAAAAAGAAAAGTTTAAATTTATATGCTTTTCAAGAGAATACGTTTTAAAAAGGGTTTTCAATTTACACATTTTTAAAGGAAATTAAATATGGAGTGTTACATCCTTAATCACCCAACCTCCCTGGTTGGTGATGCTTGAGTTCACGAGTGTCAATTAAACCTTTACAATGACTAATTCTTAGGGCGTCACCCTTCTCTTGACTATTCACAAGGCATCACCCTCGATTTAAGAATAATGAAGAGTAAATTGAAAATTACAAAAAAGAACCTAGCTCTCCCAAATATAAAACTCAAGTTTGAGAGTATGAAGAGTTAGGTTTGACACTCTATTTGTTGAGAGAACTCGAGTATGGATTTTGGCAGAGTTTTACTACTATTGTCTCTCGATTGCTTTGAGCTTTGAAGTATCTTCTATATATAAAAACTGTAAAGCCAGTCGACTATTTCCATTTTGGCCATGTAGCAACCTAGTTTTTCTTTCATTTAAAAACGTGTAAAATTTAAAACTTTTCTTTTATAAAAATAGTGGAAGACTTCTCATTCTTAACTTCATTTAAAGATGATAATTAAAATCTTTTTTCTTAAAACATTTTATAAAACACAATGAGAGACTAAATAAATAAAACAAAGTAGATGAAACTTTTACAAAACCTTTTAACCATTTCTTTACAAAACCTTTTATGTTTCCTCTTTCCTTAAATCATTTAGCCTAGCCAGCCACAAGATCCACGCATGTAAATCCTTCGTCAACTACTCTTTAACCTATTTCCTTATATACCTACATCAACAAGACTTAAACTAATGAGTCTAACGCTCAGTAAGTGATATAAAAATAAACTATACAATGCACGTGTCATGTAGCTTTTGAAAACCATATGCAGTTTCTGTTCTCGTTTTCTGTTTCTATTTCCCTTCTTTACTTTTATTGGCTTATAGAACTATGATGAACGAACTATGATGAATTTTGATTCTAGTAAACGAAATCATGATAGTGGCCCAAACAGATGTTGGGTGAAACTAGCCATCATGATGAACTTTTACCGTTTACCCTTTTCTGTTAACATTTCATTAGTAAACGAAATCATGATGGTGACCCAAACAGAAATTGGGTGAACATGTCCATCATGATGAACTTGCCCTTCCTTATTGTCTTTATGTTGATTCATATTTCATTTTTGTTATCGTTTTCTTTTCAAAACAATGCATAAAATGATTTTTGTATCATTTTGAAAATCATGCTGCTCAATCTCATTATCCTTATCCTTAACTTAAAAGTAATAAACATATCATCAAAAGAACCTATTTATAGTAAACACCAAATAGGCTGCAATACAATCCTCAGGATATGATCACAACCTAACTTTATAATCTATGAAAGCAGTAAATAGTCAACATACAATTCATAATTCTTGCGATGTAGGGCCCCAAAGATAAAAACACATTCAGTATTACTTACCTCCTTTCCGTAGGCAGCTTAGCACTTTCCTTCCCTTCGTAATACCTTCAAAATCAATTGCATTTATTCATTAATTTCATTTTCTCAACAACCATTCATAGAGTCCAATAAGTCATAACACCTAACGGTTCCAACATTCAAAACTTAACAACCAATTTAACATTTCACAACCATTAAGCTTCATAGGACACAGTTCAATATAGTAGTAAACCACAGTGGCAATACACAACTACAAACTCGCCCCTCAATCATACATTACTCACCAACAAAACATTATACCCAAACTAGAGAGCATTAACATCAAAGCTGCAAACACACAAAGAGCGAATCCCAGCATACCAAACCAAAAATCCAATCATACAGTCATATCTTATCCAAAACTAACATCCAACACTCTTCTACATTTCCGTAAAATCCATAAAAGTTGTAAAGGAATTTACCTCACCTAAAGCTCACCCAAGTAGGGCAAAAAACAATCCTCCAAAGACTCCCCTTCTCCTTCTTCTTTTTTCTTCTTCTTTGTTTCCTCTTTGCCTTCATTCCTTACGCAACCATGAGCTAACCCGAGAGCTCCTTCACCTCACATAGCTGCTCCCTTCCTCTCTTGCACTTTCTCCCTCTTCTCTTTTCTATTCTCTTTTTGTTTCGACTCACGACACTCAATTTTCCATAAAGCTTCTCCTTAACACTATGTCTTTTTTTCTCTCTTCTTCTTTTATTTCTCTTTAGTAGCTTCCCTTATATGTTTCATGCATCCCTATAATCTCACCTAAGACCCTTTACAAATTGCCATGTGTAAAGTGGGACGCGTGGGAGAATCACTGCAAACATCACGCATCAAGATTTTCAATCTATCTTCTTGGGTAGCCAAAACCATGTGGCAGCGATTGATTCTAATTCCCAATCAACGCAAGCCTTTCAGCCGCTGCAATGTATCTCTGTGTTTTATTGTGGGACCAGTCAACATTACATCGACATCTTATCCCAGGACGACATAAATGTCGACCGCTCCATCATGGAGCCTCACCCAGTCAGCCGCTCCTCTCTGTCAACAACTCACTTTCTTTTCCTCTCAACCGCTCACTCATCTGCGGCTTCGCAGCTGTCTTATTTTCTTTATTTTCGGTCTAATATGCTCGACCACTCCGTCGACCGATCACTCGACCGAAAACCCAAATTGCTATATGTAATATATTTTGGTCGAGCTTCTCAACCATGTCCTCTACCACTTCGTCAACCAAAAAACCATAATACAATCTATAATATTTAGCGGTCGACCAGTTAATCGAAGAATTTCTCCACAGTCGACCATAAACATCAACTTAACACTTCCTCAACAATTTATACTTCAATCCTTAACCAAATTTCTCACTTAACCAATTCTAATGATCTCATCAAATAAATCTTCAATAATCATCCAAATAATTCCATTACATCCAATAAATTTCTCAATTAGCCCTACTTAATTTTGTTACGGAAAATTGGGGTAATATATTCCATAATAAAACCACTCCAATAATTTTCAATAATTCACAATTATTATTGTCCATAGACCCAACTTAATTTCGGGTATTACAGGTCGACTGTCATCTGACCATTGGAATCTATCTGATACGTTGTATAGTTAAATCGGTCGACCGCTTTATCCTATTGGTCGACCGCTTCTTCACAATTTCTATTTCTTGCTCGATGGCGTAATCAACTGATTCCTCGACTATAGAAATAAGAAGCAATTTTTTAATGTTGGGGTCAACAAATTCTTCACTAGTTGACTGATTCTTTAGCAGGTTGAAAACTCGAACAATCTGCCATTTTTGTGGTCGTTTAGAAGGTCGACCCTTTTCTTCACTGCTACATATTTTGATCTACCTTTTCCACTATTTACGCGACCAACTCTTCTTTTTTTGCATTCCTTGAATTCTCTAAGTCCCCATGGTCATACTATGAACTACATGGACTTAGGTAAATATATTAGCAAACATTAATACCCATATTAAGGGCATTTTTAATTAAGATCAATATGAATAACAAGATAATGCAATTAAACATAAACAATCAATAAAAAAATTATAATTACAATTAATACATTCATCATCTAAACAAATAAGCCTAATGACACTTTGGCTAACAATCTCCCCCTTTTTTATGATAACAACATATTATAAGTTATTTATCTCTAAGACTAAGCATGTGCAAATTTTATTACATAAATTGATCTCTCCCCCTTAGTTTATGCAATATTTCTAACTTTTAATTTCATGCATACATGCTACTTACAAGTTATATACATCTCTCCCCCTTTGTCATAATCAAATAGAAATCAATGGAGAAGTATTAAAACAACATCATAACTAAAAACTTCTCCCCCTTTGTCATTATTCAAAACATAGAAATTATTATAGGGAAATCTGTAATGCCTGAAATT
Organism: Begonia loranthoides; assembly: GCA_022433065.1. Classification (NCBI taxonomy): domain Eukaryota; kingdom Viridiplantae; phylum Streptophyta; class Magnoliopsida; order Cucurbitales; family Begoniaceae; genus Begonia; species Begonia loranthoides. The sequence goes on along the minus strand of CM039472.1, from coordinate 13,382,732 downwards.
AATCTTAATCATAATTGTGAATTATTGGAGAACATGGGATGATTTTATTATGGATTATAATACCCAAAAATAAGTTTAGTAAATGTAATAAGTTTGGGTATAATTAATCGATTATTGGAATAGAGATTGAAGATTTATTATATGATTAAGTAGATAATTGGTGAATTATTGTTTAAAGATTGTTAGATTAGAAAAGAAAGGAAAGGAGTTAAGTGATAATTACAGAGGAAAATACATGGTAGTGGCTAAATTGTAGGCAACAATGTGGGACAGATCGATCCATGGATCAACCACTGGCGAGCGGCGTTGGACCAGTCGACCAAGTGATTGACCGATTGTGCATGGTGAGAGGCTAAAAATGGTAGAGTAATCATGCGATGTTGGACCGGTCAATAAATGATCGCCTGGTAAATTGGAAAATTGGATTCATGGCTGAGAGGTGGATCACATGATCAACTGGCTCCATGTGAAATAGGTTTTGAGCGTTGATCAACTGACAATGCAAATCCCAAAAATTGTGTTTTCTAGGATTCCTCCACATGTCTCCCTTTACACATGGCAATGTAGATGAAGAGGTAGGTGAGATTATAGGGATTTGAAGAAGACATACGGGGAAGCTTCTATGAAGATAAAGAAGAGACAGAGAGATTGAAGAGATCTCTGGAGAAAACTCTAAGTTGTGAGAAAAGAGAGAAACAGAGAAGGAGAAGAGAGAAAGTAAGTGAGCTGCGAGAGAAGTGAAACAGAGAAAAAAATAAAGAGAAAGGAGAGGGAAAATAGAAAAGAGAGATAGAGTGTGAGAGAGAAAGGAGTCGAGTGTTTTGTGAGAAATGGAGAAAGAAAAGAAGAGAGAAAAGAGAAAGAAGAGCAAGGAAAGGAGAAGTCTGGAGCAGAAGGAGAAAGCCAAAAGGAACAGGAGAAGAATAAGAAGAAAGAAGAAGAAGGAGATAGAAAGGAAATCTCTAGAGTTTCTTCCTCTGGTGTGCTTCAGGTGAGATGAATCCATTCACTTATGTTATGGATTTTTATGGATTTTATGGGAATAATAGTAGAAGGTGAAAGAGAGGTGAATATTTGTAATGCTCTCTGTTTATTTACAACTTTGATAGATATGCTATGTTGATTGGATTTATGTGTTGTGCCTCAGTTACTGAATGATAAATACTATTGGAGTTATGTGATTGTGTTGGTAAATGAGTTTTGTTTGGGTTATGAGGTAAGGAATAAGTGATTTCATATAGCCTATTTTGTTTACTGTTTTACTAAATATGAAGAGTATTAATGGGTTGACTTTCATTTGTTAAGTGTTCATCCTGTGTTCTATTAAATGGGTTATGCATCTACAGTTTGATTGTGGTTTACGGCTTACAGAATCTAGTGAAGTGTTACGGCTTACTAATCAGTGATTTTATAATGCCAATGTAGGTTGAGTGCCATATGTGTAGGTTATTGCTTGGGGTGGGCAAATCGGTTCTCGGTTCTAGTTTCAGACCTCTTGTAACCGACCATTCGGTTCTCGGTTCTAAGAGTAAGGAACTGGAACCGGAACCACATGGAAGTGGACCCGGAACTGGAACCAAGTCTCGGTTCTAGTTCTGTTCCGATTGGTTTGGGTTCCCAACTTGAATTGCAAATTCTTCCAACATTCAAAGAACATAAAATCTGAACAAAAATTTGATTATTCACTACTTCAAAAAAGCAGACAGACTTCAATGTTTACACATATAATAAGAATCAAACCCTTCGTCCATCATGTAATCATAATAAGAATCAAGTGGAAAGAATTTAGAACTTCATAAGAAAATTTCCCAAAGGCCATACCTATTGCCTGGTGAACACAAAAACAGAAGATAAACAATCTACAAACCCTAAATTGAAGCAAAAATAAAAAACAGAAGAACTCCTAAATCAAAGTCTTAGTCAAAATCGCAAACCCTAAATCGCAAACCCTAAATCAAAAAGTAACAATTTTTAACTAGATGTACCCTCGGAATCAGGGGAGCAAGGGTCAGAAGCTTCGCTGGTTCGTCTTCGCGGATTCGCCTTCACGCCTCTCGGTTCCAGGTTCACAGCTACTGGTTCGCAGCTTCATCTTCTCGTCTTCTCACCTTGTAGCCTCGGAATCAGCTGAGCTGCAACAACTTCGCAGGTTCGTAGCTTCCAGGTTCGTAGATTCATCTTCTCGCCTCTCGGTTCTAGGTTTGCAGCTGTTGGGACCTATCCCTGTTTTATTTTTTAAAAGATTTCATTTCTCTTGGTTCTTGGTGTATCGAAAAGAGAACCAAACCGTAAATAGAACAAAAAACCAAAACCTGAACCATTTATGAATGTAGGAACCAAGAACAAGAACCGACCCGGAACCGAGCTTCGATTCCGGGTCGGTTCTCGGTTCTAGTCGGTTCTTGCCCACCCTTAGTTATTGCTATTTAGTTGCGCATGTTGGATATTAAGGAATTATTATTGAGAAGCTGTTATGATTACTGAGTTATTAAGATATAGGGTTGTGATTAGTTTTGGGTGGATGAAAGCCTTTATATGCACCTGTATGAGGAAGTGCGATTTGTAAATGGTTATTAATGATAAATGTTATGGATTAGAAACTATTGGAAAGGAGAAGATCCTTAAATTCTTAATTGCATTAAAGATAGCCAGGTAAGTAATATTGCTTGTGTTTTGCCAAACGGCCTACATCGCAAGAGTTAGGATTTGTTTGTTGCCTATATTTATTAGATGTAATAAGTTATGATCATGTCCTGAGGATGTATTGCTGATTGATGTTGTGTTTATTAGAATTAAGTTCTTTTAATAATGTGTTTATTAGATTTAAGTAAGTTCTTTAAGTTAACAATTTTGATACTGATCATGCTTTGAGGATTAGATTGAGGATATGGAATTGTATGCATTCATACACATTCATGCATCATGGTTTTTAAAACATTACGGAAATGATTTTCATGCATGGTTTTTGGAAAAATGGTACAATGGATGCTCATACATACTAAGTGTACGGTGTTCTTGAAGGCTAATCACCTGAAGCGAACAACCTTCATTTGGGATGTTGGGTTGTAGGAATATCCATTTTATCATTGAAAGTAAAAAGGAAACAAAAATTAAATATAATTAAATAGAGTTCTTGAGTTGTTCGCCTAAGTGGGTTCCATGGGATGGCCGCCTGAGGTGTTTGCCATGATAGGAAGTGTGGGCTTGTTAGTTGGTCCTCGATTGATGTTGAGACTGGCCAACCAACAGGTGGGTGAGGTCGTTTAAGAGTCAATGCACCCGATCTCTACTGCACTACGATTGTAGTCAGAGTCGTTTCTTGTACGTTGGTGTGTACAACCTCTAGCAGGCTTTCGGCCGGTGCTAGAGTTGCTTATCCCAGAGGTTGGGTCATTGTGCATTAATGTGCACAATAGCTATGATGTTATTCAATCGATGTTGACCTTTATCACAGAGCGAGTTGTGGGTCCTTGATTGATGTTGGGCCGGACCAGCCAATGGTTAGTGAGGTTGTTTAAGCCTTGGTGCGCATGGCTGTTAGTGCACTGCGATTATAGTCGGAGCCGAGTGTTGTGCGTTGGTGCGTACAACTGCTAGCAAAGTTTTTGGTTGGAGCTGGAGCTGCTATACGAGAGATGTCGGGTCGTGGTGTATTGGTGTGTACGGATACAGAAAAGAAACAAATATGTAAAAGATATACAAAAATAGAAAACTGCATTCGAATTTCAAAAGTTACAAAGCATGTGCATTGCATATTTTATTTTATATCGCTTACTGAGCCCTACGCTCATAGTTGAAGTCTTGTGATGTAGGTATGCATGGAATCAAGGACAGGAGCAGTTTATGGAGCATTTGTGCATTGCAGATTTGGTGGTTGGCTAGGCTAAAATATTAAAGGTTAAAAAGGATAAGTGTAAATGGTTTAATAAATGTTTGTTTCATTCAATAAAGTCTTCGACTGTATTTTATAAAAGAAGTTTTCCAAATTGTAGTTCTTAAGAAAAGAATTTTAATTGTCATCTTTTTAATGGTTTTAAGAATTACAACTCTTCCACCACGCAAAAGTTTTAAATTTTACGTGTTTTTCAGATATAAATCTCTTTTAAAAATGCCAAGTTTTAAGAAAAACAAAATCGGGTCGTTACAAAATCAATCAAACAACACAATTTATTTTCATCTCCCCCTATTGAATTATCATCAAGAATATATGGAGGGAATGCATCATAGATATCATCAAATCAAATCAACAATTCAATTCAACATATCAATTAAAACAAATATTATTTCCCCCTTTGACAATTGCAATACATATAAAAATTGAGGATACAACAATCAAAACACATCAATTTTTCTCTCCCCTTATATTAATGTACAAAATCAAATCATTGGGGATATCCAAAATATCTAAACAAAATAACTCAATCGAACTAAATCTCCCCCTTTGTCATTAAGCATATATAAGAGTTGGGGAATTCAAAACATCAAACAAAATAATTCAATCAAATTTTCTCCCCCTTTGCCATTTAAGCAAAGCATGATAGTTGGGGGATCTATGCATCAAACAAAAGAAATTCCATTTTCTCCCCCTTATGAAAATAAACAATTTTTGGGAGAGACAAAATCAAGAGCAAATCAAGAAGAATAAATCAATTTACCACTTGTTGAGAAATGAAAACCTTTAACCTTTGATAAATATAAATATTCAAGTTAAAACTATTTTCTCCCCCTATTTCAATATACAAATTCAATCCAATCGGGAGCCATAAAAACACTTGTTGGATTATCAAATATTGAGCTATAAAATTTCAAAAATGGATACCAACTTTAATAACCAAATCACAATTGCTCATTTAATTAAAATCAAATCCCAACAATCCTTCAACATATGCAATTTATGATACCAATTGTTGGAATTAGAAAAAATTTAACCAATGATATCAAAAGAAGATGCAAAATAATAGAATCCATTAAAAAAAATTAGTATAAACCTATGCATAGAAATAATTCAAGTGAAATCAAGAGTATATGCAATTCAATAAGCATTTTCATCAACTAATTATGCATACTCTTAATTCACAATTGAAAAACACCTAAGTGCTTTTCTTAGGCACCCAAATCTTTTTGGGTCCTTTAACATTATGAGTGGTTTCTTTAGGAACTCAAACAAATTTAGAATTAGCCCTTTCATAAATTAATTTTAGTGGGCAACTAAAAGATTTATGTCCTACACAATTACATGCATTACAAATAGTAGGACCAACAAAGAAATTATTATAATTTTTCTTTTTAACAAAGGATTGATAGCCAATTTCAACTTTATCAAATATAATCCTTTCTTTACCTAAAAGCTTGTTCAAATTATTGCTACCATTAGTGAATTTCAAAACAATAGAATTCAAATCCTCATTTTTCCCTTTCGATTCAATAATATCAATTTCAAGAGATTTAATGATAACATTCAAATTTTCATTCATGCTTTTTAATTCAACGATTTGATTTTCAAACGATTTAATCATTTTAGCGTGCTTTTTCATCAAATTGTCATTCTCCTTTTTGAGCAAATTATATTTAGACTTAAGTGCTTTAAATTGATCAAACAATTAATCAAAAGCATCCATCAAGTCGTTGTCATCACAATTATCTTCTAAATCACTAGGAGAATTGTTCACCTCAATTTCCTTGGCCATTAAGAAAATGCTTGTCAAATCCTCATCTTTGGAGGATAATTCTTCATGTGTGGCCTCAAGGAGTCTCCAAGTTTGATGTGCATTCTCACAACTTTGAACCATTTCAAATTCATCTCTTGCTAAAGCACAATATAACACATTAGTAGCTTTAGCATTTAAATTCAATTTTCATTTATCATTTTCATTAAATTCAATATACCATTTTATAACATTAATTCCATTTACACATTTCATTGGCACATATGGCCCATTTTCAATTATATGTGACAAGTCATAATCCAAAGATTATATAAATTTTTTCATTCTAGACTTCCAATATAAAAAAATCATTACCCTCAAACAATGGAGGTCTAGAAATGGATTGACCTTCAACATGTATATTGAAATCCATAATAGATAAAATCTCAAGATATTTTTCAAAAAGGTTTATAACAAGAAATTCAATCAAATCAAATAATTTATAGAATATGCACAATATCACACAAAAAGTTATCTAACCCCACTCTGAAACCACTTGTTTGGATCGGTTAACACCTATAGAGGGGAGGGGGGGATGAATTAGGTGTGGTAAACTTTTTCGTGCAATAATAATTATCTCTAAACCCTAAGTGATTTATCAATAATAAACAAACAATCACAAATATAAGAGAGTTAGGGAAAGAGAATGCAAACATGTTTGTTCACGTAATTCGGCAACCCCGATTTATGTCCGCGCTCCAAGCTTCCCACTTGCAGATCCTTAATCACCCAACCTCCTTGATTGGTGATGATTGACTTCACAGGTTTCAATCAAACCTAATGACTAATTCTCTGGGTATCACTATTCTCTTGACTATTCACAGGGCGACGCCCTAAATTTAAGAACAATGAAGAGTAAATAAAAAATTAAAAACAAGAACCTATCTCTCCCAAATAAAAAACTCAAGTTTGGGAGTATGAAGAGTTAGATTTGACACTTTATTTGTTGAGAGAACTCGAGTATGGATTATGGCAGAGCTTCACTATGGTTCTCTCTCGGTTGTTTTGAGCTTTGGAGTGTCTTCTATATATAGAAATTGTGAATCTGGTCGACCATTTCCATTTTGGTCGACCGCTATCTAACCGTTGGAATCTATCTGTTGCATTGTACAGTTGGACCAGTCGACCACTTTATCTTATCAGTCAACCACTTCTTCACAATTTCTATTTCTTGCTCGACCACCTGATCGACTGACTCCTCAACTGCAGAAATAAGAAGCAATTCGTTTAATGTTGCGGTCGACCATTTCTTCATTGGTTGACCGATTCTTCAGTAGGTTGAAAACTCTAGAATCTGTCATTTTTTAGTACGATCAGCCAGTTGACCCTTTCCTTTGTTGCTGCATAATTTGGTCAACATTTTCCACTATTTAACCAGCCTCCTCTTCTGTTTTTGCATTCCTTAAAATCTCTAAGTCCCCATGATCATACTATTAGCTACATGGATTTAGGTAAACATATTAGCACATATTAATAGCCGTATTAAAGGTATTTCCAATTAAGATTAATATGAATAACAAGATAATGAAATTAAACATAAATAATCAATAAACAACTTATAATTACAATTAATAAATTCATAATCAAAACAAATAAGCCTAATGGCACTTAGGCTAACTGGTCAAACCGATGAAATCAGATGTTACTGTGTAGTAATAAAGTGAGAAATTTAATTCAGTGAATGAGAATTTTTGCATAACAGAAATTTGATTTGTATTTCGACCTTTTGGAAACCGAGATTTATAATGGATCCACTTAATATATATATATATATATATATATATATATATTAAATTAAACGTCAAATAAAAGTTAAATTTTTATGAGGGAAAAGAAAAACTATTTCCTTAAAGTTCAATTTTTATGAGGGGAAAGAAAAACTATATTTCCTTCTTTCAACTGCTAATATATATATATACCTTTCCCCTTATAAAAATTTAACTTTTATTTGCTGTTTAATTTAAATAAGTGGAAAGGGAAACCCTCTTTCCCTTTTTCAGCCGCTAACGAGAGGAGAAGAGTGATGGAGACTAAGAGAAAAGTCAGAGTTTTGGCAAATGTGAGGCTTGAGAAATGTTCGTGAGGCTTTAATCTCCAACTTTTTTGAACAGACTTCGAGGGTCAATCGTTTTCTCCTTAGTTTTCCCTTTTAAATTTTAGGTTATATGTTAGCATCGGATTCGAGGTTAGAGACTCAAATTTATAGACTATCTCTACAATGTTTGAGTAGATTTAGAGTTTATATAGGGGTTTAAGCCGATTAAAGGCAAAATTTGACAAAAAGGGACACATTTTCCTTGTGGTATTGTGCAAGAAAATTGTCCCGCATATTCTATTTCTACATCCCAGGATGCGCAGCTCTGCATACAAATTCATTCTGACAGGTTGTTCACACTACAACTCACTTCTTGATTGGGTGACTGTGTGGGTCATCTGCAACAGGATCCAAAAGATTGCAACAACCCTTTTGAGTCAAATTTTGCCACCTAGGTGCATAGTGCATTGGCAAAGTTCGCCGCCATGACTTCTTTCCTTTTAGTTTTGGTTCCTAGGTTGGTTATAGGACCCACTCCACATTATTCCTCTTGAGTTTGGATAGAGACTTATTACGATTGGCTCTGTTATAGGTTCAAACGATTTTTTTGACTACAAGACTGTTCCTAAGGTCCTTGCTCGTGCTTGTAAGAAAAGCAATCGTCGACTAGTTAGGGACTTTATATTGTACTTCATTGCATCATAGTTTTTAAAACTGATATTTTGTGAGTTATCACATTTGAAAATTAGAGGATAACTATTTGACATCATATTTGTTTTTATACTATATGTACACGGGTTTTTACACATTTAAAGTTATGCATGCATAATATTTCAGCATCTTATTATATTGTACACTGAGAGATGAATCCTCTTGTTGTTTTGTATGGTCTTAGTGCCAAAACAACATGAGGCTAACTGGATACACCTTCTACTATGTGAAGGTGTTTTGTCTATTACAATGTAAAATGGGTAATAGGGTGGTGATGACACACTACTTGGGTTTCGAATTCCTAAACCAAATCAAGGTATGTTTGTTTTACGATCGTTACGAAATTACACTACTAGATCATCATATTGTCATCATGTTTTCTTTCTGACTCAAGTAAGTGGCTAAATTGTTGGATTGTCGTCATTCTTACATGCCTTGTGGGCAAGTGGCAAGGGGGCATAGTGACCAAGATTTACCTAAAAATGTAATGAAAATATATATTATGGGAAATTTGTGTTTAAGCTTATCATTTCATAGTTCTTTTAGTTGCATAACTGATTGAAATATAAATTATCCAAGTTATAATATGTAACATCCCATTTATGTTTTACATTTTCATATGTCCATGTCACATTTCTATAAAATTTTATCATTTTAAAACTCATCTGAAAGTACTTAAAGGAAAGCATCAGAGTAAATATACGCAGAATAATTAAAACATTAAACTCTTTTTTTTCAAAACAACATCATTAAAAATGTTCGAAAACCATAGCATAGAGTCCTTAAACAATGTAAACACTTTTATTCTTTTGTGAGCCATAACCTCGGAGGTCGATCCGCACTTGGTAACACAAACTAGCATCGCATTACAGTTTTTCCACGTTCACTTCATTTGGATCACGTTCAATACCTACATCACAGGAGGAATAATGAGCCTATTGCCCAATTAGAGATATAATGAAATGCAGATGCAATGCATATGACAACTCTAGATGCACATGTCAGATAGAAGAGAACTTATCCCTTCTCTTTAATTAAAGTCTCATATACCATTAGAACATTGCAGATATTTCCCACAGGGAGATAGATACATCCTCGGGATACAACTTGAGCAGCAACTTCCAAGCCATCCCTACATAGGAGGAGGCAAGTTCCCTCAAGGAGATCAGTCACTATACATCTCGACCTCCACATGTCTATTTACATATATTAAGTTTATTCTTATCCCATGCAATGCATAATATGCAACCCTAACTAACATGCCTATATGATGCATGAATGTCACACAACAGTTCATATATCGCAAGCAAACAATACAATTAATTAACAAACAATGAGGCATGAATTATGAATCAACTTTAATTTAATACTAAACATGCTATCATTAATTTGTTATTAAGGCAAGAAAACAACAACAATCTATGTATCATGAACTATGTTTCAACTGTAATAATTCCTATAAATATACTATAACAATATATTAACAAGTTAGAAGCCACTATATCATTCTCTTCATTCACTTTCTCTATCAACCAGGATTCAACACATTTATCAATCTCTTATTCTTTACAAGTAAATATTCAACACATTATCATACGTTTCCTTTTTAATTATAATTATTCAACATTGAAGATACAATCTCATAGGAACAATATTTACACAACAATTCCTATTAAGCACTAAAGACCCATATTATTCAACCTATATCCAAGGAAAAACATACTATAATTATCATCTACACAAGAGAATTTCTTATCTAATAGCAATATCTCTCATCAGCACATCAACCAATAATAATCACAATAACCTTCCTACCTTAAATCATGAATAGAGCACAATAGGAGTATTTTACCGATAAAGAACACTTTTAATCATCAGTTTATCAATGTAGAAGAAACACATATTTCTAAGGGGACAACATAAGTAATATACAGAGTACAGACAATTTATCTAGACAAAGAATAAATCTAGGAGTCATACAAAATCCTTTTCTTCATAATTATATTATAGCGGGTCGATTATTATGGAAAGCAAGTTCATCAATGGAGCAGTATAACAGAAGCTATGGACAAACATATAGATCAATCATCGATGCAGAGAATAGATAAAGAAAACCACCTAAAACATGCAATTCATTTCTTCTTCACGATTGACCATTATCAGTTAGTCTCTTTTTGTAACCGAACAAGTAAGGAAAACATGAGCAGGGAAACATTAACAGGAATAGGACTTGTAGAGAACAATCAAATTTTCATGCAGAAAACAAATCCTACTCCTGTGATGTAGGTCCTTACGGACAAAGAACATGCATAATCCCTTACCTCACTGAATCCTTCTCTTCTTATTACTTAGCAGCAGCCCTCCACTCTGTCGAAGCTTACACGAAAAGACACAAAGAGGACTCAGGAGAATAACTTCTGATTTTTCTACCTTAAAATCTACTAAATACACTCTGAACCTCACCAAGGACACCGAGAAGACGTGACCTTTTGATTTTCAACAACCCTTCAAGATTTCAGTCATTGATTATACATTTTTAGACAGAAAGTCAGTGCACCGGTTTATCGATTCCTCGTCAACCTTCAACTACCAATTCAATCGATCAGTCGCTAATGCCTTTCTCTAATTTATCGGTCGATCAATGTCCAATTGACGATCGACCGCAAAACCAGACTGCCAATTCATCACATAAATCATTCGACTGCAGCCTATATGAATCCTTATTTTCATAATAATTATAAATAACCACATCTCTATAAATCCAATACACTTCAAGGTATTAAAACGTTATCATACACAATAATATTAACTATAAAGTGTGACAGTTTCACGTTGACCAAAATATTACTTTTTACTTAATCTAAGATTTACACATAGTTGAATACCCCGGGTATTACATAATATATTGTGGATATCTTTAGAAGATAGAGAATTGAATTTTGTCTACACTTTCTAGAAGGGCTGAAGGTTACCCAGTGAGTGAAGCGAAAGTTATAGTTTTGAAGCAATAAAGGACATCTGTGGTGCATGGGAATATGACTGTGATAGTTTAGTAAAAATGAAAGACGATGTTGCATTAGAATGAAGGACATTCATCGCAGAAGAGGGATGTTTAGTGTGAGGGGAAAAATGTTACATTAGGATAAGGGACTTTTGTTGTGGAAGAGTGATGTTTGTTGTGAAGGAGAACGATGTCGCTATAAAGAGGGATGTCCACTATTGAAGGAAATTCATTCACTGATGATGTGTATCTGCTGAAAGGAATGCATCCTTGGCGGACAAACAAAGTGAGGAATGTTTATGGAAAGGAACGCATTTGTGACAGATATACAAAGAGAGGAACGACGTAATATTAAAAGAAGGAATGCCCATTGTGAAAAGAAATGCATCCACGATGGATAAACCAAACAAAGAACTATCGTATTAAAAAAAGAAATGTTCGTTGAGGAAAAGAATGTGTTCGCAGTGAATTAAAAAGTGAGGAATGACATTGAATTAAAAGAAAGAAGGTCCATTATTGAAAAGAACGCATCGACGATGGATAAACAAAGTAAGGAACAACGTCGTATTAAAAAAAAAAGGAATGTCTATTTTGATAAGGAACGCATCCGCGGTGAATAAAAAAAGTGAGGGATTTCATCGTTTGGACAAAGGGAATAATCTAAACAATAGAAATTGCGGAAGTGAAGACAGGTATGCATCCAAATGGATATCTTGGTGATGACCGATTGGCAGAGTTACACTAGATGGGCAAATATTCATGACAAATATTCATAGCGGATGCATACGTATCCATAGTGGAAGCTCATACTTTCGCTCCTGAACATAGGCGATTGAAGAATAATCTAAACACTAGAAATTGCAGAAGTGAAGACACTCGCAAAAAGGAATGCATCCAAATGGATGTCTTGGCGATGAGCGATTGGCAAAGTTACAATAGATGGGCAAATATTCACAACAAATATTCATAGCGGATGCATATGTATCCACAGTGGAAGCTCATACTTTAGCTCCTGAACATAGGCGATTGAAGAGTTGTTTGGCCATTTTGTTCAAAAAATAAATATATATGGGAAAGGAAGCCAAACGAGCAACCCCTAGACTGAAGAGGTGCGACCGATTAGCTTGCAATGGTTGTATCAAGACACACTTAGATAAAAAACAATGAAAGGGGACTCCACATTAGAGCAAGTGGCTTTTGGTTGTATTGAAAAAAACAATATTGAAAGAAAGAGCTTTCTCTGAACTGACATGAAAGTCATTGGTCGAGTTGAGGATGGACTAAACTATGGTCGGTTCACTGAGATTTGAGGTAAGTAGTGTTGTATGTGTATGGCTTGTAATACCACAAAAATAAGTTTGGTAAACGTAATAAGTTTGGGGTATAATTTGTATCGATTATTGGAATGGGGGTTGAAAGATTTATTATATGGTTATGGAGTAAATTATAAATTGTTGAGGAATTGATTAAAGTAGTGAAGAAATTGTTAAGGGAAGTGTTAAGTAGCAAAAAGATGAATGACGGTGGTTAAAATATTACAGAGGTGAAGACTCAAGCTGGAACATGGGACAGGTCAATCACGGGATCGACCTGCGAATTTGGTGTTGGACCGACCGATCATTGGATCGACTTGTTGCACATGATAATCATTATAGAGGTGAAAACCATGGTGGAGGAGAATTGGACGTTAGACAAGTCGATCCTCTGATCGACCGGTAATTTTGTGCAGCGGTCGATCCTTGAACGACCGATACCACTGTGATTTTTGAAAAACTGATTTCTTTGTTTGACCGGTTGATGATCACTGTCAATCAATAATCGATCGATTCCACTTGGAATTCCAGCCCCTGAAGAGAAAATGCATATCCCGAGACGGCTGCTTCTTATGATTCCTTCAGGTACTCCTACTTTAAAGATGGAAATTGAGATGTGGGGTTAGGTGAGATTTTATGGAGGTAGATGAAGCTTACTGGAGAAGAGAAATAAAGAGACAAAGTGAGCTTCTAGAAAAGAAAGAGAAAGAGAGGGAGGAAGAGACAGAGTGCTCTTTGGAGATGGAGAAATAGCGGAGAGATAAAGATAGAAGTGAGGAAGAAAAAGAGAGAAGTGTTCACGTAAATACGAAGAGCAGAGTGTGAGAGAGAGAAAGAAAGGAAAAGAGACAGTGAGAGAGAGAGATTCAGGAGGAGAAAGAAAAGGAACAGAGAGGAGGAGCTCCCTGCTTCCTCCTTGTCTCAAGTGTTCTTCAGGTAAAAAGATCCCTTCACTTCTGTTATGGTTTTATGAATTTTTTAGATGGTTTTTTTGGATTTTATGGAAATAATAAGTAGAAGATAAAATAATGAAGCATGTTAGTAATGCTCTCTATCATGAAACCTACTCCGTTGCTTAGAAATGGTTCTCTATTGATGGATTTTGTTGAAGAATATTTTGGATATATATTCTCTGTGTTATTAAATGATATTGAGGAAATGTTAACATGTTGATGAACGGTGGAGAAATATGCCCTGTTATGATGAGTCTGTTTTATTCTCTATTGGTGTTGTTTTGTTATTAGTCGTGAAGATTGTAATGATGTTGAATAAGCTATTGTTTCTTGTTGGGCACTGCTTCGTGGATATTATGGAAGAGTTGTATTTTGTTTATGAATTTTATGGGAATAATTAGTAAAAGATAAAAGGATGGAAAATGTAGTGCACTAGTTTTTGGATATTATTGTTGGCCACGGTTTGGAGAGTTCACTGTTGTGAGATGGTTAAATATGGTTTAAGTCTCTATTGCCATTGAATAGAATTTGAATGGATGTGAATGTTATCAATTTATAGGTTTGAGAATACGGGAGGATTGATGTGTATATTGATGATTAAATGTTATGGTTTTCAAGGTATTGTAAAGGAAGTGCTTAAGTGCTAGGGCACATTACGGACTCCAAGTAAGTGATATTGCTTGTGTTTTGGTTTTTGGGGCCTTACATCGCAAGAGTTAGGATTTGTATGTTGCTTGTATTTACTAGATTAATAGGTTGTGATTATGTTCTGAATATGTATTGCTGCTTGATGTTGTGTTTATTAGATTTAAGTTCTTGTCATGAAAATGGTTTTAAGCATATGTTTTGAAAAGGAAATGAAAATGGAAACAAAATGTAATGAAACGAAAACAGACATTTTTGTTGACCGGTAGGTAAAGCCTGACACATAAAGAAAAGAAACATAAATAGATGTGACGAGGTGTGAGGTTGAGTTGGCCGCTCTTCCTCATTAAGTTTAGAGATATCTAACGCCTCAAGATCAAGTAGAGTCAAGATCAAGTTAAGTTAAGATCAAGATAATAGAAAACAAAAATGAAAGCGGAAACAAAAACAAAAACTGCATTGTTTTTAAAAGCTACGTGTGCATTGCATATTTATTTTATATAAGTCTTGTGATGTAGGTAAATGCGAGAACAGGTAAAGAACAGTTGATGAAGGATTTGCATGCGCGGATCTTGTGGCTGGCGAGAGAAACGGTTTGTAAAGTATTTTACATTATAAAAGAAGAATTTTATTTATCGCATTTTCAACTATTTTGTATTATTTTATGAATTGTCTTTAAATGGTTTTATGAATGAAAAGTCTTCCACTACGCAACTGTTTGAAAGAATTTAAATAAAGAAAAGTTTAAAATTTTAAGCGATTTCTAAAATACCACGTTTTAAGAAAGGAAAACCGGATCGTTACAAGGCTTAACGACCTACATCATAAAATGCTAGGATAACTTGACTTGTTTTGCTTACTACTTCTTGTATACGATGACTGCATGATCTGTTGTTTACTTTATCGATTGGATGATACTCTCTGTTTCAAAAAATATATGATGACTAGAGGATCTGTTAATTTTTTAATTATGAACTCTTTGTTTCAGTGAATATATGATGACTTGAGGACTTGTTTATTTGTTAATTATGATGGTAGATGATATGTTCTATTCTAGTACGTTAATGATATTGATGGTCTGTTGTTCAGTTTGCTTTAAGATATTACTTTCTGCTTATAGTGATAAGATGACAATTTGAGGATATGCTCTTGTTGGGTGATTGATGATATTTGCATGCATGTGTTTACAAGTAAGAAAGATAAAAGATGAAGAAAATATGTAAATAGGTCTAAGGACAGATTGTCCCTAAGGTGGACCTATGGGTACATAAGCTCGTTTGCATTTCTCGATTGATGTCAGGATGACTAGCTAAAGGTGTCTGTGTTGTTGTGCATAGATGTTCATTGGCAACTCACGAAGGACTCGATTGAAGTCAAGTCTATTTTCCAAAGGTGGAGACTAGTGGTGGGTGTCCTATTACCAAATCAACTTTTTATTGGAAAGAGAAAGAAAATAAGAAAAAGAAAGTCAAGGAAAGAAAGATGAAAGAAGAAAAAGAAATTAATATGTTAGAAACTATTATGGAATACATGCATAGAGGGTCTCTGTTGTACTCAAAATTTCCTTTATTTACACTGTTTAGTAAACCTTAGGCTCATAGTTTGAACTTTGTGATGTAGGTGATATATTTTAGAGAATATGCAAATGATGACGAGGCTCCAAACGAGAATAGCTAAAGATGAGTTTCCATGGATGAGCTCTTATGGTTGCCTGGCTATTGTCGATTAGTGGAAAATTTCTTTCATGAAAGGATTTTGTAATAAATTGGGCTTGACTCGTGTTGGTTTTATTTGTATTTTATA
Organism: Begonia loranthoides; assembly: GCA_022433065.1. Taxonomy (NCBI): domain Eukaryota; kingdom Viridiplantae; phylum Streptophyta; class Magnoliopsida; order Cucurbitales; family Begoniaceae; genus Begonia; species Begonia loranthoides. Next base: position 13,366,566 of record CM039472.1, on the reverse strand, counting down.
ATGAGATTGGATTTCATTATATTTCAACTATGTTTTCCGTTGTTTTTATTGATGGATAATCTCTGTTGTTTTATTGCTAATCCAAAAATTTTTATGAACCACAGTTTCAAAAAAATACTTGCATTTTGGGATGTTACAATATGGTATCAAAGCAAGACCGGGTCTAAAAATCATTTCTAGAGACTGCTTGATAACCCAATCAACATGGAAGCGTATCATCGACTGTTTGCGAGTTATTTTATTATTTTTATTTTTGTTGATAATATTTAGTGTGTATAATTATTTAAGAGATAATAAAGTGAGGGGCAAAGAAACATTAATGATGAAAGAGATGAATCCATTGAACGACTAACAGACTTATTAGAACGGCAATTCCATCACTTGGAACGGTTCATAGGGAGAGAACGACAAGGAAATATAAGACCAATGGTTCAGATTGATGTGAGCTGAGAAAAGTTTCAATGATTGTGTCCACCCCAATTTGATGGAAGCAGCTCAGACCCAGCACGCATAGAAAAGTAGATCTGAACTCTAGGATATGTTCGAGTATGCCAAGATAGAAGAAGGGGAGAGGATACCATGTGCTGATTATATGTTGATCAAAGATGTGAGGTTCTAGTGGGACTTAGTGAAAAAAACTCATGATGTGACAACAATAACATGGGACACATTTAAGGAGGCCTTTTATGACAAATAATTTAATCATGCTACCAAGGTGAGCAAGCTAGTGTAATTTGTTCAATTAAGACAAGTTGGGATAGTCACATAATATATACGAAGGTTTGAGGCACTCTCTCGTTTTGCCACTAACTTAGTGAGTAATAGTGGGCATAAGGTCCATCAGTTCTTTCAGGGCCTAAAAGTGGAAATTTACTAGAGTGTAAAGATATTTGGTATACAAGATGTAGCATACTCTAAGATTGCGGGGAAAGCGCTAGAGGTGGAAGTGGTCAAACTACAATTCTCTAAATAGTCAAAATCAAAGAGAAGATATTTTAAGGAGGTTCTCGTCCAACAAAGAAGGAATTGGCAACCAGGAAATTGTGGGGTAAAAATGTCTGTGGATGGTGAAAATTAGCAAGGAGATAGAAAATGCCACCAGGGAGAGACGTCAGCTAAAAGAATGAATGTTGGAATGTCACAAATTGCTTAGTGTTAGATTTGAAAGAAGAATCATTATGGAGAATGCAGAGCTGGTTCGAGATAGTTTTTTTTAACGAATATAAGTATTATGTCAGAAACATCCAACATTAGCAGGAGAATAGGAGAAGGCTTTTCATAGGATGTTCACTCTTATTGAAACCAACGACGAAAAACAACCTGTTGTGGTGTATGATACACTTAATATTGACAATATTGCTACTTATGCTTTGATAGATTCAGAAGCTACAAATTCTTTTATGTTGTCTGAAATTTTGCTAATTTAAAATGATTTTGTAAGTCATCTACAGATGTGTTTGAAGAGATGTTTCCATCTGGTAAATGCTTACGTTTAGTGTGTGTTTAAGAAGGTGCACGATTAGTATAAATGATAGGCAGTAACCTGTAGGTCTTATAGTGATTGACAATAAGGGGTATGTGTACTGACTCGGATTTTCGTAATTTCTTGAAAATGCAAGAAAATTTGAAATTTCCAAAGACTCTTTTATAAAACGAAACCAGAGCGCGCCTAAACCAGATTGCTACTGACCATTCATAAAACTCGTTATAAAATTTCCGTTTAGTAAAATTATGCAGAAGCGTTAAATTAAAACCATTAATGTAAAACGTTGCGGAAGTGTAAATACAATGTAATGAAACTGACAAATCTTTTAATTACAATTTGGAAAACTTAGGTTGCTCCCACTTAGAAAACTTAGCTTAGTGAAACTATTTCTCTGTTACCCTCGTTATGCCTGGCCAGCCATGAATTTCCCTCGAGCATGCAAATCCATCATCCACTGCCTTTATTGTCTGATTATCATCTTTCACTATTTCTAGTCCATACATTCCATATAGTGTACTATTACCTACATCTACACCACAAGCAACTGTAAGCCCAAAGGCTTAGTAAGAAAAAAGGGTTAATGCATTATGGTTACGACTCTCTTTAGTTCATTTGGAATGGGAGCCACCCAAACCAATTCTTTCATTACCTTTCATTCTTTCATTCTTTCTTTACTCGTACTTCGAGCTGAAGATTAGGAGACCTATATGGAATGGTGCAGCTGATCGGACCTAACCCTTTGCTTGCAATCTAGTACTCCCATTCCCGATAAGGGAGGGCTTCGGCTAGATTGCAGACTAGACCTGTCTACCCATCCGCCCCTAACTCCCTTTTTCTTTTCTTTTGTCTTTTCCTTATTATTTTTCCTCATAGACATGTGAGTATCACCCTGATAGGGTACTCCCTACTTTGTTTCTATTAACATGATACATGAACATACATTTTTAACCTATCATGATGCATGATGCTTTACAATATAACATTCATAATAATTGAAGTGCACAAAGAAGTAATTGAAAGCGCATTTTGGAGAACAATTAAATTACTTAATTAGAAACAGTGAAATACATAAGGAAAGCATGAAATAAACATTAAGAAACTTACATAGCAAAGCATAGAGGGAATACATCAACAGTAAACGAAACAGGAAATCGGGACATGCTATAAATTAATCATGCTAACTATCCTTGTTAACTTCTTATTCCATTTACATGCTGCCTACATTAATTATTCTAAGTGATTATCTTGATTAGTTATCCTAGGTGACTCACATGCTCAAGACGATTTTGACTATTAAGCTCGTTAATTATTCTAACTAATTACATGCTCAATCAAAAGAATATCGATTACCATTATTTAGTTACATGCTCAAGGAAAGATTTCAATTATACTTCTAATTAGTTTCGTTATGCTGATGGATCATCGGGAGTCTAGTTGATTAAGTATCCTAATTAATTTCATGCTTAAGTAAGTGAACATACTAATTGATTTATTATACTAATTACATGCTATGATTATCATTTCTAATTAAATTTACATGCTTGAGTGTAATCAATTACTCTAGTTAAGTTAACCTGCTCTTTAGATGATTAAACATGCTTAGTTAATTAACATGCTCAAGGTTTAGTTATTACTTACGACTAGTTAATTTACATGCTCGTTGGTTAGTTAAACATGCTAATTATTCTAGCAAATTATCCTAGTTAAGTTAATTAACATACTTATAACATTCTAATCAATTACATGCTCAAGTAAGGTACGATTAAGTTATCCACCATTATTATCTTAGTTAGTTAACATGCTCAACTAATTGAGTTACATACTACACTAGTTCTTAACATGCTTGGTTGCTAATCAGGTTAATTACACTAGGTAGATAACATGGGGTTTGGTTGATTGCACATACTAACTAAACATGTAAATTAGCTACTTAGGCATGTTAGTTATTTATTGAACATGCTGATAAATTAATGTGGTATGCATTAGTCAATTGTCATGCTAATTAGTTACCCTAATTAATTACATGCTTACTAATTAATGACAAGTGGGAAACTAAGCGTATGTGCATAAACAGAGAGGGCTAACTAACAACATTTATGAAATAAACAGCAAGAATGAAATTAACATAAGCCAAAGAAACAATAGTTCATTCCTACTCATCTCATCCTCGCGTGCTTTTCTCCTCAACATTCGCTACTTTACCTCTATTTCACTATAACTCATTAAATACTTCACAACAAAACTAAAATCAAAGAAATACTTACAGTGATATCAACTAAGTAAAACATACAAGCATAGAGGAATTTATCACCTAAAACTAACCCACAACGATAACCAGAAACCAATTCAGGTAAAACCATCACCTACAACCAACTACTAAGTACTAGCAGTAGGCATTTCTAGTCAAAAAACATACTTTAGTAAGCTTTTTGAGGAAATTAACATCTACCAGTAAACCAAAACACACGCACCCATACTTTTGGTGTATGGCCTCAATGGCCAAAACACCCCTATTTCCTTACTTAAAGTGATGAACTAGTAGGGACAGCTCTCCACTCCCAACCTCACGGTTCTACATAGCAGTTGGAGCTTACCCATCAGCTTATTCTCCTTAAACTCACTGGCTAACCCAACCTCTCTCACGTAGCTCACCTCTCATACAACACTAGTTCACCACTCCTTACTCTCAGAGCTCTCTTTCTTCCTCACTAGAACCCTCTTTTTCTCTCTGGTTCTCTGGGCTCCTACGCACAGGAAAATGAAGACTAAATGGTAGGGAGAGAGATATTACCTGGAAGAGGGGAGGGACACCATCATCACCATAGGGGAGGAGGAGGTCAGCTACGAGCATAGGGAGGGCGATTTTCATCGCCTGGGGTCATTTCCTGTCGATTTTACGATTTATCAACGATTTCCATCATTTTCTTCTTATTTTATTTCATAGGTCTTGGCTAATTCAAATGGATGCAGACGCATAGGTCTCATCCACAAGTCGTCCGCAAGGCTAAATCACTCAGGCTAAACTGGGGCTTCGGACGTGAAGAGGCGTCCTCGTCCTGTCAGTACCATCCGCAGGTGAGTTTCAGACGTGGAATGGCGTCCGCACTAGCATCCAAAAGTGTCCTAAAATCGAATAGAGGCAAATTGGACGATACCCTAACTCATCCGCAGCCATCCCGACTCATCTTAAACTGTCCACGATAGAACAGATTCGATGCGGACGCCGTTCTTCTTATCTGCATCGTCCAGAACCTCGTCCGCAACTCCATAACAAAGTGGGGACGATAAATCTCATCCTAGGTCTCGTCCCCAACGCACAACATAATTGCATATGAAATATCTCATTTGCATGTCGTCCGGACCATCGTCCAAAACTGTCTAGGTTCAAAACAGATTCAATGCGAAGAATGTTCTCCTCATCCGCATCGTCCGGAACCATCGTCTGCAACCTCACATCATAGTGAAGTTAGGACGATATCGTGCGTCCCCAGACTCGTCCCAAACATCGGGGACGCAACGTAATGAACTTGCAGACAACATAACGCATCCGAAGTGTCGTCCAAAAATTCCCTAGATAGCTTTTCTCACTTTTTTCCACTTAACTCCTATCCCATAACATTTTTCCAATAAATACACCTATAAATACGTCATTCAATATCCTCCAAACCCCAAAACTTTGATTACACCACGTATACGGGAAAACATAATGGAAATACCTCTAAACTTAACACTCAAGAACGCCCTTGGTAATACCCCGATAGTTGACCAACTCAAAAAGTCGGGGTGTTACAGTATGACATTGTGTTGGGAATGGACTAGCTATTTCAGCACTCTACACCAATCGACTATAGGAAAATAAGGGTTCATTTTCAACCATCTGGTGGAGTAAAACATGTTTTTCAAGGGATGAAGGATGAAAACAAAGTATCGATTGTTTCTGCGATTAAGGTACAAGGGTTGTTGAACTGTGGGGTTATGGGATTCCCAGAAAGTGTGAGAGATACGTGAATTAAGCTTACAGTGAAGTTGGAAGAAATCCCTATTGTTCAAGAATTTACCAAAGTATTTCTCGACAAACTGCCTTAATTAGCACCAAATTGAGAGATAGAGTTTGAAATTAATGTTTATCCCAGTACCTCACTCTTATCGAAGAATCCATACAATATGGCTCTAGCAAAATTAAAAGAGTAGAAAGTACAGATTGAAGAGTTACTTGAAAAAGGTTTTATCAATCCAAGTTATTTACCTTGGGGTACTCATATCATCTTCGTAAAAAAGAAAGATGGGTCTTTGCAAATGTGTATTGTCTATAGAGAGTTGAACAGTGTAACCATTAAAAGCAAGTACTCCTTGCCAAGGATTAATGATTTATTTTATCAATTACAAAGTGCGGTAGTATTCACAAAAATTGATTTGAGATCTGGATATTTCCAACTAAAGGTCAGAAATAGTAACCAGTGAATGGTTGCTTTGTTGATGGGGAGTTGATTGTCCGAGGCTTAGAAAGAAAGAAGGAGTGGCAATTCCGTAATTCAGAGTTTTGGTCGTCCGCAATTCCGTAGGCAGAAAAGCAGTCATTCAGCAATGGAGAAAAATAGACATATTCAAACATCCACAAGTGCCCGGTCGGATGAGTAGTCAAACGGCTGAAGGAAGGGTGATCAACTGGTTGAAGAACTTCCTAAAATTGTCGGAAGTCACCTTATGGAAAATCAAACTTTGGAAACTAATATCTCCCTTAGTTTAGAAGTTTTCTCTTTGAAATTTTGACCACAAATTTTTTGATGAATGAAAATGAACTTTCCCAAAAATAATAGTAAGAAATGCTACGGATTTGGAATATGCACGAGAGAAGTAGATTGGCCAAAAATAGCAAGAAGTCACACTTGCACTCCCGTATGGATGACTTTGCCAATGAAAACTCCTCTTGAAAGTTGGACAGCACTTCACACACTCTTTCTCCAAGGAGTAAGAGTACAAATGCCAATAAGAGAGGCTACTCAACTTACAAGTAACCTCAATCTTGTGATATGACACACACAAGCAACTTTGAATATAACTCACCAAAGGATTGAAAAAAGAATCACTCCTATTTCAAAAAAGGAATCACTCCTCACTGTCTAAACAATTATATAAGGTGGTTTAAATAGCCATTTACAAACTATAGTATAGTAAATACTAAATAAGAAAAATATCATTAAATAGCCTATAATCTAAGTTTGGCCGATTCTTCACTTCATGGTTACGAGATAACTTAACTTAAATAATAATTAATTAATTATTGCGTTATTCTTCTCCAAGTCTTAATGTCTTTTGGCAGCTATTCCTTCTTCAATTCGGCCACTCGGATAGTTTCCATATCTCATTGTGATGGTTTCCATAACAATATGCATTGGCTCTTCTTGGTCCCCACAAAATGGTGACTCCTCCACTTGTTCCACTAGTGAGTTACCTTCCAAATAAGAAGAAGGTAAGTGCTGATGAGTCTTCGGGCTCAAGCTTTTGTGAGTGGACCTTGTAGTCCACCATTAGCTTCAATCAATATTTACTCTTTGTTCACAGAACTTTTGAAAAAGCAAACAAACTCTAAATTTAACAAATCAACTTATTACATAAAGCTAAAGAAGTCTGTTACAATATTTGTGAAGCATGTGTTTTGATATCACATCATCCTGAATGCCAAATGATCAAATACTCGTCAAAGGTTAGAAAGTATGTAGAGTTGTGAAGCCCATCAAATATTCTACAATTGTTCTTAAACTTCTACTTATGCTTGATCTTGAATAACTCCATAATATTATTGGAAGCTTGATTTTTGATAGAGTGGACACGTAGTACATCATTCTCTCGAGGTTGAAAAGGATTCGACCTCGAATCAAGTCTTGTTCCTTCTTCACCACAATAAGGAGATCCATCATGAACTATCAAAATTACAATATCTTCAATTTCTTCATGAGTGCAATAAGAAAACAAGCCTTGCTTGTTGGAGTAGGCTGATGCTATTAAGATTTCCACAAACCCCTTCTCATGCTTGAACAACAACTCAGATATTTGATTCTCATTCTTTGCCATAAAGTTAGAAATAACGTAGATCACCCTTTTCAATTTACCATTAACTCCCATAGATGCATCCTCGTTAACACCCTTAAGTATGTGTTGCAAAAGAGCAATTACTTTATAGATTTTTTAGTTGTCTTTTCTCCTACAAGGCTTGCTAGACCCCCACCATGAACTTCATTTATTAGTGATGCTTGAAGTCCACAAATTGGTATGCCAAGTTTGCCACCCTTGAAAGGTAATCTTTGCAATGGTGTATTGGCCACTAATTTCGTTCTTCCTTTCTTGTATTTAATCGTATATGGACAACATTCTAGCAACTCATTTTTGGATAATGATGCAAAACTTGGTAAGTGATGTAGGAACCCATAAAACAAACAACTAGTAAAATCATCATCATCCTTAATGCCATAAAAGTATTGCCATTTAATCAAATCAATATCAATGTCATGCAACATCCAAGTTTTCCTCACGATGTAATATGTTCTTCTAGCCCCAAAATAGCAATCAAATTCATCATCAAGATTCAATAAGATCAAGAATAATCCTCTCTTTCTACCACTATGCATATCCACAAATAAATTTCCACCAAAATTACAGAGAACACCTTTATCATTACGATTACCATATCCAAATGTTAACTTAGTAATCATAACATAAGAATCTTTAATCCATTCAATTCTAAGGATCCAAGCAATCAATTGATCCAATGGCAAATACCTCTTTACCATAAACATCAATTTTTTCTTCAATGCTTCATAATCTTTTGCAACTTGCTTTGGTTGAAGTGGGGTTTGCTTGATCATCCTTCCATTATCTTTGATTGAATAATAATTAGAATACCCATCATGTGTATGCCTCTTATCATATAGCCATGGTATTCCTCAAAGAAAATGGGTTGCACTTATTGGTAAAATATCACAAAGCACTATGTTAGTAAAACTACCCATAGAAAAATCAACCAAAGTTGGCTTGTGTACCCTGATATCTGCTTTGTCATTCAACCGACTCAAATTTTCCTTAAAATCTATAGAAGCCATATTGGTGCAACTTCTTTCATCATCGATTAAAGAGTATACTTGTAATATCTCAAATTTTTGTTATGCTAAGCATATGACTTAAGTAATAATTTTGGGATATTTGGAGCTGAAATGGACAATTTAGATATTGGTCAAGAGAAACATATTTTGGAAGAAGTGAATTATGATACACTAAATTGGTTCATATTAAGATTAGGAGGATGATTTATGATTTATTGGAAATTGACATGAATAAGTAAAGTTGTAATACCCCAACTTTTTAAGTGGGTTGACTATTGGGGTATCACCAAGAACGTACTCGTTAAAGAAAATATTATGGAAATTAGCAAGAAATTAACTTAATCCCAATAAAATAAATATTAATTTAATGGAATTAAATTATATAATAATTTGGGATTTAAAATGTAAAGGGGTTAAATTTATGGAAATTAAGGGGGTTTAATAAATAAATTAATTGTGGGGTATCATGTTTGAGTAACTGAACCGGTTCAGTTGGAGAACCGGTTCAGGCATTCTAAATGGCGTTCGGCCTTCACGAATGGACAGAAGGACGAAAAGAGAGGGAGGGAGAAAAGAGAGTGAGAGAGAAGGGAGAAAAGAGAGAGACGAGAGAGGCAATAAGGGGAACGATTGTGCAAGCGAGCGAATGGCGGACGAACAAAGAGCGATGACGGTGATAGCGAGCAGCTGCGGTAACGCGGGGTCTGACTTAGGGCTTGGGAATTTCTGAGCAGCGCGGGTGAAGAGAAACTGGGATGCGTTGGTCCTCTAGCGTCGAGCAATCAGTGCGTTGAAGAGGTGAGTCCATGGATTTTCGTTCTCCTTGGCCCTCTATCATTTTCTAGAGGCCGGCGATGATAATTCAGGATGGCAGGGAGCGTCAGTCGGGAAAGAAACGGCTGAGGGCTTGGGGGTCTAGTTCGCAGTTCAGTCCGAACCGGTCCATTTCTTATTCCTGCTGGGTACTGGTCAATCAGCAGACAACCCCGTACACTCTTCCAGCGATAGCATCTGAAAAGCTGGAGGAAGGGGAGACATACTGTCGGTTGTCGTTGGAGAATAAAATAGTGAGTGTTGGGAGGGTGCTGGAAATCCTCCCGGATGGGTGAAGGCCGAGATAGAGAAAAACTGAGGCAGAGAGAATGGGAGAGAAGAAAGGCAGAAGAGGACCAAGTTGTGAAGGAGAGGGCTTGGCCAAGTGAGGCCTCGGGTCTTTCTTGCATCCTGGTGAGCTTCCTTCTTTGTTGCTTTGATTTTTTAGTTCCTATTTTCTGGTTATGTGGTTGCGAACCTCTCAACTAGTTACTCGATGAAATAATCCATTGTTGTTAAGTTACAGTTTGGATTCTTAATGTTGGTTTGAGGCATGTAACTGTTGGAAATGTTCTAGGTTGCTGTTATGGATAATTTTTGGAAATTTCCATAGATTAATTGTTCTATTGGGTTGTCTGCCAAGTAGGGTGTGTTGTGTGAACTCCATGTGATAAATGAATACACTGTTTTGATGGATGTTTGTGATGCACTATTTTGTGATACACCGTTTTGCTGAATGTTTGTGATCCACTATTTTGTGACACACCGTTTTGCTGGATGTGATGAATGGATTATAGAGCATGATACAAATATAAGTGCGATAGACTGTTTTGATAATTGTTTATGTTTGAATGTTAGTTGATGGATATATGTTGTTGAATAGATGATTTTGTTGGGTGAAGTAATCTGTTGTGTTGGACTAACTTTACAGTTGGTTAACAAGCTAATGTCTCTATTGTTGGTTAACGGTTGGATAGGATAAACTATTCTGTTTTGTTAAATTTGGTGATTATTCCTGGACATTTGGATATTCTGTTAATTGAGGATAGTGTTGTGAGATGGTCCATGTGCTGTTGAATTTGGTACAACATGTTAACGGTTGATGAGCAGGTTATTAATATTTTGCATATTATGGAATTAATTGTAGAGGTTAAATGAACTGTTTGTTGCTCAAATGGTTAAGGAATATTGTCGAAGGATATAGATGTGTACTGTTGATTGCGTGATATTATGGAAAGTTCATTGCCATGATAAGATTCGAAAATGTCATTATTGGATGAGCTGAGATACAAATTGTTGGAATATGGATTAGGAGACACTATCAAATGATAAATGTTTCTAATTGTGAAAGTATTGGAAAGAGGAAGAAGAATAACGACGAACGCTAATGCGCATTAAATCTCGAGGTAAGGAACTTGGGTGTGTCTTGGCCTGTGGAGGCCCTACACCACAAGTAGTGTGCATGAGTTTTACTTTTAGTATACTGTGGATTCCCTGATGTTATGCCGTGATTGATAGTTAGATAAATTGATAATGGAAGTGTCTGTGTTAGGAGATAGGTTTAGTTGATATCACTGCCGTTAATTCCTTAATTGATTGGCTGTTATTATTTTCCTTGTTAAAAGTATAGATCTCCTTGCAGTCAAGTGTTTCCTTTTCACTTGTGTGGACTTCCTTTGTTGTTAGTGTAGATTTCCTGTATTAATAACTGTTTTACTTATTGCACTTGTTAGTTTTCGTGATGAATGATTAATGTCTAAATGTGATGAGAATAGAGAAGAGAATAATGGATGCATGAACGATAAGAAGCATGAATGTGTTAAGAGTTCTCTTAAACGTTCTATCGTATGTTATCTACTTGCTATCTAGATTACATCTATTATGATAATTCAACAATCATTTCTTTCATTCAATTTATATATCGATCGGTTATTTCCTTTTGATATCCATGTTAAATTAACTAGCATGTTAACCAATTGAATATGATAATTAACTAGTTGTAATTAATAACCAATCAGTTGAGCATGTTAGATGACTAAACTAGCGTTTGTTAATTGTACTCAAGCATGTTAACTTACTTAGACAATGATAGTCGATGACTTAATTATACTTTACTAGAGCATGTTAATCAACTAGAATAACCAATTATAAATTTGAGCATGTAATTAATTAAAATGATATTAGCATGTAAATTACTGAACCTGTATTTTATATTCCTCCGAGCATGTAAATCGGCTAAGCATGTAAATCGTAATATTTCTTCAAGCATGTTAATTATTATTTACGCAAATCAATTAGTTAAGTATGCAAATTAACTAGCATGTTTAAATATTAATTAGTAATGTATGACCATGTTAATTACCTTAACTAAATTAGTTAATTTTAGCATGATAACGAATTAATCGAGCACGTAATTAATTATGTTAATATTCGCATGACAACTAATTAAGATATGCCATGTAATAAGCTTGTGATTAATATGTTCAATTAGTATGCTTAACCAACGAACTAGAGCAAGAGCATTTTTAAATCACTTAGAATAATAAATATAGGAAGCATGTAAATGGACTAGGATAATTTACATGTTAATCGATAGTATGTTTTCGATTCTTTCCAAATGATATTGTTCTATTAATTCGAGCATGTTTTCCTTGTTTCAATCCATCGTACTTGTTCTCTATGATGTGTAGTTATTTCCTTCCATTATATGTTTTGCTTTCCTTATATACGCGAGTTCAATTTTAGTACTTTTACTTCAATGCACATTTCAATTTCCGTTAATGAACGTTATAATGTATTATGCATCATGTTAATAGAAACCAAGAAGGGGGTACCCCCTCGTGGTGGTACCCACATGCATGAGTGAGGAAAAGCACTAAGAACAAGAATGTTTCAGGATGGGCGGGACATGCCCATCACTGAAAGAAACCCTCTCGCGGGATACGCCGAAAGGGCAGAAACCCTGAAGGCAGGATACGCCAAAAGGGGAGGAACCTTGAAGGCGGGATACGCCAGAAAGGGGACAACCAGGGAGTTGGGTAGATGGGTAGTCCGGATCTAGCCTAGCAGCTAGGATACACCCTCACCTAGTCGGGAAAGGGACTAGCATGCACACAGGAGGTTAGAAGTTGATGAACTAGGCCATCTCAAAGGACAACCTCCAATCTCCAGCTCGAAGTACAAGTAAAGAACCAAGAACCAATGAACGTAAGAAAAGAGTTTGTTTGGGTGGCCCCCATTCCAAGAAGAATTAAAGAGAGAAATGCATAATTTGTTTTCCCCCATTTCCTTACTAAGCCTTTAGGCTTACAGTTACTTGTGGTGTAGGTACAACAACAAACAGATAATAAGTAGATGATAAACACATAATGAAGCAAAGATGGATGATTTCGCACGCACGAGACTCAGGGCTGGCCAGGCAAGGAAAAAGATGAGTAAAGGAGTGTAATCAAATGATGTTTAATTGTCAGTTTTATTTCTTTAAATGTAGTGTTTTAATTGTTTAGTATTTCCTTCTTGAACGATTTCTTTACGCTTCCGCCATGATTTACTAAGATTTAATTATTTACACTTTCGCACATTTTATCAAAGGGCTTTTCATAACGAGTTTTAAGAAAAGAGTCAATAGCGATCTGGTTAGACGCACTCTGATACGTTTTGTGTTCAAAGAAAGAAAATTTTAAATTTTACGCATTTTAAGGAATTATGAAAATCGGGATCGTTACAAAAGTATTGGTCAAGGAAAATACATTTGCAAAATAGTGAATTACAGTACCCGAGTTATTGAAAATAATAAGGTTATTGGGTATATTAGGTTTAGTGAAGAATAAGGTGGAGGAAGAATAGTGGAACATATAGTATAAGTTTGAAGATACTTTGGATGATATATATATATATATATATATATATATATTCATGTATATATATAAGGATTTAGTGCATACTGGTTTGAAGAAGATAAAGTTGCATGGAAAATATTACAATTACAATTAAGACCACACGTTATGGTTACAATGTATATATATATTATGAATGAAATATATGGCTGATGAATTACCGGCTGTTTGTCCAATGGCGTCGATCATCCGGCACAATCGATCGATTGTCTTCAAAGAAATCAACAGCTGACCAATGGGAAAGGCAGTCGATCGTTTGAAGGGGAACCGATCCACCGCTGAATTGGCAGTCGCTGGAAATGATAACCGTCACCTGGAAACTTCTGGGCTCTGCTCTTGGCACTTCGAGGACACTAAGGGAGTGGTGTCCCTTAGCTCTTCACCTTTAGATGGTCACTGAAGGGATGCATATGGTGGTCTATAAATAGGAATGATGAAAGGCTACTAAAGGATTTTACAAACCGTGGAGAAACTCTGGACAAATTTTGAGAGAGAGAGATGTTGTGCCACTACATTTTTTGAAGGAGCATGAGATGCAGACAATGAGGGCAAAGCCTATGAAGTGTTGATAGACGTATGGTTAGAAAGAAATCGTGAAGGTTTATAGAGAGGAGAAACCGAGGAAACAAGAGAGGGCTATGAGAAATAAGAGAGAGATAGTCTGTGAGGGTTTTGTGATTTTGTGAGTGGGATCCTGTGAAAGTTAAGAGGGAAGTCTCTGGAGTCTTTGAAAACCATGAGGAGCTGCTATGATTTTCATGGAAATTTAGTGAGAGATAGAGCAGCGAGTGTGATGCAGTCGGTGACCGGAGGGAACCACTAGCTTTGAGTTTTTGAAAGGAAGAGTTTCATCTAGAATTAAGCTTCTGTCTCTCTGGTTGGCTTCTAGAGTTTATAGAGTGTGTGGTTTTAGAATTGTGAATAAGGGAAAGTTATGTTGTTTGGAAGTAAGAGAGACTGAGGGAGATAATCATGATGGAGTTCTAGAGGTATTTTTTCTTCAGCTTTGCTTATTGCTTGGTGAGCACGAACTATTGTTTTTCTTTAGTTTAGTTTCTGCATGAGAAGTATATAAGATATTGGTTTCTACCGAGTGATAATGTTGGATATATTGTTTTAATCCATTTTGGATAAACTGTGTTGTATTATCTTGATGAATACTGTCAATAAAGAATGAAGATGAGTTAAATATACTTAGTTTATTGTCATTGGATGAGATATTTTGTTTGGATCTAACCACTGTTATTATTATATGGGTGTCGTCAAGTATTTACACTTGGTCATTGGGATGATATAAGGGATTTGGTTATTATATATATATTTGTGTTTAATCTAGTAAATTGAGAATACGGTTAGGGTTAATAAGTGTTAGTTGTACACTATTTGGATGGACATTATAAGGAATGAGTTGGAATAGGCATGTCCTATTACTAAATTATATTGTTATCTTAGTCGTTGCTAAGTATTAGGATAATATTCCTTGAGGTATTGGGGATATATAACCTGATGATAGATATTTGTCATTTTAGGAGAATTATTATTGATAAGTAAACTATTATTGATTGATAAATAGGTATTGAGGAGAAGAGACGTTAAGTACTAACTCTTTGAATCTAAGGACTCCAGTTAAGTGGTGCTACATGTGTTTTGTTCGAAAGGGCTTACGTCATAGGAATTATGGTTTGTTTGATGCTTGCGTTTACTTGATGTATTGTTGATTGTTTGTTGTGAAATGTATGTTTATTAGACCTAAGTTCAATTCCTTAGGTAAGAATAGATCATGTTTTAAGAATACGGTAGATAGACATGTTAAATAGAATTGTAAGTTTCCATCAACGTTAAGACTTTTAAATCCTAAATTATACGGAAATTGAATGAACATAATTGAATCAAAAGTACACAAAAATGAATAAACGTAATTTTAGAGATGTGGGTTCTTGAGTTGGTCACTTAGGTGTGTGCCATGGGATGGCCACCTTGTGCATAAATCGCTATACTTGTCAAGTTAACATCTCTAACACTTGTATTACTAACTAGAACTAAATGGAACTAAAATGATACTGTAATAGAATTAAATAAAATAAAAGTAAATAGTTGTTTTGTGGTCCGTTTGGTTATGCTCGGCGCATAATAGAAACCAAGGAAAAGTAAATAGTTGTTTTGTGGTCCGGCTGGATACGCTCGGCACATAATAACTATTGGAAATTACATTAACAGGCTATAGAAACTAATATGTAAAAGACAAATGAAAACTAAAAGGAAAACAGAGAACTTTATACGTACTTTAAGAGCTACATGTGTATGTCTTATTTTATGTTTATACTGCTTACTGAGCTTTAGGCTCATAGTTAGGTCCTGTGACGTAAGTAAGGGGCCAATGATTGGATAAAGTTTATTGAGGACACATTTGATGAGGTGTTGTTGGGTTCAGCTGTTTGTGTTGTTGGCAATGTTGACCTTGGGGGTTATGACTCACATAAATGGAATAAGCATAATTAAATGTTTTAAGAGCTTTCATGTGTTTAATGGCTTTAAACTATTTTAAGTAAATGTTTTATCCATGCTTGTTCAAATAGTTTTTAAATTGTTGGTTTATGGTAGGAAACATTACGTAGGAAACATATGGAGGATGAATTATCGGCTATTTATCCAATGGCGTCGATTGTTTGGCGCGATCGGTCGGTTGTCTTCAAAGAAATCTGCGACTAATCAATATGAACGGCGATCGATCATCCGAAGGGGAACTGATCCATCGCTGAATTGGACAGTCGCTAGAAACGATAACCATCACCTGGAAACTTATAGGCTCTGCTCTTGGTGCTTCTAAGACACTTGGGGAGTGGCGTCCCTTGGCTCTTCACCTTAAGATGGTCATTGAGGGGATGCATATAGGTCTATAAATAGGAATGACGAAAGACTGCTGTTGGGTTTTACAAACTATTGAGAATTCTGGAGAAATTTTTAGAGAGAGAGATGTTGTGCTGCTGCGCTTTATGAAGGAGCATGAGATGTAGACAGCGAGGGGAGAGCCTGTCAAGTGTTGATAGAAGTACTGTGAGAAAGAAATCATGAAGGTTTACAAAGAGAAGAAACTGAGGAAACAAGAGAGGGCTGTGAGAAATAGGAGAAAGACGGTCTGTGAGGGTTCGGTGATTTTGTGAGTGGGATCCTGTGAAAGTTAAGACGGAAGTCTCTGGAGTTTCTGAAAATGATGAGGAGATGCTGTGACTTTCATGGAAATTTAGTGAGAGATAGGGCAATGAGTGTGATGCAGTCTGTGACCGAATGGAACAAGTAGCTGTGAGTTTTTGAAAGGAAGAGTTTCATCTGGAATTAAAAGCTTCTACCTCTCTGATTGGCTTTTAGAGTTTATAGAGTGTGAGGTTCTGGAATTTGTGAATAAGGGATAGTTATGTGGTTTGGACAGTAGGAGAGACTGAGGGAGATAATCGTGATGGAGTCTAGAGGTATATGTTCTTCAGTTTCAGTTATTGCTTGGTAAGCATTAACTGTTGTTTTTTTTAGTTTAGTTTCTGCATGAGAAGTATACAAGATATTGGTTTTTACTGAGTGATAATTTGGATATATTGTTTTGATCCATTTTGGATAAACTATGTTGTATTGTCTTGATGAATACTATGAATAAACCACGAACAAGAGTTAAATATACGTGGTTCATTATCATTGGATGAGATATTCTGTTTGGATCTAACCAATGTCATTATTATATGGGAGCTGTCCAGTATTTACACTCGGTCATTGGGATGATATAAGGGATTTGGTTATTATATATATGTATATATTTGTGTTTATTCTAGTAAACTGAGAATATGGTTAGGGTTAATAAGTTTTTGTTGTACACTATTTGGATGGAAATTATAAGGAATGAGTTAGAATAAGCATCTCCTATTATTAAATTATATGGTTATCTTAGTCGCTGCTAAGTATTAGGATAATATTCCTTGAGGTGTTGAGGATATGTAACCTGATGATAGATAATAGTTTTTTATGGAGAATTATTACTAATAAGTAAACTATTATTGATTGATAAATATGTATTGAGGAGAATAGACCTTAAGTGCTAACTGTTAAAGCTAAGGACTCCAAGTAAGTGGTACTGCATGTGTTTTGTTCAAAAAGGCCTACATCACAAGAATTAGGGTTTGATTGATGCTTACGTTTACTTGATGTATTGTTGATTGTTTGGTGTGAATTTTATGTTTATTAGACCTAAGTTCAATTCCTTAGTTAAGAATAGATCATGTTTTAAGGATACAGTAGATAGACTTGTTAGATAGAATTGTATGTTCGCATCAGCGTTAACACTTTGAAATCTTAAAGTATATGGAAATTAAATAAACGTAATTGAACCTAAAGTACAGGAAAATTAATAAAAATAAATAAGTGTTTATAGATGTGGGTTCTTGAGTTGGTCGCTTAGGTGTGTGCCACGGGATTGCCTCTGGGCAGTGTATTAGGTGTGTGAGATGTGATGGCCACCTTATGCATAAGCTGCTCTACCTTGTCAAGTTGACATCTCTTACACTTGTACGAGTAACTGGAACTAAATGGAACAGAAACAGTATTGTAATAGAATTAAATAGAATAAAAGTAAATAGTTGTTTTGTGGTCCAGTTGGTTTCGCCCGGCACAGAACAGAAACTAAAGATATGTAAATAGTTGTTTTGTAGTTTGGTTGGTTATGCCCGGCAAGAACAACTATTGGAAATTACAGTAACAAGCTAAAGAAACTAATATGTAAAAGACAAATGAAATCTAAAAGGAAAACATAGTACTTTATACGGACTTAAAAAGTTGCATGTGTATGTCTTATTTTATGTTTATGCCGCTTTCTGAGCTTTATGCTCATTGTTAGGTCTTTTGATGTAGGTAAGGAGCCAATGATTGGATAAAGCTTGTTGAGGACGCAGCTGATGGGGTGTTGCTTGGTTGAGCTGTTTATGCTGTTGGCAATGTTGACCTTGTGGCAGAAATGGAATAAGTGTAATTAAATGTTTTAAGAGCTTTCAAGTGTTTAATGACTTTAAACTATTTTAAGTAAATGTTTTAGCGATGCTTGTTAAGTAGATTTTAAATTGTTGATTTGTGGTAATTAATTGTAAATGACTTCCACATTGCGTTTACTCTAAGCTTTATATGGTAAATACTTCCATTGTTTGTTGCTCTAGTTTTCCCTCACAAGTTTTTTTAAAAGAAAGAAAATTTTTATACGATAAAAGTTACGGGATGTTACAATTCCTTGTTCAAAATTAAACATTGGCCACAACAATTCTGCTCCTCATTAATGTGCCACCATGATTTGTAAGGGATACCATGTATCAATATCTCCAAGGCAATTTTTATAGCCATAATCATACAAGCCATGTAAACACCAATTCTATCATCAATGAAATAAGAGCAAACATTGTTCTTGTTGGAGCATTGATTATGAAAAGTTTGTCCCTTTTGACAATCCACTTCTTGGGTTTGGAGAGTTAGAGCATTTGGAAGCTTTATGTCGAAGGGTTCCCCTTGAATATAATACAACTCCTCTTGTATTGTTGTTGTCAATGAGTCAACTTTGCCCTCTATATGTTCATCTTCGGGTATTTGTTCTTTGAGATAATCTTCCTCATCTAATTGAGACTCTAAAGATAGTAATGGCCCTTCTTGAGGTAATAGAACAACTTCTTCAAATTGTTCCTCCACTCCTAGGTCTTCTTGTAGTACGTCAACATTGTCTTGTGCAATCAAGGGTGGAGCGTGAGCTAGGCTTGATTTCAAGTTGTCATGCCGTTGCATTATTTCTTCCACGAAGGCTATTTCTTTAAGAGATTGAGCTTGTCTTTCTTGGGAAAAACTTTTTTCATACCTGGTTGGTGGTGAGGAGGGGATGGCCTTGATACGTTTCGAAGCATACCCTTTATCAAAAATCTCTTCATCACTACTGATCTTTTGATGTTGTCTTCTCCGTATTCTTTTCGTTAGCTAGTCAGAATTTTCCACCATATTGAAGCTCTTCCCCTAAATTTAGATGAAATAATTTTTACCAAGTCCGTTACTAAATAATAAGCACTCTGAATAATCTCCTTAATTTCATCTTCCCAATACAAATAATCTTCGACACATTCTGCACCGCTAAAATTCAGAATAGATTCTAATATCTTGAATTTTTGTGGAGCTAAGCACAATGCATAAGTGATGATTCTGTGGATATTGGAGCTCAAATGGACAATTAAATATTTTGGAAGAAGTGAATTATGATACCCCGAATTATGTTCATATTAAATACGCACTCAGCCGACAATGGAGACACTCTCCATGCTTGGCCACGCCCCCTCCACATTGAAGTAATGCCTCTCCATCCCACTCAGTGTATGTGTGTTCCCTCCAGATAAGGCTCTGCGATTTAAGCCATCCTTCTCTGCATTTTCTCGTCCAACTTTTCTTCCTGCGAGAGAGAGAGAGTCTTCCTGCGAGCGAGAGAAACCCTTCCAGTAGAAATTGTGAGTTCATGTGATTCCTTTAGTGTGTTACAAGGGTGATTGTGAAGCTCTGTAAGTTGGGATTTTTGCTGTCCGTGATTGATTTCTTCATCAAAGATAAGGATTGGGTAGAGTCTTGGCCTGTGGAGGCCCTACCCACAAGTAGTGTGCGTGTGTTGTGCTAATTCCTTTGCTGTTAATTTTCTGTAATTTTCTTTACTGCAATTACTACAATGCAATGCTTTACTTTGATAGAGAAGTGATGAATGCTTACTGCTTGAAAGATAATATACGATGTTAAGCCATGTAATCACATAGAATGATGAACTAAAGACCCCTTTAGATTATGTTAAGCATTAATGAGCTACGATTCATTTAATTTGTACTGTTGTAAATTCATGGTACCGGTTAGGAGCTGTAATTTCATTTCTATACCTAATAAATCCCTAATATGACATGTTTAAGTTTTGGTAACCCTCAAATAAGTTGTTAACTCTAGCTAAGAACAACATCGCTAAATTATGCTTTACTCTCAAACGCACGTTGCCTTTAGTTCCAATTGCTTATAATCGATTCATGTCATTATCCATGTCTATTTAATGTTGTTATACTCTTCTGAAGCATGCTTATTCATTTGAATAGTTAGTCGTAATTTGACGTATGATCTCTATTTAATAGCATGCTCCGATCATTGTTTCTTTTACTGTTGTGTTCTGTAAATTCAAGCATGCCATTAGCTATTTTAATTTATTGCTATATTTGTTTTTTTATTCATGTTTAATTACGTGTATTCATTGATGTTCACTGTTTAAATTTCATTATGTTATACTGCATCAACATGCATCATGATAATAGAAACAAATAGGAAATGCCACCTTTGGGGTGGTATGCATTACTTGAGGAAAAATGATAAATAAAAAGAATGAAAGAAGATGATGGGGAGTTGGTGGGCGGATGGGTAGTTCGGATCTAGTCTGGTAGCTAGGCTACACCCCTCCCTTGTCGAGAATGAGACTAGCTACACACAGGAGATTAGAAGCCAACCAAGACTATACCATCACACATGGGTTCCTCCAATCTCCCACTAGACGTATGAGTTATGATGAATGAAAGAATGAAAGAAAGAACGTAAAGAACATAATGAAAGAATGAAATAAAGAACATAATGAAAAGATTGGTTTGGGGTAGTACCCATTCCCAAAGAAGTAAAGAGAGGCATAAAGCATACTGCATAACCCCAATTCCTTACTAGGCCTTTAGGCTCACGTTTTACTTGTGGTGTAGGTACATGTACGAGAAAACGATGAACAGATCAAGAAGTACGGATGAAAGATTTTCACGCACGGGACATGTGGTTGTCTAGGCTAAAGAAAGTGAAGAGAGTGCTTTTGAAACTAATACGTAGTGAATTGTTTAGTTTTCCTTAAATGAATGAATTTGCTTCCGCTATGTTTTGATAAAAGATTTTATAACTATTGCTTTCTAATACTTATAACGAGAGTAACGAAAGGGTTTTGATGGTCTTGCTTTTGAAAAGAAGTCTGTTTATATTTTAAAAGGGTTTTCCGTTGTTTAAAAAAGAAAAGAAAAGTTTTAAATTTAACGCATTTTTAATAAGATAAGAAAAATCTGGGTCATCACATTATATCAAACATATGCTTCATAAAGACTGTAGTTGACTTTCTAAACTTTTTAGAATGGGCTAGTTCTTTAAATTTGGAGTTCGTTTGCTTTGTCAAAAGTTCCATGAACAGAGAGTAAATATTGATTGAAGCCCAATGGTGGACTACAAGGTCCAATCACAAAAGCTTGAGCTCAAAGACTTATCAGCACTTACCTTCTTCTTATTTGGAAGGTAACTCACTAGTGGACCAAGTGGAGGATTCACCATTTTGTGGGGACCAAGAAGATCCAATGCATATTGTTATGGAAACCATCCCAAAAGGCCAAGCATGAAGATTAAGGAAAGTCAAGTGCAAGGAGATATGGAATTCATCCAAGTGGCTGAATTCAAGAAGGAGTAGCTGCTAAAAGACATCAAGACTTGGAGAAGAAGAAAGCAAGAACTAATTAATTATTCTTTAAGTTAAATTACCTAGTAACCATGAAGTAAAGAATCGGCCAAACTTAGATTATAGCAGATTTAATGATATTTTGCTTATTTAGTATTTACTATCCTATAGTTTGTGAATGGCTATTTAAAACCACCTTATATAATTATTTAGACAATGAAGATTGACTATTAAAAAGCTTTTGCTTTGTTTCGAAATAGGAGTGATACCTTTTTCAATCCTTTGCTAAGTTATATCCAAAGTTGCTTGTGTGTGTCATATCATAAGATTGAGGTTACTTATAAGTTTAGTAGCCTCTCTTATTGGCATCCGTACTCTTACTCCTTGGAGGAAGAGTGTGTGAAGTGGTGTCCAACTTTCAAGAGGAGTTTTCATTGGCAAAGTCATCCATACAGGAGTGCAAGTGTGACTTCTTGCTATTTCTAGCCAATCTACTTCTCTCGCGCATATTTTCAAATCAATTGCGTTTCTTACTATTATTTTGAGAAGAGTTCTTCTTTATTAATCAAGGCATTTTTTGTTCAAATTTCAAAGAGAAAGCTTCTAAATCAAGGGAGATATTGGTTTCCAAAGTTGGACTTTCCACAAGGTGATTTACGAAAATTTTAGGAAGTTCTTCAACTGGTCGATCGTCCTCTCCTTCAGTTGTTCGACAGCTCATCCGACTGGGCACTTGTGGACTTTTGAATCTATCTATTTTTCTCTGTTTTTGAACAACCGCTTTTCTGACTACAAAATTGTGGACGATAAAAACTCTGAATTACTAGTTGTTCTCCTTCAGCATGAGATCAGCCGCTCCTTCCTTTCTAAGCCTCAGACAATCAACTCCCCATCAACAAATCAACCATTCAAAGGTTTCAATTTTTTTACCTCCTTCTGCTAGTGCATCATTTGCTATCTAAGCTAAAATTCCTACTAATTCGTGATTCTGTTTTTCCAAACAATGACGAGGGGCCGAAGCTACTCAAGGAACTATATTTCGGACAAGGAAGATTTACCACATCTATGTAACATCTCGATTATTCTTACAATTTAAAAAATATGATTTTGAAGACTTTTTCTTTTTAAATTACAGCAGAAGACTTTTCATTTGAAAACTAGCTCAGATAAGAAGTGCATGAATAAACTTTTTTTCGTTAAACCGTTTATTACTTAAAAACATATCATAAATTAAAACTTTATAACTTAAAAGCATTTACAGCAGCGGAAGACTTGTATTTACAAAGCCATATGAATTGAAACACAATTGAAAACCCTTTTTGATAAAACAATTATTATAATTAAGGTTCACTTTCTTTAAAAACATTATTACCAATCATTACGTTTTCTCTTTAATCTTTTATCCTAACTAGCCGCCAAGCCCACAACATACAAATGCCTCATCAACTACTTCTATCCTTGATCCTATGCATACCTACATCACAGGACTTAACTATGAGTCTAACGCCCAGTTAGTAGTATAAAAATAGAAGTGTTCATGCAATGCTCTTTAAAACACATACAGTTTTCAATGTTCATTATTCCATTACTCTTTATAAAATAGTGATGAACTTTATACTATATTAGTGAACATGTACTCTGGCGGAGAACTTATACCTAATTGGTGAACTTAAACCAGATCGATTAACTTAGATTCTAGTGGTGAACTTAAACAAGATCGGTGAATGTATATTCTAGTGGTGAACTTGTACCTTACTGGTGAACTTAAACCAGATCGGTGAACTTATAGTGCAACACTAAACTTGTATCATGATGGTGAACTTATTCCACCATGATGAACTTAACCATGAAGTAAAGAGAAAAGGTTTTAACTATAGTGAATGTATGAACCCCTCCACGTTTTCCAGTCCTAAATCACAGCCACTCAAACAATTTCAAGAACCAAAATCCTAAATCATAGTTAACAATTAAAATTTGATATTTTCCTGTGGCAATCACTTTTACAAGTTTGAGAAAAAGGTATACTCACTAGTATGAATAGAAGGAAATCAAACTTTCCAACAAAAGCTTTCATTCCTCAAAAGGTTCCTCAGCAATTCCCTTCTCGTGGTCAACTTTTTCCTAGAGAGTGGCTTTCAAAACACTCTGTGAAATGTAGTCCAAAAATGGAGAGGAATGTAGAGGGGGAATTTGTTATAAGTGGCATTTAATGAGATTAAATGGAAAACTTTACTACCATATGAATACTAAAAGGTAGTTATTAAATTATCCCCCACTTAGGAAATTTCATCCACGAATTTTAGAACAACTTTAAGTGTTCTTTCGAATATATGAGGGTATTACATCATCATATTCAATTCAATTTCCCAAATAGCCTATCATTCTCTATGGTTCTTCCACAAAATTCGAACCAAAGGAATCTCACGATAACGTTGAACTTTGATCTCATGGGCCCAATATCCTCTCGGGCTCTTCCTCATAAGAAATATCCTCTTAGACAGGTATAATTTTTTAGGAGGTAACGTGTGATGGGTCAAAACATGCTTTCTTGGCATAGAAACGTGAAAGACATTGTGAAGATAATTCAACTAAATCGGTAAATCCAACTGATAAGCCACCGAACCAACATGCTCTATATGCTGAAAATGGCTAATATGTATGGGAGCTAACTTTCCCTACACACCAAAGCAACTAATGCTACAATGTGGTCAAAGCTTCAAAAACATGAAACCATCAACCTCAAACTCAACTTTTCTTCTCAAAAGGTTAGCATAACCTTTTTACCAGCACAAACGATTCTTGACTTACCTTTAATAGAATCTGAACTTTTTGAACATTCACTTGAATTAAATAAGATCAAAGAGGTTAACTTGTTGTCAAAACTCAGCCAAAAACAAGGAAGATCAGCATGGACTCCTATGAATGTCCTCACAAGGTAAAAAACTAGTATTGATCAAAGTCATTAATACATGCAAATTCCATCCAGGCAATTCTTCAAACAATCACCAAAATTCAAAGCATAAGACATCTTCATGCCCTCGATAGTAAGTGTTGACTGCTCAAACTATCCATCTATCTGAAAATGATTAGTTGAATACAAATAAAACCTAGTGTTTAAAACTTCCAATAGGGCTTTCTCAAACTTCAAAGTAACTTTGAGCTCCTACCAAAAACTTCAATAGAAGAAATACAGTGAAGTCTAAGGATATACTCCATATAAATCCCACTTAACTTTGATAGAGAATAACTTAAATATAAGAGATGAAAAGTTCAGACTTAATTAATCATCCAATAATCTACCAAACAATAAATCTTAGCACGGTTTTTAGTAATCTAGACAATAAGCTTAGAGTAGTTCAATCTTAGTTCCACACTTGATATATATAAAGATGGTAAAAAAGTAGTAGTCTTTAACTTCTAAACATAGACAGCTGGTAGGTCCAAATATAACCACATTCATACTACATCTTGCTCCAAGCAAGTCCACTAAATTTGATATAGACGTCATTATACACTTTTCCTCTACCATAATATTACAAAATTGCAACTTATGATTTTCAACAAAAATCTTTTGATTCAAATTCAAATACCCAGGCACAACCACCATGCCTTTGAGCAACGAAAATCCATAAGGAATTACCACTCAATTACCATGCTTAAATCCTTAAGTTTATTAACAAACTTCTGCATTTTCTTGACACATTGCATACTATAATTCTTAAATTATACTCACAACTATAGATCGTTGCCTTGAAATTACATATCATAGCCGTTAGTAATTTAAGATTTACCCCAATTTTTAACACTAAGTAAGGAAATAAGGCTTTCAAGACATCAACTTAAGCATTTTCCATGACATTCACTTACCCAAATGGTAGTCCGAAATAGGATTTCATCTTCCATATACTCTACTGATCTACTTTGTCTAAGACTTGAATCACATTTCATAAATAAACACTTAACTATTAAGGTACATGAAAACTTCAAACTTCTCACCATAAAATTAACAAAATAAAATTTTAAAACAAAATAGAAGTTTTACTAACTTGTGTTAACGAGTTAAGCTCATTTGCCATTGATTAACATAACTTATAGGTATTAACCTTATCATTCCACATTATTACGCATTTGAATCTAACTTTTGATGCTTGAACACAACCAACATACCTAATGAATAAACATATGGTACTACCAAAAGCAGTGCAGTAGTCAAATTGAGCTTCAACTCCTCAGAAATTTACTAACAGATTCTCCTTTTCAACCAAACTTGATGTTTCTTTTATAAACTTACCCAACAATACAAAAAAAGGTGAAATTCTTATGATTAAACGATAGTGCAACTGTCTGAACTCAAGGAAATGCAGACCAAAATAACAGTCCTTGGAAGGCCCCAATCTAATACTGCCACAATCCAGGTCGAATTTAATGATATATAGTCTCCAAAATTAATATATCTGAAAATTTTAACTTATCATTCAAAAGTTTCATTCAACTACACTTAGTTTACAACTAATGGTCCTTAAAAATTTGGAACATAGTCCTTATACGTCTTATATGCTCATCATGGTATCACTACAACCACGCTAAAGGGTACTTTAACAAAATAATCCAATCAGACCTGAAGTTTCACTTTACCTTATTCATAATACTAACAATTCATACCAATGTCAAAACCTGAAATTTGAAATGTCCATAACGAACTAAAATATTTGATAGTACAAACATCACCTTAGTAGATTTCAACTAATGAAATTCTAAATTAGAATCATTCATGACAAAATATATTGATCCATCCAACTAATCGAACAAGGCATTCTTCCTTAACAATGGATCATTAATATTGATCATCAATTGATCGAACTTCTGGCACTTAATGAAATATCATAAATAATCCATTCTGTTTTCAAACAATTATCAAAACTGATATCTCTCATAGTTACATAAGATAAGTAAAATCATTACATGACAAATTATTCTATTACTTATCAAGCCTAATCATCTCTACCTAAACCATCCAATATGAGACAATAGAAATTAGGGCAATGCTAGGAAAAAATAAGTACATACTCAAACTCATGGTAGGGTGGTAACCATAGCAGATTCTCAAGAAGAATGTCAAGACACACAGTCTCAACTAAAAAAGCTAGGTCATGATGACTAATTCATAGTCACCATTAATAGCAAACATATCCTTATAATGCTCTAGTCTCTACGACTGCATAGACAAACATTAAATGTGATAAAAATTCTGCGAAGCAACAACCTGTCTGCTCACTAACTGAAGAGTCTCACTTTTATACAAAAATTAAATCCTATATTATACTCACCCATTCAGTTAAATTATAGGTTACTTTTAACTAAATCATATGCAAAAATAAAAACTCACCTTCTAATTGTGCCCATATAGCCCATGGAATCTCAAAGCATTAGAATGTGAAACATCTTATTATCAACTCCTAATGCATTTCAATGAAGGAAGTGGTTAAAATTTCATAACCACTAATTTCAAATTAATTGTGTTGACTAATCTAAACATAGACATTAAAACATCAAACTATTTATACATATCCAAAACATTTTTACCTCTGACTAGTCATCATCCATTGACTAGATTGCTCATTGCCAAAAATTTACTCTACTTACTCAACAATAATTAAAACTAGCCTTAAAATATTACAGGAAATAACCAAATTTTTCATAAGCAAAGCTAAAATCATATGGCTAAAAATAATTCTAAAACCTCCAATGCTTTCCAAACTAACAGCTCTATCAATTGTGACTAATCAACTTAGTATCATATGTCAATTCCACAATTCAGAGTTATCTCCTAGAAATTAAGAACTCCTCATAAACCAAATCATAATTATTACCAATTATGATATATCTACATCTCACGTTACACACTAAACTTTTCTCTAGTTCACCAACCAATCAACTCTTAAGAATTTTTCTATCTTTACATCAAAACAAAATGTAACGAGGCCAATCATATGCCCACCATCTAGACATTCTTTTTTCGTTTTTTTAAATTCATTACAATTTCATCCTAAGTTATTTCAAAACAAGTTATAATTTGGGAAACCTCTGTTGAAGTCGTCCTTCCACTTGAATGACTCAATTACCTACTTCGAATATTCTCAACCCCATACACCGAAACTTACACTAACAGCAAACACACAATGCAATACGACTTAGAAGCCTCTACTAATAGTTTTTGAACCAAAGTCTACGAACATAAGGTTCTAATTAAAGCAAACACACTCCAAACCTGTTGAGGCTGTAGGATTGATGCACACCTAGAGAGGGGGGTGAATTAGGCAAGCTAACATTTTCACGCAAAATTAATTAATCTATCCCTAAGTGATTTAACTCAAACAAAGCATACAATCAATAACAATAATAAAGAGTAAGGGATAGAGAGGTGCAAACAAGTTTGTTCGCGCAGTTCAGCAACCCGCCTATGTCCGCACTCCAAGATTCTCACTTAGAGATTCTTAATCCACTAACCTCCCAAGTTAGTGATAATGGACCTCACGGATGCCAATCAAACATTTACAAATGGCTATTCATAGGTCATCACCCTTTTCTTTGAATATTCATGGGGCGTCACCCTTGATGTTCGATTAAATTACAATGAAGAGAAATAGTAAATAGAAATAAGAGCCTAACTCTCACAAATGTGATCTCTCAAGTTTAGGAGTGAGAGAGTTGGGTTTGACACTCAATGATTGATGAGAAATAGTGTAGAAATTTTGGCAGCATTTTGGTATGATTTTCTCTTGGTTAGATTGCATTATGAAGTGCATCAATATATACACACTATCTGAGCGGTCAACCACCCTTGTTTCGGTCGACCGCTATCCACCATTGGAATATAGGCGTTAAGCTTTCGGTCATCCATGCTCCACTTGATCTGTCACTCCAGTCAACCTATCTATCATAGGTCGACTACTTTCCACTGCTTCAAAATCCGGAACAATCTGTCCTGATTTCGGTTGATCGCCTTCATGCCTTGGTTGACCGCTTTCTCTAGTTTGGCTCTCTATAGCAATTCTGGTCGACCTCCCTCTCAGCCATGGTCGACCTATACTCTGTGGTTTGCTCTTCTTGAATCTTCTAAGTGCCCATCATCAATATATAAGCTACATGGACTTAGGAAAATATGTTAGTAAACCTTAATACCCGTACTAAAGGTATTTTCAATGAATAATAATAATGTATTTACACTATTAAATATAATCATGAAAAACAACTTATTCAATCATCATAAAAAAAAATAACTTAATATCTATTAGGCTAACAATCTTCTTCTTTTTTATGATGACAATATATTATAAGTTGTTTATTCCTACACCTAAGCACGTGCATTTAGTATTGCATAATTTGATCTCTCCCCCTTAGTTTATGCAACATATATCTCCCTTTTTAGCTTATGCTATACATGTTTTTCCAACAACTTACATAAACCTCTCCCCCTTTTTCAAAATCAAAAAGAAACGAATAGGGAGGAATAACAAATTAACTCCCCCTTAGAATACCAATTGTTAGGAGAACATACAAAATGTACACCAAGAAAAATAATTCCATTTATAACAATTATAAGAGTGCAAACACTTAATCTTTGATAAAAAAAAGATATTCAAGTTTAACTACTTCTCTCTGTATTTCAATGTATAAATTTAAAACAATGGGGATAATACAACATTAATAAAAATGTTTGAACAAATAATATCCTTGTTGGAATGAAAAATCTAAGGTTTGAAGCAAAAAAAAAACATCATTTAACTTAAAATTATTTCTCCCCTTATGTCAATACACAAGTTCAAATCAATGGGGAGCAAAAAATTATCACTTGTTGGATTAACAAAGTTTGAGTTATATGATACCAAATGTTAAAATTCAAAATTTCATAAATAGATACCAATTTTAATAATCAAATCAAAATAGCTCATCTCATTCAAATCACATCCAACCAAGATAATAATAAAAAATTTATGATACCAATTTTTGGATTCAAACCACATGAAAGATTATATAAAAATAAGTCAAATATTATCAAAAGAAAATGTAAATAGTTAAATAAAATC
The DNA here is from genome assembly GCA_022433065.1 of Begonia loranthoides. Taxonomy (NCBI): domain Eukaryota; kingdom Viridiplantae; phylum Streptophyta; class Magnoliopsida; order Cucurbitales; family Begoniaceae; genus Begonia; species Begonia loranthoides. The sequence goes on along the minus strand of CM039472.1, from coordinate 13,336,690 downwards.
AATTCAAATCAAATGAAAAAGTATTAATCTATATGCATACTATCAATTCAATTCAAATCAAGAGTATAGATCATCAAACAATTATACATACTCTTGATCAAAAAGAGAAAAACACTTAAATGCTTTTCTTAGACACCCAAGTTTTTTGGGTCCTTTAACCTTGGATTTGGTTCCTTTAGGAACCCACACAAATTTAGAAGTTGTCATTTTATCATTCAATTTCAATGGGCAACTAAATGATTTATATCCTACACAATTATAAGTATTACAAGTAGTAGGATAAATAAAAAAGTTATTATAAACCTTTTTTTCCTTTGGAAAGGTTCATAACCAATTCCATCCTTATCAAATGTTACCCTTTGATTTCCTAAAAGCATGTTCAAGTTTTTGCTACCATTGGTGAATTTCAAAACAATAGAATTCAAATCATTATTTTTAACTCTCAATTCACTAACATCAATCTCAAAAGAATTAATAGTTGCATTCAAATTATCATTCATGCTTTTCAACTCAACAATTTGATTTTCAAAAGATTTAACAATGTCAACATGCTTTTTCACCAAATTGTCATTTTCCTTTTTGAACAACTTATATTTGGATTTAAGAAAGTTGAATTGTTCAAAAAATCCTCAAAAGCTTGTAGCAATTCATTATCATCATCAATATTATCTTAATTGCTAAAAGAATTGTGTACCTTGTCCTCTTTGGCCACAAAGCAAAAGTTGGTTACCTCTTCAAATTCAAAAGATGAATCCTCATCAAATGGCCTCGAATACCTTCTTCTTAGAGGCCTTTGTTGACTTCTTCTTTGCTTTGGGACAATCATAGGTTGTGTCTCTGGGTTTTCCGCATCCAAAGGAAACAATTACCTTCTCCCCTTTCTTTTTCTTCCATTGAAGGTATTTGTTGAATTTCTGGGTTATGAATTTTATGTCCTCATCTTCATCCTCTTCCTTGGAGTCAACTTGGTTGCTTGAGGAGGCTTTGAAGGTTATATTCCTTGGTTTATAGGTTTCCTTCTCTTTTTGTTCCTCATTTTCATTGCTTATCATTGTGATCTCGTGCATCATTAATGATCCGATAAGCTCCTCCATCTTCAATGCTTTAAGATCGTATGTTTCTTGTATTGCCATCACCTTCGATTCCCATGATCTTGGTAGACACCTAAGAATTTTTCTTACAAACCCTTCATTGGAATAAACTCTACCAAGTACTTTTAACCCATTAGTAAGGTTAGTAAAATGAGTAAACATTTAACTAATGGTTTTATTTTTATCCATAGAAATTAATTCATATTCATGAATAAACTTGCTTAATTTATTTTCTTTTACTTAATTAGTGCCCTCATGTATGATTCCAAGCAACTTCCATATTTCACAGGCAACATCACATGCTTGTATCCTATTAAATTTGTCTCTATTTAGAGCACAATACAATATATTTATAGCTTTAACATTAATGCATAGTTTTCATTTATCAATGTCATCAAATTAAAAATGCAATTTTTGAATGTTTAAACCATTTTCTAATTTAGATGGAAAATGAGGTCCATTCTCAACAATGTTCCATAAATCATAATCTAAAGATTGAATATAAATTCTCATTCTAGATTTCCAATAACCATAATCATTACCATTAAAATAAGAAGGTGTAGCTAACAATTGTCCTTCAACGCGCATATTGAAAGCCATAGTATAAAAAAAATTGCCACATGATATATAACAAAAAATTCTACCAAATCAACAAATTTATACAATATGCACAATATCGTACAAAATATTAATTAACACTGCTCTGATACCAATTGTAGAATCAATGCACGCCAAGAGAAGAGGGGTGGGTGAATTAGGCGAGCTAACTTTTGCGTCCGATATTAATTAATCAATCCCTAAGTGATTTAACTCAAACAAAGCATACGATCAATAACATTAATAAAGAGCAAGGGATAGAGAGATGCAAAAAAGTTTGTTCACATCGTTCGATCACCTTGTCTACGTCTGCGCTCGAAGCTTCCCACTTGGAGATCCTTAATCCACTAACCTCCCTAGTTGGTGATGATTGATTTTATGTGTGTCAGTCAAACCTTTACAAATATTCACAGAACGTAACCTTTTTTTTTACTATTCACAGGGCGTCACCCTTGATGTTCAATTGAAGTACAATGAAGAGAAATAGGAAATACAAATAAGAGCCTAACCCTCACAAATGTGATCTCTCAAGTTTAGGAGTGAGAGAGTTGGTTTTGGCACTCAATGATTGGTGAGAAATCATGTACAAAAATTGGCAGTGTTTCAATACAATTCTCTCTTGGTTAGATTGCATTTTGAAGTGCTTCTATACATAGACATTGTCTAAGCAATCGACCACCCTTGTTTTGATCAACCGCTATCCAACCATTGGAATATAGCCATTATGCTTTTAGTCATCCATTTTCTGCTTGCTCTATCACTCCAGTCAAGCTATGCATCATAGGTCGACTGCTTCCCACTGTGTCAAAACCTGGAACAATCAGCCTTGATTCTGGTCGACCACCTTCATGCCTTGGTTGACACTTTCTCTGGTTAGGCTCTCCGTAGACATTCTGGTCGACCTACCTCTTAGCCATGATAGACCTATACTCCGTGTTTTTTCTTCTTGAATCTTCTAAGTCCCCAACATCAATATATAAAGCTACATGAACTTAGGCAAATACGTTAGTAAACCTTAATACCCATATTAAGGGCATTTTCAACGAATAATTGTAACGTATTTATACGATTCAACGTAATCATGATAAACAATTCATTAAGCAATTAAACAATCATCATCAAAACAAATAACCTAATGTCTATTATGCCAATATAGGCAAATTTTGAATTTTTGAATAGATCTAAGACTTTGAACAGTCTCCAAAGATGGATTTCTTAAGTCAACTTCACAGGCCTACACAAAACCTGGAAAAGTTTACGGACTCATATTTTCATACAGGTTTCTTCTAACAACTTATGAAGCATACTCCCTATCGCTTTTAACTAAATTCTCAACCACTTTAAATTACACACGTACAAATAGGGAAATATCGTCATCCTCTAGATGCAATCTTAGTAATACCCTAACTCAAATCAGTTTTACTGTTTCGTCCTTAGGCACAATAATTTCATCTCTTGTATTTCACTACAATATCTATCTTATTAACATCACTTTCCAAGATGTGAACCTAGCTTTGATACCAAAATTTCTGTCACGCCCCTAATAAGACCTGAGACAAAACAGAGAATGACCCCGCTTGAGAATGAATGGAGTCGCCCAACCTTTTAACTTAAAATTTCTTAATGAGTAGTAACAGAAGACTTAAATGAGAAAATAACTATAAAATAAATTGGGGAGCATGCTATATAAAACATCTAAGATAAATTAGGTTCGAAAAACAAGTAATATAGCAAATAATAAAAATCTCCACTATAGTGTGGTACATACAAAAAATAGGCCCTACTATGCATTATGAAAGGCCCAACGAAAATAGAGTCACTCATGGACTCTACGCACACTATGCCATAAGCATAAATAGTAACGGTGATACTCGAAGATCACCAAAGCCACGAAAATAAGACTCTAATCAAGTTGAGGGGAACACAACATAGTTAATTGTCTCATTACTCTAGTTAACACAAACAAACATATCTTCCAATAGTTGAATGTGCATATAGAAAACAGGACCCCTTCACAAGTCGATCAAACTTGGTTCACTCGACCAAGATGATCAATGAAATAATATGCATGCTCCAATAAAACATGTCTAGTGAAAAATACATAATAATACCAAAAATCAACAGTCATAAAATAGACACGTCATTTTATATGAGAACATGTCTCAAAATAGGAATTTATAAAAACAATGTATTGTTGGATATAAAATAAACTTCTACTTCGAACCAGGCCTACCAAAGCCAAAGCCTAAGAAAATATAAATCTAAGGAGTCAAAATCTCATGTTAATCCTTTGAACCTAATAAAATATACAAATTCAATACAACTCACTTTTCTAAACCTTTAAAAGTTCATTAGAACCCATAACTGGAATAGGAACCCACTTGGGGAACTCACCGAACAATCCCAAAAAATTTCCAACTCTTAAAATTCGATCCGGTTGACTGCATACTAGGTCGATTGATTACTCTTCTAGCATCTGATGAACCATTTCTAGTCCAAATGTCCACTCTTCAAGCATCATTGATAACTCTTGAAAAAAAGATTATATGGTTTTATTTTATATACATAATGCTAAAAATTAGTGATTAAATAAAGAAAAAATGATGTTTTGCAGTAAAATGTCACAACTTTATGTTTTTATTGTAAAAATTGATTTTAGTGACTTTTAAGGTAAAATCTCATGTGAAATATTTTATTTGTTTTATCTTATAGGAATCATAAATAGACATATTTAAAGTTGATTCATCATATTTAAATAGGAAAACCATGGCAAAATAAAATTTTAAGGAGGAAAGAGAAACATGTCACCACTTTTATGGAAGAAACTTATCACATCAACAAATAAGTGATAATATTATTCTCTTATTTTCGAAAAAGAGCAATTAGGAATAGGCTAGAAATAAGAGATATAATCATAGTAGCAAATAGATAATAAAACCACTCTTCTATATTCGGAAAGAGAAATTAAAGAGTGAGAGAAATTGCTAAAACTAAAGGAGAAAATTTGATTTTCAAAAAAAAAAAAAAAGAGGGAAATGGTTGCTGAAATGGTGGAGAAGTAGCTTGCTATAAAAGAATAATATTTCATAATGAAAACTTGAGGAGAAATAATTAAAATCTAATGAAGAATTACGAAAAGCTGTAACAAGAAAATGAAACCCAAAATGTCGAGGATTAGAGGCAGAGACAAAGCAGGTTCTTCTTGCTGTGAACAAGTGAAAGAAATCTTGCGATAGAACCACACAATCCTTCGGACATCAACTTCTATTCTTCATGACAACTATTGTTGACACAAATGTTGCTACAATATCAAACAACATCACAAACAAAAAAGATTTTCCATAACACCTCTACACTTGAATTATTGCTCATCGTCTAGTGATGCAAACCAAAACCAATTAAAGAAATAAGAAAACTCATGCTACCAACATTAAAAATCTAAAACTTCTTAGAATTACTTTTAAGTCATAATCAATGAAAATTCTAACATTTTGAAATATTCAAATCAAAATTTTTTGGGATAATTTTCCATGAAATTTTTTCCTCAAACTGTGTACGTGTATGCTATATATTAAAAATTTCTCAAACTATCAAAGTTCAATTAGATCATGCTAGATTTAATACTTCATATATTAGTTCCGTGGATTCTCCCTACTAATTCAAATAAATTAGAAACTGAGGATTCAATAATTAATTCATTATTATAAGTATTGGGGATTTTTTTTTAATTTCTTTCTTGACTTCTCTCTAAGTCACACTTCCTTTGACTCAATTGACAACATTAGTGATGAAGGTGATGTGCCACATATCCGCTCGAATCATTATCAAGCAAAAATATTTTATTACGATGAATCTAGTGTTTCTTTTGTTGGTGATCAAAAAGGAAAACATATTCAAGATATGAGATACCTCTATTTAACTTCTAAATAACTTATAGAGTTCTTTAAGATGAAGTATAGGTGGGAGATCAATCACAAGTTTGGAATACTTGTGAGAAAATGCAGAATCGTTGATCCGACCTCTGAGTACTTCTTGGCAAATTTGGCAACTTTAAAGATCTTATATGATGCACCTACGGGAACACTTGTGGCAGTAGGAGCATAGAAATTAGGGGAATGAGTGTTTGAGATGAGGAGCGGACGTCCCTTTGAAAAGACGGATGCCCAAAATGGGAAGATTTTAGCGTAGGGGTGAATATCGAACGTCCTTTATGGAGAATCGAATGTCCTAAATGGAGGAATAGATGTTGGAATGAATATTGGATGACCTCCATGGAAAATCGAATGTCAAAATGGAGGAACGTCTGCTCTCCTGAAGAAAGCCCCAAGAAGAGATGTTGGAAGAATTCAGTATAAGATTCCTCGTCCAAGACCGACAAGAACAATGGAGAGGTAAATCTTTGGTCATAAGTCTGCGGCAAAGCAAGACGAGAACCACCAAGAGTTTTGAGAAGGAAACCTCCAAAAACAGGATAGCTGCTACTTAATCAAAATTTCAATTAGCATTTTAAGGTACCATTAAGGAGGACTAAATACCTCCCTAACGGTAGCCCTAGCAAAATTATAACAATATCCCCCATAGCTGAATATTAGTCATGAGTGCTCGGCTAACATGCTAGTCAAGCACATAAAAAATAACAAGTCAAAATATGCCTAAAAACTATCCAAAACCAATCAGTATCCAGTAATCCAACAAACGTATAAATCTAGTAAACATGTCAAAACATAAAATGGATATATCTCATGCTAAAAGGTCTTCATTAGCCTCAACAACTTGTTCCACAATGAGCTCTTGGGAAATTAGGCTCAGCCGAGGGGTTGCACCATTGTTCCAAGTGAGCATATGTTTACGAGCCTCCTTATCTTCATGCTTAGGTTGCTCTTCAATTCCTTCAAGTGAGGTCCCACCTACAAAAGAACAATTTGTTAGGAAAGCAATGAGCCTCTTGGCTAGGGCTTGAGTGATAGGGTCTTGTGGTGCATCATTATATCAAAAAAGGTTCTTCATAAAAATTGAAGTTGACATCTCAATGTTTTCAGAATATGGTGTTTCGTTAAATTTAGACTTTGTTTGCTATGTGAAAGGGCTGTCGAATGGAAAGCTACGTTTGTGTTTAAGAGGCCCGATTTCACCTACCCAAATTAGAAGCCCAGTTCAATTTGAAATACAACCTATGATTCAAGATGAAGGCACACTTAATGAAGTTGATCAAGAGATTCCAACACATGTGCTTAATTGGCATATTGATGAGGTGTAATATCCCGTTTATTCTTTCAATTTAAAACTCATGATTTTTGAAAACTTTTTCTTCTAAAATCACAGCGGAAGACTTTTCATTTGAAAACTAGCTTAAATAAAAATTGCATAAAGAAATTCCTTTTTGTTAAACCATTTATCATTTAAAACATTTCGTACTGTAAAACCTTAAAACATTGCAACAGCGGAAGACTTGTATTTTGAATACTTAAATAATTTAACATTGTTTGAAAATCTCCTTAATGTAACATAACACCATAACAAAGTCATTCTTTCAAACATTTCATTTCTTCTTTAAACCTTTTAGCCTAACCAGCTGCCAAGTCCGCAACGCACAAATGCCTTATCAACTGTTGTCATTCTTGATCTCTTGCATACCTACATAACAGGAGGAATAATGAGCCTATTGCCCAGTAAGGAATATAAAATGCAATGAAACATTAACCCTTATGACAATTCTACATGATTAAGCCTGATACCATTGTAAGTTGACTGCGAGTAACCTTTTCAATTTTCGAACTCACTACTTGGATTTGCTTTTACATGAGATCAATCTCTTCAGTCTACGAACTCAGTAAAAATTGACCCACTTACATTTACATTCATTACCATTTACCGTTTTACCGTTAGGTGAGAGCAACCTCTTTAGTTTCCGAACTCACCACTTGTTGAGTAAGAGCAACCTCTTCAGTTTTCGAACTTACTTAAACGAGTTGTTTCTACGTGTGAGCAACCTCTTCAGTTTCCGAACCCACGTAGAAACACTATTCTTTTCTTCATTATTAGCCCATGAAATGCATGACGTACATTCTATTAACATATCTACATGAGTGTCACACACAACAATTCATATATTGCAAACAATACTATAAACAATTAACAACAATACTACGCTTCAACTATAACATTAACATGAGCATGTTCCTATTACACTATAACGTTATACTTCTAATCTTCTATCCTTGACATATTATTTCTAGAAAACCATTTTCATCACAATTGTCAATTCTCTAACATAGGAATATAACCTAACCAGATAACCATCAATAAAGACTAACATATCAATTTACACAAAAACTCTACTCCTGTGATGTAGGTCCTTTCAGACAAAACACAAGTATTATTCCTTACCTCGTGTCCTTAGCTTTACTAAATTAGCACGTAAGTTATCCTTCACGAAACTTCTGTACTCCCTTCATAGTTACTTATTGAATTCCCCCCTTATTTCTGACTTTGGGACTCCTTTATCCAAAATCACAGAACCTTCCTAGATACTTCTCCACTTGTTCATGGTCACAGCTTCTCATACACTACAAATAACCTTCATCCGTTTCCTCCACTATTAATTCCATTATAGCGCGTATCTTCCTACAGACTCTCACAACAAATTCATTACAGGCGTAGCATTCCCTTCTGAACAGAACAAAACCATGGAATCCATCTGCTTCACATCGTAACTCATGGTTTCATACTGTCTCTCTCTTTCTCTCTATTCTTTCATAATTCCAGAACACCTCACGGTAATATTTCTTTGTCTCACTCTCTCAAACCATTTTGATATAGCTTCCGCGTAGCTTTTCTCTTTCCAACTCTCGTCCATCACTCTTCTATTTATAAGCTACTAATATCGACTCTCCATTGATTGCGTGAAGATGGAAGGCCACAAGACGTAGCCATTAACATCCAGACGTTTAGACAAATCAAAACGTTTCATCTCCAGACTTGATTATCATCAACAGATGGCCATCATCAATGGCCACTCAGCAACGTCCCTCCAGTAGTCTTCTAAAGGTGGAAGGCCACTGGACGTGCACTTATTGATCCAGTTAAGTGTCGACGGTTGATCGATTTTTATGAAGGACAATCAACCGTCCTTCAGCCAAACGCCTGCACAATTCTTTAGAAAACATTCTATTTTACTGCCAGTCGAATAGCGCAAGACGATCAACAATTCATCGATCGACCACCCCGATCGGCCGCAGTCTCCAAATAGATGCCACACGCGCTTTTCTCTAGACCATGCACATACACGTTATTTCCTTTAACGTGACATATGCATGCATAAACATTATAAAAATAATATATGTATATAAAGCTTTACATCATCTACCTCCTTATACTATTTGCTTCACATTTCCATACCTAATTATACCCAAACTTCCATTCCTTACAATATCCAAATGCATCTAATTACGTTCAAATATATTTTCTCTTAGGTCAACACTTGGGTTGTCCAACTATCCTTAATATATAAAGTATATATTCCATAATTCCTCTTTCACCTTATTCTTTTATTAAATCCAATATACTCTAAAATATTATAAATCTTATAACTTCAACCTTATTATATCCAAGTACATTTTCTCTTACTAATCCACTTACTACTAATCACTAACTCAGTTTTGATATCATCTTTTCTAAATTCAAGTGTCATCACTCATTCTCTAACAACCCTAATCCTTTCCTTAAACTAATTATGAACATAATGGGCTACCATAATTCACTTATTCCAAATTATTTCTCTTGACCAATATTTCTAAACAGTCCAATTTCACTTCTAATGTCCTAATTTATCACATAAGCATTGTGCTTAGCTCAACGAAAATTTGGGATATTACATGAGGGATCCACCAAAGAGGAAGAAGGACCATGAATTTGAATTCATTCAAATCTTTATTTAGTTTAAATTCAAGTTATTTTAAAGTTTTTCTAGATAGATTAAATTCAAGTTATTTTAAAGTTTTTCCTAGATAGTTTAAATTCAATTAATTTTAAATTTCAAATAGATAGATAAGGGTTGGTTAATGATAACTATAAGTCAATCTTATTCCTAGTAGAATTGCTTTCATGGTGGGCTATTTATACCCCATCAAGACTCATTAGAAGTTTTTCAAATTTTGATGAATTAAAGTCCCTTTTTAGCCGTGGCTATTTTCTCTTTCTCTCGATTGTTGATAATCCTTTTGATTGAAACTGTAATATCCTAAACCTTTGTTGAGCTGAAGACATAGCTTAAGTAATAATTTTGTGGATATTAGGAGTTAAGTTGAACAAGTTAAGATATTGGTAAAGAGAAATGCATTTGGAATAAGTGAATTATGATACCCCATTATGTACATAATTAGTTTAAGGGAAGGATTGAGGTTGATTGAGGAACTATCTGATGGTATTAGGGTTAGATTAAATGATATCAGGTGGTTTGATAGTCAGTGGAGGTAGTAAGAGGAAGTATATTTGGACACAATTAAATATTATAAGGATTAAAGATAAAAGATTTGTAATATTTTAGGCCATATTAGATTTAATGAAGGATAATGTGAAGAAGAATAGTGAAACACTTGGTATATGATGAGGTTTGGATATTTGGAAAAAGTGATTTATGGATTATTAAGGGTAATATATATATTGTCACGTTATGAGATTTAAGTTGCAAGGAATAACAAAATAATCTGGAAAATAAACCCTTGGAGTCGACGGTGGATCGGGGCAGTCAATCGACGGAGTGTTGATCGACTAGGATGATGATGGGCGTTTTCTGAAGAAAAATGTTGTAGCTGTCCACGTCGGTTGTTTGGCATGACGAGATCATCCGCTGTGATCAACTGCCAGGAATTGAAAGGTCCCCTGTTAATGATAATGAACGTCTGGAATGTCTGGAAGTTAAAGGGAACGTCGTCTGGAATGTCTAAACGTTGAATGAGGTAATGGTCAATGATGGTGGTGTCCCATGGCCTTCTGTCTTCACACGGATGGCATCAATGGACTGCAAACCTTTGGTCTTCTGCTTGTTATTGAAGGGTCAAGCTCTATAGCCTATAAATATGAGGGAAGGCAACGTAGTTTGGAAAAAATGAAAAATAATGTTACTTTGCTGAATTTGCATGGGAACCGTAAGCTTCTGGAAGTTGGTTTGAGAGAAAAGGAATTGGTTCAAAGAGAAAGACAGTGAGGGTGTTATGGATTTGTGGAATATCGAGAAGGAAATTCTAAGGCTTTATGAGTAAGGAGAAAGTGTGTCTGAAGGAGGGGATTATGTGATTTTTGTGAGAGTAAAGGAAAAAGAAAAGAGTTTCGTAGGAGAAGAAAGTTGTAGAGTTCCCTTAGATTTTTGATTCGTGGATACAGGTAAGCAATCTTCACTTACATTTTATTAAGGATTACTATATGTGATGGTTGTTGTTCGTCATTATTAAAATGGATTTTGATTATGATGACAACATGTTATTAAGAGATTGTTATTGGAGAAAATATTAATGGATTAAGGTGTTATGCATGAGGTTGATTATTAGCATGTGATAATAGTTGTTAAGATGAGTTGTAGGATAAAGTTAGAATTATTATTGGTCATAGCATGCAAATGACTGTTAAAGAAGTTGGAATACACTGTTATATTGGAAGTATACATATTTTGGATATTATTGAATAAATAATTTGGATAATAGGAATTATTGGATGTATTAGTGGAAATAATAGTTAAGATTAGATGTAAAAGTAATGGGTTTTATTATGTGGAATTTTGTAGAAAGTAATTATTGGAATAAGGATTGTCATTATTGGATAAAGTGATTGTTGGAAAATAAGGTTCTTTAATAGTTTAGACATAATAGGAAGTTATCTATTATTGGAAGTATGGGCATGTTAGTTGAAGCTAGAAGAATTTGTTATTGAAAAGTAATTATTAATAGCTATATGTGTTAATCATTATTAGGTTTCTTTGTGAGTAATCTTAAAGTATTAAACTATTAAAGCTAAGGACTTCAGGTATGAGTACTGCATGTGTGTTGTCCGAAAGGACCTACATCATTAGAATTAGGGGGTGTTTACTATTTGTATTGTTGATTGTTATGAATTGTATGTTTATAGAATAAGTTCAATTCCTTAGTTATGAATGAATCACGTTTTAAGAATACGATTAAGGAACACGTTAGATAGGAATGCATGTGCACAACAATGTTAAGACTTGAAATTCTAAAGTACACAAAAATGGAATATACGTAAACAACTGTGGTCCGATTTGTTACGTCCGGCACAGAAATCAAGATAAGTAAATAACTGTGGACCGGCTTGATACACCTGGCACAGATGTCTATGTGGTCTGGTTTGATACACCCGGCCCATAAACAGTAAAAGACTGAAACAGTAAAAGACAACAGAATTAAACTGTAAGGTACGTAAGTAGTTGTTTTTGTGGACCGGTTAGATACGCCCGGCACAGAAACCAAAGATAAGTAAACCAACTGTGGTCTGGTTAGTTATGCCCGACACAGATGTTTGTGTGATCCGGTTTGATACGCCCGACATATAAATAGTAAAAGAAAGAAATAGTAAACAAATGTTTGTGTGGGCCAGTTGGATACGCCCGGCACATAAACAGATGAAATAACGATAAAAACATCAACAGTAATAGAGAAACAAAATACAAAACAGTATACGATGTTATAGAAATTGTATGTAAATTTCAGGTTTTACGTTTATACTATGTACTGAGCGTTAGGCTCATAGTTAGATCTCATTGATGTAGGTAAGGAACAGATGAATGAATAAAATTGTTAAAGGATGTAGCTGATGAAGTATTGTTGTGTGGGCGTTTGTTCTGTTGGCAACATTGACCTGTGGTTATGGCTCACAAAAATGAAATAAATGGTTTAAAGGCTTTTAGTGTTTTATGATTTCAAATAAATGTTTTAAATTAATGTGTTTACTTAAGTGGTTATTTAAATAATGGGTTTATGTAATTTAATTGTAAAGGACTTCCGTTGTGTGTTTTATATGATTAAGACTTCTGTTGTATGTTTATGACTCTGGTTTTCAATTATGCAAATTATTTAAAGAAAAGAAAAATTTTATACGAAAAAGGTTATGGGATGTTACAGAAACCCTAGAGTTCAGGTGTTGTGAGAATTACTTGAGCTTTTGATTTCTTGCAATTCTTCTAGACAATTTCAGTTGATAAACATGATCAAATATTGCAATCAAACTGTCCTTGTTGGTGGAGTTCTTTTTTGAACAATCAAGGAGGAATTCTTTGGTGAATAAAAAGTTTTTAACTTTAGCATCATTTTCCCAAGCCAACTTTCTTATCTATTGTCTATAACAATCTGTTTCCGCATCAGAAGGCCTTTGGTTATTTAGTAGTGCAACTATTAGAAGATAATATACTCATATAATGTTTAAGAAAACTATATAAAGGAGTATAGTCCACAATGTTGCAATAAAGTTTCGCCCTAAGTCCATCTACCTAAATTCCACCAATCGATTTTCCATAAGGCTCACTCGAGATTGAAAGTGGATTAGGGAATAACAAACTTATATTTTTCTTTCTTTTTTTTAATAATCATTCTACCAAACTTATTTTATTCCATATAAATCCTTGATGTCTAATTCCCTCTTATTTATACTAAGTGGCTATATTTTTTAACTCGTGATTTTCACCTATAAATGAAACTTAATTTTTATATATTATGTATAATGATAAAACTCCAATTGAGTTTGGCCATCTCACTTCTTATGACCTTACTTTTCTCATTAAAGAACTGTGGTGGTCATAACCAATAGTAGTTCATTCTGGTTGGAGTTCCTTTCAGTTCTTCCTTTTGGAGTTTTTGATTTTTTTTCTTTTGGGGATATCTATTTTTATTCCTTTATTTTATTCTTGGTTTATATTATTAATGTTGCTGTGACACATTCTATTTCCTCACATAGCTTTTGATTTATTATCCTAACTTGATTAATTTTATTTTAAGTTTTCTATTACAAATCCTAGATAAAAACCTTAGACCAAGTGGTTGGGACCACTTTAGAGGTCAAATTGTTCAATCCGACGTTTTTGGCTTGAACCGCCATCTCTTCATAACACTGCCCCTCAAATGAATCTTATATATCTTACATTAATTTCATTTTTCAAGTCGTGAAGACTTCCATGTGCAAACCTAACAAAACCTCTAATTTCTCTTTTTCCCTAGCTCTATAAATTATACAAAAGTTTCAAAGTAGTTGAAAACACAAATTATACAAGTGGCATGTATAGTTGTATGTATGTATGAATTATTACCTATGCATCAACATGTATTTATGTATGTATGAGTATCCACAGTATAATAGATGCAAATATCATACACATGAGGAATACATTTAGTTTATGATTTAGTTGAAAACACTATTGAAAACCTCAGAATGATTGCTGTCTGCATGCGCAAGTGTTGAACAAGTTATCCAAACAATAATATTTACATACAATGAAAGGGACCTGTTTACGTTGAGATGCAAACAAAACATGACGAATTTCCCACTGTCTGATCCATATTTGGATGGTGATGCAATCAATTTGTTTCAACTTCCCTTCAGAATTGCGGGTTTATACACACATACGTGTGTGTACATATATACATATATAGACCATGACAGGTTGTACGATCAACATGGGAATCAGAGCTTATTCTGATGCGACGAGATTATAGAGCTTGAATTTTTCATCTATTAACAAAATACTTTCTCTCTCTCTCACTTTCATGGAAGCTACAGTTCTGTATGCTCATCTTAGTTACCCAAATGTTCGAACCATTAAGAAGCTTATAGGTTAAACACAAAGATACGATAACTTAAGAGAGACATTTAGCAAAAGGGTCTTTAAAAAAAGCTTATTTAAGGGAGGAATTTGTTGAGAATTAAAGTGAAATGGTCAGTATTTTAGGACATTTTTCAATGAGAATTTGAAGGGTTAAATGATTACCAAATTAAACGTATGACCTATGGACTGTAATGCCCCGAATGTCTACGTTCTAATGATTTAAGTTGCAAGTCATTTAGAGTTCTTTAAAAGAAGTTATAACGTTTTTAGTAATCAATGGTCATAAATTGTTGTGATATTTCATATTTTATCTTAAATATGTTTGTTGTTTTAATTGTTGTGCGAATTTTAAGAGTCTTATCTAAGTTTATAAATATTGTATTATGCTCATTTCAGAAAAGATGTGACAATTATACAAATATTTCAAGAAACTATAGAGTAGTAATCTTCTCTTTTTTTCACCAAAACAAACACTCAATTTTTTTTTTATCATTTATGACCTCAAATTTTTGCTAAATTAGCATTTTTCCAAGCCACCATCTGCAACTTTTGAAAGAAAAAGTATGCCATTTTTCTGCAGTTGTCTTTTACTTTGTGATAATATTGTGCCTAACCCTAGATTTTCACGTCTCTTTTCGAAATTGCCATTGATGGGGCCATTGTGTAAACATTATACCTTGATATGTACCGGCAGAATGAAGTTGAACCTTGCAAATCTAGCCATCTGAAAAATGTGAAAGCAGATTTATTTATTTTCTTTCGAAGATTCATTAGCGTTAGCAACACTGTAATACCCTTGAAAGATTTCTCGGATCAAAATGCAATCGTCAATGATTATGACTCATCAAAGATATTGTGTGGAAATATGCCTTGAATTTGAATTTGATGAAGTGTACTTCGTGTAAAGAAGAACTTCGGAACATGGGTGGTAGAAACAACATAAGCTTTAAGATGTTAATCTTTGTATTTGGAAATGACATAAGAAGCTTTCTAAATTTCCACCATTTTTCTATCATCATTGAGTTTTCTCAAGAATTTGAAAAATAAGGTTTGTTTCTTGATTCAGATGATAGAACAGATTATAAAAAATTTGCATCATAACCCTAAGAAATTAGTATAATCTATGAACTCAGGCATAACACTAAGAATAAAGTATTATAAGCGGAGATCATCAATAGTTTTAAAGATTTGAAAAATGATGTGTCCAAATCTAGTGAGAGAAGGGGGAGAAGGGAGAGAGGAAGATGGGACTGCGTAACTTCATATCTTGAGGAAAGCATGAGAGATGCGTACCAAGCAAAGAAGAGAAGCAAGAGAAAAAGCAATCATATATAAAGGACTGAGAGAGAAGCATAAAGCCATAAACCTTGAAAAGGCTTGGCCTTGGATTTCAGTACCGTTTGTAATGGTCAGCCATAAACATAATAAATGGAGGAACTGATCAAGGAATGTGGAAAAGCCTGCAAACCCTTGACCATTAGGTGTACTTTTGATACATTTAAATAAATAAATAAAAAGAGAAACAAAATCTTTACACTTTGATCATTCCTCTTTTGTGGGGCCTTCCAAATTTATTGCCATTTTTCTTCCGTCTTTATGCAAATTGCATCATAGCCCTTCTAGCTGAAACTCTCTCTCTCTCTCTCTCTCTCTCTCACACACACACAAAATTCTGTTATGTGTCATCAATCTTCTTAAAATTACAAAAACCCTGAGAAGGGTAAAGATTTCCACCATCATACAACCTCTTAATCTCATATGGTTTTACAGAAAGACAGTCTCTATGTAATCCTATATGATTCATACAAGTGATGATCCAAGAAACCCATGCCTTTGAATTCTTTGTTTCCCATTTCCTCTTCCAAACAAGTTCCCATAACCAACTTAATTACACCACATGGACATAACCAATAAGCTCACAAACAACACCACTACTTGGGATCTTGAACTAATGGCCATGGAAGAACATCTCCTTCACAGTCAAGTTCCTCTCCCTCCCTCCCTCTGGCCGTATTTCCCTACTCCCGCCGATCAAAACACACCCAATCAAGCACAGAACCCAAGTCAGTGTGGCGATGCAGTGGCGAATCCTACTGAGGGCGGCGAAGAAGAGTCTGATCGAGAAGAGCTTGGTGCAGTGAAGGAAATGATGTATAGGATCGCATCTATGCAGCCAGTGGACATCGACCCAGCCACCATCCGGAAGCCCAAACGGAAAAACGTTCGAATCAGCGACGATCCTCAGAGCGTGGCCGCCCGTTTACGGAGAGAGAGAATAAGCGAGAAGATACGCATCCTCCAACGTCTCGTTCCGGGAGGAACCAAACTGGACACGGCTTCCATGCTGGACGAAGCAATTCGATACGTCAAGTTCTTGGAAAGACAAATCCGCTTGTCACAGTCCAATCACCAACCTCAATGCGTTAATGTCGCCATTGGGTCATCTTCTTTAATGCCAATAGACTGGTCTTTGAGAGCCAACGGCAGTGCAACCTCCAATGAACCGGGATTTGGAAGCAACGCAGGAGGAGGAAGAAACATGGGTTACTTGAAGCATGAGGTAATTAACGATTAAGATTAAATTTTAAACTCTTCTGATTGTAATAAAAGATTGTGACACTACAAAAAAATGTTTGTGGGAATTTAAAAGTCAATGTTATAATGAATAGTTTGTTAGGAAATTCATAATTGGTTTGACTATAAAGGCAGCGGAATAATCATCACAGTGAGCTCAGTTTATGCACCACCAAATACAAAACATATCAAAATAGATTTTGAGTGTGGATGTTGGCCGGAAAGTTTGTTTTGTCGATTCTCTTCCGGGAATAAAACTCTGACCTTAACTCCTCTTGTACATCATCATTATTAGGATGTTTTTATCTTAATTCTAGATTACAATAATGGATCCTTAGGCTTTTATCGGGAAGGAGTAAACAACATAGTAGGTGTATGAACTAATCAAACACAAGGTTTGTGTTTTAAAGTTTTATAAAAAAAATTCATGTTGCCAATTTAATTATTTTTTTTGAACTTTTTTCATTTAATTTAATTTTATTTGAATATCATGTTTTACTTGTAAGGCATATAAGTTCCGTCTTTCCTCATGCATTAAGTTTAAAGCTAATGTTTTTCTTTTAATTGAAATTAATTCAATTTTTGTTATTGTCATGTGATTATAATTTATATACTTATGAGTTATGTAGTTCTTCCATTATTTTTCCTTGGGCTAATCACAATTCAATTCTGATAAAGTTGGATTTTTATTTAATTTTAGATGATTCGATATAATATATAATAATTTTTCAATAATATTTATGGAGGACGCTAGTCAAAATGGGTGTTTGTGTGGGTACTAACCAATTATGATGAACACTTAATCCTCATGTGGATTTTTCTTTTATATATAATGTCATAACTTGGAGGTAGGCCTAACAGAATGGCCTAGTCAAGCGACCCGATTTTTGAAGAGGACCCAATCATCCAACTTAATACAAGTTTGTCAGCGGACGTCTTAATATAAAAAATAAGCTCAAAACCCAAAAAACAAATAAGGCAGAGTTCACAGAGTGTTCAACAAGAGTTAAATATAGCGTAAAAATAACAAATAGAAAAAAAAACTGTGGAGTAAATGAAATTATTCAACATCACAAAAAAATTAACAAAAAAAAAAAATCTTCACCGAGTACAACAAGGAAACACTGACCATCACGATCTAAACCTAGAAAAAATATGGTCGAGGGGTGAGTAACCAATTCAGTAAGGGAAATCTATAACAAATGCAATGCATGAGAAAACTGGTTTTATCTTTTTTTTTTCAGAAAACCATGGTTAAATGAATTTTATTATTGTACATGAACTCTTAAACTACATTTAAAACTCACGTCATTATTTTATCCAAAAAAGAAAGCCAATGGGCCATCGATGAGGTTTTTTTTTTTGTAAATGCATTGTATACATAGACAACTATATTATAAAATAGGTCTACATCATTTTTTATCTGAAAACGTTATCAATGAAAAGGGATGGTCATACAAGGACTCATCCTGCGCACAACATAGAAGGTGGTCATCCGTCAATAGCAACACCTTATGAGTTCGAAGAAAAAGGTGTCCATAGTTTGGAGACCAAGCAATAGCACCGTACGTATAATCAACAACAAGATGATTAAACACCCTGATAAGATTTAGGGATTCGAAACTCAATAAGCACATCACCACCATCCTATTACCCATCTTAATTTAGGGATTAGAAACCCAAAGACATGTCACCAATGTCTTATTACCTATTTTGCACGTGCACACAAGCAATCTTCACACAGTAGAAGATGCACGGGATAACCTCGTGATGCTTTGATACCAAGACTGCCCAAAACATCAAGATGATTCATCTACACAGATATACAAACAATCAAAAATCAGATATCATGTACGATAAATTAAACGTGAGAAAACATACTTACATATACATAAAAACAAACGTGTTGTCGAATAGTCCTCGTCAGATTTTTATATGTTGCAACCCACAAAATAATAGTTTGAAAACTATAATACAATGCATTACATAAAGTATAAAAATCTATACATCGATGGCTATAGAAGCCTAGCGACTTGCCACACGCATCGTCGAACACAGGTACCGAAATCCTTAAAATTGTTGAAACCTAAGACATAATCATCAAAATCTCAACAATCACACTAAGGATAAAAGATAGGTTCAAAATCGGGACAAGGAATCCAAATCGATATGAAACAACAAATGACCCTTAATCTAGGCGAGTCATACGTGCATCGACGATAGCATTTGAAAATTTAAATCAATACGTACAACTTCTAAAACTCTCAAATTAATAGACTTCTAAAATTTATCTAAAAAATAACTTTTATTGATCTAATATAACGATCTCCTCATTTCAACATTCAAAAATATGTTTTAACCTCCCCTCAATATACATGCTGAATGATTGGGATGGAATTTCAACAAACGAAGGCTACAAGTGCGTTATGAACATTGAAACGAGTCAGAGTCAATATAAAAGTCAAAGTCAATAGTCAACGCTTACCTCATCAGCCATGTCATCAATCATCACCACATCAGCGCCATGTCAACACTCTAGCAACAGACGACAGTGATTTTTTCGGTGATAGCAAACATTATCAGATCGAAACGAGAAGGGTTGGGTTTTAAAGATTTCAAGCTCCTGAATCCAATGGTGGCAACGGATTTTTAGACGATGCTTGGAATGCCCTGAATGTATGATTAAAATCATGGTTGTGACTTTTCCGACGAAACTTCAGAAGCACATCTAGCCATTGATTCGACTGATTTTTGGGTCTAAATTATTCTCCTAATAGAGAGCTTTCCAACAGTATGTCAAACATTGTGATCAGACATTGAGATCGTTGCCTGCGACCGTTTAAAATTTCAGTCAAAAATTTTCCCGTGACGATTTCGACAGTCTTATCCTCCCAAACAGCACTGCCATTTTTTATCAATAGTATACGAAATCGAAGCTCGCAACACGAATATTGATTTATGGTGGAGATGTTAAACACCTCCACCCAACACGATTTCGACAAGAATTAAAAAGATGCTGCTGGAGCGATGAATAAAAAAGATAAAAATTAGAGAGAGATAATGACAAGGATAGAGAGAAGGGGAGTGCGAGGCTGCCGAGGTAAAGAATGAAAAAAATAATAAAATATATAATAATAATAATAATAAATTAATTAAATATCATTTAATACACACACACACATGCATTCGCGTGCGTGCGTATATAATATATATTATATACATTTAATTAGTACTAATTTAATAGAATAATTTATGCTATTTTGTTGTCCCATGATTTAACTTAAATTTAACATAATTGCATAGTCCAAACCATATGGTGACAAATGAATTCACCAGTTTGACTATTTAACCAAATCTTCACACTTGACCAAGTACCCACGACACGCGGCAAGAACCCGATCAACACAACAATTTGACAACAATTTGACTTAGAAAAAAGTGAAAATTTTACTCTGAAAAATGTAAAATCCAAAATTTTACAAGTTTTCCACATAAAGCTAAGAAGTATAAAACTAAAAAACAACAATAATATATGCATATCTTTATCATTTGTCAAATTTTCTAGAGAAGTGCATTCACTATTTTAAGCATAAAATAGCCAAAAAAATTCTTCTAATAGTTGTAGTGCATAAATCTAAAAGATAGTGACTAATTTGTCACAACTTGGGGCCCGATCCGACCTAAAACAAAGTCGAACTATCCGACCCATGTTGACATTAAAAAAAAAAATTTTGGTAGCATAAGACTAATAAAACAAAATAAAAGTCAATGCTAAAAAATGTTAGACTAAACCAAAGGAACAACAATGACATCTAAATAGTCAAATAATATATATCCAAATAATAAAATACTATGTGAGGAAATGAATACCATAGCATATGACAACATGAAGGTCCAAGAAAATAACTAAAGTATAAACTAAGAGTCTTATAAAGAAATGTACATCCAAAGAAATAGAAATAACTAAAGTAAACAAATGATTTCTAAGACCAATTATGTGTCGGTTACTAATGGTTTCCCTGTCAATGACCTAAAAGAGGATATCTTTGGGGGAATAGAATAAACTCGATAAGGATTCAAGTGCTATACACAGAGTTTTTATGAAATGTAAGTGAGCATGCCGTGATAAAATCATATAATAAAAACTGAGAATGAAATCATCAGTAGAGTAAGTGTAAAATTTAACCCACTATGATGTGGTATATAAATAAAATAGACCACAATTGTAAAAGTATAAAATCTCTGTAAAAAATGGAGTCACTTATGGATTTTGAATATATGATGCCCAAAGCATAAAAGGAAGATGATACTTGGAAATCACAGTGATATAATAACCCTGATCATATTTAGAATTTCATATCTTGAGACATGACACAATCAAATATCTCATTACTCAATTTTAGAGAATACAAACAAATCTTCCAACAATCGAATGCGCAAATCAAGGAAAAGACCCCCACTTGGGTTGATCGGACTTGATTCACATGACTAAGTTGTTCAGCAGTTCAAAATAATTTAAAAGCATGCTCAAATAAATTGATAGTGAAAACCATACATATAATAAATAATAACATGTCATAAAGACAAGACATGTCAATAAAATATGAGATCACATCTCAAAATAGGTTTTAGCAAAATATTTGTGCATTGCTAAATATAATAAATAAACATACCTCAATCAGTGTTTACCAAACAATACAATTGAATCCTAATCTTGGTATCCAAGAAGTTCAATAGTCAAATTAACTCTTGTCACCTAACATAAAACACCCATTAGTACGTTCTTAAGACTTTCAAAAAGTTTGTTAAAAATTATAATCGAGATAAAAACAAACTTAGAGATCTTATAGAAACAATCCTACAAAAACCGGACCTAAACAAATAGGGTATTAACACATTCTGGTTGACTGGTTCTTGTCCTTCCAAACTCGAACCATTGACTACTTCGATCATTTCAAACTAAATCATAATTTCATGCATAAATCCTTATTTGTACTTTCTGATTTCCAACTTTCCATCATAAAAATTTAAACTTTCAACAAAAACCTAGATTCGGTGAAGTAGAGAAATTAAATCCAAAAATCCACTTACCTCTTTCGATTTTTTATGAACCGAACCCTCACTTATGCCGATACAATTGTTCTTCTACAAATTTTCCCAATAATTAAATCCAAAAATCTATAATATTTCTAAATCTTTTAATCTTGGTCCATTGCTGGACCTTTACATCGCTTGATAGGTTTGATAGATTGACTATGAGTATTAGCCAAATCCATGGACAATTCTTATGATTTTTTTTATCCATTTGTTGAGGGAAAGTTGCAAACGATATCATCTTTCATCGACAATGGCTCGGTGTGCATGGATTGAGACGGGAACATATTCAAATTTGCGGTCTGATTCCACAGCTCTTGTAAGAATTGTGTTGATCAACATAAAGAAATGTTGAACTTATAAACTTAATTGCATTAACCTCTTTGAATAAGTGTCTTTGTTAATGTATATCTTTAATATGTTTTTGGTTAAAGTCTATGTATTTGTGAAGAGTCATCAAGAAGGTTCTCATTCATGTATGCATGGGTACATCGGTTCATGTACTTTTATGGTTCATTGATGGGTAGTTCATGTAACTAGATGATTCATTATGTACTAGTACATGTATTAGACTAAATAGGTGGTTCATGTATTGTTTTATACATTTACCAAATAATCCTATAAATAGGATATGAGTTTAGACATTTTGAATAAAACAAATAGTCAAAGCAATTGAAGAAAAAGTTTATCTAGTTCTCTTTTCTCCTTATTTTTCCCTCTCCAAAATCCCTCTTCATCATTCCAACAAATTGGTTTCAAAAATGTCAAATTCTACATTTCTATCCCATTTCCCTGAACTTACCAAAGACAATTATAAGAATTGGTGCATTTGTATGAAGGCTTTGCTCGGCTCTCAAGATGTATGGGAGATTGTTGATAAAGACTGACAAGTCTCGTGATGATTCCACTTTGACTCAAAATCAATGGGAGACTCTCCAAAGAGCGCGTAAGAGAGATCAACAAGCTCTTACCCATATTCATCAATGTTTGGATGAAGTCATGTTTGAGAGAGTATCAAATGCCACCACTGCCAAGCAAACATGAGAGATTCTACAAAATTCTTATCAAGGAGTTGATAAGGTAAAGAAGGTACGTCTTCAAATCCTACAAGGGGAATTTGAAGTGTTGCGAATGCAAGAATCCTAGTCCATAATAGATTTCTTTTCGGGGGTTTTGTCCATTGTCAACCAAATGAAGAGATAACGAGAAAAAATGGAAGATGTTCATGTCAAGGAAAAGGTTCTTCGCTCGTTGCATACAAAGTTTTATAATGTGGTTATAGTCATCGAGGAGTCAAAAGATTTAGCTATTTTGACGATTGACCAACTCATGAGTTCTTTACACGCTCATGAAGAGAGAATCAATAGGAAGAAGGAGTCAATCGATCAAGTTCTAGCCGCCAAGCTCTCGGTGAAAGAAAGAGAGAATGAATGTGTGAGAAGCCAACGAGGAAGAGGACGTGGACGTAGATGTAGACAAGGTAGAGGAAGAGGTCAAGGACGTCAAAATCTTGATAATGAAGAGAAGAGCCATTTCGTAAGACGGCATGGAAGAAGAAGCCACTCAAGATAGAATGATCGATCAAATGTTCAATGTTACAATTTCCAAAAGCATGAACACTATGCTCATCCTCCTCAAAATGTCAAAGAAATGGAGAAATTATGCTCAAAGTGAAGAGGCTGAAGAAACATTGTTTTTAGCTTACAAAGGAGAAGGAAGCAAAAATAACGTGTGGTATCTTGACACAGCGGCAACCAATCACATGTGTAGCGGTAAGAGCAAATTTATGGAAATTGACAACTCAGTGACTAGATTAGTCACATTTGGAAATAATTCCGAAGTTCAAATTGAAGGCAAATGTACAATTTTAATTCATTTGAAAAATGGTGGTCATCAACTTATTAATAATATTTACTATGTTCCGAGTATGAAGAGCAATATTTTGAGCTTGGGACAACTCTTGCAGAAAAACTACGATGTTCACAGGAAGGATTGTAGTCTTCTACTTCAAGGTGATAGAAGAAATGAGATCATGAAGGTAGCGATGATGAAAAATATAATGTTTTTGTTGGATATTCAAGCTGATGTTGCTAGATATCTAAAGTCTTGTGTGAAGGACACTTCATAGCTTTGGCACTTGAGACTTGGTCATCTGAATTTTGGTGGCTTAAGCTATTGGGACAGAAAAAAAAATGCTAAAGCGATTGTCGTCCATAAATCAACAAATCAGCTATGTGAAGGATGTCATGTTGGCAAACAATTTTGGAAGAGTTTTCCAAAGCAGACGACATCAAGAGCAAGTAAACCACTTCAACTTGTTCATGCTGATGTATGCGAACTGATTAACTCTCTCTCATTCGGTAAAAATTGATATTTTCTCCTCTTCATTGATGACTTTAGCAAAAAAACTTGGGCTTATTTTGAAGGAGAAATCTTACGCTTTTGACGTATTAAGAAGATTCAAAGCATATGTAGAAAAGCAAAGCGGATATTCAATTAAAGGTTTGAGATTAGACAGAGGAGATGAGTTTACATCTAACGAGTTTATTGAATTTTGTGAAGCAAATGGTATTTGATGATTCCTAACTGTTCCATGATCTCCTCAACAAATGGCGTAGTGGAAAGGAAGAATCAATGCATTCTTAATATGGCGAGAAGTATGTTGAAAACAAAGAAGATGCCAAAAGAATTTTGGGCAAAAGTAGTTAATTGTACAATATACCTTATACCTATCAAATAGGTGCCCAAAAAGAAGCTTGTGGGACAAAACACCTCAAGAAGCATGGAGTGGAAGAATACCAAGTGTTTACCATTTAAAAGTTTTTGGAAGCATCGGTTATGTGCACGTCCCTAATCAAGAGAGATCAAAGCTTGATGATAAAAGCAAGAAGTGTCACGACCCGGAAGGGGGGCCAGACAGAAACGCCGGGCCAAACGACCTGATCTGCGTAGAAGACACGATCGCCCAACCTAAGGCTAATTAAATTGTTGTGGAAGACGTATATAAATACCCAGCCGTAGCCCACTTATGATGGGCCACAGTCCATATAGTGATTGCGAAATTAATTAATAATGCAAAAATAATAAACTTAAGAATCCAAGTAACTACTGTGCATACAATCCAAGAAAATCCAACAACCAAGTTTGGTATTTCTACAGTCATCCAAACTAAAGATTATACAATCATCCCGAATATTTCTAAACGATAAATAAAAGTTTAACAAGATGAAACCTATGAAATAGAATAAAGTCGCTACTCTGAATCTCACTTAAGTTTAATTAATCTTCTCTTTACCTGGGAAAAATAAGTCGATTGGGGTGAGTGACTAGCTCAGTATAGAATTTATACTAAATACTATGCATGTGTAAAACTTGTTTTACCTTTTCTTGAAAACCATGAGTTTCGCAGAATCATGCATATTTTAATAAAACCATTTAAATCCTTTTCGTCTCAAGGAAATCAAGCTCGAAGGCCTCCGACGAGATATTAAGAAAACATGGTTGTATACATAGACAACTATATGTTAAAATACTCTCGTCGTGTTTTATACCGAAAATCGTAGTCCGTGAAAAAGGAGGGTCACTCATGGATTCCTCCGAACAAATACACAGAAAGGTGGCCTTTAGCGCAAGCAATACCTCATGAGTCAGGAGGAAGAAAAATGATGGCGATCCGTAGACCTGACCCGTCTTCCGGGGAGTCATGAGCAAATTCTGTCAACGACTCGCCCGTGATATATATATACAAATGACGGCGGTCCGTAGACCCGACCCGTCTTCCGGGGTGTCATGAGCAAATTCTGTCAACGACACACCCGTGATTCTAGGGTGTCATGAGCAAATTTCGTCAACGACACACCTGTGGTATACCCTGATCAGGTTTTTCACACAGCGTGCAAACAAACCATCTCCACGCAGCAAGAGATGTATCGGGGATAGCCTCCTGATTCTTTGACGCCCGGACCATTCAAAGTGCCAAGAGGATCTATCAATCCCGTAATAGTATCCAGTATATCACACAATGAAATTAGATGAATGAAAGTAAACGTGTAAAACTTTCGTACATACATAATATAAAAAGCTGACGTGCTGTCGAACAGTCCCCGTCAGGTTTTTTTTCATATGTGGTATTCCACAAAATAGGCTTTTATTTTGAAAACTATGCAATGCGATGCAAGCAACTAAGTATAAAGCCCCTACCTCATTGGCAGTCCTTCGTCGTACGCGAAGGAGCAGCTATTTTAAGTGTCGGCCCGAAATCCTCAAACTCGTCTGAACCTACAATACGTCAAATATAGAATAACAATCTTATGAATACATGTTGAGAAAAAGTGGGGGATACAAGATCGAGACTAAGTTCAAAGTCCATCTCTATGATACCATAGACTATAACTCAACATGCCCAGTTGATCTATGAATAACCTCACAAGTATCGTCACATCCCTAATCATAAAATTAATCATTTGTCAACTTCACCTTTAAGAGTTCACTAACAATCCCAAATAACATTTGACAAAATGAGTTAAGCAATTTCTACATCTCATTCCATACAAAGCATCAACACTACTTTACAATTTCTTAATCCAAAAATCCTGCAAAATCAATTGTCAGCCTCAATCTCTTATCAAGCAGTGGGAATCCAAGAATTCAGTTGTTGCCTTGAAACCCATTCATCAATTTACATAACAACTTGATATGTTCCCCA
The DNA here is from genome assembly GCA_022433065.1 of Begonia loranthoides. Classification (NCBI taxonomy): domain Eukaryota; kingdom Viridiplantae; phylum Streptophyta; class Magnoliopsida; order Cucurbitales; family Begoniaceae; genus Begonia; species Begonia loranthoides. The sequence continues at coordinate 13,309,806 of CM039472.1, read as the reverse complement.
ACTCAACATAACAGTAAGAAATTTATTTTACTCAACCACTACCCTACCTCTCAACATATACCCATACAGAATATTCTTTCAATTCACAAACAGAAGCCCCAAAACCGATTTGGAAACCATCTCATCAAACCAAACCAACATGCCATAAACAGGCCTAAATTCCTCCATTAAAACTACAACATAATAGTGAGTATAACTCCCTACAATTTCCTTCGAAATCCAAAATAAAACAGAGGCAGGTTATGGGCATTTTCCATCCAGACCAAAATTAAATTTTGTAACTCTTGAAACGGAAGTCCAACATAGCAACAACATCACAGAGAGTCATAAATTGAATTCATTCAGCAAAATGCCCAATCCAAAATAAACAGAATCTGAGCAAAACGAGTATAACCAAAATCACAGCAAGCATTGGACATTTCCTTACCAAAATCAAAGAATGGGGAAACTGATTGTTCTTCCCCTTTACTGCTTAATCTCCTTCTACGTCCAAAGCTGTCCAAAACCAGAGAGGAAAAACTCAAACAAATCTGTGAATAAAACTGGACTTGAAATCGGAGATGCAGAACTTAGTTAGGGTTCCGTTTTTGCTCACCGTTGACTCAAAATCGAAGAAGAAACTGTTATGGATTCTTGAAGAAGATGACAAAGATGGAAGTGGGTTTATTTATAACAGAGAGAAGAGCCAGATTTCTCCAGCGTTACAGAGAAGATTACAGAAAAGATTGCACAATTCACACAAAATACTTGGTCTGCTATGCTTTTATATATACTGCCTTCTCTTCATTCTTCTAGGTCAACATCAAAACGGGGCGGTTCATCTCTCTGTCCAGCGCCTGACTTCCTTTCTCAAAACGGTGCGTTTCATCTAGTCTCCCCAGCACCTACGATCTGTCATCTCCTCTTGGCAACTCTTCTTCTACGTTTTGTCGTCTCCTCCTGGCATCTCTTCTTCTCTGTCTCTTCTAGGAAGGCACATAACAATCCTCCCCCCTTAAGAAACCTTGACCCGAAGGTTTGAAATGGGGAAATTGCGCCAGGAGCTTAGCTGAATCGATCCAGGAAGCGTCGGATTCCGGTAAGTCCTCCCATAATATGAGCCATTGAGTGATGGGTTCATTCTCTCTTTTAACTACTCTGGTTTGCAGGAGCAACTTCGGTTGGCGATCTGAGCCTGTTGTCCACTCGGGAGGTAGCGTGGAGCTTGTGACAGCAGAAGGGCCTAGCTGCTTCTTGAGGAGAGACACATGAAAAACGGGATGGATTCGAGCAGAAGGGGGTAGCTCCAATTTATAGGCAACCTGACCTATTTTCTGCAAGATGGAGAAGGGGCCGAAGTATTTTGGAGCAAGCTTGTGAGAAGCTCTGCGGCCGACTGTTAGTTGACGGAATGGCTGAAGCTTGAGGAAAACTCTATCGCCAATTGCAAAAGACCACTCTGTTCTGTGCTGGTCCTCATACAGCTTCATACGAGACTGAGCTTGGGTGATGGCTTCTTTAAGGAGCCGATCCATGTGATGTCTTTCCATGAGCAGTTGGTCAACTACTGCAGCATTGGATTGTTGATAAGGCCCCAAGGCTAAGTGTGGAGGAGAGAATCCATAGAGAGCTTCAAAAGGAGATTTGGCAATGGCAGAGTGGAAAGTGGTATTGTACCACCATTCAGCGAGAGGAAGCCATCTCCGCCATTGGCCCGGGAGGGCAAAACACATACATCATAGATACATCTCTAGGCACAGGTTTAAACTCTCTGTCTGGCCATCCGATTCAGGATGATAGGCCGTGGACATTGCCAATTCTGTACCTAGAGAGTCAAATAATGAACGCCAGAACGTGGAAGTGAAAACCTTGTCGCGGTCTGAGACAATTTGTTGGGGTAAGCCGTGTAATCTGTAAATATTGTCCAGGAAAAGTGAGGCCACTGTAGTTGCCGAGAAAGGATGAGCAAGGGCCAGGAAATGACTATATTTTGTGAAGCGATCCACCACCACCATAATACAGTCAACACGGTCCAATTTTGGTAAACCTTCCACAAAATCCATGGCGATGTGAGTCCATGGGTGGTCTGGAATAGGAAGCGGTCGTAAGAGCCCTGGGTAAGGTGTGTGCTCATGTTTGCATCGTTGGCAGGTATCACAAAGGAGGATCTGCTCCTTGATAGCTTTGATCATGCCTGGCCAAAAAAAATGGTGCTTTGCGCATTGTACCGTAGCCTGGATGCCCGAGTGGCCTCCGGCCTGGGAATCATGCAGACTCTGGATCACCTTGCGGCGTATATCCCCTCCTAATCCCAACACCAGTCTACCTTTGAAGCACAGAATGCCACTATCCAAGGCATACTAGGAAACCCTAGATGGCGAGACCAAAAGGTGGGCGATTAAGTCACTTGCCCAAGAATCACCTATATAGTTGGCTTCTACTTCCTGGATCCACGTTGGTTGAAGAGAAGTTATAGATAAGCAAGAAGGGTCAGTGGTGTGTAGGCGAGATAGTGCATCCGCTATCAGATTGGATTTCCCCTGTTTATATTGGATTGAATACCTGAGCCCCAAGAGCTTGGTAAGCCATTTCTGTTGTAGAGGGGTGGTGATCCGTTGATCCAATAAATATTTCAGCGACTGATGGTCAGTGCGGATAATGAATTATGAGCCCTCTAAATAATGCTGCCAGTGAATAACGGCACTCACCAGGGCGAGCACTTCTTTTTCGTAGATAGAGTATCCCAAGTGTCGGCTATTAAACGCTTTACTGAGATAAGCAATTGGCCAGTTATGTTGTAATAAGACCACCCCCAGGCCCCTGTAACAAGCATCAGTTTCCACTGTAAAGGGATGGGAGAAATCCGGCAAAGCTAAAATAGGAGCTTGGGACATTTTCAGCTTAAGCAATTGAAAAGTTTCTTCAGCTTGAGTGGTCTAAAGGAAGCTGTGGCCTTTAAGGAGCTCTGTAAGGGGTTTGGCGATAGTACCATAGCCGCTAATAAATTTCTGATAATAGCCTGTAAGCCCCAAGAAACCCCGCAACTGTTTGAATGAGGTAGGAATGGGCCAATTTGTCATGGCTGTAATTTTCTCCGGGTCAGCAGAGACGCCGCTGGCCGAAACTACATGGCCCAGGTAGGTGACTGACGGCTGGGCAAAAGCACACTTACTGAACTTGGCAAAAAGAGTGTTGCTCTTTAATGTATGGAAGACTGTGGATAAATGCTGGATATGAGACTGGAGATCCTTGCTGTAGACTAAAATATCATCAAAGAAAACCAAGACAAACTGCCGCAAATAAGGTCTGAAAATATCATTCATGAGGGATTGGAAGGTGGCTGGACCATTTGTCAAACCGAATGGCATAACTCTAAACTCATATAGCCCTTGGTACGTTTTAAACGCTGTCTTGTAGCAATCATCAGGCTTGACACGAATTTGGTGATAACCGGCACATAAATCCAGTTTGGAAAAGAAAACCAATCCCTGTAATTCATCTAGCAATTCGTCAACCATAGGAATAGGGAACTTATCCTTAACTGTAAGGGAGTTGAGTTGGTGGTAGTTGACACAAAACCGCCACTGCCCATCTTTTTTTTTATTAACAACACCGGAGAAGCAAAGGAACTATTGCTGGGAGAGATGATACCTTCCTGAAGCATTTCTTGAACTAACCGTTCTATTTCTGATTTGTGCAGGTATGGGCAACAGTAGGGAGCCAGTCTGAAAGGCTTAGCTCCATCGAGTAATGGAATGCCATGGTCCTGAGTTCTTGGCGGAGGAAGTCCCTATGGCTTCTCAAATATACATTGATATTGTGAAAGCAAGTGCTGGATCTCTATTGGCACCTTGGCAGTAGCCTCTGGAAGATTGGCAGTGAGTGTTTGCAGGGCTAGTAAGCTATAAGTATGCTATTGTATCCATTGAGAAAAAACACTAAGGGATACCAAGTCTAACAATTTCTCGGGTTGTGCAGTTAGCAACTTATGGGCGGTGCCATCAACTGTGATGGACAAAAACCCTTGGGGCAAGTTGAATGTCACCGGGCTAACGAAGTTTATCCAATCAATACCAAAGATCATGTCACTGCCACTTAAGGGCAGACTGCGAAAAGAGAATTGAAAATTGTTTTGTTGCATAAACCACGAGACATCTTCCTTGATTTTTCTGCTCTGCAATTTAGCCCCATTAGCGACTGTGACCGGCAGCGAGTTGGGGAGGTCCATTGGAAGGTGTAACTGCTTGGCCAAGGTTTCATCTAAGAAACTATATGTACTCCCACTGTCAACCAAAATGGATATGGGAACACTTCTGATAAACCCGACTATTCGAAATGTATTGTGAGAGAGTTGGCCCGTCAAGGCATTCAATGAAACATTCCATGCAATCGGGGCTGTCTGAGATAATAACGCCTTCAGAAGCTACGACCTCATCGCCTTGCAGCTCTCTCAAGTCTACTACAATATATTGAATTGAATGATTCTTGCATACATGTCCAGGAAAATATTTCTCATCACATTTAAAACATAATCCCAACAATCTTTTAGTGTGCAGGTCCGCGTTGGAAATTTTTTGAAATTGTTGAGATGCAGTAGAGCTGTCCGCTATTTTCTCTGGATTGGTTGGCATTTTGTCTTGCGATTTGGGTGCAGTCTTGAAAAAATTCGGCCTCTGTGATCTTTGGAGGGCCAAGATGGCTGCTTCCTGGAGCATGGCTATTTCAAAGGCATGAGACAATGTCATCAGTTTGTTAATTTTCACCACTGCCTTGATTTCCTCTTTTAATCCGCTAGTGAACACTGTTATAAAAAATGGGTCTTGCATGGTTGGCAGGTTAGGCTGAGCTAGGGATTTGAGGTGCTCAAAACGTTGAACGTACTCCTTGACGGAGCCCATCTGAAGCAGTTTGGTGAACAATTCAACCGACTCGCCCTCGGTCACATCGAAAAACCGTCGGCATAATTCTGTCGTAAAGAGTTCCCATCCAGCATTTGGAAAACTCGAGATAAACCCATTAAACCATATATCCGCCTTGTCTGTCATATGCATCTCAGCGATGCTGAGGCACCAATTTTTGGCTTTTTGATGTAAAGAGAAATACTTATGTGCTTTACAAATCCATTCACGAGGTCCCTCTCCTGAAAAAGTTGGAAGATCCAGACGAAGAAGGCGAGGTTGATTTTGGAAGTCATTTCTTCCCAAGTCCTGCAGGCGAGGGTTAACTCGCACCGGTTGGGTCGCCGTCGAAGGACTTGCCTCCGAAACTACTTGTTTCTGCTTGTTATCTATTTTATCAGCCATTAGCTGGTTCAAGGCATTGATGATCGTATCAAACTTGACGGCATTTTCTGATTGCAGTTTCTCAAATTTATTGTCAGAATCGTCCATCCTGGAAGTCAGTTTAGAAAGGGTCAAGGTTAGGGCTTTCAGTTCTCCGTCTAACCTTTTAAGTGTTTCCTCATTTGATTTTGTTCTAGTTTCTGTCATAGATGCGTTGTGGATCGGGTGGCTCTGATACCAAATGTTATGGATTCTTGAAGAAGATGACAAAGATGGAAGTGGGTTTATTTATAACAGAGAGAAGAGCCAGATTTCTCCGGCGTTACAGAGAAGATTACAGAAAAGATTACACAATTCACACAAAATACTTGGTCTGCTATGCTTTTATATATACTGCCTTCTCTTCATTCTTCCAGGTCAGCATCAAAACCGGGCGGTTCATCTCTCTGTCCAGTGCCTAACTTCCTTTCTCAAAACGGTGCGTTTCATCTAGTCTCCCCAGCACCTACAATTTGTCGTCTCCTCTTGGCAACTCTTCTTCTACGTTTTGTCGTCTCCTCTTGGCATGTCTTCTTCTCTGTCTCTTCGAGGTAGGCACATAACAGAAACCCCCCTAGGCGAAGCTCCTCGGCCGTGGCTTCGCCGTTTTTCCACGGTCGGAGCCGTTCGCTCTGTCACCGGCGCTGGCTCCTACTCAGATAGAACCGACCGCCGTTCGCCACTGCACAGAGCTCGCCGGCCGTCGTCGCTTCACCGAATGTCATCGGCCTCCCCTCTCGCAGTCTCCGTCGGCAGCCCTAACCCCTCTCCCTTGTTTTTTTTTCTTCTGCAGGTCGAAGATGAAGGGGAAAGTTCTGGTTCCCCTTCATTTTATTTTTTTATTATTATTATTTATATATATATATATATATATATAATTTTTTTTTCATTTAAAACCCCCAACTTTAGTATTCTTTCTCTTCTAAACCACTCAATGTCATTTATCGGTTAAATTTTCAAATTCTATTTTCTCAAATAGATTTTTCATTTCGGGATTTTCAATTCAACCGATTTGATTAACTGACTAAAATTTCATTTGTGTCATTAAGCAAAAATTCGCATCAACTGGTCAACGTCATGCCCGATTTCAATGCGAAAAATTTACACGTGGAATTTTTTATTTCAAAATTTCACGGATTTTACAAGAAGTAAATCTTCATCAGTCATGAACAACACTCCAAAGGCTACAAGCTCTACGATCCAAGTCTTGGGAAAAGAATTATTAGCAAATATGTTGAGTTTGATGAAGAAGATTCTTGGGATTGGAGAAATGAAGACAAAGAGAGATATGAATTCTTTCCTTTCTTTGATAAGAAAGATCCAAGTAGAGAATTCCAAGAGCCCGTGACACCTCAAAGATCACCAACGATATTAGACACACCTTCTGCATCTTCTTCTAGTGTTAGCTCAAGAGAAAGAGAGCCTCGCATGAAAATTCTTTAAGATCTTTATAAGGTAATTGAAAATTTAAGTGAAGATCTAACTCTCTTTTGCCACTTTGTCGATTGTAAGCCTTTAGTGTTTGAAGAAGCGGTGAATGATAAAAAATGGAGAAATACCATGGATGAAGAGATTGCGTCAATTAAGAAGAATGAAACATGGGAGCTTGTTACCATTCCAAAAAGCCAAAAGCTCATTGGTGTGAAGTGGGTCTTTAAAGAAAAGAAGAATGCAAAGGAAGAAGTGGAGAAATATAAGGCCAAGTTAGTGGCAAAAGGTTATAGTCAACGTCTAGGTATTGACTATGGTGAAGTATTTGTTCCTGTTGCTCGCTTAGAAACTATCCGATTGATTATTTCACTAGCCGCTCAAAAGAGATGGAAAATTTATCAAATGGATGTCAAATCGACATTCTTGAATGAAGTTATCAAAGAAGAAGTCAACATAGAACAACCTCAAGGGTATGTTATCAAGGCTATGAAGACAAAGCATTGAAGTTGAAGAAAGCATTGTATGGCATGTATGGCTTGGAATAGTTGAATTGACAAGTACTTCCTTGAAAATGGATTTACAAAATGCCCATATGAGCACTCTTTGTATGCTAAGGTACATGAAAATAGAGATGCCTTATTTGTTTGCTTAAATGTTGATGATTTGATTTTTATGGGAAATAATCGGAGTATGTACGAAGAATTTAAACAATCAATGACCAAGGAGTTTGAGATGACAGATATTGGTTTGATGTTGTACTATCTTGGCATGGAGATCAATTAAAGAGATGATGACATTTTCATATCTCAAGAAGGTTTTGCTGAAGAGATTCTAAAAAGGTTCAAGATGGAGCATTGTCAGATTATGAATACTCCCATGGCATGTGGAGTGAAATTATCAATGAATAAGGAAGGAGAGAAAGTTGATTCTACAACTTTCAAGAGCCTTGTTGGAAGTTTGAAGTATTGTACTTGCACAAGACCAGATATTTTATTTGCAGTTGGATTGGTTAGTCGATTCATAGAATCCCCAACCATGACTCATTTCAAGGCAGTAAAGTGGATTCTATGGTATATCAAAGGTACAATTGATTTTGGTTTGCTTTATTTATTTTTGGATGAATTTAAGCTTGTCAGATACAGCGATAACGATTGGGGTGGAGATATGGATAATCGAAAGAGCACAACAGGTTCTGTTTTCTACATGGGTAATACAACTTTTACATGGAGTTTGAAGAAACAACAAATTGTGACACTATCCACTTGTGAAGCTGAGTATGTTGCTGCTACATCTTGCGTATGTCATGCTATATGGTTGAGAAGACTATTAAAGGAACTGCAAATGCCACAAGAGAAAGCTACAGAAATTCTTGTTGGCAATAAATCTGCTATTGCATTAGCAAATAATCTTGTTTTTCATGATCAAAGCAAACATATAGATACAAGGTATCATTTTCTTCATAACTGTATCAAAAAAATGAAATGCAAGTAAAGTATGTGAAGAGTGATGATCAAGTTGCTGATATTTTTACAAAGCTTCTCAAATATGACACTTTCAGCAAGTTAAGAATGATGCTCGAAGTTACAAGAAATTAAGTTTAAGGGAGGATGTTGAAATTATAAACTTAATTCCATTAACTTCTTTGAATAAGTGTCTTTGTTAATGTATGTCTTTAATATGAAGAGTCATCAAGAAGGTTATCATTCATGTATGCATGGGTACATCGGTTCATGTACTTGTATGGTTCATTGATAGGTAGTTCATGTAACTAGGTTATTAATTATGTACTAGTACATATATTAGATTAAATAGGTGGTTCATGTATTGTTTTATACATGTACCAAAAAATCCTATAAATAAGATATGAGCTTAGACATTTTGAATCAAGCAAATAGCCAAAGCAATTCAAGAAAAAGTTTATCTAGTTCTTTCCTCTCTTTTTTTCCCTCTTCAAAATCTCTCTTCCTCATTCTAACAAATAAACCAGCTAGATCTAAATTTCACAAATCATCTTCTCTGCCATTTTACATCCCATTAATGGAGAACATATGTTAGTTTTCTAACTTCGACTCACCCCCTAAACTACATATGATCAGAGAGAAAGAGGCATCAATGAAAGGAAGGGATCATCATCTATAAATGATAAAAGGAAGCAGACGACTTTTTGTAAACCAGATTTCAGCAGAACCTCTCTCTCCCTCTCTCTAAACTTGAAGAAAATGGAATTTTGCCAAAGGTTATGAATTTGTTTTCTAGAGGCACAAATCCAACACTTTTTTTAATGGAGAATATCCTCCAGCATATGATCCCACCCATTAAAAAATATTTAATTCATTAATTAAAACAAATACTTTATTGATAACGCCAGTTATCCTAACTTTAACAAATTGGAGGATCCCAAGCTTGAAATATTTGTTGATCCTTGAATCTTCAAGACTTTCAAAGTTTTCATCTTTTGTATAGAGTTGTAGTACAAGACTTTTAAAGTCATAAAATTATTCTCATGCACCTAAAAATTATTACCTACTTTCCATAAAACGTCCAAGGTGATCATGTTTTAGAAATGATCGATGAATCCCACAATTTTGATCATTGTTTATTTGTTATTCTTCAAATCTAAGTTGTCGCATCCAACAATGTTCTCTAATAACATGTTGATGGCTTGCTTTCTAGCTCATAGTGTCTCTTAGTAATCCTGGCTTCCATTAGTCGACAATCTTAGAAACCATTTCAATAGAATCAGAACCCTTTACAAAATCTAAGCCTAATCCTAATGCTTCCTTAACCTACATGTAGATCCACTTGATGGCTTGCCAATGCTCTTTCCCTAGTTCTGCTATAAATCTGTTCGCAATTCTTACATTCTGTCAATTTAGACTCAATCTGAAAATGAAAATTGCTATTCCAGTGGAGAAAGTGCTTTTAAAACTAAAATTTTTAGTCTTCTTTAGTGATCATAAATTTAATCATAACTTCGCTATTAAGAAAACTTACCACAACCCATCAATAAATTAGACATTCAAGTGACATAGCTTTCCCAGTTATAATTTTATTATTATCAGAGACCTATCTATATTATAAAATGTACATTATAGTTATCATTATGTAAAGCCAACTAAAAATGGTTATACAAATTATATTATTGGACTCCAGTATATAGAGATAAAATTGTAATTCACTGATTTTGTGATGAATGAAATGAAATAGTAATTTTGCCAAAGATTATGTAAAAAGTCATGTCCATTTCATTAGTCAATTCTATCACTACCCCTAAGGGACCCGAAACAAAACAAGAATCCAAAAAGAAGACTTATTGAAGAGGAAGATTATACACTTCACAATTACACAACAAAATGTTCTTCGAGTATGGATTTTGTGTATTCAGGTATGTAATGTCTCCTGATAACTTGAGTTGGAAAAAGATATGAGCAAGAATAAGAAATTACAAATTAAGAAACTAAGGAGTTAATGATATTACAACTTGTCAAAGCAAATCAAAGTTAAGTTATTAGGAGAATGCATGTTTGTTATGTGCATTTCAATTTTGATGATTGGAGGCATTATAGTGATGTTAATTTAGATTCTTGAAAATTTGGAATGTCTAAAAGCATGTTATGAATTTTGCATGTCTACTTTCTGTAATGTTGCATGATTATGACATAGAATTCAAAATTTGCATAAGAAAGTAAGGATTCTGTAACAGCTGCTCATTTAGGTAATTCAGTAATTATGGGAATTAAGTTTTCCAAATTTTTCTCCCATTTACTGCTTCGTAAAATGTCTCTTTTCTCCACCATTTAAGGACTCTAAATGAGGGGCATATCCTCTGCAAAAATGGGAGAAACTTTCAACGGAGGTGTGCCAATAGAGGAGAATCATGGAGGGGCATTGAAGTTTGGGTTGGGACAATTCAAGTAAGCTTTATCTTCTTTATTCTAAGATTGTTTTCAGTGGAGAAATTAACATTTTGATGAACTCTCTGGTTTAGAAATAAATGTTGTGAATTGGATTGAAATTTTCTAAATTAAGGATTTGAATACTTGTGATTTTTTTATCATCATCAAGAGGTAAGAGCTCGACCTCCTATTTATCATTCTCTATTTTGAGAGTTTAATTTTTATGTTGAATGAGTTGATTAAGAAATTGAAGCTTCAGGACCTATTTTGGGATTGTAAGTCATTGATTATTAGACTTTAAGCATGAGATATTGGTAAACTGATGTTTCATAGATTGTTAGGATGTGTTTTGCATGAAAAGAATGAATTTTTAGCAAAACAATGTGACCGCGTTGGGGAAGACTACACCAGGGTGCAGCTCGAGAGGGCCAAGCCATGGCCACGCTTATGATATGAGGGTCACGTTGCGAGCACACTCATATTGAGCTGTGACCCAGCTCATGTTAAGCCGTGGTTCGGCCCTCTCGGGTAGAGTCCAAACTTTTGGCTGCAACCCAACTGTTCGGAGCACGGCTCAGACCTCGTTTTGGCTCAATTTGGACTTTCAATCCAATAATATTTGGAACATTTCTATGCCCATTTTTGGAACCGTTATTGGCCTTAGACTTGATCATTTTCTAGTCTTTTTCTATAACTTAAACTTTGGAATTTAAGTTCGATTTTCGACATTAATTTTATAATATCATTATCTTTAGGTCATGAGACTTAGAGTTCGAACTCATTGTTTATTGAACTTCCCAGATTTCGTTTGGGCTTGGTGATTGGCAAGCGTACTTGAGGTAGGGGTTTATTTTATGTCTAACATCTCATAGTTTTAAAAACATTATTTTGAGACACGTTCTCATAATAAAATGATAAGCTCAATTTATTATGAGAACAAATCTCAAAATAATATTTTTAAAACTATAAGATGTTGGACATAAAATAAACCCAGTCTATTTTATGACTTATTGGTTTTTAAGCTATACAAATATATATTTTTCACTAGACACGTTTTATTGAGCATGCATGTCTTCATTCTTTAATCATCTTTGTCGAGTGAACCAAGTTTAATCGATCCATGAAGGGGTCTTGATTTCTTTACACACATTCGACAGTTGGAGAATGTGTTTGTTTGTGTTAACTAGAGTAATAAGGCAGCTGACTATACTGTGTCCCTGGGTGCTAAACTCTAACCATGATCAACGTCTGTTTTCATGGATTTAGCGATCACCGAGTATTGCCATTTCTAAATGCCCATGCCATGGTGTGTCTAGAGCTCGTGAGTGACCCCATTTTCAATGATATACTATAGGGCCTATTTTATGTATATACTACACTATAATATTATGTTTTCAATATTTGTCCTACTGCCCAATTATTTACACAAATTTTAAAAATGATATTTTATTTCTGGCATGCTCCCCTATTTTAATATTCCTTATTGTTGAATATAAAATCTTACCTCTATTCAGTGTAGTCGACTCGCCCTAACAACATTTTCCTTCAGGACTTAGTTTGGAGGATCTCTAGTTGCCAACATAGGAGTGAGCTTGGCGGGATTCTGTCTATCTCATTATTTTCTTTTCAAGTGTTTTATTTGTGAGGTTGAGTCTTGATTGGAGTTTTGTAATAATTTTTAATTGTTTACATTCGTGACACTTATTTTTGGACCTATATTCACCAATTTATTTTAATGTCACTATTGGACTTTTGGTTTAGCCCCATTGGTTAGGCCTTGGCTATTTAAATTTCAATTAAGACTTCCACAACCCCCTTTCTGCCCTGGGTCCCCTTTGGGATATGACAAAAATTTGGTATCAAAACTAGGTTACCATATTGAAATGTGACATTAATAAGATAGGTAGAGTGGTATTATAAAAGAGTTTTTCAATTATTGTGCCTAAGAATGTGTTCTAACTCTTACTAAAATTTTTCAGATTTTTGAAAACACCTACTAGAAGAGCTCCTAGAAATTATGTAACTGTAGCACCGGTTCTACATTCAGTAGAGTCACAGCCAAAGGATGTAACACCCCATAGCGTTAAAATGTTTTTTAACAATAAACTATGCATTCGTAGAAAAACCAGGTCTTTAGAAAAATGTATAGCGGATGTCGAATAGAAAGTCTCATTTGAAAACTAAGCTTAGTAGAACTCAACATTAATTTAAATATTCTTTCGTACCTTTTTAAAATCATGCAACAGAAGTTTCAATGAAATCTCAACTCATCATTTAAATAAACATAAACATTTAGAAAATGTTTTTACTTAAATCCTAACAATAATAAACATAACTTTTCATAAAAGGCTTCATGCCACGTTATTAAAATCCTCCTTTTCTTCAATCTACATCCACATGTCAATTTTGCTCAAATGCTCCTATCATCACGTTCCTTAGTAATTTCATCATTACCTATATCACAAAGTTTATCTATGAGTCTAATGCTTAGTAAGAGATGTATAAAAAAAAACTTGACTATTAGATGCAGTATGTAAAAACCGTGTCTTTTTCAATCACCATTCTTTTTCTTTTCTTTCATTTTATAGTCCAATCATTATAGGTAATTTAGTCTAGGGGAGAGAGTGACATTACTAGGCCCACCTCATGCGTGACAGCCAACTCGAACATTGCCCATAACGACTATTTACGTTTATTCAGTCTATCTTTCATTCTTTCTTATCTTTTTTAAAGAAAACATTTTTTTATGAATGCATGAAACATACACCTAACACATAATGACAATCTTACATGCATGAACATTATAGTAAACATATATTCAATCAACGTCTCAATATAAACAGTAAGTAAGCAATAATCATATCTTCAATTAGCAGCCCATAGGCATCACAATATATCATCATAAAAAACATGTTCTCAGTCAACAACCAATAGAAATCATAGTAAGTAAGCAATAATCATATCTTTAATCAATAGCCCATAGGCATCACAATATATCATCATCAAAAATATGTCCTCAATCAATAACCAATAGATATCATATCCTCAACGTGAACAGTAAACAGTAAAGAATCAACATGCATCATATCCTCGAACAATAGCCGTAGGCATCACAGAATAACATCATAATTCTACCTTACCCTAGGATGTTGTGATGCAGGCCAGAGGCTAACACACAATCAACATCACTTACCAAAAATCTTTAATGAAGGTCTAGCTGCCTAACACTTCCAATACGCTAAGTTTTCTTTTAAGTAAACAAAGAGTTAGTTAATAAAATAATAAACCCTAAATATTACTCACAGTCAAAAACAACTTTGGAATCCATACAGTGGAGAGCTCACCTTGAGAAGTTTGAAGAAATGTTTATCCGAGAGCTTGAGAGAATGGTTCTCTCATCCTTGCGGCTCTAGTGTAAATAGGGTTTCGACCCAACATTTCTTATTTATAGACCCACAAACAGAGAATTCCACATAAGAAAATCCTATGAAAATTATATCTTAATTTTATCTTTTACTAAACAGTCTAAAGATCAAATCGTACCTCGTAAGAATAAAAGCTGTAGAAGACTCTCGAACAGCCGCTGGGGGCGTCCACTACAACTCGGTCATCCAATGGCCAACAGCCACGGTAGCAATGACTCTCGTATTTGTAGTTACTAAAGCAACTGTGGACACCAACACTTCTGTTGAAGCCAATGCTTCTGCAAAAACTCCAAAGCTGTAGTTTTGTCCATCAATCACCGTCTGCGACGTGTGCTTATCTATTGTGAAAATCCCTTTGATCCATTAAATTCAAATACTATGTTTCACTTCGTCCAAAACTTGCCACGTATACATTCCTTTCTGCAGAAGCGAACAATTCTACTCTAACTCTACTAACTGTGGTTCACTAAACTAAATGACGTCTTTTCCTTCACCTAAACAACTGTTGCGGATACAAATGCAGCTGCAAAAATGACGACTTTATTTTTACTTAATTCCTATTTGTTGACATATTTCCCTTCGGTGGAAGAATCTTTTCTAAATCCAACGGTTCTGTAATGACCCGAGTTGTTCTTACATTTGAACCGTGTAAAATTTAAAACTTTTCTTTTCACAGTGGAAGACTTATCATTTCAATAAATACGTTGCGTAGCGGAATACTTTTCGTTCATAAAATCATTCAAAGACAATAGGTAAAATCCTTTCTTTGACAAATAAATAACTTACAAATCTTTTACAAATTATTTTCCTTTTATAAACCATTCTACTTTACATAAACCATTTTCCATTTTTCTCTTTACCTTTAGCCTAGCTAGACACCAAGTTCTCTTCGTGCAAATCCTTAATCAACTGCCGTTTTTTCCTGTTTCCTTGCATACCTGCATCACAAGACTTAACCAATGAGCCTAAGGCTTAGTAATTGATATAAAATAAAACTTGAAATGAACATGCAGCTTTTAAATTTCATATGCAGTTTTCTGTTTTCATTTTTGGTTTTTGTTTTCTTTTTTAATTACATACGCTCCCAGACCTTTTGACACACAGTCTCATCCTACAAAGCATTCATTCCCAAGCCTTTTGACACATAGTCTCATCCTATAAAGCCTACGTTCCCAAACCTTTTGGCCTCCAGCCCTCATCTTGTAGCATATTTGTTCCCAGGCCTTTTGACACACAGTTTCATCCTGGAACGCCTACATTCCCAAGCCTTTTGACACACAATATCATCTTATAACGCATTTGTTTACATTCATTTCCATTTAGTATCCATTTTCATTTCCTTTTCAAAACCATGCTTAAAACCATTTTCATAGCCTTTTGAAAATCATGATGCATGTCGTGCTCATGAATACATACAAATATATGTATCCTTTATATAGGCTTCAAAACATGTTTAATGTCATTATCATTATCCTTAAACTAATAAACACATCATTCAAAGAACTTAATTCTAATAAACACACAACAAGCATCAATACAATCCTCAGGACATGATCACAAAATAGATGAAAACTTTGGTCTTGCTCGTTAGGAAAACTATAGTACTCGTAGTCATGTAATTGTCCGATAATGGCCGAAACCTAGCTCCAAATCTGTCACCCTTTTACAACTCCCAAAACATCAAAGATGAAAACTTTGGTCTTGCTTGCCAAGAAAATCGTAGTACTTAACCATCAGAACAACGTTGTTGAGCTCTACTCCAACATTGCTTCCACCGTCGCTGAGGATTCCATGGTTCCCGGTGAACTCGCCGGACCACACATGTGATTCTTATATACTAGGGCTTTGGGAATGTAGAATGAGGCACAATGAATCGTGGTGGATCAGTATTAAGCTGCCGAAATTTATAGTCAACCGCGACGGCTTGGTATTAAACCACCGCATTTAATTGGAAACCCGCGGCAGTCGTATATGATATGCGGCATGCCATCAATATTATAAAGTTATTTTTTTAAAACTATTGAGCCACGACGGATTAGTAGATGAGCCACTGAGGATCGAATTCAATGCATTTAACGGTAAACGTGGCAGCGATGTTAGCAGCAACTTTTTTCCATAGTTCAGTAGTTAATTTGTTAGAAAAAAAGTTTAGTGGTTGACTTGTCATTGATCGCAAAGTACGATGGTTGGTTTGTCATTTTCCCTCATTTAATTCTTTCCTTTCTTAATTCCCTTTTATTTCATTTATTCCAACTTTAATTTCACTTACTTAATTAGTGTGTATATATATATATATGTATTAAATATACATATCATATATTAATCGACCCACTTCCAACGCCCGACTTATTCTGAACATCGCTTGACAATGATTACAGATCCAATTTAAATTCTTTAATTCTATTTCCCAAATTAATTTTCCATAATCATAAAATAATATACCCTTAATTCTCTTTCAACCTTCACCAAAACACTTCCTAAAGTTATCCTCAACTATTATCATTCTTATTCTAAGCTTATTGTGACCCATCAATTCCGTGTATTACTTTCCTCACTCCTAAAATAAAATTTCGTCCTCAAAATTTGCTAGATGTAAGCTCTTCTTCGATCTAACAACCAAAATAACCACTGCCCTTCTTATATTTTACTTTTACACCAACTTCCAAAACTTCTGAAGGGTTACACTACTTCTACTTTTGCAAAATACAACGAGTTAGCAAAACACTAACTCACATCCAAGTCATCTAAGTACGAAACACTAACTCACATCCAAGTCATCTGATTTTCAATTACATTTATTGCAAAAGAAAAACCTTTTCAAAATTTCTTCCCTTTCATCAGATAGTATGTAGCTAATCTTTGCAATATGACCAACTTCATTGCATCCAAAACATCTTTATGCACCAAAAATATCGATTCTTCTTACAATTTCATAAAATACTTACACTACATATTGCATCTAGTACTACCTCCACTTGTTACATCCCTACAAATTCACTCCTAATTGAGTCTCCTTCAAAATGTGGCGGCTTTAGTCACCAAATTTTTTAGCACCCTAAACCTTTGGGAACCCTCAACTTTTGATTTCTCTGTTCTTCTAATTTCCTAATCTGTTCCATAAATTAAACCAGATGTTCCAATACTTTCGTTAGTGTACTGATCATTTTATCTCTTAGATTCCCATTCTATCTTGTTTCCCCTACCATTTTGCTCTTATTCAACCAACCTAGTTTATTAAATTTCATCCATTGGCAACACCAAACCTAAATCCTCAACAAAGTCCATGCACACAACACACAATTTCACTTTCTATGCCCAAACAACTCTCTTCATTCATCTTAAATTCCTCGCCCTTTACTTAATTCTTTGCAACTTAGGCAACCTCGAATAATTGTCTACTCGATTTAGTTCATGCAAGACTTTCCTTTTACCTTTCTCTTTTCCAGTTTACAAAAATTTGGGCAGAGTTTCCCCTGTTTCTTTACTACCCAAAAGCTACATTCATACATCCTGCAATCAAAACCCAAGCAGTTCTAGAATCATTTTATCTTTTATCACATACAACACTAACCTTAATCCTCAACCTTACCTAAGTCCTCCAAAGTAGTAAGCGAAATAAGTATAAACCCAATCAACAGTCTATTAACTTCATCTTCGTCCAACAAAAGTAAGTCAATTAAATCCATAATTCAATCTATTCCAATAGATTGTAAACACACGGTGATAAAGTGGCAAAACTCCTACATCGAAATCCTCTAGCCATGATATCCTCTCAAGGAAAATACTTAAATAAATAAATAAAAGAAAAAAAATCTATTAACATAGTTGTAGTTCATAGAGTATTTCACATCTAAACTTGTGCTGGTAGGCAGTCTACAGAATCGGTTTTAAAACCCAGGTGCTCTGATGTAATACGCTGGGTATTTAGTTTCGTGTAAATATTGGATTAAATGGAAAAGTAATATTTTTTTTCATTATAAATCTGTCACACCTTATTGTTGGTATTATTATTATGAATAATAAAGTGTTGAAGTGTGTTGGATTAATAGGGACATAGTTATATATTGTTAGGGAATAAGGATTTAAAATAATTTTGGTCAAATATTTAAGGAGGAAATTGGCGGTCGATCGCTGCGGTCGGATGGCAATAGCGTCTACCAACTTGCGTTAGTGAAGGTTGGGAAGATTATGTCTTGCGGTCGATCGTCCAAAGAAAACAATCGACCGACGAATTTGGAAGCCAAATTCGTGACTGATCAATGAATTAGCAGTTGATCATCCAAAGATGAATTGATCGACCGGCCATCCGAAACATTATCTGAAACGATAACCATCACTTGGAAGCTTCCGAGTTTGACTCTTGACGCTTCAGAGGGTGTTCAAACGTCTCTCTTCTTGGCTTTTCACCTTCGTAGGGACACTGAGGGGTTGCTGAAGTATTATATAAATGATACGTGTGTGTTGGGAATTTTTCTTTTCAGAAAATCTGAAGAGTGCAATTTTGTGTGTGCTCTGTGTGTTCTGTGCGACGTTCGACAGTGAGGAGAGCTGCTGCTAAGGAAGGAGAAGAGAAGGGTTAAGGGAGGTAAGGAATAACGTGTGTGATTTGTCTATAAGGACCTGCATCACAGGAGTAGGATTCGTTGTGTTTCTCTGTAAAGTTTCATGTAGAATATGGTTCTTTCACTGTCTACTACTCTCATTTTTTACTGTTTGAATTCTTGGATCTATTCTCTGTGATATCATGTCTTCGTTAATGGTTCTATATATACATGTTGTTCTCTGTCGTTGGGTTGCTAGTGAGATGGATGTTAGCAAACAGAAATTAGTAGCATAAAAATAGGTTTTTGCATGATTAGTTGTTACTCTTTGTGAATGTTATTTATGTGATGGATTTATGCTTAGGTGTTTCTCTATAAGATTAGCTGTTCCTTTGCAAGAATTGTTTCTCTTTTAATTGCTTCAGAAATGTTTTTCTTTCGGTTTATGTTGCTCTCTGTTTGCTTGTTTACTAATTTGTAAGGGTGATAAAAGATCTATCTGCTAGTGAGTTTTTACAAGAATAATGTTTTGTGCAAACAAGTCATTTTATTCTATGCGAGTTTAGTAGTAAATCTGTCTTTGTCTTCATTGATGAACAAATCTGTTAAGAACATATTTATAAAGAAACGATAGTTGGGTAAATCTTTAGAAAGTATATGCCATGAGTTAATTAAAACCGAGGTGAAAAATGCTCTAACTGGATGAATACTCCCTGGGTGCTCTCTGTCAAATATTTAGATAAATGGAACCTATTAGTATGACTATTAGAATAGTTGTAGATAAAATCCGTAGTGTAATTCCTTTCGATAATACCGTTTTATGTTCTTAATGCATGGTAGGAATTGTGGTGTAATCAATGTTGTTAAGTGTTAGTATTTCTTTATTAGGCAAATTGTTAATAAAAATATGAAATTGACAATTGTGAATAGTATGAAGGACTACATATTGTTAAATGATATTATGTTAATGAAAGCAAGCTTAGTGTTAAATTGTAGTTAAAACATGATTGTATTAATTGTTTGTTAGTTATTTGTAATATTTTTTGCATTATATAAACTGTTGTGTGACATTCAAATAGACATGTCTTAGGATTTGCATATCACGCATTGCACAGAATTAACAATGAAGATAATAAATGAGCATTTTCTATGTGAGTTCGGAGACTTAAGAGGTTACTCTCACATAGAAAACAGTTCGTTTGGGTAAGTTTGGAGACTTAAGTGGTTGCTCTAACTTAACGGGTGGGTGAGTTCGGAGACTAAAGAGGTTACTCTCATAAAAAATTAAATAAACGTAAATGTAAGTAGATTCGTTTTTAGGGAGTTCAGAGACTGAAGAGGTTGCTCTCACGTAAAAAAAAATTCAAGTGGTGAGTTCAGAGACTGAAAAGGTTACTCTCACCTAGCATATAGATATATCAGACTTATGCATATAGAGTTGTTATAGATATGACATTTGCATTTCATTTATATTCCTTACTGGGCAATAGGCTCATTATTTATTCTGTGATGTAGGTATCGATTGTGATCCAAAAGAGATGAACGTGGAAGAAGTATGATGCGATCCAAGCTTGTGTTACCATGCATAGATCGACCTCGGGGGTTATGGTCAAAAGAATAAAAATTGCATAAAGACTCTATTTATGGTTTTTAAGTATTTTAATTGTGTTGTTTTGGCAAAATAGTTTAAACATTTTTATTATTTCGCATAATGTACTATGATGTTTTTCTTTAAGTATATTTTAAATGGGTTTGAAAATGTTCAAAATTTTTATGAATATGTTAAAATGCATAAACAGAAATAGGATGTTACATCTGATACCAACTAAAGCGACCTAAATCCCACATCTATACTGCAATCACCCTATAAATTCTTAATAATCACCACTGAGACCCTATATATTACCTGGAATTGTTGGGTCACGACAAGCTTAGAATAAGGATGATAATAATCAAGGATAATTTTAGGAAGTCTTTTGATGAAGGTTGAAAGAGAATTAAGAGTATATTATTTTATGATTATGGAAAATTAATTTGGGAAACAGAATTGAAAAATTTAAATTGAATAGGTAATCATTGTCAAGCAATGTTTGGAATAAGTCGGGAGTTAGAAGTGAGTCAATATATATATATATATTTATTAATTAAGTAAGTGAAATTAAAGTTGGAATAAATGAAATAAAAGGGAATTAAGAAAGGAAAGAATTAAATGAAGAAGGATGGAAGATTAAAAAAAGGGAAAATGACAAATCAACCATCGTGGTTTGCGGTTAATGACAAGTCAACCACTGTGGTATGTTTTCTAACAAGTTAACCACCAACGTATGTGAAAATGACAAATGCACCATCGCTGTCCGTTAAAAAAAGCTGATGGCCCCACCATGTATGCCTGGACGCCACGGCGTCCAGGCAATTTGCCTCCAGGCCATTTGCGTCCCTCTGTTAAGTCAGTTGAATACATAATGTTAATTCAGCAGAATACATAATCCGAGTGGTCTGCGATATTCGCATGTATTCTATCGTTTTCCCTTATTAGCTAACCCTAGAGAAGTCTGAGCTGCGCTGAAGCGAGTAGAGAAAGGGATTTTGGAAAAGTTGAAGAATTTGTTGGAAAAAATGGCATCTTGGAGTGTTACAGAAGGTGGTATTAACTGTGAAGCTGAAGTGGGCCCTTCAGAGACATTATTGGCCAATGAGGAGGTACGTGGCTTTGGAAACAAAGTTGCTATTATTTTGCATTCTCTCTCAGCAAATTTAAACGAAGAGGACGATGAGGAACTCCGATCAGCATGCCAATCCACTAGTGATGAAGAGATGGACATGGCAGAGAGTAGACTGAGACGCCAACCAGAAGCAGAGTGCACATTTGTTGGTATGGGGCTAGGCAAAAAATATAGTTCCTTGAATAAAATTAGAGAAGAAATTGTTGATTATGCAATGAATAATGGGTACGGGATAAAATTCACCCACAGTGATGTGCATCGATTGAGAGCTGCTTGTCAAGAAGGGTGCATGTGGCGGCTGCACGCCTCACAAATAAAAAATGAAATGACGTTTCAAATAAAGATGTACAACGACGTTCACACATGCTCCAGACAAATGGAAAGCCGCCATGCCACAGCCAAATGGGTGGCAACGCATTACTTGGACAGATTTAAAAGTCAGGCCGACTGGGCCATGTCTTCCATAATTGAGACTGTCAGGAAGGACTTCAACGTTAACATTACATCCAGCCTTGCTAGAAGGGCAAGAAATGCGGCTAAGAAAATTAACGAAGGGGATGCCAATGAGCAATACAAGCTCATATGGTCCTATGCTGAGGAGATTCGGAGGTCGAATCCTGGAAGTTCACTGCGTGTTGACCTCGATATGAGTGTATTTAAAAGGATGTACATGTGCTTGGATGGATGCAAAAGGGCAGTGCTGAATGGTGGTAGACCTGTTATTTGTTTAGATGGCTGCCACTTGAAGGGAGCGACTCTGGGGCAACTGCTTACTGCTGTCACCATCGACGGGAACGATGGTATGTACCCGATTGCTGTAGCAGTTGTTGAAGCAGAAAATAGGGCTTCATGGAGGTGGTTTCTAGAATTGTTGCTGGACGATCTAAACACCCCTTCTGGCAATGGGTGGACGATTATTTCTGATCGACAAAAGGTAAGGTGTTATTCACTGCTTTTGCATTATGTGTTTATGTTTGTCATATATTACCAATGTCTGTCTCATATTATGCATCTTTGCAGGGACTAGTGCCAGCTGTGAGAGATGTGGCATGGCAAGCAGACCAGCGGTTTTGCATCCGACACATGTATGCCAATTTTCAAAAACAATTTAAAGGCAAGTTGTTGAAAGATGCAATGTGGGCTGCATCAAGAGCCACAACAGTGAGGCAATTTGAGAAAGAGATGGCCAAGTTACGTGTCCTTGACCTGGCGGCCCATGACTATTTACGTGGAATAGAGGCGACATGCTGGGCCAAACATGCCTTCTCTTCGATCCCAAAGTGCGACATAAGCCTCAACAACCTCAGCGAGTCCTTCAATGCCTGCATCCTACCCGCCCGGGACAAACCTATTCTAAGTATGTTCGAGATCATTCGAAAGGGCATCACGGGTAGGATCGTAAAAAAATATGAAAAGATGGCTCAGTCGACCGAACGATTGTGTCCAATGATCAGCAACTGCCTCGCCAAAGTACAACATGCCAGTAGAAATTGGAGCCCTCAGTTTGCAGGAGCTGCCCAGTTTGAGGTCAGCAACGGTACCGACATGTACGCTGTTGATTTGGAAAGGTGTACTTGTACATGTTACCGGTGGGAGTTGACCGGCATCCCGTGTGTGCATGCAATCCCGTGCATTCACTTCATGAGGAGATCTCCTGAGGATTTTGTGCATTGGTGCTATCACCGGGAAACATACATGGTGATGTACTCCCACTTTCTCCGCCCCCTTAATGGACCAATCCAGTGGCTTCCTGTGACGAATCTTGATCCAATTATCCCACCGCCTTTTAAAAGGCTTCCAGGAAGGCCGCGCGTCCGTCGAATACGGGATGTGGACGAGGCCCCCAGCCGGATAGTGCTAAGCAGAAGACATTTGAACGTCACGTGTGGGCGGTGTGGTAGTGTGGGGCACAATGCCCACACGTGCGAAGGGGGAGGCCAGTCTAGTGCAAGGGCTGGCAGTGGCAACACAGGGAGAGGCAGAGGCGGCAGAGGAAGGTCGGAGGACACCTTTATGGGGTTCAGAGTTCCTGATAGAGTTCATGAGACGCAGGTCCGTGCATTATCACGTTATGCTTTCAATTGTTATTTGAAATATGCGCATTTCCTTTTCAATGTGATCTGCAGGAGTCTGATACGGAAGGTCCTCCCATACAAACGTACACAAATGTGGACCTTAACCTGCCGTGATACAATTGTTTTTTCTTTCGACAAATGTAGATGACAGTGAAATGACACTGATGTAAAGTTGTGTTTTTCTGATATAAAAAGAAGTTTTGCAAATTCAAAGTTTTGTGTTACTAAGTTAATGTTTTTTTTTTCAATTCCAGGGGCGTTACAACTAATCAAATGACCTGACTTCATAATTTTTTAAAAATTTTGACATAATGTGCCTTGTTTCTTTACTCCCCCAAAACAACTCTCGTACATCCTGCACAAAAAATAATCCCAAACAGTTCCAGTATCATCCAAATCATCCACTAAATGTAAATTATACATAACATCCAAACAACATATCATTGACCTACACTACGCCTTCTTCTTCCTGGTCGGTTTCGGGCGCAAATCCGTGATCAGAAACGACAAGTGCGGG
The DNA here is from genome assembly GCA_022433065.1 of Begonia loranthoides. Taxonomy (NCBI): domain Eukaryota; kingdom Viridiplantae; phylum Streptophyta; class Magnoliopsida; order Cucurbitales; family Begoniaceae; genus Begonia; species Begonia loranthoides. The sequence continues at coordinate 13,285,898 of CM039472.1, read as the reverse complement.
TCAAGAAATACTCTATCTGCTCCGGTGAACAACGGCCCCTCATACTCAAAGGTTGGAGGTTCGTGCAGGTGGAATTGTTCCTTAATTTTGCATTTTCCTATCACCTCCATCCCCGCAGGGGTACACCGGAAGACGCCGAACGGCCTGTAATGCAAAGGGAACAATTGGCGGTCCATTACGTGGAAAGCAATATTAAGAATGTACACAAGGGAAACTTCTTACCGCTGTTTGTCGGTGGGAGCTACGATAATGGATATTGATTCCGGCAGTAATTTCTGGTAAGCGTATTGCTGGTGCAGGTCAACAGACGACATAAAACAATCATGTCTCGGGTGTGTCTGCAATGTAAACAACGTATTATATGATATCAATGTAAACTGGAGACGCGAGCTGAATACTTACGTGAATCCATCTTACGGTGAGTAGACCGTGTTCATGTTGATTGAAAACATGTTCGTCTGCGCCGTCGACCGCATAGCACTGCATATAAGTTTGGATGAGTACTTAGATAAAAGCTTATAAACTAGCACACAATGAAGGCCTCTCACAGTATCTGCCGTGCCCTTCTGCTCCGGGAAGATGATCTCGCTGACGACGTACTCATTGTCAGTCAGCTTTCCCCCAAGAACTGCGCATGTCTCAATGTTCCTTCGAAGATTACCCTGACAATAATCCTTGAACTTACTCATCAAATCATGAGCCTGCAACCAAAATGTCAAAAAAGGGTGAGCGTAAACATTAATGAACACACATATATACCGAAATGAAAGACATACCACGCGCACAGTTTTCAGGGGCGGCGGCTCGAGAGGCACCGCTGGAGGAATATGTTGGCTGCTTCCAACAGGGTTGCTGCCAATTAAAAACATGTCATTACATGAAACAAAATAAAGTAAAAAAGTGGAATTAGCGTTCAACGGAATGAACTTACAATCGGAATGTCGTATCAGGTGCGTCTGAGGAGGATGACGCGGATGCAAAATTGGGTGATCGCCTGTCACCTGGGTTCAGGGCTGCCACCATGTCACGATGCCACTCGGCAGATTGCATATGCCATTGTTGTGCTATGGCCCACCTATCTTCTGCGAGCTTGGCCGCTTCTTGTATTTGGACTTGTTGCATTTGCAGCTGCTCTTGCATTTTTTGCATTTGGGTCATGGACATATGGTGGAGCTCCTCCATCCTGCTCATCCAAGCGAACGTCTCATCAGGCATCGAACTAAAATGAGATGCCTGAGGAGGAGGAGGTTGTTCAGGAAACGGGACTGAATGCCTAGGCTCTGACCGGGTGGATGTGTTGCTTCCTTCTTTGACTTGCGCATCCATTCCCCTCCAGTTTGGGTGATCCCCATTCGGTCCACTAATGAATTTTTGTAAATGTCATTGACGGACTCTTCAATTCTAGGTTCCGTCTCCGGGATGGGGACCCCTAACTGCTCAACGATACTCTGGATGAGCCAGTTGTACGGCAGTGACTTCGCCGAGTTGTTGAGCACCTCTTGCATGTGGCTCAAGATGATATATCCGATGTCCACCTTTTGTCCCGTGAACACCTTCTCTAGCATGTAGAGATCCATGCTGGTAACAAGGTCTCGATGCCCATTCCGAGGCAAAATTGTGTACGTCATTATCAGGTGGATCAATCGAGCTAAGGCATTCAACTCCTTGCCCTTTGGCTTGCTGTACTCGGCAACCTCGGGATCCTGATGCAACAATCTAATCACCTCTAACCCACGTCCTTGTTTGACGAATGGTGGCGCCCGAGCCATCTGATAATATTCATCGCTTGGCTCCTCCAACACACATCCAAGCATAATGTTGACATCATTGGCCGTGAACCTAACCTCATGTCCAAAAATATATGTATGCACCTCTAATGGTTGGGTGGAGATGCTCAAATTTGCATAAAATAATCGTATAACTCGCTCGCAATAACTGCCCCTCATCCGGCACAACCCGGCTAACCCAGCAGCCTCAAGCATACGATCAATTCCCATCCCTGCGAATGAGTCCAAATCTACTATCTTGGACACAATAATTGTACGGCGTTGTATATCTTCTACGAACCGTGCTTTGCCATTCCGGTTCCAATATAGTTTCGACCTTGAACCCACTTGAACGGGTTGGAACGGGTCGCTGGAGCAGCCGGCTTCTCCTTCTTCAGGCTCAGTGGTTTCTTCCACCGCCGCCACTACATCGGCTTCGAACGCCGCAGTTTGAACGGGTTCAACTGCCTCCATCGTTGCCTTCCCACGCTTCGAGGTCAATTTCTTAGTCTGGGATTGCATTCTGATAGTTGAGAGTAATTCACCAACCTGCAATATAATAACCCACACAACATGTCTTAGTTAGTTTTCTTTTTTTTTTTTTTTTTTGGCGTCCAGGCCAAAAATTGCCTGCACGCCGCGGAAATGTGACCGGCGCCGAAGACCCTCATAGAGACTTCGAAGAAACGCAGCAAATCTACCTCAAATCAACAGTCCATTTCCATTATCACAGACAACTATGAGAAAATCATCAACATTTACACACAAATCTACCTCAAATCATCGTCGGACGTAGCTCCTCTCCTCTCTTCGTCGCACGCAGCTCCTCTCCTAGTGGCACGCAGCTCCTCTCCTCGTCGCACTCCTCGTCGCAAGTCTGTCGAGAGTTGCATATTAGGGCTTGAAATTTGGGCGAAATTGGTTTAAGTATATATATATATATATATATTTTTTTTCAAAATCATTTTGGCCTGGACGCCGCGGCGTGCAGGCCAAAATTGCCTGGACGCCGCGGCGTCCAGGCATACATGGTGGGGCCATCAGCTTTTTTTTACGGACAGCGATGGTGCATTTGTCATTTTCACATACGTTGGTGGTTAACTTGTTAGAAAACATACCACAGTGGTTGACTTGTCATTGATCGTAAACCACGATGGTTGATTTGTCATTTTCCCTTAAAAAAACGAATAAGAGAAAGAAATAATAAGGGGAATGAATTAAATAAAGGAAAGGAGTGGGTTTAAAATAAAAGGAAAATTGAAGGAGAAAGGGGGAGAAGAAGTTCGCAGAAGAAAAGAGGAGAGAGGGGGAAAGGGCTGAGGAGAACTCGGGCAAAGGGGAAAAGTTGACTCCGGCGGTCAAAAATCTTATCCGTACGGCGAGGGAGACGCAGTCCGGTGAGCAGCGGGACGACTTTGGCATGGCATGACCGTGCGTTGTGCAAAATGGATTTTTCTCTGGCAGTGGGCGCCAATGGAACCGGGTGCTGCTATTCGTGTAGCGCTCTGGGACCAGGGGACGACGATTCGGGGGTTTGTTGGTCCGGTAGGTGGGAGCTTCGATGGAGAAAGCTCCAGCGTGGAGGCATAGCTCTCGGGAGAAGGGGCTTCGCACGATTAATTCGCAGGCACCTGTGGTTTACCGTCGATGGCATTGGGGGGGAGCACCGTCTCTCCGGCCGAGAGGGAAATGGGCGATTGAGCAACCTCCGTCCCCAGTGATCACTTTGGTTGTGGTGGTTGGAATGGCAGTGAACGACCGGTTGATCAAGAGATCAACCGATTGTGCATGGGAAGTGGAAGCAGGAGCTGCTTGTCTTAGGTATTCTTCAAGGTAAAGAGAATTCCTTCGCTGCTGTTATGGGTTTTATGGGATTTTCCTCGGTTTCATTCAATACTCGAATACATGTATTGCTGAAGATAGTGCTCTGTCGATTAAGTTTCATTCTCTAGTTCATTTACTGCTTGATAGGAAATGTTGATAAAATATTCTCTGTTAATTGTTGTTGAATAACTACTGATATTCTGCTGGCTTAAGTTTCTGTTGACTATTATCAAGTGAAATATATTGTGAGGATTACTACCCAAGACTTGTGAATATGTTGGTCATTATTGCTATGTGATGGAGTTTGTTTCTAAACACTGTCAAATTGGAATAAACTATTAAGTTAGATTAAATTATAAATGTTGTGGATGAACACCATGAGGAATATGTTTTTATCGTGAGGAATATGTTTTGATTAGAGAAGAATGGCTGTTAATGGATTTTTATTAATAATTAAATGTTATTAATTGTTGAGATATTGGAAAGGAAGGAAAATGTCAGTGCCAAAACGCATTACAGATGGCGGGTAAGAGATATTGAATATGTTTTGGTCTTTGGGGCCCTAATCGCAAGAGTTAGGAATTGTGTGTTGACTATTTACTACTTTCATAGATTATTAAGTTAGGTTGTGATCATGTCCTAAGGATTATATTGATACTTGTTATGTGTTTATTAGAATTAAGTTCTTTTGATGACGTGTTTATTTGTTTAAGGATAATAATAATGAGATTAAGCATGTTTTTAGGCCTATATAGAAGATACAGATACTGTATGTATTCATGAGCATGGCATATATCATGATTTTCAAAAGGCTACGAAAGTGGTTTTAAGCATGGTTTTGAAAAGGAAACGGAAACAGATACTAAATAGAAATGAACGTAAATTAATGCGTTACAAGATGAGAATATGTGTCAAACGGCTTGGGAACGTAGGCGTTCCCAGATGAGACTGTGCATCAAAAGGCCTAGGAACAAATGCGTTACAGGATGATGGCTGGATCCCAAAAGGCCTGGGAACGTAGGCGTTACAGGATGAGACTGTGTGTCAAAAGACCTAGGAATGAATGCGTTGCAAGATGAGATTGTGTGTCAAAAGGCTTGGGAACATATGTAAACAGAAAAGAAAACAAAAACTGAAAATGAAAATGGAAACAAAAATCAAAAACTGCATACAGAATTTAAAAGTTGCATGTGCATTTAACGTTATATTTTATATCGTTTACTGAGTCTTAGGCTCACAAGTTAAGTCTTGTGATGTAGGTATGCAAGGAAACATGAAAAAAGGCAGTTGATGAAGGATTTGCACTTGTGGAACTAAGTGGCTATTTAGGCTTAAGGTAAAGAGAAAATTGGAAAAAGGTTTCTATAAAGTAAAATGGTTTGTAAAGGGAAAATGGTTTGTAAAGTTATTTAATTGTAAAAGAAAGGATTTTACCTATTGTTTTTAAATGATTTTACAAACAAAAAGTATTCTGCTACGCAACGTCTTTATTAAAATGATAAGTCTTCTGCTGTGAAAAGAAAAGTTTTAAATTTTACATGTTTTCAAATGTAAGAAAAAATCGGGTAGCAACTTTGGTATCAGAGCCCCAAGTTTTTAAAATTGATTCTGTAAGCCGTCTAACAACCTAAGTCTCAGCATGGACAAGTATTCTCAACTATAAGTATTCTTTGACGTTGTGTACGATAGCTTAGTAGTTTATTCTTTGTGATATGATGTTTGAGAATTTGTTGTTTGTTTGCTTTGTTTTGTTCATAAGGCTAGGGTAATTGTTTGATCCCATAGAAATAGGGAATAAACCTAGAAAGTATAGAATAGAAGTTAGACTTTGTTGTTTTTTTTTTTGGAGTTAATAGTCTTTATATGGATATGGGTAGCCAAATGGTCGGGATGAAAAACTTTTGATTAAACAATTTGGGGAGGTGTCGTAAGTTACAATCATTGTAAAATAGAAATTTATTAGTAAACCTAAGGGGTTATTTCTGGAATAGAGCAACTTAAGTACCGAAATAGCTGAGGTAAATATGGATGTGACCATGTCATTTAAGGGTTAATGTAGGACTTTTAGCCACATTTTAGTAATGGAAAAGTCATCTACTAAAGGATAAAAGATTCAAATTGGGAGAGATTGTCAAGCGATATTGATGTGCCCCAAGATCCTGTCACCTGAGCCCGTGCCAAGGGCTCTTTTGTTTTCTAACCTTTTTATTTATTTTGTAGGTGTTTCTTCTCTAGCTAACTTGGAGGAGAGTTTTTGATCAATTTAACAAAGAGGAGTTGGTGCATTTGGACTAGTGGATGTTATGCTAATCATAGAAGAAATGGTGGGCTTTCCTTTCCGCCTAGAATCTGTCCTCCGGTCGTTCAAGGGCTCTTTTACCAATCGGGAAGCCTTCGTTTCAAATTTTGTTCGTCATAAAACTTGTATTAGACATCAAGAGCTTTCCAAAGAGGTATTTGGCTTCATATTTGAGTTTTGTTTGCTATGTCAAACGTCCCCTTTACGGAGACAAAAATTCAAACTCAGAATTATTGTGCTTGTGTTATTGTTAAGGATAGTTTTGTCATTTGCTGTTTAGGGTATTTTTGTAAAATGTAATGTTCCATTAGAGAGGTATTTTACCCTCTCTAGTGAATCCTGAATCATACTTTTGCAATTTTGATAAACCCTAAAGAGACTTGTTCTTGTTCTCGTGTGAAGACTCGCTGAGATCCCACTCGGCCATCTTCTTTCTTCAAAATCAGTTGTGTTTTCTTGCTAGTTCTTGCACAAATCGATTCTTGCTGCTTCTTCCAGCATCTCTTCCGTACGAGGTGGTGTTTGGGGCATTGAGGTAGACGAGCTACCAACCCCCATTGGAGAGAGTCATCCTTTGAGTTGGCCGAACCAGTCTCCCCTCTAGTGTTGGAGGTTTACCAGACTCCATTGGTTTGTTTCTTGTTTCTCATCCTTTCTATTGAAAGAAGGTTTCAGTTTCTTGAAGTTCTTGACCAATATTTGTGTTATTCTGGACGTGTTGTGGTTTTTGTTGAGATTTGGATGTGTTGATCTTGTTTTGGAAGGAAATAGAAGTTGGCCGAGATTCTGTTTTTTGCACTGAACAGATTCTAGTCTGATTTGTGGTTGTGTTTTACTTTGTTTAATGTTATTGGATGATGCTCATTTTTGGCAGAGATAATCTTGAGATTGTTAAGTGACGTTCCTCCAAATTTGGCTTTGATTGGCCGTATGCAAGTCGAGATTTTGTTGTATAAATTCTAGTTGCCAGAATCTACCCTGAAAACCTTAATCCGAGGGTTAACTTTGTCAGCGCATAACTCCGTGTTTAGAACGAATTTAGATCCAAATTTTTGATATGTTGCTCTCTAGAATGTTGGTGTGAACCTCTGAAAATTTCAGCTCCAAATTTCTTAAGCTTTAGAAGTTATATGTATTTGAAATCTGAAGACCAGATATCAGAGCTTTTTGACATATCATTTGGTATCAGAGCTTGGCTCACGTTTTTGCTGTTGTTATTGTTCTTAATTAGTTGTATATCATGAGCACAAGAAGTGGTGTGAACTACCAACGGGGTAGGAGAGCGGAGTCGAAAGAATCACCATCACCCGAGAGGGAGCCCACCCGATTTGAAAAAAAAATTACAAGCTCAATATGAAGAGATGAAGGACATGCTTTTAAAGTTGCAACAAAGTCAAGAGAAGCATTCTAATGGGCATGTGAGGGACCCTAAGACTCCTAAACCAAGAAAAAAATTCAACACATCCGTCGAGTCAAGGGGCCGAAATAGAAACTCGTATGGTAAGGGTCAGAGAGAATGCGATATGGAAGAGTTTCAGAATTCGAGAAGAAGATCTCATGACACGAATGAAATGAAGCTTGTGAATTTATCCATCCCTCCATTTAGCGGATTCAGCAACGATATTGAGTGTTTGGATTGGTTGGAAATAGTCGGGAGCATATTTGATTGTCACGAATTTTCAGATAAAGGTAAAGTGAGACTAGCTTGCTCAGAATTGGTGGGATATGCAAAATCTTTGTGGAATAATTTGAAAGCTCGGAGGATAATTGATGGGGAAGATGAACTTGTTACTTGTAAAACGATGAAAAAGTTTATGAGAAAAAGATTTGACACATCTCGCCTTAGTGCTAGAGACATCCGTTGCTCCAAGTGCCTTGAAATTGGGCACAATGCTTCAAAATGCCCAAAGCAAAAAGATATTATTATAAAGGAATGCTTGATTGATGAAAGAAGCCAAGTTGACTCCTTGGTAGCCACTAATGAAGAAAACAACTTGGAAGTAGAGACTATTTATGCTCCCGAAATACCACTATTCGTGTTAGAGATTCAAGTGGATGAAGATGTTTTTTCGAAAGATCAAATCTGTGAAGATGAACATATAGAGAATGGAGATAGTTCATTGGCAACAATTAATGTGGCCGAGAAGAAACGTAAGGTAGAAATGGAAGATCAACTTTGTAAGATTTTTCAAACACCTAGTCTACGAGAAGAAGTTGTTAGAAATGAAACCTAGTTAGAAGAAGATAATGTCAATCATCAAGAATTGCTTTAACCATGTACTTCTAATGATGCTTTGCTTGTTCCATTAAGTGTTGAAGGAATATTTATTGATGAAGAGTTACCAAATTTAATGATGGAAGAGGAAGAAGCTCCTCCTCTAAGGGAAAGGCTCATGGCCGTAGAGGAAATGCTCATGGAAGATAAAAAGCCTTCCACTTTGCCTAACCGAAATGTTTTATGTAAAATGGAAGAAGCAAGCATAGTGAAGCTTAAAGATGAGTTCTTTGCAGCAACCTTTGAAGGAGAAAATTATTTTAAGAAGTTAACTCTTGATCAAGAGAAATTTTTTTTCTTGACCATAGAAAGACCTCTCACTATTTAATGTCTAGAAGAGAAAATTCATGGCGAGCTGACTTGTTATGATTTTTGTTGGGGCATGGACAAAGTAATTTTTTTATTCACAAATGAAAGGAGATTTCTCAACCATGGTTACATGCATATGGATAAAGATTGGGGCTTAGGGGCATTACCACATTTGAGTCTTTATTTGTTAGTCTACGATAGTGGAGAAACAAGCATACTAGCCAAAGCTACTTGCTCGAGGTAAAACCCACCAAACACTTTGATTACTTGTTTTTTTAAAATTGGATGGATGAGAGATTCTTTTGTTATTGGTGCTGTTTTGGAATTTTGGAAAGAATGTTTTAATATTGTGGGTGTGGAACTTCCCTATTATTATGATGGTAGTTCATTTGTGGTTAACAAATTGTAGATGCCTAGTTCTGGAGATAGAAAATTTTTAATCTGGAAGATTCTTAGTGATGACCACACAAGCTATTTTTATGATAGAAGAACAAATTTTAATTTGATGGTACCTTTGAGTTTTATTACTATTGATACTGATACGGCTCGCGAACATGAGAGATGTACGACCATTAGTTCAGAGGTCATGAATGAAAAGAGATATGCAACACCTGATATGATGGAGCTGACTTTGGACATCAAGCAATTTTTTCCATTTGATCCAGGAGGAAGATTTGTGGAAGATAATGAAGTACACTCCCTGGATTTGAAGAGAAACTCTTTTCAACCCCGGAAGTTTGATGTGCCTCAAGATCCTGTCACTTGAGCCCGTGCAAAGGGCTCCTTTGTTTTCTAACCTTTTTATTTATTTTGTAGGTGTTTCTTCTCTAGCTAACTTGGAGGAGAGTTTTTGATTAATTTAACAAAGAGGAGTTGGTGCATTTGGACTAGTGGATGTTATGCTAATCATAGAAAAATGGTGGGCTTTCCTTTCCGCCTAGAATCTGACCTCCGGCTGTTCAAGGGCTCTTTTGGCAATCATGAAGCCTTCGTATCAAATCTTGTCCTTGTTACAACTTGAAGCAGACATCAAGAGCTTTCCAAAGAGGTATTTGGCGTCATATTTGGGTTTCGTGTACTATGTCAAACGTCCCCTTTACAGAGACAAAAATCTAAACTTGGAATTATTGTGCTTGTGTTATTGTTAAGGATAGTTTTGTCATTTGCTGTTTAGGGTATTTTTATAAAGTGTAATGTTCCATTAGAGAGGTATTTTACCCTCTCTAATGAACCTTGAATCGTACTTTTGAAATTTTGATAAACCCTAAAGAGACTTGTTCTTGTTCTCGTAGGAACACCCGTGGAGATCCCACTCGGCCATCTTCCTTCTTCAAAATCGGTTTGTGTTTTCTTGCTAGTTCTTGCACAAATCAATTCTTGCTGCTTCTTCCAGCATCTCTTCAGTGAGAGGTGGTGTTTGGGGCGTGGAGGTAGAAGAGCTACCAACCCCTATTGGAGAGAGTCATCCTTTGAGTTGGTCGAATAAATCGCTCCTCTAGTGTTGGAGGTTTAGTGGACTCCATTGGTTTCTTTCTTGTTTCTCATCCTTTCTATTGAAAGAAGGTTTCGCTTTCTTGTAGTTCTTGACCTATATTTGTGTTGTTTTGGACATGGTGTTATTTTTGTTGAGATTTGGATGTGTTGATCTTGTTTTGGAAGGAAATAGAAGTTGGCCGAGATTCTATTTTTTGCACTGAACAGATTCTGGTCCGATTTGTGGTTGTGTTTTACTCTGATCATGGTTGTTGGATGATGCTCATTTTTGGTAGAGATAATCTTGAGATTGTTAAGAGACGCTCCTCCAAATTTGGCTTTGATTGGCTGTATGCAAGTCGAGATTTTGTTGTATAAATTCTGGTTGCCAAAATCTGCCCTGAAAACCCTAATCTGAGGGTTAACTTCATCAGAGCATAACTCCTTGTTTAGAAGGAATTTATATCCAAATTTTTGATATGTTGCTCTCTGAAATGCTGGTGTGAACCTCTGAACATTTCAGCTCCAAATTTCTTAAGCTTTAGAACTTATACGTATTTGAAATCTGAAGACCAGATTTGTTATTTGAGTTTAGCCGATTGTACTTGTTGAGTTCCATAGAGTTTTGGGACATATCATTTGGTATTAGAGCTTGACTCGTTTTTGCTATTGTTATTGTGCTTAATTAGTTGTATATCATGAGCACAAGAAGTGGTGTGAAATACCAACGGGGTAGGAGAGCGGAGTCGAACGAATCACCATCACACAAGAGGGACCCACCCAATTTGAAAAAAAAATTACAAGCTCAATATGAAGAGTTGAAGGACATGCTTTTAAAGTTGCAACAAAGTCAAGAAAAGCATTTTAGTGGGCATGTGAGGGACCCTTGGACTCCTAAACCAAGAAAAAAATTCTACACATCCATCGAGTCGAGGGGCTGAAATAAAAACTCGTATGGTAAGGGTCAGAGAGAATGCGATATGGAATAGCTTCTGAATTCGAGAAGAATATCTCATGACACGAATGAAATGAAGAAATATAATGCATTCATTCATGCTCAAGTTCTTCTAGTTTATTCAATCCTGCAAAATTGTAACTAATTATATAAGCAATGAGCCTATTGGCTCGGGTCCAGATGACAGTACCTTGGGGTGCATCATACTACTGGGATTGAAAAGGATTTGTCCTCGAATCCGAGGAGTTTTCATCATTATCTTCTTTTCATACCTTCCTCCCGGATCAAATCAGAAATTTAGGTTAACATCAAGCATAATGACTTCCATCTTTGACTGTCCATAATAAGCAGCAAACAAACAGTCTTCCATCTTCTCATTAGGCAAGCTAAAGTTATGAACTTCAATTGAAATCCTAGGATATATAGAGTGATCAACATGAGCATGAATGACAACATTTCCGATCCCAAGTGGTATAGTAGAGTCCATATCATTATTATTCTTTACCCATCCAATATTAAAATCCAAATCAATTAAGGAACTCGACAGTAAGTACCTTACTTGCTGGTCCTGGAAGTTTGGCTCCTTTGGAAGTACAATTCTATGAATTTGGAGAGATGGAGGATCATGACATTCAAAGAGGACAGACACCTCTTGTTTGCAACATTCTTCTGTGAGAACTTTTTTTTCTTTCAGAATAAGTACCAAGAAAACATTCTTGTCAACAAGGTCTTCCGACTCAGAGCATTCCTCTTCAGAAAACTCTACTTTCATGCTAGGGAAATCCAAAGATAGTAGTGGTCCTTCTTCAGGTAATATGACCACCTCCACAAGCTTTTCTTCTTGCTTAGTTATAGCCGAGGAGTTATCTTTACATTCCTCTTTCACAATATTCTCCTTATTCATGTCGGATTCTTCTACCACCGCAATATGACTCTCGGCTTGTAATGTGGAAGAACGTTTAGACTTTTGTATCAATGCCAGATTATCACTCATGGTGTCCAGTATTTGACTGACCTTACTTAAAATGGCTTTCAACTCTTGGTGCTCAGATTGTTGACTCTTAGAAAATCTCTTTGCGGATGGAGCAAATTTTCTTCTTTAGTATTTCTTCATCAAATACCAAGTGTTGACGTCCTATTCTCCGTTTTCTTTTCGGTAGGAAATTAGTTTGTCCTACTATCTTGAAGCTCTTCCTCGAAGCTTTGAAGAAATATATTTTACCGTGCTTCTTTTAAACAAATACAGCCGTAGAAAAATTTTGTCAACCTCATCTTCCCAATCTAAATAGTCTTCAGCAAGGACTGAACCGTCAAAAGTTGGGATAGATGCCAATAACTTATTTTCTTCTTCACTATAATATCTCGACTCATAATTTCAAATAGGCAATGGTGAGGTGGTTTTGATAATTTCTGGAGCATACTTTTTTCTCAACAATCGCTTCATCACTCTCCAAGAATTTATGGCATCTTCACCACATTCCTTTCTCTCGGAATTTATCTTTCTCCACCAACGGGAAGCCTTTTCTTTGAGTGTCGAAGACACAATTTTCATTTTGCCTCTATCCGAAAATTCGTGACTTAAAAAAAACTTTTCCAGCTCTTCTTCCCATTCTGTGTAATCTTCGTACAAATCTGATTCGCTGAAAGTAGAAAGAACAGAATCTTACTCTTCTTCTTCATCACGGTAATACCTTGTATACTGGCAGCCTCCTTTCATCATAAGGGAAGACCAAATTAACCAAATATCAGAGTAAGAAAATTGAAGCAAGGGAATCTGGAAATTTGCAGGCTCTGATACGAAATGATGTGCCCCAAACGAGGCTTTGGAACAATGCGGAAGTGATATGAGGAACAAGGGATACCCGTGGCGGTGCTCGGACTTATTCTTGACAGAATGGACATAGCTCGCCTTGCTAAGTGTAGAGAGAGGATTATCTTGAGGGATCAAGTTAATTGATGTACACTCACACTTCACTTGGATATGACTCACCAAGAAAAATAGAGGCTGGCTTGGATATGACTCACCAAGCTACGGTTTGGATATGACTCACCAAACCTACTAACACTCAATTTGGATATGACTCACCAAAATAAGGGATAGGAAAAAGAGAGTGAAAGAATTTGACAAACTAAACACAAGAGTTTTTGATTCAAAGTTGATTCCCTTTTGAATTACAAAAGAGGGGTATATATAACCCATCTTTGGACACAAGTTACAATGCAAGTAATAAATAGATGCTAATAACCAACCACCCAAGAAGAGGAAAGGTCATTAGCACACCAAGACAAACATTAATTACTTAGAAGGAGAGGGATGAGAAAGAGGGAAGATTCATCACCTAGGAAAATGAAAAGAGTCTAGAAAACTACAAGAGCATCTTAGAATATGAATTGTCATCTCTAGATCCTTCTTTGGTGGGACAAGACTTACCTAGGAAGATGTAAAGTTCTTTTACTAATTGCAAGGCCACCTAATACATTTAAGGAGAGCAATTGGGCCAAGGATGTGTGGGCTTTCTCTTCTTCTCCAATTGGACTTGGTCCCACCCATTTGATTAAGTGTGTAGGCTTATTTAAGTCCATGGTTGTTGGGCCATTCTCCAAGCATCCTTGGAAGTGAATTCCTAATTGTCGTCGGTCAAAATGTGATTAAATGTCGAGGAGCCTCCTTTTCATCATGCATTCATTCATGCTCAAGTTCTTCTAGTTTATTCAATCCTGAAAAATAGTAAATAATTATATAAGCAATGAGCCTATTGGCTCGGGTCCAGATGATAGGACCTTGGGGTGTATCAAAGAGACCCTTCTTTGGATGAGGGGTTATATGGACATGAGGAATAACCATTTGTGTTGGGAAAAATGGAAGTTAGGATTTGTAAATTCAAGCGTAAGGACTATATGAGATCTGTTTTTCGATGTTGGATTAGGAGAGACACAAAAGATTAAGGAAGAGAAGGCGATGAAAATAAACCTTATGGACTTATTCGTCCTCAAACAATGTGTTCACCTAGTGTAGAGTGGACAAGGATTTGGTTGAGTGAGTCTACCAGGTTTAAGTGGGATGTTACAATCTTGGCTGACGCAATAAATAGTTAAGAGACCTTCCATATAGTGGAGAAATGAGGAGTAAGGATGAGACATGATTTCATAAGATCAGTGAAGTTAGAACTAAATATCGAGACATGATTGGTTGTTTGGTGCCATATGTACAAAAGGAAATCTGTCTGGTGGATTTAGGACTGGAACATGCCTAAGAATCATAGGAGTGGATTTTGGTCATGTAACCGAGGTCTAATCGACTTGCTCTAAGGATGGGGAAGCTATGTCAAGAGTTTTACTCTGATTAGAGTTAATTGAAAAGCAACATACTGAGGTGTTAAGTAGAATTGTTTTGGTAGTGTTGTTGAATATGCCCGCTTGACAAAAGAGTTAGGCATATTCATTCGCAACCTCAATGTTTTGGTACCGTAGTCATCGGTCTATCTAAGGTCTGAAAGTGAGAAGACTGACAAGACAAGGAACCGTGAACTAAGGAATTTTTATTGAGTTTGTGATGCCAAGGACTTAAGCTAGGATGAAAAGAGAGTTGATCCTCATACAACGAGGAAGTGAAGGATTAGAAACGTTTTGAGAGACTGTTATGAGTCATCTTATATGGCTCACAAACAAAGAAGCGCTGAAAACATGAAGGAAATTATCTATTAAGGATGGTAGTCTGAGGCTTTCTCGGACCACAAAAGCCTAAATTACATTTTCACATAAGAAGAGTTTAATTTAAGACTGCGGTGTTGGCTAGAGTTTGTAAGGGCCTTGAATGTGAAATTTGAGTATCACCCTGGGAAGGTAAGTTACTGGGTCCAGAGACTCTTTTCACAACCGCGGAGGCAGAGTCGGTGATAAAACAATGAATGCCAGCAGCTCTAAGGTCGAAAAAGGAGCTAAGCTTACTGAAGGCATTGATGGCTAGAATTTAGCGTGAGAGCCAAGTTCTTATGAATGTCTCTCCATTTAAAGAAATAATGAGGTTTTGGGTAAGAGAGAGAAGATGTTCTTTACACCACAAGAGAATATGGATTGCAAAATGCTTTGAGAATCATTAGGAGGCATCTTGTGTTGTTTATGGACAAATAGCATCTGAGAATGTTTACACGATGAAAGATTTTTGCTCAAGTAGTAGTGCAAGAGGAGGAGAGGATCGTTAATAATTGTTGAGTTAAGAAGGAATGTCACATAAGATTTCTAATCTTCTAGGATGAAGGAATCACAACAGGGGTTAACAGAATAATAATAATGATTTTTGTGTTTTGGTGAATTCTGGAAGGAAGATCTTGGGATTAAAATAATAATAATAAAATGATTAATTTGAGATATATATGGATACATTGTTACGGTCCCATGGTGAAGAGATAGGTTGGATTTGTGAAGAGAAATTGCTGATGGGTTAAGAAGAATATATGAAATATAAAGGGATTATGAAATATATGGGGTTATCGATCATTTGTTGGGAAAAGAAAAATAAAATAAAATAAAAAGGAGAATAAGGTCTGGAAAGGGAAAGAGAAGAGGAAGGGCACAGTTAGCTTGAGAGAGGCGACGTGTGGTTCATCCGAGCTCCTGAGAAGGAAACGGGGATGGAGGGTAGGACTAAGGGGGAGGCAACTCCTCGTGGAGGATATTTTCTCCATGAAGAAGTGGGGTACGACTATGCAAATGAGAGGATGACAAAGTTGGATGTGGACGAGCGGGAACGCCGTCGCTGAATCACTAAACCACAGAGCAAATGGGAGTGCCAGAGTTGGTAGTAACGAAGCTCCCGTGAGCTGGATTCCCACAGCGCCTTAGCAGTAGGGATAAAAGGCGAAGGTTTTACAAAGTCGAGGGGGCAATTGATAGCGGTTAACAGTGGTGACTGACCGCAAGTGTTGAGAAGGAATCGGGAGATTGAGAAATCTCCTTCCAGGACGAGTTGAGGTAAGTAGATGTTGCTTGTGTTTTGGCCTTATCAGCCTTAGGGTGCAAGGTGCTAGGAAAATCTTGTTTTCCATCTTCGTGTATTGTTCTGATTGATATAGCTTAGAATGATGTTCTGCCATGTGGATGTTGTTTTCCATTACGTTATTGTTGATAAACATTGTGAAGAATGTAGCTTTGTTCATTGGGTTTGTTGTTCTACATCTTCCATCCACTTAGTTGATCGTTAAGGTTAGGCATTCCTAAACTGGATGGTATTCTGTTAAGTGGATTTTGTACTAAACTTCAGTTACTTCCTTGATAGAAAACTTGCTGGGAATAGTGCTCAGTTGTGTGGGTTCTATGCTAAACTTTTCTTACTGTTTGATAAAGATTGTTGAGGAAAATATCATGTCGATTGTGAATTTCTCCTTGTTTTATTTACTAATCTGGTTTATGTATTACCGAGGATAGTGTTTCTATTTATTTGCGCTGAGTTATTTTTCAAGAAGGTGCTCTGTTAATTGGTCATTATTGAGGAATTAAGCTCTATTGACTTAAATCTTGGTTCTCTGTTTAGATTATAGTTTTTGATAGATGATGTTGAAGACCTATTATGTTATTGACTGCTATTCTGAGTTGTTCTCTTTTATTCATGACATTGAGGTCTAGTCTTATAATTGAAAAAGGAGGCTCTGTACTTAGAGGATTTATAATGATGTTTTCTTAATTGTTGTATAAAGTGAGGATTTATTATAGCCTTTAGATAGGTGTGTTTCATTGTAATAATTGTGCTTGAGGATCTGATGTTCTATGTGTTGAGGATCTATCATTGGAGAATTATGGATACTGTATTTTTCATTAGTCATTTTATATGTTGAGTATGTGTAGAATTTGTTATAGCTATGTTTGACAGTTGCATATTATGTGAAATGTTCTCATTGCATTATGATGTATGTTCATGCGTGAGTCAGCATATAAGAAAGATAAAATGAGGATAAAAATGCATGAGATATAGGTGGGTGCCCATCCGTTGCAAGTGGACACGTCTTGGGCTAGTGGTATGGGACGCATGCCCAAGGACAAGTCTGTGCAGGCTTAAATTCACCTAATGTGGATAATGCCTGCTTGGGATGATTGGTTACCCACTTAATATCAAAGCGAAAGAAAAGTACGTAAATGGTGACTGAGGACATGCTGCCCCAAAAGGGTTGGCCAGTGGGACATTAGCCCGTTAGCTTGTTTTCAGCGCAACCTAGAAATTGATAGGCACAAGGGCCGCCTAGGTCGCTGTGTATTGAATTGCACAGTAGCTAAGGGAGGACTCCCAAAAGGGTGAAGTCTGTCTTCACAAGGGCCGGAGACTCTCCTAAAATGGTGGATAAAAGTAGTGTATGCCCTACTGTTGTGCCTACTCATATCCGAAAAGTGAAAGAAAAATGAAAGAAAAGAAAAGAGAAAGAAAGAAAAGAAAAAGAAAGAAAAACAACTATCACAGCATGTCATGTTCATGGTTACATGCATAACTTGCTAAGTGTTAGACAGATAGATGAATCTTGCATTGTAGGTACAGGTATTACAGAGGAAATTTCAAATGCGAAGACACATTGAGGGAACTTGCTCATGATGAAGACTCAGCCATTGTTGGGTAATTTCATGATTTATTTTTCTATTTTATGGAACAAATATCTAGATGGAATTCGTAAAGAACTGTTAAAGACTTAAGCTTTTACTAGAAATGTACTTTAATTGTTAAAGTCTTCCGCTATAAATATTTTATAAATGCATGGTTTAGTAGTTGATTTTAAAGTATGGTTTTATCGTAAAAGAATTTAAGCAACACCGTTTTAATATGATGGTTTTAAAGAAAAAAAATATGTCATGAGAATTTACCACAAAATAAGTTTTACAAAAAGGGTCGTTACCGGTTCACACTCCTTCCACTAAACCAATCCAATGATCTATCACCCTTTTGTGTCCAAGCGGTGACCAACACTCTCGTGAAAGCATCTTTCTTAAATCCAATGATGTAATACCCCAATTTTCCATGATGAAAGTTAGTAAAAATAATTAAGAATTTCATTAGATGGCTTTAGAGTTAATTAGGATGATATTGGAATTGGAATAAGTTGTATAAGTGTTAAGGGATTTTAAAGGATGGATTAAGGAGGCAAAAACATGGCAGTGGTGTTTTTATGTGAATGACGGACATCACTTGTAGTGGGACTAATGTCCCTTGTATTGTATGAGTCGACAGATGTTTGATGTGGGAATAGAACGGACATCCTCTATCGAGGGATGGGCATCCGTTATTGCGTATATGCACCCTTTTGTTGTGGGCAGATGGTATTTGTGGATGACTGGTGCCTTGTGTAATAATGGTTACAACATTGTTTCGAGTAAAATGAACATCCTTTGTAGGAAAACGAACATCCCTTCTAGAAGGTGGGTGTTTAGTATGATAATGGTGCGTCATCGTTTGGAGAAATGGACTGCCCTTGGTTGGACGGACATCCTTTATAGAGGGACAGACGTCTATTGAAGCGGATTGGACGCCCTTCATGGTGGGGTGAACTTTCTTTATGGATGGCAGATGTTTGGAATAATGAGGAGAATGACATCTTTTGGATGAAGACGGATGTCCCTTATAGGAAAACGAACGTCCCTTATCAAAGGAGGTCATTTTATATTAGGTGAATGTCATCGTTTGGATGAAGGCAATGAATGTCCCTCATGAGGAACGGATGTCCCTTGTAGCGAAGAAACAGATGGTCATTAAACGTGGAATGACGAACGTCTGGAATACTATGGCTGGCAAACATCCCTCACGGCAAAGAAATTCATGGACGTCTCTTAATGGTTGACAGACTCCAAAAATATGAAGACAACTGACATCCCTTATCGAGGAACGGATGTCCCCCTTAGCGAAAATGGTAAGCAGATGTCCTAGCATGGAAGAATTAAAATAAAGGAGATTAAAGAGCGACGAAATTGATGTTGGTTTGTGGTTTGTTGAAGAGAAAGAAAAAAGAGAAAAAGAAGGAGCTCGGGCTCAGGCTGCTGGCGACGTTGCGGGATGACTCTGGGCATGTTGGGCGGTTCGACGGTAGTGTGTGACGACGATGGACACGAACCATGGTGCGGGTTACGTTGGTGGAACGCTCGGATTGCACTGTGTTTGGATTGCAACTGGGATTGGCAGGGACGAATTGACAAATTGGATGGGGGCTGGCTGTTCATGAAGGAAATGGCTGGAATGAACGGGTTCGACCCTGCTAGTTTGCTGAATTGTGTGAACCCGATTTAGTTGACTCTGCCCATGAATTCTTTGATCGGTCAGTGCAGCTTTTCTTCTGAAGCTTCTCTGATGATTTCATGTGATTCTCCAGTAGAGGATAGGAAACTTTCCACGTGGAGATTGATTGTTGGTAATCCTCCATTGAAGTGGGTGATTATCATCTCACCTAGCACTTATCCTGGGGAGCTCTGTCTCTGGCTTTATAAAATTGTAGATGCAGGGTTGGATATTACGCTTGTGTTTTGTTACTGGGTGGATGACTGAGTAAGTAGGAGTGAGGGAGAGTTACACTTTGTGTTTTATGGAAGTGTGCAAGTTGAATCAAGCTTCTAGGTTGTGTGCAGTTGTTGGTCTTGGAAACCCGTTGCTGCAATTCTTCTTGTGCTGGAACTCTTCAACCGTTGGTAATTGAGAGGTAAGAAATGGGTAGAGTCGTTGGCCTGTGGAGGCCTTACACCACAAGTAGTGTCATGTTTGATTTATTGCTTGAATTCCATGATTTTGAATGAATTAGTATCGTCGAATTATTGATAATGTCTCTGTTACTTTGGAGAATTCTTGATAGTTTTTTGTTTGGATAGTTCCCTACTTAGTCAATGCACACTCTTATGAGCTAATTGATATTACTCCCTGTTAAGTGAAAATGATTAATTGTTAGTTGACTCTTTAGTTCTAAGCCACTTCTTGGTTAATATTGGATACTCGTAGCTTGCTTAGAGTACTAACCGGTTGTGTTATTTGCTGTTATCTTGGGAACACATTTAGTTGATTTATCCTTGTTTCGATGTGCTTATATTACTTGTGTTTAATTTCCTTATATGCAGAGAATTCTTGGGTAAGTATTGGTTTAAAATATAGCATGAAGTCACTGCTTTCTTTCTATTGAACTCTAGCATGTTAAAATGTTAATATTGCTATGTTACTTTCAATTATCGAGCACGTTTAATATCCATTTTGTTGTCGTCTTTCTATTCCATTTTAAGCATGATAGCACATTGTGTATAGCTACATATTCTTCAGGATTTCGCTGCTATTTTCTGTCTAATCCCGAGCATGATGTTGCTGCTGTCTTTCTTGCATTCGCTGGGCATTTGTGACAATAAATATAGTTGTTGTTTTTCCTCTAGTTTCTATGTTTGTCTAGGATGTTAGATATGCTTATTATTCACTTGAATTACCAAGCATGTATAGTACGTCATAGGATATACCATGCTCCTTGGATTAATTGTACGTATTATTTTATATACTCATTTTTCCTTGTAATTGTAATGCCCTGCGTTATAAAACCCTTTATTTCTTAATAATTTTTCGCTTTCTTTCTTTTAAAAGACTTATTTAATATCCGAGTAAATCAGCGAAATAGTATAAGAATATTATTTAATAAAAGTCTGTTTATAAAACATTTCTTTGAAAACATTTTTAGTAAATGTAGCGGAAGTATTTAAAGCATTAAAGAATATGAATTATTTTACAAAACATTACTTAAATAAAACTGTAACTTAAACAACTCTTTTTCTTTTCTTTGAGCCATAACCTTCCAGGTGGAATCCAGCTGATAACCCAAGAGTTCATCTGGTAATGTCTCCTCCTTCACGTCAATAACATTAAGCCTAATACCTGCTTCAAGGGCAATACCATGAGCTAAGGCTCAGCAAGAAATAGAATGTATGTATATGCTATGCAATGCTTATGCAGTCATTTTTAGAACCTATCTCCTCTTCATGTTATTCACTTAACAGTCTAGATGTATGAGATCTTATTAATCTAGGGAAGTTGGATCCATTATTCAGTCTAGTGACTTAATCGTCACTCCGACGAGGAAATACATCCATTAGGGGTGTCACCACTTGATCTCATACACTTATTTATGTTTATTGGTTCATTTATTAACATGCTATGCATATGTCAACAGTTTCATAAATCCTATCATGATACATGAATAATAGTTCATATCTATTGCATAACAGTCATCAAAGTATGTAATCCATAAAATATATATAAAAGAGCAGTCCTACAGTACAATCATATAAATCCACGAATTATGTAATTCACAACGATTATTTCATAGCATTTTTCGAAGCATGTAATTCATAACAGTCCTCAAAGTATGCAATATACTAAAGCATAAAAGTAGTCCCATGACGCAGGGCCTCCACTGGCCACCGCATCCTATTTCTTACCTTTTGTAGAATTTTCCTACGATAGAATTTCCCAAAGCGTAACTTCTCCCGATTCCCGAGTAATTCCTCCTCCACACTTTCACCCTCAAATATTTCACAATTCCTCACTCACAAATTGATGTGAATCACGGTTATTAGAGATCTGAAACCCGACAACAATGCGGAATGTTCACAGGACACCTTGGAGATTCAAACGGATTAGGAGTTCGACCTATTATGTATGGAGAGATAAGAACCGAAACTACCAAAGAAAGGAGCTTGACCTAAACTAAACTTGTTGGTTGAACCAAAGCCATCAAGTTTGATCTCTTCAAGCAAACAATTGAAGATGATCAAGTCCTCAAAGAGAACTCAAGAAGAGAATCACTCTCTAAGCAAAATGCTCTCAAATTTCTAGTTATAATTTATGATTTACATTGAAGGCTTTCCCATCTATTCATAGGAAACTCTAAGGGACATAGAAACATTATAAAATTACATAAAATATACGAAAGAATGCAAAAATTCAATGTTAGGTGAAGAATTGTCGCGGGTGGCACGTGGGAGGCAGCATTTGGCGTAGTGGTCGGCAGCTGGCGCGGTAGTCAACAGTGGAGGCGCGCAGTCAGTGCTGCATGCTAGCAGGCGAATGTCGCGTGCGTGACGGAGGGTGCACTATCGGGCGGCGCACACAGTGGGCCAAGGCCATGGGCTGCTTCGGGCCATCTTCAATTCTATCCCTTTTCTATTAAATCCATTCCTTCCTTTGGCCTTCATTGGACCCTCCTCAATCCCTAACACCACCATGGGCCATGACTTACCATTCAATGGGTCTTTATCTTGGACTTCATTCTGTTACGGGAAATTGGGGTATTATATCCAATGGGAAAAATCATTATAAAACTTCAAAAATTTATAGATAATGAGATTTTAATTCCATTAATATTTGAGATATTATAGTAATATTGCATGTATCATCCTTTATACTTGTTTCTTGTCAATTTGAATGCACTGTTTGTATTATGTTGTGATTTCCATTAACATCATATAAGCATTGACATGCATCATGGTAACAGAAACAAGTAGAGATATCACTTTTGGGTTGGTACTCATATACATTTGCGTGAGGAAAACGGATAAAAAAAATGAACTATGCCCTTCTCTTACTGGGTTGTGAGAGAACTATGCCTTTCCCATATCGAGTCGTGAGAGCATATCTACCCTAAGTGGTTCGAAGCCGACAAGAGACTATTCTCTCCGCCTCAGATTTCTGCAATGTCCCAGCTCGATGTACGAGTAATGTATATAACGGTAAGAAAAGAACAGTTTGGGTGGAATCCATTATGACATAATGAGTTAGAGGCATACATCATATTGCATATCTCATTTCTTACTGGGCCTTAGGCTCGCAGTTTGCTTGTGGTGTAGGTACACGCACGAGAATAGGTGAAGGAGCAGTCGATGAAGGATTTGCACGAGCGAGTCTTGTGGCTAGCTAGGCTGAAGAAAGTAAAAGAGAAAAGTATTTTGTAACTAACACGTAACAATTTGTTTAGTATTCCTTAAATGAATTATTTATGCTTCCGCTACGTTTTGAGAAAAGATTTTATAATTATAGCTTTCCACTGCTTCTAACGATTTTCGTAACGAGTTTAAGAAAAGGATTTTTAACGGTCCAACCTTTTAGAAAAGAACTCTGATCACAATTTAAAAAGGGTTTCCGCTGTTTTACAAAAGAAAGAAACGTTTTAATTTTAAGCAATTTTTCAAAGGAAAAATAATCCAAGTGGTTACAAATGATCTACATTCCTTCCACTAATATAATCCTACGATCCAATATCCTTCCGCATCCAAACCACATCAAACACTCCCACGGAAGCATCTTTCTCCATCAAAAGTGATCTCAGCCATTCCTAAATCTCATCAAATGGTTCATCTTGCATCTGGTCCTTCCTTACATGATTTTTTCTTAGCTACAAAAGATAAAATATAAAAGTAAACCAACGCTTTCAACTTTCCTTACCATTGATTATTACACATTTTTCTTTACTAATTCTAACACACTCGACTTCCTAATTCTTCAATGTTAGGATCGATGACACCTATAGGGAGTGAATTAGGTCTGCTAAATTATTTCATGGTATAATTAATTCTCTAAACCCTAAGTGATTTATCAATAATTTATATGCAAGCAATCACAAATACAAGTGAGGTGAGAGAAAGAGAGTTGAGACCGATGTGTTCACGCAGTTCGGCAACCCCGACCTACGTCTGTGC
The DNA here is from genome assembly GCA_022433065.1 of Begonia loranthoides. Classification (NCBI taxonomy): domain Eukaryota; kingdom Viridiplantae; phylum Streptophyta; class Magnoliopsida; order Cucurbitales; family Begoniaceae; genus Begonia; species Begonia loranthoides. Next base: position 13,262,313 of record CM039472.1, on the reverse strand, counting down.
TCCAAATTTCCGACTTGGAGATCCTTGAACACCTAACCTCCTCGGTTGGTGATGATTGACTTCATGGGTGTCAACCAAACCTTTTACAGACTATTCTCAGGGCATCATTGTCACGACCCGAAGGAGGGCCGAATAGAAATGCTAAGCCAAACGACCTTGATCCTCAGAGAGAACCCAATTGTCCAGCCCAAGGCTTGTTAAAATTTGGTGGAAAACTTGTATAAATACCCAGTCGCGACCCACTTGTGATAGGATCACAATCCTCGTAGTGATTGCAAGAGTTGAACTGCAGAAATATAAATTACGTCCCAACATATAGTGCATTCATGTCCATACATCCAGAATTCTAAATCATAGAATATTACATAAAACCAATAGTTCTCACCAGCAGAAGATATAACTAAACCAAAGGAAGTGAAACAGGTCAACTGCAATCCAAAGCTGAAACTCCACAAGTCCAATGTGTCCATGCTCTAAGTGTTCCTATCTCTACTTGGGAAAAAAATATATTCTAAGGGCTAAGTGACTAACCCAATAGGAAAATTATACTCACCACCAAGCGTGTGAGAAAACTTGTTTTACCTTTTTCTTTATCAAAACTTTGATTCCTTTTAGGGGCTATGCATTTTAATCAAAACATTTTCAAAATCATTTATATTTTTTTTAAAGAAAATCAATCGCGAAGGGCCCCGACGAGATATCGTAGAAAACACTACTGTTTACATAAACAGCTATACTAAAAAATATTCTCATCGATTTCACACTAAAAATCATCACCAGTGAAAAAGGAGGTCACTCATGGACTTCTCTGGTCGATCACACGGAAGACTAGCCACCATCATACCCATACATCCAAAATAAAGCAATGACGGTCCATAGACCCGGCTTGTCACCCCTAGTTTTGCCGACGAGCCAAAGCTCAGTGCCGACACAACTCAAATCACGTCCCGAGTTTGCTGACGCACCATAACTCAGTGCCAACAAACTCGTATCGAGATAAACCCTAGTCCTACCGACGAGCCAAAGCTTAGCACTGACACAAATTGAATCACCTCTTAAGTTTATCGATGAGCCAAAGCTCAACATCGATAAACTCAATCTCAAGTCTGCCGATTAGCCAAAGCTCAACGCCAACAAACTTGAATCAAATCTTGAGTTTGATGATGAGCCATAGATCAGCGTCAACAAACTGGTATCGAGATAAACCCTGGTCCTGCCGATGAGCAAAAGCTCAACACCGACACAACTCGAATCACCTCTTGAGTTTACCGACGAGCCAAAGCTCAACGACGATAAACTCAATCTCAAGTCTGCCGATGAGCCAATGCTCAGCGCCGACAAACTTGAATCAAATCCTGAGTTTGCTGATGAGCCATAGCTCAACGTCAACAAACTCGTATCAAGATAAACCCTAGTCTTGCCGACAAGCCAAAGCTCAGCGCCAACACAACTTGAATCACCTCTTTGAGTTCACTGACGAGCCAAAGCTCAACGCCGATAAACTCAATCTCAAGTCTGTCGACGAGCCAAAGCTCAGCTCTGACAAACTTGAATCAAAGTACACCCTAATCAGGTTTTGGGGTTCGAACCCAAGGAAGTGTCCTTGTAACACCACAACTTTTTAAGTTGGATAATTTTCGGGGTTACCAAGTACATATTCAGAGTGTTAGGTCAAGGGATATTCTCGAAAATGTTTTCCCCATACATGCGATGTCATTGAAGGATAGGGTAGTTAGGATATTACATTTCGTTTGGTTACGTGTTATTTTATGACATGTAATTAGGGAGAAAGTATTATGGGGTAGGAGTTAAGTGGGAAAATGGTGAGGAAATGTTGTTCTGGGCATTTCCTTACGCTTGTGAACAACTTGAGAATGAGGTATGTTATCCACACGTGCATTGCACGTCGCCCCTGAACCTTGGGATGACTCAGAACGCAATTCCATATCCTTGCAGACGCTTCATGTGGTCGCCAAATTGCATCCGAATAGCCAGTTCAGACGACTCAGGATGGGAGTTGGCCCTGTTTACAGACGCCATATGACGTCCAAAGGCAACTTCAGATGGTACGGACAGGACGAGGACGCTTGTTCTCCTCCGTGAAAACCATTTTGCCTTAGGAGTTTTGCACTTACGGACGTATGCAGACGAGACCTGTGCGTCCGCACTTGTCCAACATATCCGAGACCTACGATTAAATTAGAGTTAAAATGATGAAAATTATCTTGTAGTCCATAATTACATGATCTCCAGACACCAAATCGCCTTCTCTAGGTCTGAATCTGAATAGGCGACGTCCTCCCCCTGCATGGCCGCCTCCCTCACTACTCTCCGTAGACGCCGCTTCCACCCCCCCCCCACCACTCCATAGGTACGACTTGTCCCTCTTCCTTCAGTGTTAAGCTATCCTCTTCCCATTTTGTTCAGCGGAGGTTTATTTCTACGGGAGCTCCTCTTCCTGTGTGAGCTTTTCTCCCTCTTCTCGTGTGTGAGGGTTCTGGTGAGTGGTGAGTCTCTTAGGTGATGTGTGTGAGTTGTGAGAGTGTAAGCTTCCTCAGTGAATGAGAGTAAACCGTGAGTGGAGTTAGAACCACAAGCTAGAGCTGCTGCTGCAAACTAGAGTGGCGGTGTGAGCTATGGAGGTTTGTTGTCCCTGTTATTGTGTCATCGTTGATGGTAAGGATTGGGTGTGTCTGGCCTTCTAAGCCCTACCCACAAGTGTGTGCGTGAGTTGAGTTATGGTTGGATGGTTTCTATCGTTAGCTTTCTCTGTATTGGTTGACTCTACTGCTATTAATTTCTACTAAATTATATACTGTTGTTGATTTCGGCTGATGATTTCCCTGCGTTCGTTCCTGCAATTTAATTTCCACAAATGTGATATTATGTTGTTATTTCCCTGCTATTCCTTTACTGATATCCACCACGTTTAATTTACACAACTCATAAATTAGAAGCCGAGCATGTTAATTAGCTAGAATAATTAATAGGAATGTAACACCCCAACTTTTTAAGTTGGATACTTATCGGGGTCTTATAAAGGACGTGGTTGGAGCTTTAAGTCTAGGGGTATTTCCGTTACGTTTTCACCGTGTACGTGATGTAATTAAAGGATAGGATAATTGGGACATTACATTGCGTATTTATATGTGTTATTTTATGACATATATTTATGGGGAAAGTGTTATGAGATGAGAGTTAAGTAGGGAAAAAGGTGAGGAAATGTTGTTCTGGGCATTTTCGGACGCATGTGGATGACATGCAGATGAGTTATATCATCTGCAAGTGCATTGCAAAGCATCCCTGATGCTTGGGATGCACAAGGACAGGAGTTTGTGTCCAGATGTGTCTAGATGACGCATGTGAATGATTTGCGGATGAGACGTGTCATCTGCAAGTGCATTGCATGTTACCCCTTAGCCCGGGGATGACTTAGGATGCGATTTTGCGTCCTGACTTCGCTGTGTCGGGGACTTTCGGACGAGTCCGAACGAGTGAGGATGTGGATTAGCCGTGTCCGATTTGAATCTGTCCAATTTCTTGACACTTTTGGACGCGTGGAGACGCATTATATGGACACCATATCATGTCCAGATGTCACTCTCAGACGAGTGCGGACGTGGATTAGCCGCGTCCGATTCGCTTCTGTCCCATTTTGGGGCAGACTTGGATGCGTACGGACACCAAAACACATCCGAATGTCATCTGCAGATGGTACGGATGAGGATGGGGAAGCCATTTCTCATCCCTGACCACAATGTAACCTTAAGAATTTTACACCTTCGGAAGATTGCGAACGAGATTAGTGCATCCGCACTCGTTCGAAATAGCCTAGACCTGTGATTAAATTAGAGTTAAAATGATGACAATTGTTGTGTAGTCCATAATTACGCGATCTCCAGACACCAAATCACCTCCTCCAGGTCTGAATCCATGTAGATGCTGACCTCCCCATGCATGGCCGCCTCCCTCTCTACCCTTCATAGGCGCCGCTTCCCTCGCTCTCCCATTGGTACAATTTGTCTCTCCTCCCTCCAGGTAAGTTAAGCCATTCTCCTCTCCTTCTACCATTCATTTTCTCCTCTACTGCTTGAGCCTTCTCTTCTGCGAGAGGGTTGTCCCTTGTGTGTGAGTTGTGAGGATCCCCCATGAGCTGATGGTGAGCTGAGAGTTGAGTGAATGCTGGAGTTTCTACCCTTGTTAACATCCGTGAAGCTACCGCGAGCTAGAGCAGCTGCTGCAAGCTGGAGTGGCTACGTGAGCTATGGAGGTTTGTTGTCCCTGTTATTGTGTCATCGTTAGTGGTAAGGATTGGGTGTGTCAGGCCGTCTAAGCCCTACCCACAAGTAGTGTGCGTAAGTTGAGTTATGGTTGGTTGATTTTTGTCATTAGCTTTCTCTGTATTGGTTGACTCTAGTGTTATTAATTTCTACTAAATTATATGTTGTTGTTGATTTCTGTCGATGATTTCCCTGCGTTGGTTCCTGCAATTTAATTTTCGCAAATGCGATATTATGTTGTTATTTCCCTACTATTCCTTTACTGACATCCAGCACGTTTAATTTACACAACTCATAAATTAGAAGGCGAGCATGTTAATTAGCTAGAATAATTAATAGGAATCACACTTAACTAACTAGAATATCATTGAGTATGTTTGTAAATTAGAAGGCAAGCATGTTTAAATAGGTCGCGCATGTTTAGTTAACTATTTAAGCATGTTTTAGCATAAATTCTTGTTTATCAAATGTTTAGTTTTCCAAGCATGTTTAGTTAATTAAATTCTATTTTTCACTGTTAACCATTTCCTTACTAAGCCGTTAGGCTTACAGTATACTTGTGGTGTAGGTACTAGTAGGTGAAGATAGTGTACAGATTTGAAACAAAGATGAAGGATTTGCACGCGCGAAGCTTGTGGTTGGCCAAGCTATGAGAAGTAAGAGAGAAATGGGTTGTAATCAAATTGTATTCACTTGTCTAGTACTTATAAAGCAAAACAAAGGATTTTATAAATGATTTAAGTTTGCAAATCAGTTATGTTTCGCAAAAGATTTTATAACTGCTTCCGCAATGTTTCAATATATCAGCTATGTTGTCATACAACTGCTTTTGCTAAGTTTTAACGAAGAAAAAGGTTTCTAACTACCCGACTTGCACTCTGATCTTCTCTTAACAAGGTTTTTAACAAATGTTTTGAATTTCAACGAAATTTTAAAGGAATAAGAAAAATCGGGTCATTACAAATGGTATCAGAGCCGATTTGCAAACTTAACTGCATTTTCAAACTTAACTGCTTTTTAATTTGCACTGATACAATTGGTATCAAAGCCAATTTGTTTTAATTGCTCTCCTGCATTTTGATACTTAACTGTGTTTTAAATTGCTTCTATACAAATGGTATCAGAGCAATGGTTTTAAAAACGATTTTGTACACTGCTCTAATAATCGTTTTCAAAACTAAGTCTCTCGCTAAGTAAAACAATTTTGTAAAAGTCAAACTAGTAATGTTGTAACGACCCTGTTTTTTTGTAAATCCGTTTAAACGCGTGAAAACTTAAACATTTATGAAATGGGTCAGAGCGCGCCTAAACCAGACCGCTACCAACCGTTCATAAAACTTGTTACAAAATCTAATCAATAAAACTTTGCGGAAGCGTTATGAAATCATTTGTTTACACATTTTTAGAAGCCTAAATATTATAAAATCATTAAGTTAAAACCTTGCGGAAGTTTAAATCTTTCTAACAATTTAATTACAATTCAGAAAAACTTAATTTAATTTACATTAAAGAGACTCGACTTAATTAAACTATTTCTCTTTTACCTTTTTTATATGTCTGGCCAGCCACGAACTTCCTCACACGTGCACATGCAACATCCCCTACTTTTATCGGTTGCTCATCATTCCATTATTCCTAGTCTGTGCATTGATTGCATGTACATTACCTACATCTACACCACAAGCAATTGTAAGCCCGGAGGCATAGTAAGGAAAAAGGGTTTAATGCAACATGAATGCCACTCTTTAGTCTATTTTGGAATAGGGGCCACTCAAACCAATCCTTTCATTAGCCATTTACCATTTTATTACTTTACTTTAGGTCATTTGTTCGTTGCTCGTACTTCGAGCTGGAATTGGAGGATTTCCTTTGTGATGGAATAGTGCTCAGATCTAACTTTTTACTTGCAACTAGAACTTCATTTCCCTACGAGGGAGGGGCTTCGGCTAGTTGCAGACTATACTCGCTACCCATCCGCCCTCCAATTCCCATTTTATCGTTTTCTTCTTATCTAGTTTCTATGTCGGGCTAAGCTAGCGGTACCACATAAACCTTTATTTCTTTATTATTTCTTTTCCTAGTTCCTGTGCCGGGCTAAACTGACGGTACCACAGGAACCTTTATTATCTTATTGTTTTTACCCATTTTCGTCATTTATCTTCACTCATGCATGTATGCGTACCTCGTCGTGACACTCCCTATTAGTCTCTATTAACATGATGCATGCTCATACAATTTCAACCTAACATGATGCATGATGCTTCACAACATAACATTCATAATAATTGAAGTGCGCATTAAATAAAAGTAACTGGAATTGAAAGCACATATAAAGAATAATAGTAATTGGAAGTGCATTTAACATGAAAAGTAAACAATCGTAACTGAATAGCATACCCAAGGCAAATATATCGGTCGAACACCTAATCTAACAATACTCAATAAAATCAAACAAGGAAAGCATGCTTGAATTAATATAACACAATACTATTAAATAACATGCTAATTCTTCTTGTCCATTTACATGCTTCCTATATTTATTATTCTAGGCGATTATTCTACTTTATTACCCTAGGTGATCTACATGCTCAAGTTAGTTCATTAACATGCTACTTTCATTATCTAAGTTCTTTAACATGCTTAAATCAAATTAATAATTACTAGTTTATTTATCTAACATGCTCAAGTTAACCACTTATCTAAATCATTTAACATGCCACGAATGGATTTAACAACATAAGAATTATCATACTTAATTTATTGCTTGTTCAAGTTGAATTATATGCTTTTATCCTAGTTGATTTAAACATGCCACTGAAGATTTAACATACTGCATACTTAGTTAATTGCATGCTCAAGGCTACTTAATTACTTTAGTTAATTAACATACAGATAATTAAACATGCAAGCCAAGTTAAATAGGCTATGATTATCAAACTAGTTGCTTTCTCTAGACAGATTAACATGCTCAACTAGTTATAGTAATTTAACATGCTCTTGCAATGGTTACAATTAGAACTCTCATTGATTTACATTTAAACATAAACATGCTAGATCTAGTTAAGTCACTAGTTAATTAACATGCATAGCTAATTGATGCACTTAAGTAATACTTACATACTTGGGTTAATTGCATGCTTTAATTAAGTTGTTTTTTACATGCTTAGATTAACTGACTTGGTTGACATGCTCAAGTGATAATTACAATTTGGGAGTCTAATGGATTAATAATCAAACATGCTACAATTAACTCAACATACAAATTACATGCAACAAAATTACCTGGCATAATCTAGGTGATTAACAATCATTGTTATTATAAAGGAAAAACAGTTATACAAAGCATTACAAGTATAGCACTAAGGAAAGTGGTAAAGAAATGGACATACTCTTTATCTAGGAAACTCTTAGCTCTAGTTCTTTCATCCTTTCATGCTTATCACATTCAACCATTGATCATGACAATCCATCACACCATTAAGGAAAAACATTCATAACCAGCAAAGTAAACGAACAATAAAGGAAATACAACCAGGAACTAATATCATTTAAGGAAATACTACAAAGTACTGATAAGGGAGGTTTGACAGCAGAACGTCATTCAAGGGATTATCACCTAAATGAAAAGACGGCAATCAGCCTCAATCATTTCAAAGAAATCCTAGTTCAATCTACTTGCTTGAGTCTCTTTCATGCTTGAGTCTATTAATTAACATGCTAAATATGCTTGTATTAATTTCACAAAGATATCAACCCAAAGCACAACTAGTGACAGAAGAATGACAGTAAGGTAAATATAGGTATAAGGACTTAAAACGATAACTGCACAGCACTCATTTCCAGACTTACATGACCACTTATCATTCACTTTACATGACCACTTGTCATTCTACTTTCCAACCTTAATTATTCATCACCACAAATCCAAGCAGAGCATTTATAACAGAACTTCACAGAACTAACCACCATAATAGAACTAGCAAAATCTACAGAGTACAAAACAATCTACCAATCAATCAAAGCACATATGCAACAAGGAATCTCAACTCACACACACACACTCTTGTGGTGTAGGGCCTCCACATGGCCAAGAAACCCCTAATCCTTATCAATTTAGATGAACAAAACCTTAGGGACAACTCTCCACTCACAGTAGTTATACATCCTAGCAGCTCATAGAGTACACCTCACTTCAGAGCTCCCACTTCACTCACTCATGTTCATACAATTAGCTCACTCACTTAACACTCAATTTCCCTCACTCAGAAGCCCTCTCTCTCGGCTCCTCACTCTCTCACTCTCTGGATTTCTCACGTAGGAATGAAGACTGAAGAAGAAGAGAGGGAGAGAGGTTATTACCTGGAAGAAAGGGGAGGGACACCATCATGTCTTCTAAGCAGGAGGACATGCTAGCTACGATATAGAGGGAGGTGATTTGCATCTCCTAGGGTGGGGGAAGGTCGCTTCCTGTCGATTTTCTATGACTTTTCTTCGATTTCCATCATTTAATTCTTATTTTATCTGTAGGTCTGAGCTAATTCGGACGAGTGTAGACGCATAGGTCTCGTCCGCATTCGTATGCAAGGCTAAAATCTCACTAGCCAAATCGCGCTCTCGGATGAGGAATGGCGTCCTCGTCCAGTCCGTACCATCCCAAACTACTATTCGGACATATTTTGGCGTCCGTACACTTCCTAAACTGTCCATAAATTGGATAGAGACAAATTGGACGATGCCTCCATTCGTTCGCAGTCGTCTGAACTTGTCCAAAGGTGTCCAGGTTTAGAACAAATTCGATGCGAACGCAGTTCCTCTCGTCTGCATCGTCCGGACCTCATCCGCAACTTCATTACACAGTGAAGTCAAGACGTCGAATCATGTCCTGAGTCATCCCCAAGCTGAGGGTGATGTGCAATGCTCTTGCGAACGATACTTCTCGTCCGCAAGGTCGTTCGGATGCGACCGGAAGTGGATTTCCAGACACTTTAGGACACAAATCGTCGTCCGTGAGGCATCCCAAACGTCGAGGACGTTAGATAATGAACTTGCAGATGACATAAGGCGTCTGCAGTGTCATCCCTCGGTGTCTGAAAATGTCCGTAGGCGTCTAAAAATATCCGTAGGCATCTGAAAACTTACGTAGGCATCTGCAGCATTTCCTCGTATTTCTCTAACTTAACTCCTATCCCGTAACAATTTTCCCTTGAATACTTGTCATAAATGACACGTATAAATACGCAACAAAATGTCCTACTTACCCCTTTGTCCCTTAATTACTTCACGTATACGGGGAAAACGTGATGGAAATACCACTAGATTTAACGTTTTAAAACATCCTTGGTAATACACCGATAACTGTCAAAATTAAAAAGTTGGGGTGTTACAAGTGTAACCTGCTTGCCAGCACAAGCCTCGATGTAGAAATGCTTCATCAATTGTAAGTACTTTAATTGAATGACTCTGTACTTTAATTAAATTTCTTTAATTGTTTTCCTTAGTTAAGCATATTTATTTTTAACGAAAATGGCGTTATAGTTAAGTAACGAGTCGTAGATAATGTTCTATTATAGATAGCAAGATGATTGTATGAGTGTACGTAATAGAGGGTAGAGGATACTAGAACTATTTGGGATTTTTATGCAAGATGTATAGGTTTTGGGGAGTCTAAAAACAAGGGAGACTCTGCCCAAATTTTTGGAAATAGGAACGGGGGAATAAGTGGAAGGGACGTAGATTAGACCAACTAGATAGTTAAATGAAGTCAAATAGTTAAACAAAGTCAGATAGTTAAACGAGGTCAAATAGTTAAACGATGGCACTTAGGTTGAATTATGCACAATTTTGACACAGATGACGAACGAATCACAAGCAACAAGAGTGAAGACAAAGAATTAATAAATAACGAAAAGTGAACTAAAGAAAAGAACGGCGAATGGTTAGCTGGCTTTCGGACTATGTCATTGCTGCTATACTGGAGGTCATGAATGGAAAAGAGAAATATAATGACGATTTAAAACGTGAGCAGGATATGAGTGGATGGTTCTCAAGGACAAGTATACGCATTTTAGGATGGGCGAGATACGCCTATCACTGGGAGAAAGCCTTGATGGCGGGATATGCCAAAGAGGACATATCTGCTTGGTAGTGAGAACCATGCCAAGTGGACGCGTTTCAGGATAGGCAAGATACGCCTATCACTGGGAAAAAGCCTTGAGGGCGAGATACGCAAATGAGGACAATATCTGTTTGTGCTTGATGACCATGCCTTTTACCTTGTGAAAATTAATGACTAATAGGAGTTCCCCTAGCCACGTAATTACGCACTCGGTTAAAAATTAATGACTAATAGGATCTCCCCTAGCCAAGTAATTACCACTCAATCTTGACCTCTGGGAAGGAATAGAGAGAGAGTGTTGTAGAGCCCAGGCAAACTACACGAGCACATAAAAAACATAAACGAAAATGGATACGAAAACAGTACGAGCACAGAAACTGAAACGGAAACGGGATTAGAAACGGAAACGAAGTTTCCATAAAAGGAAACGAAAATGGATACGGATACAGATACGGATATAGAAATAGAAACAGAAACTGAAATGGATACGGAAACACGTACGATCATGGATACTGAAACGTATACCTAGACAGAAATAGAAACGGAAACATAACCTGGTACAGATACGGGAACAGAAACTAAAACAGAAATGGAAACGAAAACTAAAAAAGAAAAGGAAACAAAAATGGAAATAGAAATAGAAACGGAAATGTAAATAAAGTTCCCATAAACAAATTTCGGGGAATGGAAATGGAAACGGAAATAGAAACGAAAACAGATGTGGAAACGGAGATAGATACAAAAATGGAAATGGAAACTGGTATAGACACACAAAATGGGAAGTAAAAATGGGTTAGAAACCTAAGGGAGTCAATGGTTTAATAGGTGTTATTAGAGTGGCGTAACGGAAGTGTGGAAGAGTGAGTTTGATAGTTGGATTGACTTTGGTGCAAAGAGATGCGTTTGGACGTTGTCAAGCCGACCCATTAGCAAGAATTAGGGAACCATCAGTTTGAGAGGGGTTAGAATTTTAGAAAATCGAAGCCTAGAGTCGACTAGGACACCAAATTGGGTAGCTAATGAAAGGTCTGGATGGGTAGTTATCGTTTGTTAAGTGTAAAAAGGGTATTACGCTAGGCAAATTTTGAGGATGAAAGTTATATAAGGAGGGATGTGTGTAACACCTCGACTTTTTAAGTTGGATAATTATCGGGATTTTACCAAGGACGTAGTCGTAGCGTTAAGTCTAGGGGTACTTCCGTTATGTTTTCCCCGTGTACGTGATGTAATTAAAGGATGGGGTAGTTAGGACATTACATTGCATATTTATACATGTTATTTTATGACATGTATTTATGGGGTAAGTGTTATGGGATGAGAGTTAAGTAGGGAAAAAGATGAGGAAAGGCTGTTCTGGCCATTTTCGGATGCCTGCAGATGAGTTATATCGTCTACAAGTACATTGCATGGCGTCCCCGACGCTTGGGACGCACAAGGATGGGAGTTTGTCTCCAGATGTTTAGTCGACTTCCAAACGCAGTGGACGAGACGTGTCGTCCACAAGTGCATTTCACGTCACCCCTTAACCTGGGGACGATTCAGGACGGCATTTCGTGTCCTGACTTCACTGTGTCGCGGACTTTCAGACGAGTCCGAACGTGGATTAGCCGCGTCCGATTTGAATATGTCCAATTCCTGGACATTTTCAGACGCATGCGGACGCCATATAGCATCTGGATGTCGCTCTCAGAAGAGTCCAAACAAGTGCGGACATGGATTAGCCACGTCCGATTCGTCTCTGTCCAATTTTGGGGCAGATTCGGACGCGTGCGGACTCTTCAGGCGGACGCCAAAATGCATCCAAATGTCATCTGCAGTTGGTAGGGATGAGGATGGGGGCGCCATTTCTGGTCTGTGACCACGATTTAACCTTAAGGACTTTACACTTTTGGACGATTGCGGATGAGACCAGTGCGTCCGCACTCGTCCGAAATAGACCAGACCTACAATTAATTTAGAGTTAAAATGATGAAAATTTTCGTGTAGTCCATAATTATGTGATCTCCAGACACCAAATCGCCTCCTCTCGGTCCGAATCGACGTAGGCACCAACCTCCCCATGCATGGCCACCTCCCTCTCTACCCTCCATAGGCGCCACTTCCCTCCCTCTCCCATAAGTACAATTTGTCTCTCCTCCCTCCAGGTAACTGAAGCCATTCTCCTCTCCTTCTTCCATTCATTTTCTCCTTTGCCGCTTGTGCCCTTCTCTTCCTGTGAGAGGGTTGTCCCCTGTGTGTGAGTTGTGAGGATCCCCCGTGAGTTGATGGTGAGCTGAGAGTTGAGTGAAAGTGGAGCTACTGCCCTTGTTGACGTCCGTGAAGCTACCACAAGCTGGAGCAGCTGCTACGAGCTTGAGTGGTTGCATAAGTTGTGGAGGTTTGCTATCCCTGTTATTGTGTCATCGTTAGTGGTAAGGATTGGGTGTGTCTGGCTGTCTAAGCCCTACCCACAAGTAGTGTGCGAGAGTTGAGTTATGATTGGTTTATTTCTGTCGTTAGCTTTCTCTATAATGGTTGACTCTACTGCTATTAATTTCTTCTAAATTATATGTTGTTGTTGATTTCTGCTGATGATTTCCTTGCATTGGTTCCTGCAATTTAATTTCTGCAAATGTGATAGTATGTTGTTATTTCCATGCTATTCCTTTACTGACATCCAGCACTTTTAATTTACACAACTCATAAATTTGAAGGTGAGTAAGTTAATTAGCTAGAATAATTAATAGGAATCACACTTAACTAACTAGAATGTCATTGAGTATGTTAGTAAATTAGAAGGCAAGCATGTTTAACTAGGTTGTGCATGCTTAGTTAACTATTTGAGCATGTTTTAGCATAAATTCTTGTTTATCAAATGTTTAGTTTTCCAAGCATGTTTAGTTAATTAAATTCTATTTTTCTTTCCTTACTAAGCCATTAGGCTTACAGTTTACTTGTGGTGTAGGTACTCGTAGGCAAGATAGTGTACAGATTTGGAACAGGGATGAAGGATTTGCACGCGCGAAGCTTGTGGTTGGCTAGACTATGAGAAGTAAGAGAGAAATGGGTTGTAATCTAATTGTATTCACTTGTTTGGTATTCATAAAGCAAAACGAACGATTTAAGTTTTCAAATCATTTATGTTTTCACAAAAAATTTTATAACTGCTTCTGCTCTGTTACAATAAATCAGTTATGTTTTCATACAACTGCTTCCGCTAAGTTTTAACGAAGAAAAAGGTTTCTAACGACCCGACTTGCACTCTGATATTCTCTTAACAAGGTTTTTAACAAAAGTTTTGAATTTCAGCGAGTTTTTAAAGGAGAACAAAAAATGGGTCATTACAGTCCTTCCTAATCCCATCTTTCATACAGTGCGCAAACAAAACATCTCCACGCAGCAGGAGATGACCGAGGATAATCTCCTGATACTTTGACACCAAAAATCGTCCAAAGTATCAAGATGATTCATCCCCCCAAATCAGATATCACATAGCATGAAAAATATCCATGGAATTTAAATGTGTAAACTCGAGTACACAGATACAATAAAATCAGACGTGCTATCAAACAGTCCTCGTCAGTTTTTATGCATATGTGGTAATCCACAAAATATTAGTTTTAAAAATGATTGTATGGGAATACAAACAGTTAATTAAATCGTTACTTTATATTTTACAATCGCTTTTCTCAGTTACTCTTTAAATTAGTTAGCCTAACCAATTACAAGTCTCGTCCATGCAAATTCCTTATCAGCTACTCGTACATCTGTTCGTCATTTTTCTCGTTCTTGTACCTACATCACAAGACTTAAGGCTCAGTAAGTGATAATTCCTATTATGCAATAATACTACATGTAGTTTCAGTTCTCATCTTTTTCTTATCTTCTTATATTTTACGTTTTAATCATCATTTTTTGTCGTTTTCTTCTTATCTTTTCATCCTTCACATTTTAAATCATCATTTTCGTCCTTTTCTCCTTATCTTTTGTCTTTTGCGTCTTAATTATTATCTTTCATTGGTCGTTTTTTTCATCATTGACCTCCAATATAGCAGCAATGGCATAATCCGAAAGTCTGCTAATCATTAGCCGTTTGTCCCGGGATAATCCAGGGACTTTGCAACAGATATGAGCAACAGTGGCATAATCCGAAAGCTTGCTAGCGACGATGGCATAATCCGAAAGCTCGCTAGCGACCATGTCCACGAAGGACTTAAACGACCTCATGTCATATCGTTGTTGTTCTCTTTTCTTCACTTTATTATGACTTATTATTCGTTCGTTATCGATTTTTTTATTCGTAATTTGTTTCTTCGTTCGCTTATTACTTTTTATGGCTTATGATTCGTCCGTTATTTCTATATGTTTCGTTTGATGCTCGTGAATGCATATAATTTCTGAAAGCATAAATAAACATTCAACGTGCGATTCACTAAAACATGCTATAAGTACTGTAGACATGCTGTAAAAGCAGTAAATAACGAACGTGCGAATAATAACTATAAGCACGCTATTAAAAACAGTAAACAACGAAACATCCTATCAAATACTGTAAACATGCTTGGAAAGCGATAAGCAACAAAACATGCGATTAATAACTATAGACATTCTTTAAAACGGTAAACATCGAAGCATGCTATTTAAAACAGTAAACAACGAAACATGCTATTAAAATTGTAGACATGCTAGTAAAGCGGTAAGCAACG
Source organism: Begonia loranthoides (assembly GCA_022433065.1). Taxonomy (NCBI): domain Eukaryota; kingdom Viridiplantae; phylum Streptophyta; class Magnoliopsida; order Cucurbitales; family Begoniaceae; genus Begonia; species Begonia loranthoides. The sequence goes on along the minus strand of CM039472.1, from coordinate 13,247,233 downwards.
AAACATGCATCTCCAAAACACACACATATCACTTACCTCGATGTGTTGCATTCTCACTTAATTGTTACCTTTCTTCTTTTTAGTACCTTCACAATTTAACAACATTTAATTATTGATCTAATCGCTTTAATCAACTTATTAACCTCACCTTCATTTATATTCTTATTTCTTATACGTCATCTACTCAAGTTTCCTACACGAAACCGCTTCATTAATTACAACCCAACTTAATTAATTAATCTCAATTGATAACGTCTAGAAATTAAGCTTAACATATAGCAGAAACCAACGTAATTTCATCTATGAATTATCAACCCATAAATCAACGTTCAATATTCATATCTGAATTGAGGCATAAAACTATATCACTCCAATTAGTGACTCGAATCCAAAACAAACTAATAACCCAATAATTCACATTACTGAATCGAGTAACAGAACAATAAACTCAGCCCTGTCAATCAAGCTATAACCAAACAACAACTTATTTCACAGGACAATGACAGGTTATCACAGTACATCCAAACGTATAGAGTATATGCTTTATATCTCCTCCAAACAATAACCAACAGCTTATCACATCCAACAAGATCATCCAACCACATCATAAAATTATCAACTAAACATTTCAGACTATGAATTCGAGCAACAGAGTATCGATCCAGATTTCAATCCAACGTACATAGCATCATTACTTTAACAAAACAACATTCTTTTCTAGAGAGCATATGTATTTTCTTTCATTCAACAACAATATTCTGAAATGTAGAACAACTAGCCAACCAACATGCTTCACAGAGTAATAACTAGTTCTTGTCGCTCATCTAAACATAGAGAGCATCTCTTTAATATCTCATCATGATAATAACCAAATGAACAACTTTACATAACATAAATCCAAGTTTTAATCTAACTTACGTAAAATTTTTACTTCACAAAACGTAACAGGTTATCAACCACATGGCAATGAGGCTAAATCCAACATTTTATGCTTTTGGAGACAATCAACAGAGGACGTAAAATCACTAATCAAACATCATAGGACATCAACCAAAGTCTTAACAGAGGACATAATTCAACTAGAATCAAAGATAGAATAACAATCTCATCCAATAAACTCATTTAGAATCCAACAGAGGCAAAATTTACTATTACAAAACACTAAAAGCAGTAGCTACATCCAACATATTCACAGTTGCAGAATCAAACCAACAGAGCATTTTCGTATGCTAGTAATCACCCAATCAAGTTTCTTCATATTATCAGTTAACAACTCCTACATCCAACAATACATCCGAACAGAGAACACCAACCAGATTCATCAATGGAGAACATAATTAAAAACAGAGGAGAAGACCACTACCTACACCTTTCGGCCATCAGCTCCAACTCCAGCTCGACACTTTCCTTCTCTCGACTTCCAGAAGAAAACACACTCGGGTGCCCCTTCCTCGGTTCTATCCTCTCCTCAGAAGGACACTCGGCCTCCAGCTCTCTTCCACCCGAGAGCTCCCTCACAAATTATTCCCCACTGCCCGAGTGTTCTTCTCATGTTTCTGACAGCTTTCTCTCGGCTCTCATCCCTTCTCTGAAGACAAACACTCTGCCACTTCCCAAAAGGCAGAGTGTAGCCCTTCTACATGCCCAACCAGCACACCCGAAGCCCCCTGCCTCCAAGCTGTCCATCACAGCACCACCGACAACACTCCATCAGCTTTTCCAGAGTGTTCCCCACGCTGCTCGCTGAGTTGTCAGTTTTGTCATCGCCGGTTCAAACCCAACAAGCTGGACCCAGGCCTTCGGCCGGTCCAGCACGAACCACCATTTCTCCCCGACGTTCCTCGCAAAATCGCCAACTCCGATCCCCTGAAATCGATCCTAGCCAACAACCAAACGACAAAATGCCAAGGAGGAGGAAGAAATCGACTGGACATACATTGACTCGACGTCGGAAGACCACGCCCGTGGGAGCTCTGATTCTGTGCCCTAACTGCGACCCGTGTCGTCGATCCTCATCGATCATAGCCACTCGTCCTCACGTTGCACGATGACTACCGCCCTGAAGAATCAGCCGGCAAGCTTCATCGTCGAGTCTCTCTCTTTCTCTCAGTAAAATGGCCGAAGGCCAATTGATTCTTCCACACTTTCAATCTTTGAACTAAACCAAGCCACACCACTTGAACTGGTTCTCATTCCCAAATTTTAATTTTAATTTCCTTTAATCCAATCTTTCACTTAATATTCACTTAATCTCTAATAAATCACTCTCTAACCTTTTAATTCCAACAAAACCAATAAATCTCAATTTGTTTTCGTTTTAATCTAAATTATCTTTTTACCCAATTGAATTCTTCTTTAATAATTTAATTAAATCCTTCATTTACTTAAATTATTCCAATTTCAATTCCTGATTTATTCCAAATATCTCTATGTTCTTGGGCAATACCCCGATAATTATCCAATTAATCCAAATACCCTTAATTACTTTTTAATTATTCTTATTAAATTCTGATGTAAAAAGTCAGGGTATTACAAAACATAAAAGAAAACATCCAACAAGGTACCCATTGTAGGCTGAGAGCAAAACATCCACTACACAGGAATGAGCATACAATCCTAATATGTATTTTTCCAACAAGCAAAACAACACTTACAATTATCAATGTTTAATAAATCATCTGCAACCAGTGAACAGAAATGGAAATGGATAACAGACCTAAATCACAGAAAATTATCTTCCCAAAACACGTCTCTTGGCTAGAACCAAACTTAAGAACAAAACGACTTCAGTAGAGTAACATTTCCCACAATGATTAACGACAGATTCCAAACTAGTAAAATAGCAGATTTGAAGTGTATTCCAAGCAGAAATCAATGTAGAACAACAACCCAAAGATTTTATTAATCTAGTTCAGAAGCTTCAGGACAGAATCAAACGGAAATCACAGCCTAGTGTTTGGCATTTCTTTACCGAAATCACAGGCATGGCAAAATTAAGCTCCTCAGTTTAGCGGTTCCATTCTCCCGCGATTCACAGTCGTTCGTTCGCTCGCCTGCCGTCAGTTGAAGTGTTCATCCTTGGCTTGTCTGTCTCGCCGGCTCGCCTCTACCGTCAAAATGCCGAGTCCCGTTTTCACGCTCTTCTGCAAGCAATTCGTCTCTGTCTCGGCCGGAAGGATTGGAGAGAAACATTCTTCTCTATCGAAGGCGACAGAGAGAAAAAAAATAGGAAAACCCTATTACACTTTTTCTCTTTTTTAACTTGCCGCTAAGCCTCCTCTCCCTCTCCTTTCTTTTCTTTTATTTAATTCCCATTCTATTCTTATTTAATTTAAATCTTTCTTTTTCTTTTCTTATTTTAACACTTCTTTCTATTTGTTTTGGGAAAATGATAAATCAACCATCGTGGTTTTAGATTAATGACAAGTCAACCATTGTGGTTTAAATCTTAACAAGTTAACCACTAACATATGAAAAAATGACGAATCTGCCATCGCAGTCACGTTTTCCGTTAGAACGTAGTCGAGATGCTGCGGCGGCGTCCTAGGACGCTGCCGCAGCGTCCTAGGACACCACAGCGGTGTTCTAAGAAACCGCGGCGGCGTTCCGACCAAACCGCGGCGGCAACCTGCATTTTTTAGGGTTAAAAATGTTTGATCACAAATTTGAGTGCTTAAACGATTGATTTAGGGCTAGAAAATGGGGGTCATGGAATAAATTAAATAAATGGTCGTAGATCTCTGAGAGAGCTTCAATTTGATACCTTCTGCGTCGAATTCCGACACTCGTAGCGAAAGCTATGGTCGTTTGAAGTTGAATAGGTAGAAAGTTATTTCATTTATTATATCTATAAATCATATAACTTAACTCCAGATTCCGACTTCTACTTCGATTTTTTTTTTTTCTGAGCTTCGTCCGACAACGTTATAATTCCAATTTAACTTTTCAGTCTCGTTTCTTAAATTAACTTTCCGTTCGTAAATATCTAATTCCACCCATTTGACCAGTTGACCAAATTTACGTATGTGGCTGTTATGCGATAAATCGAGTCAACTTTTCAATGTTATGACCAATTTTAATGCAAAATATTTACACGTGGAATTTCTAAATTAAAAATTTCACAGGTTCTACAGTCACTCTCTAGATTGATCTTCATCGGCGTCAATCTAGCCTTTCACGATTTGAGTATAATAAAATAGAAAACTAAAGATTCCTAACTCTCCTAAATATAAATCTCATGTTTGGGAGTATGGAGAGTTATGATTTACACTCCTTGAATGATGTGGAATCGAGAATTGATTTTGGCAGAGCTTCGTTTCGATTCTCACTTGGTTACTTTGAGCTTTTGAGTATCTTCTATTTATAGAAACTGTGAAGCCAGTCAACCATTTCCATTTTGGTCGACCACCATCCGACCGTTGGAATATATCAGTTGCGTTGTATAGTCGGACCGATCGACCACTTTATCATATCGGTTGACTGCTTCTTCACAATTTATATTTCTTGCTCTACCAACTAATCGATCGTTTCTTCAATCGCAAAACTGGGAAGCAATCTGTTTAATGTTACGGTTGACCATTTCTTCACCGGTTGACTGATTCTTCATATTGCAGAAACTGGCTCGAATCTGTCTTATATTGCAGTCAACCATTTCTTCACTGCTCAACCGCTTAACTGTTGAGCCTTTTGCCTTTTAAAATCGATTCACCAAATCTCAACTGATCGACTGCCTCCTCTGTTTTGTACAATTTTGGTCGACCTCCACACTTCTACAGTTGACCTCTTCTCCTTGAAGCTTCTAAGCCCCAATAATCATACCATAGGCTATATGGATTTAGACAAAGACATTAATATATCTAAATACCCTTATTAGAGGGTATTACCAATAATGATGATCAAGAATATAAGGATAAAAGCATTAAGCATAATTAACTAATAAACAACTTATAATTACAATTAAACCATGCATCATCAAAACAAATGAGTCTAATGACACTTAGGCTAACACTCAATAATTCCTATTTTATTTTCTTATTTATAAAATAAAATTATTTATTTTAACTTTCCTAATTCCAATACTTTATTTAATAATTTTAATATTTTAAATCTTTTGTTAAAATTCTCTAATTGTGATAATATTTAATATATTTAAATTCTCTATTATCACATTATAATTGGTCGTGAAAATTTCCTGGTAGTACATTCCTTCCTCCTTAAACAATTTTGTCTTCAAAATTTGTTCTACGAAAAAATCCTAGATATCTTCTCATTTATAGAAATACCATATTTTTCCCATCAAAGTTTCTACTTCATCCACCTAGAGTCGATATGCCTTCAACATGTTAAATCCTCATGTACTTATTATTATTTTATTACATATAAAACCATCTTTTCTAATAAGTTTAAAGAGTATATAACATTCATAACTCTTTGTAAGGGCATCTAAGAATGTAACATGTAGGGTTAGTAAAATTATTATCCTAAATAATAGTGTGGTTAGCTAAGAACTCATAGTCTCCCAAAACAATTTCCAAAGACTAAGCTCAAATACTTCCACTTATACACAAGTCCCTTCCTTCTAACGTCCTAAAACTGATACTCTTGGTTGCATCATTTGATCCTAAATAGCTTATATCCTCCTACCTATCACTCTAAATTTTGAGTTAACATATTCAATAGCCTCAACTTGCTACATTTAAATGATTTAATACTCTTTAACTCCTAGAGATGTTCTGAAAAAAATACTAAATTTTTACTTCTATCTAACAGGGTGACTTTCTTATCAATACTATGTATTAAATCTAGCAAAACAATTTTAGGAATGCCTTCAGGAAATTTCTAATTTTACTACCTTCAAGCATTTCAGAACTAATTGTTTCTTAATATGCACAAGTTTCTTTCTTTTTTTTTCTCCCCAGTATGCCATCGCTCGGTATAGTACTATTATTCTCTCAAGTCATCATACTACGTTAGCTACCTTGTTATCTACAACTATACCGAGATCCACTCACCCTAACGTTGTTACTATTTTATCCCATAAAATTTCTAGACTTCTAACCTACTTGTATAAAACCACTATTATTATCCTAACATTTAAATTTCTTAGAAAATACTAGTACAAACGAAAATAATTCATTAATAAATAACAACTATCATTTCAATTAGACATACTTATAGTTAAGGAAGCATTCTCATGTGTGAGGCTTGGATTGTCAAGAAGTCTATAGAAATGATTTTAACCCGGGTGCTCTGATACCATTTTGTAAGGCCCTGTAGAGATAAAACGTTTTTTTAACCATAAGCTATGCATTCATAGAAAAATCGCGTATTTAGAAAAACGTACAAGGGATGTCTTAAAGAAAATCTCATTTGAAATCTAAGCATAGTAGAACTCAACATTAATTTAAATATTCTTTTGTACATTTTTAAAACCATGCAGCGAAAGTCTTAACGAAATCTCATGTAAAGTCCAACATAGTAAAACCCATCATTTAAATAAACATAAGCATTTATAAAATGTTTTTACTTAAATCCTAACAACAATAAACGTAACTTTTAATAAAAGACTTCATGACACGTTATTAAAATTCTCCTTTTCTTCAATCCTAACCCACAGATCAATTTCGCTCCAACAACGTTTTAGCTTCACCTGTGAGAATTTCTCTTCAACTGTACTATCAAAATGTTCCTATCATCATGTTTTTCAATAACTCCATCATTACCTACATCACAAAGTTCACCTCTAAGCATAACTTTTAGTAAGATATGTATAACAGAAAACATGACAATGAGATGGAGCATGTAAAAACAGTATCTTTTTCAGTCAACACTCTTTTTCTTTTTTCTTTCACTTTACAGTCCCATCGTCATGGGTAACTCAATCTAGGTGATAGAGTGACACCATTAGGTCCATCTCATAAGTGACAGGCAACTCGAACTCGTACATAATGATTATTTACGTTTATTTAATCTGTCTTTCATTTTTTCTTATCTTTCTTAAAGAAAACATTTTTCGTGAATGCATGAAACATACACGTAACACATATTAACAATCTAACATGCATGAACATAACAGTAAACATATTCTCGATCAACATCTCAATATGAACAATAAGCAGGCAATAATCATATCATCAATCAACAACTCATAGGCATCACATTATATCGTCATCAAAAACATGTCCTCGATCAACAACCAATAGAAATCATATTATCAAATAATATCACAATGTGAATAGCAAATAGTAAATAATAAACAATTGGCATGCATCATATCCTTGAACAATAGTCATAGGCATCACAGATTAACATCATAATTCTACCTTACCCTAGAACTTTGTGATGTAGGCCAAAGGCCAAACACAATCAACATCACTTACCAAAAATCTTTAATGAAAGTTTGATTGTCCTAACACTTCCTCCAATACGCTGAGTTTTCCTTAAATTAAACAAAGAGTTAGTTAATAAAAGAATAAACCCTAAACATTACTCATAGTAAAAAAAAACTTTGAAATTCATAAAGTGGAAAGCCCACCTTGAGGAGCATGAAGAAAGGTTTACCCGAGAGCTTGATAGAATGGTTCTCTCATCCTTGCAGCTCTTTGGGTAAATTTTTGACCTAACGTTTCCTATTTATAGATCCATAAATAGAGAATTTTGCAAGAGAAAATCCCATAAAAATTGTATCTTAATTTTATCTTTTCCTAAAGACTCTAAAAATTGAATTTCAGCTTACAAGTAATCTGGAAAACTAACTATTTAAAATTTGTCTGAGATATAGCAGACGTGCGAATAGCCATTGGGGATGTCTGCTACAACTCTGTCATCCAATGGTCAAGAGCCTCATCAACTTGACTCTTGTATTCACGGTCACTAAAGCAACAGCGGACACCAACACTTCTGCAAAGCCAACGCTTCCATGAAAACTTCAATTTGCAGGTTCGTCCATCAAACGTCGTCTACCGTGTGTGCTTATCTTTTACGAAAATCCCTTCTACAGATGCCAATGCTCCTGTGGATACCAACGTCTCCACGAAATCCATTAAATCCAACGATGACGTTTCACTTCATTCAAAACTTTTCGCGGATACCTTCATTTTTGCAAACGTAAACGCTTCTGCTCTAACACTTCTAAGCATGGTTCACTAAACCAAACGATGCCATTTCCTTCACCTAAATAATAATTACAGACACAAACACAGTCATAAAAGCATCTTTACAAACTTCTTTTCTCTTTTAAATCCTTTAGCCTAGCCAACCACAACATCTATACATGTAAATTCTTCATCAATTGCTCCTTACCTGCTATCCTGATCTCATACATACCTGCATCAACAAGACTTAAACTAATGAGCCAAATGCTCAGCAAGGGATATAAAGTAAAATCTACAATGCACATGCTATTCTCTTTTAAAATCCATTTTCTGTTTTTATTTTTCATTTTCGGTTATCTTTTACGTTTTAGTCTTTTTCTTTGATGCACTCGACCCCGACGACCCTAGTATAGCAGCAATGGATAATTCGATAGCCCAAGTAGCTGTTGACTGGTCCATCCAATACATCCGACCCGACACCTCCATTATAGCGGCAATGGATAATCTGAATTCCTGCTAACCATTGGCTAGTCTATCTCAGTATAGACCAGGGACCTCGCAACTGGCATGAACAGTAATGGCAGAATTCAAAAGCTCTACTAGCGGCAATAGATAATCTAAAAGCGCAACTAGCGGTAGTGCCCACCAAGGGCTTAAATGGCCCCAAACCATATCATTTCCTTTACTCTACTTTACCTTTTATCATTTAACATTTGTTTATTATCTATTCCATTTTACATGGTAAAATGGATATTCCTACAGCCCAAATGATGGTCGTTCACTTTGAGTGATCAGCCCTCTATGAACACCATACACTTAGTATGTGTGAGCATCCATTAAACCATTCTTTAAAACCATACATGAAAATCCTTTTTTGTTTCCTTTTGAAAACCATGATGCATGGTGCTCGTGAAATGTATATTGTTCAATCTCCTCTATATAGGCATCAAACATGCTTAATCTCGTTATCACTATCTTTAACTCAAAACTAATAAACATATCATTAAAAGAACCTATATCTAATAAACATGTAGCAAACATCAATACAATCCTCAATACATTATCACAACCTAAGTTAAAAGTCTATGAAAGCAGTAAACAGTCAACATACAAACCCTAATTCTTGCGATGTAGGGTCCGAATGCCAAAATACACACACATCAACTTACCTGGAATTTGTAACACATTTTAGCACTTTATTCTTCTTCCTTTAATACCTTCAAAGTCAGTAACATTTAATCATTAATAATTCCAGACTTATAATTTGATACCATGCACACCCATTATAACTTTATTCCATATTTCCTTCAACTCCATACTTCCATTAAGTAATAACTGCTTAATCTTTATTCTCACCATTTTCCATACCATTAAAATCACAGGTTATTATCTTCAGTATCAATCCAATATAAATAACCATTTCAATTACATAAGCAGAAACCAATTAACATATTAAACCCAACATATGCACAACTCTCGGCAATAATTAACAGAGGGCATTTATCCATCAAACAGACAACACAGAGAGCCCTAACCATCAACAAAGCATACCATCCGAGGCATTCATAAACCAAACAGAGAACATCCCAACCTAACAGAGCGTATTTCATCACAGAGAGTACCATTAACATCCATCACATTTTCATATTCTACATTTAGCCTTATAATCTCCGTAAGAGAAAAGAAGGATTACCTCATAGTGGAGAACACCCGAAGAGTGCAGCTCACTTGGCTGTTTCTCATCTTCCCTGCTTCCTTTCTTCTTCTTCTTCTAATATAACAGATCCATGTTAACACACATAATCCATGATGCATAAAAGAACATCCCGTTACATGAGAACACCCGAGAGGAGAGAACCAAAGACATCTCCTTTTTTGGTGCACGGACTTTACTAGTTCTCACCAGAGAGTTCCTTTCCCTCTATCTTTCTTTCTCTCGCAACTCTCTCTCACTATCTCTTTCTCACATTCTCACAGTATACCCCCAGCTCTAGAGAGATTTCTCCCTTCAGCACTTTGTCTTTCTATTTCTTCTAGAGAGAATTTTGTCTCTCCTTCTCTTCATCTCTCTCTCTTTTATCTCTTCTACAGGAAACCTCATTCATCTGCATAAACCTAACTGATTGTATGCTTTGTCACCACAAAAGTAGAGCAAGTGGAGGAACCACATTTAACCATTCTCGAGATTATACATTTTCTTGCAATCGGGAAATCGAAATACAATAGGACCGGTCGAGGGTCTGGTCGCAACGCACAGTAGCCCATAGCAACATAAAAACATGTTTTTCATGAAACACTATGAGACTGGTGGATTGTTCCAGTTGACCATGAATTCCTGGTCAACGGCTATAGTCGACCAGAGTAACGCAACTCCACTTTTGCTCAACACGTTAACGTTTCATCCTGCCCTTTTTATTTTCAATTTCTCTTTTATTCAATTAATTCTTTTATTTAATTAATTCCCCTTTTTAATAAATTCCAAATTAATCCTTAATAAAATCTCTCACTTAACACATTCTAATAATTCCATCAATTAAATCTTCCATAATTCATCCAAATAATCCTATTACACGCAATTAATTTTTCAATTATCGTTACTAAATTCTCTTATGGGAAATCGGGGTATTACATTCCTCCCTCCTTATATAAAAATTTTGTCCCCAAAATTTCGCTTCATGTAATTACTTCCCTGACTTAACAACCAATACAACAACTACCATTCTGAACATAAAAGTATCTAAAACAACTTCTTGTCTTATACCCTTACCTGAAACTTCAGAAGAATTTCGCTACTTCTATCTTCGCAATCCATAACGACTTAACAAAATGCTGAATCACACATTTAGAACCTGCGGTTGTTATCTACATTCATTGCAATAGAAGAGCCTTCATCCAAATTGCTCTCCTTTCATCCGCTAGTGAGTGGCAAATCATTGCAACAGGAGTACTTTATTGTGCCTAACACATCTCTTAACCCAACGATACACCTTTCTCAACTATATATTCTGACATCCGAAGAGAAAACTTACAGAAACTTGTACTCATTTCACTTCTTTAACACTTAGACATATCAAAATATCGATTTTGTATGTGACACCACAAGGCACGTGCACTACGTATTGCATCTTCCACGATAGAAAATACCTTTAGTGCATTTTCTATCCCTCAATCAAAAACCGGACAACCTTTGACCAAATGACCCCTTCCATACAGTCAAAACACCGCTCCGAATTAGCAAAACATTATCTGAATTAACTTCTTTTACACTTTTGACACTGCGTAGCTCTTGAAGATTCAACATTTATTTTTAGAAGCCATGGGTCTCCTTGAATACACTCATAATCTCCTCATGATTCACTTCCAATACTGTTCTAATTTGACAAAGTTGAGCGACTCCATCGTCTTTCTAGTCCTGGTCGTACACTCACAATAACTCTCAGAGAAGATTTCTTTAAACTTATCTCTGAACTTCTTAACTTGGAACTTGACACATGTAACATTTTCTTAACTTTCTCTTGCTCTTTGACGTTAGCGTACTCCAACATACTCTTCCATTATTCGAATACAGCCTCCTACACTCATATGATTCAAAATCTTCCCTCCAAAACATGACGGCTCTAGCTGTTGAAGACTTTCATACTTAAAATCTTTGGGATACGTCAACTGTTGGTTTATCCATTCCTTTAATTCCCTACTCTATTCCATTGATTGAATTTGACACTCAAACACATATATCACTCTGCTATTCTTTTCATCTCACAGATCTCCGTGCGGCCTTACTTCTCTTATCATTTTGTCCCAATTCATCTAACACAATTTTGTTAAAACTTCGTGACTTAGGTAACCTCGTCCTATCTTGTTCTCTCACCACTTCATTTCTATTTGACCAATAGAGCCTACTAAACTTCATCCATTGGCGAAACAGAACTTAAACTCAAATCCTCAAAACGTAAGTCCTTTTCACTATTATCAAGGCAGCCTACTTCCAATTAAATGCATACATCTCAGTCCTAGTACCCCCAATCATTTTCCTACAGTACACCATCCTTTTATATCTTACTCCTTTGGACTTTTGCTGGCAACATGACCAATCTTGCCACATTATGAGTATTGATGAGATCTAGCCATGCATTTCCCTTATGACCTTTCTTACACTTTGGGTATTGATTTCCTTGTTGGCTTCCTTCTTCAAGGAATTTCTTTACTCCTTTGGAAGTGTCATCTCTTTCTCGTAAGTGTGGCTAGAAGTGTCATCATCTTGTTTCGAGAATCGATTTTCTACTTCATAGATGTCAAGAGCCTTTGATACAACCTTCGCATAGGCCATATCTTGAACACCGGATATCTTAACACCTCCATAAACCTCCGCCTCAAGTTCTTGCACAAACTGTGTACCTTATGCTCATTACTTTTCACCAGATGTGAGACAAACCATGACAAGGGTTCAAACTTGTACACATACTCCATAACTATTGCTTCCAGCTGAAGCTGAGTAAATTCTACCAGCTTACTTGTCCTTATCTTGCGGTTGAAATACTTGTCATGAAAACTCTCTTGAATTCTATTCGCGTTATCGTAGTCATATTATTAGTTATCTTCATTGAGTTCCACCCGAGATGGAGAACTTAAACCAAATCCAATGGAGATCCTATCATCCATTCTAAATTTCTCCTGACTTAACCAAACACCAGGATATTATTCTCGACACAACCTAGGTTATAACCCATCATGATAAACAGTGAGTATCTTAACCATCTCAAAATTAACCATCAATATTAATCAAAACTAGTCATACAACATACTAGATTTTCTGAATTTCTAGTTCATGATTGGAATCTAGCCTATGCAAGATGCAGTAATTAATCGGTTTCACATTTTTAATCAAAATAGATTTCTTATCTCTATTTAAGGCAGATTCCTAGCCCTAACAATGTGGATAGTGATCACTGTATCAAATACTTAACTATCTGCCATTAAAGGTCCAAGACACTCTCTCTACAATTTTTTAACAATCCTGATTGAGTGGATAAACAATTAACTAACTAATTATCATCCCCATAATTCAGCTTAGTCCATAGTCCTCAATGCTCTTCCTTCCCATAATAAATCCACCCTCTACCTAACTCTTTGCAACGTGGGCGAGCTTGCCAAATTGTCTACTTAATTTAGTTGATGCAGAATTTTCTATTTACCTACCACCTTTCCAACTTATAAAAATTTGGGCAAAGTCTCCCCTGTTTTTTTACTCCCCCAAAGCTAATTCCTACACTCAAATCCCAGCAGTTTCAGTATCGTCTATCTTTTATCATATCCATCATTCACTTTGATCCAAAATAAAGTATTTACATCCCAACGTAATCAAAATCAATTGAACATGCACCCTTCTAATCCCCTTGACCACCATGGCCATTCTTCTCATCATTGTTGGCACGTGCACGTCTCTTCTTCCTCCCTTGATTCATTCTCATCCTCTAGCCATGATACCCTTTTCATCGCAAGACAAAAACACTTAGATTAGAAAACAAAACTATTTACATACTTATAGTTGATGGAGTATTTCCACGTCGAAACTTGTGGTAGTTGACAGTTTACAGAATCAGTTTTGAAACTCAAGTGCTCTGATACCAACTGTAACAACCCGTAACTTCTATCCTTTGAAAACGTGTAAAAATTTAAAAACTTTTGATAACATCTTTCTTTTATAAATACAGCGAAGAATTTTCGTTCTAAAAAACCTTTTTCTTAAAACCTTTTGGAAAATGTAGCGGAAGCATAAAAAAAATCATTTAAAATACAATAAATAAACATTTTACTTTATGTTTACACAACTCTTTACCTTTTAAATCCTTTAGCATAGTCAGCCACAAGATCCGCACGTCCAAATCCTTCATCAACTACTCCTTACCTGTTCTACTGATCTCATACATGCCTACATCAACAAAACCTAAACTAATGAGCCTAATGCTCAGTAAGTGATATAAAGTAAAATCTATAATGCACATACTATGCTCTTTTAAAATCCATTTTTCTGTTTTCTGTTTCTGTTTTTATTTTCCTTTATCTTTTACGTTTTAGTATTTTTCTTTAATGCACCCAACCCCGACGCCTCCAGTATAGCAGCAATGGATAATCAGAAAGGCCAACTAGCCGTTGACCAATCTGTCTAATGCATTCGACACTACACCTCCATTATAGTGGCAATGGATAATCTGAAATCCTACTAACCATTGATTAGTCTATCTCGGTATATTCCAGGGACCTCGCAACCAGTATGAGTGGTAATGGAAGAATTTGAAATCTTTGCTAGCAGCAATGGATAATCCGAAAACCCAACTAGAGGCCGTGCCCACCAAGGGCTTAAATGGCCCCACACCATACCGTTACCTTTACTTTACTTTACCTTTTATCATTTAACATTTGTTTATCATCTATTTCTATAATATCCCAAATTTTTGTAGTGTTAAGCATAGAAATTAAGTAATAATTATGGTGTATTAGGAGTGAAATGGATAATTAAAGTATTGGTCAAGCGAAAATACATTTGAAAAATAGTGAACTACATGTTGAGAATAATAGAGTTGATAATATTCAAAGATATATTATGTTTAGTAAAGAATAAAGTGGAGGAGATATGGGCAATATACCTTTATGTATGAAAGGATAAATTTAAGGATAGTTTGGATGAATTGAAGTAGTGTGTTTTATTAAGGATATATATCTATATCTATATATATATATATATATATATATATATATATATAATTGGAGAGGAATATATCTATATAATAGAAGATGAAGAAATATGTGGTGGTTGATCTGTGGAATGATTGGCGGTTGATCGATTCGGAAGGAGAGGATCGACCGACAATTCACCTAATAAATATTATGGATTTACAGTCGATCATCCACTAAGGCGACGATTGACCGATGATGATGGAAACTGTAAATACATGGATTAGCAGTTGATCATCCAAAGGAATCGATCGACTGGCATAATCGACCATAAATTTGGAAAACAGAATATGCGGCTGATTGATTGAATTGGCGGTCGATCATGGATGAGGAATTGATCAACTGACGATCTAGAAAGTTGCCTAAAATGATAATCGTCACCTAGAAATTCATGGGGTGGATGCTTGACGCTTCAAGGAATTCTCAAACGTCCCTCTCTTTGGCTCTACACCTTCGTGTGGATGTTGAAGAGGTGCTGTGGTATGGTCTATAAATAAAAGATGAGTGTAAGTTGCAAGAAGTTTTGTACAATGGTCGTGAGGTTATGAGTTTTTGGAGTAAGAGAGAGAACTGCTAGCTGTAAGTTTTGAGAGAAAGAAAGTGCGCAAGGATTTGAGAGGGCAATTCTGTGAGGGTCTGTAATTGTGAGGAGCTGCAGTGATTTTCATGGAAATTTAGAGAGAGATAGAGCAGTGAGTGAGATGTAGTCTGAATGTGGATGAAGGTCTGGAAGAAAGAATAACAGTGAGAGAATGAAATTTTGGAGAAATTCCAGGTTGTTCTCTGTTTCTTGGATGTTTCAAGTATGAAACTCTCTCCTGAATACAAGATAGTGGTTTTTTTTTTATGTATTGTCTGATGATAATTATGTTGGTTAGTTACTAATAATTCTAAGGATGCTCTTGTTAGTGGATAGAGGATAGGTTTTTGGATTTATTATTATTACCAGCATGTTGTGATAATTCATGCATATGGGTTCACTATTGAGTGATTTTAATTGTTGCACACTGTTGGATTGAATTCGGTTTCATTAAGTTGATGGATATATTCAACCATGTGTTATAGAAACTACTTAGATAAAACACGCCACTATGAATACTTTATTGGTTAAAGTTCTGATTAGTTTAAAGATCTATCAATACTGTTGTGGTTAATTGGATTGTCGAATAAGGAGGAAAATTGTACTTTGTTGTTGTTAGAAATTAAGTAATGAAAAGCATGAATAAATTTATGCTACTATTTTGATATGGATTTGATATGGACGTGATTAGGACCTTGTTCTATTTGTTAGAAGTATTGATCATGTTAGTTAAAGGTAAGGTTCTATTGGTATTAGTGTTGTTGTAGTTTATTAAGAAAATGTTGAATATCCTATTATATTGGGCTTTGAGTGTTAAGAGATTTAAGCTGGATGTTCTACGTTGTTGTTGTCTTTAATCATGTTATGGAATGGAGTGGAATATGTAAATGAATAAACATAATTGAACAAAATGAATAAACGTAAATAGGTGTTTAGAGATGTGGGTTTTTGAGTTGGTCGCTTAGGTGTGTACTACGGGATGGTCACCTTGTGCATAAGCCTCTCTACCTTGTCAAGTTGATATCTCTAACACTTTGATGGGTAACTGGAACTAAAGGAAAATGGAAATGTAACAAAGTTAAACGGAATAAATGTAAATAACTATTTTTGTGGTCCGATAGGTTAAGCCCAGCATAGGAACCAAAGATTAGTAAATAGATGTTTTTGTGGTCTTGTTGGTTATGCCTGGCATAGAAACAAAAGAAATTACAGTAAAAGGCTAAAGAAACTAATATGTAAAGATAAACTAAAACAAAAAAGAAAATAGAAACTTCATACGAACTTTAAAAGCTGTATGTGTATTTCTTGTTTTATGTTTATACCGCTTACTGAGCTTTAGGCTCATAATTAGGTCCTGTGATGTAGATAAAGAGCCAATAATTAGATAAAGCTTGTTGATGATGCAGCTGATGGAGTGTTGCCGGGTTGAGCTATTTATGCTATTGGTAATGTTGACCTTGGTGGGTTATGGCTCAGGAAATGGTTTTTAATGTGCTAAGTATTTCAATTGTTTTAAATAATGTTTAATTGAGACAATTGTTTTAAGTAGTTTTTCAAGTATCAATGTTGGTTTACTTTGAATGTTTCCAACTAGTAAATTGTATGGTTTTATAAGGTTAATACTTCCGCTTTTTTTTACTCTGGTATTCCCTCACATGGGTGTTTTAAAGGATCAAAAATTTTATACTATAAAAATGTGATGGGATGTTACAGTTTCGTTTTCCATGGTAAAATGGATATTCCTACCACCCAAATGAGGGTCGTTCACTTTGGGTGATCAGTCCTCCATGAACACTGTACACTTAATATGTGTGAGCATCCATTAAACCATTCTTTAAAACCATGCATGATAATCCATTTTCGTATCGTTTTGAAAACCGTGATGCATGATGCTCGTGAATGCATACTGTTCAATCTCCTCTATATAGGCCTCAAACATGCTTAATTTCATTATCACTATCTTTAACTCAAAACTAATAAACATATCATTAAAAGAACCTATATCAAATAGACACGCAACAAACATCAAAACAATCCTCAAAACATGATCACAACCTAACTTAAAAGTCTATGAAAGTAGTAAAGGGTCAACATACAAACCCTAATTCTTGCGATGTAGGGCACAAAGGTCAAAACACATACACATCAACTTACTGGAGTCTGTAACGTGTTTTAACACTTTATTCTTCTTCCTTTAATACCATCAAAGTCAATAACATTTAACCATTAATAATTCCAGACTTATAATTTGATACCATGCACACCCATTATAACTTTATTCCATATTTCCTTCAACTCCATGCTTTCATTAAGTATTAACCGCTTAATCTTTATTCTCACCATTTTCCATACCATTAAAATCACAGGTTATTATCTTCCGTATCAACCCAATATAAATAACCATTTCAATTCCATAAGTAGAAGCAAATTAATAGATTAAACCTAACATATTCGCAACTCTCGACAATAATTAACAGAGGGCATTTATCCATCAAACAGACAACATAGAGAGCCCTAACCATCCAAGCATACCATTTGAGCAATTCATAAACTGAACAGAGAACATCCCAACCTAACAAAGTGTATTACATCACAAGGAGCACCATTAACATCCATCGCATTTTCATATTCTACATTTAACCTTATAATCTCCATAAGAGAAATGAAGGATTACCTCGCAGTAAAGAACACCCGAAGACAGCAGCTCAGTTTCTCCTCTTCCCAGCTTGTTTTCTTCTTCTTCTTCTTCTAATATAACAAATCCATGTTAACACACATAATTCATAATGCATAAAAGAACATCCTGTTACCTAAGAACACCCGAGAGGAGGGAACCAAAGACAGCTCCTTTTCTATTGCTCGGTCCTTACTGCTTCTCACCAGAGAGTTGCTTCCCCTCTGTCTTTCTTTCTCTCGCAACTCTCTCTCGCTTTCTCTTTCTCATGTTCTCAAAGTGCACCACAAGCTCTAGAGAGCTCTCTCCCTTCGGCACTTTATCTTTCTATTTCTTCCAGAGAGCATTTTGTCTCTCCTTTTCTTCATCTCTCTCTTTTATCTTTTCTCTAGTAAACCTCACTCATGTCCATAAACCTAACCACTCGTATGCTTTTGCCACCACAAAAGTAGAGCATGTGGAGGAACAACATTTAACCATTCTCGAGATTATACATTTTCTAGCAATTTGGAAATCAAAATATAGTTGGACCGGTCAAGGGTCTAGTCGCAACGTACAGTAGCCCACAGCAACTTAAAAGCATGTTTTTCATGAAACACCTTGGGACCAGTCGACTGTTCAAGTCGGCCCCGAATTCCTAGTCGATGGCTACAGTCGACCGGAGTAACGCGACTCCGCTTCTGCTCAAAACGTCAACATTTCATCCCACCCTTTTTATTTTCAGTTTCTCTTTTATTTAATTAATCTCCATTTTTTATCTATTCCCAATTAATCCTTAATCAAATTTCTCACTTAACCCATTCTAATAATTCCATCAAATAAATCTTCCATAATTGATCCAAATAATCCTATTACACCCAATTAATTTTCCAACTATCCTTACTAAATTTCATTAGTAGAAATCAGGGTATTACATCATTCATAGGGGAACTCGGGTGGTCAGTTTGGTGGAGCAACTTATGTTGGTGGGCAATCAAGCCCTTATATTTGTGATACTTGTGGTCAACTTGGACACTTAAGGTGAAACTATCTTGCAAATCAGAGACCTTCTTAGACTAACTCTGCACCCACTAAGATAATTTCCTCTAGACATGATTTTGGAGCTAGCTGAGGGTTTCCTATACAAGGTCAGTATGCTCATTTTGGACCCAAGTGCTCATCATGCAATGGTTCTTCCACAGTTACATCGTTGGTATCATGCCCATCACCTACATCACAGGATAAAACAATGAGCCTAACACTCAGAAGGGAATATAATGAAATGCAATGCTCAATGCGTGCTTTTGCAGTCTGTCTCAGAAAAGAACCTATCTTTTATGTCTTTGCCTTTACATTTTGTTTGTCAGAGAAAGGACACATCCTATGGTCCATGTGGGCTTAACCATCACTCCATCCCTATGTGGGACGAGCTGTATTCATTAGGGTTGTTACCACCTAGGACCATCACCAATCTCTTCTATTTGAATGTTCGGGATTTCTGGTATAGAAGAAAGGATACATCCTATAGTCCATGTGAGCTTAACCATCATCCATCTATACGTGAGATGAGCTGTATCCATTAAGGGTGTTACCACCTAGGACCACCACCTATTAGTAAACTTAAGGTGGAACCATCGTTGTTTTAGGCATCTCACACGGTCTAGGATGATCAGCTCTTCCCAGTGATCAGCCGGTATGCCACTGAAAAATGGTTTCTAGAAAATAGCGTGGAACTTGTAATACCTGGAATTAAGCTTCGACTACGAATAATAGTAATTGTGAATTTTGGGATGATTTTATTATGAAATGTAATACCCCAATTTTTTGTAATGAGGTTTAGTAAGAATAATTAAGAATTTCATTGGATGATAGTATTGATGTTGGAGAATAATTAGAGTTAATGTGGGATATGTATAGTGATTAAATTGTAATTGGTGGATTAATTAAGGTATAAAGTTAAGTAGGAGGGATTATTAATTTAATTAAGATACAATATAGAGGAGAGAAGAAAGCAGTTTTTAGGCAAAAATGTAAGAAGAAATAAGGCAGAGGTGAAATTATAAGGTAGTGGCGTTTTGGTGTGGGAGAGGTCGAGCACGAAGATGAAAAGTCAAAATTTATGTGGGAAAGGTCGACCATATGCTTGACCTTAAAATTTAGAAATCAGTTTTCTAGTAGCGGAAATTTTCTCCCGATAGATTAGCCTTGATTCTCCCAAAATGATAATATTATACATGTGGAAATTTTGGATTGGGCAACCTCCTCATGGTTGGTGAGTCGTTGTATCACAGAGGCTTCCCTGGGAAGCCTCTCCTCTACTGATAAAACGTGAAGGCAGAGGGGTGCTCTTGTTATAGGTTTTTACAGAGAGTAGAAAGAGAGTGCAAGAGAGAAGGGAAGGGAAAGAGAGAAAGGAGTGGAGCGCTATATGATAAGCACTTTGGAGGAAGTGCCGAGTGAAGAAATAAGAAGAAAGGAAGAGATAGAGAGGGAGAAAGACTCTTTGGAGAAGCTGGAGCCCAAGAGGAGAAAAGAAGAAAAAGCCAAGGAGAGTTTTTGTCTACAGGTAATGCACATAATTCTTCTCTGTTTATTGTTGCTCAATAAAATGCTCTAAGATTAATGTTCTGAATGATTTGAGTTATGTTATTATCCACGTAGAGGGCCAAGAGAGAGAAACATAGGAAGGAGAAATAGATATAGAGAGAGATAAAGAAGCAGAGAAGAGGAAGAAAGAAGAAAAAGAAGGGGGAAGCTCTCTGGTGCTTCTGGTATGCTGACTCTTTTATGGTTTTTTAAGGCTGGGGTTTTGTCAAATAATTAATATGTCGTAATGGTTTTGCTTAGTTACTGCTTGGATAAAGGAAAAGAAATGTTGTGTTGGTTTGATTATTGTTATAGCCTCTAGAAAATGCTATTTCTGTGTTTAAGTTAGACTTTGTCGAAGAGTGTTTTGGTTATATGTTCTCTATGATAAGTAGAAGATAAATGGATGGTGTGTTGATAATAAACCCTGTGTTCATACAACTTTTGTGAATTCATCTGAAACTGTCTTTGTTTTCTTGGTAATGCTCTTCCTTTATTGTTGGATTTTAATTCGAAGCTATGGTGTTATTGGAAGTCATTACTACTTGTTATAGGAATCGAGGATTTCTCAGATTGTATAATGCTCACTGGATGTTGTTGAGATGTATAGGTTTGTTTGGTATTTCTGGTTTTATTTTTTTGGAAATAGTTTAAGGAAATTTATGTAGTTGGAAGTTCTGCTAGTTGGATATGAGGATTTATTATTGAGAAGCTATTATGGTTAATGAGTTTTTAAGATATGGGGTTGTGATTAGTTTGGGGTTGATGGAAGCCTTTATGCGCATGTATGAGAAAGTACAATTTTGTAAATGTTTATTAATGATTAAATGTTATTTGTTGTGAAGGTATTGTGAAGGTTAAACCAGAGTGCTGAATGTTTTAAGGATGCAAGGTAGGTGATATTGTATGCGTTTTGGTCTTTGGGGCCTACTTCGCAAGAATTAGGATTTGTATGTTGACTGTTTAGTGTTTTCATATAATATTAAGATAGTGATCATGTTTCGACGATTGTATTGCTGCTTGATGCGTGTTTATTATAATTAAGTTCTTTTAATGATGTGTTTATAGATTTAAGTAAAGATATTGAGATTGATCATGCTTGAAGATTATATGATGTTGGTATGATCATGTTTTGAAGATTATATTGATATTAATCATGCTTTGAGGACATAGAATTATTTGCATTCACGAGCATTCACACATCATGGTTTTCCAAATGAAACAAAAATGGTTTTCATGCATGATTTTTAAAAAGGAAATGGAAATTAAATATGAATAAATGTAAAGAAAATGAGAAAGATAAGAGTCAAGATAAATGTGTAAAGAAAATGAAAGGGGTTTGAGTCGGCCTAAGTTCACTACTCATTCATGAAATGTTAACAAAAAAGAAAAATAAGTTCATCATGATGGCCTAAGTTCACAATCATGATTCCGTTTGCGGTATAAGTTCATCACGATGGACTAAGTTCACCATCATGATTCTGCTAGCAGAAAGGAAACGGTAAAGTGCACTATGATGGCCTAAGTTCACCATCATGATGTAAGTTCACCGTTTGCGATATAAGTTCACTATTCAACAGCATAGTACAAGTTCACCGCAAGGGCCTAAGTTCACCTAACACAGCCTAAGTTCACTGTGAGAAGTAAAGTTCAAAGGTTAAGAAAAGATAACGATAAATAAAAACAAAAACTGCATACGGATTTTAAAAGCTGCATGGCATGTGCATGTTTTAGTTTATATCGCTTACTGAGCCTTACGTTCATAGTTTAAGTCTTGTGATGTAGGTATACGTTTGAGGTCAGGATGATGAATAAGTTAAGGAGCAGTTAATGAAGGACTTGCACGCGCGGATCTTGAGGCTGGCTAGGCTAAAGGGATTTAATGAAAAACGGTTTGTAAAGGTTTTGTAAAGAAATTTAATTGTAAAATAAAAAGGTTTATTTATTATATTTTTTAAATGTTGTGTTTTATTATAAAGTCTTCCGCTGTATTTATAAAAGAAAAATGCCTTCAAAATGATTTAAATTGAAAAGAAAAAGTTTTAAGCTTATGCGTTTTCTAAAAATGCCACATTTTAAATGTAAGAAAAATCGGGTCGCTACAGAGTCGGTCAATGATTTGATCGACCGCCTGCAAAATCTGATTTTTCCTCATTGTCTCGGTAGATCAATTGATCGACCGCCTTGCCGTGAATTTTCCACGGTCGATCACTGATTGATCGATTCCACTCTCTAAATTCTGCATCAAATCTACCATCTTCACTTCAATTATTTTTCTTAATTAATTTAATTTACACTACTTCTAACTAGATTTTATACCTTAATTAATCCAACAATACTTCTATCTTAATTTTCACACTCAATTAAATTGGATTATGTCGGGTGTACCATTCACTTTTATGTAATGCATTTCCCTTTATCAAAACATATATTCCACAAAATTCTTTACATTATACATGGAGGGATTTATCCGAGTATTACATTCTCCCCTCCTTAACAAAACTTTGTCCTCAAAATTTAGCTAATAAAATAGCTCTGGATACTTGGCCTCCATGTCTTCTTTTCTCTCCCACGTAGCCTCCTTAGCTGAGTGATTTTGCCATAACACCTTGAGTAGAGGAATACGCTTGCGTCGAAGTTCTTTAACTCTTGAATATAGAATTTGAATCGGTCTTTCTTTGTAACTTAAATTTGATTGAACTTCCCCATCATCAGGAGTTACCATTTGAATTGAATCCCCAAGGTATTTCTTTAGCATGGATACATGAAACACATTATGTACACCCTCCCTAAAGATTGGCAGTTGCAACTGATACACCACCTTCTTGATTCTTTTTGTGATTGGAAAATGGTCAATGTACCTCAGGCTTAGTTTCCCTTTCTTTTCAAATCGCATGACTCCCTTGAAAGGTAATATTTTTAGGAACACTAAGTATCTTCGTTGAACTCCAAGTCCCGTCAATGGTGATCGGTGTAGCTTTTCTGCCGACTTTGAGCGACCAACATTCTTTGATGGATAGTTACAACTGATTCGGTAGTTTGCTGTATAATATCTGGCACATAAAATTCAACTTCTCCTGCCTCGCTCCAATACAATGGGGATTTCCACTTTCTATCATACAATGCCTCATAAGGTGTCATTCTGATTGTAGCCTAGAAGCAATTATTGTAGGCAAACTCAACCAAAGGCAACATCTTCCCCCATCTGATCTCAAATTCTAACACGCAAGTGTACAACATGTCTTCCAGGATTTGAATTGTCCGTTCGCTCTGGCCATCAGTCTGGGTATGAAAGGAAGTGCTAAATTTTAAGTCTGTGCCCATAGCCGTGTTTAAACTCTTCTAGAATGCAGAAGTGAACCACAGATCCTGATCAGATATGATTGACACTAGAACTCCATGCAACCGTACGATTTCTTTAATATATAGATCTGTGAAATGGTTCATCTTGTACGTCATCTTCACTAGTAAGAAATGGGCAACTTTGGTTAACCTATTAACAATGACCCAAATGGAATCGTGCCCTTTCATAGTCTTGGATAATCCGGTGACAAAGTCCACAGTAATGTGCTCCCATTTCTATTTTCGGTTGTAGCATTCCACCTGGCCTTTGGTGTTCTGCCTTTGGTGTTCTGCCTTTACCTGTTGGCATACATGACACAATGCCACATACTGAGCAATATCATGCTTCCTTACTGGCCAAAAATAATGCACTTTGTGATCCTTATACATCTTGTTGTATCCAGGATGGATAGAAAAGATTGAAGAATGAGCTACTCATAGGATAGTCAACCGCAATTCTTAATTGTTGGGTACATACCATCTGTTCTTGAACTTTACAATTCCGTCAATAAATATAGAATAATCCCGATACTTCTCCAGAGTTAGGTTCAACTTAAAATCTTTGCATTGACTATCTTCCTATTGGGCCTCTTTAATCCTCTCAAGTATTGTGGGCTTCAGTGTTAGTTTTGATAGAAGAGTGGTTGGCTGCATTGGACCCATTTGCATATCTAGCTCTTGAACATCCTTCGAAAGTCCTATGGGCATTTCTTCACTTATCATACTCATAATTGCACCCTTTTGGCTTAGAGCGTCAGCTACTACGTTGGCTTTCCTAGGATGATACTTGATTTCGTAATCTTAGTCTTTAACAAACTCTAGCCATCGTCGTTGCCTCATGTTCAATTCTTTCTGAGTAAAAATGTACTTTAAGCTTTTATGATCTATAAAGATTTCACACTGCTGTCCGTACAAGTAATGCCTCCATATTTTAAGCATAAATACCACTATAGCGAGTTCTAGATCATGGGTGGGATACTTAGTCTCGTGCGGTTTTAGTTGTCTTAAAGCATACACAATCACCTTTCCGTTCTGCATAAGTACGCCACACAAACAGCTTTTGGATGCATCATAATAAACACAATAATCACCTTCTTCCTCAGGCAGGGCCAAGATCGGTGCTAAAGTTAATCGGTGCTTCAATTCTTGAAAGCTCTTTTCACACTCACTTGACCACCAGAATCGTACATTTTTCTTTGTTAAATTGGTAAAAGACAGAGTAATTTTAGAAAATGCGCTTATAAACCGTCTGTAGTATCCGCAAGCCCAAGGAAACTTCTTACATCACCCATGTTTTACGGTTGTGCCCAATCAATGACTGCTTGGATTTTTTGTGGATCGACTACAATACCATTCATAGAAATTACATGGCCGAGGAAACTGACTTCATTTAGCCAAAATTTGCACTTTGAGAACTTGCATTTAATTGATGTCACTCCAAAATAGACAAGGCAATGTTTAGATGTTCATTGTGCTCCTCTTCTGAATGAGAATAAATCATAATATCGTCAATGAATACAATGATTAACTTGTCCATAAATGTAACGTCCCGCATTTTTAAAACCTTTTATTTCTTATATTTAGTTACAAATTTTTTTTCTTTTTCTTTATTCTTTAAAACATGTGCAATTAAACTCTATTAGAGTAAAATAAGCTGAAATCATTTCAAAACATAGTTTAACAACATTCCATCATTTTACAAATATTACTGAAATCAAACCATTATTTAAACCAACCCTTTTATTTTCTTTGAGCCATAACGCATCAGGTCGAATCTGGTTGATAACCCAAGATCTCAACTGGCAATGCTTCCGCCTTCGCATTGACATCAATATAATCATCTGCATCACGGGTAAGAAAATGAGTCTAATGCTCAGCAATAAATATAATGTATGCTTATGCTCATGTTTATGTAGTCGTTCGCCAAAAATAGAACCTATCTTTTCTATCTTTTCAATTTCTTTACATTTCCTTTACGTTTCATTACCAGAGAAAGGATATATCTACTGGTCAGTGTAGACTAATCGACTCCAACCACTACATGAGTGGAGTTTTACATCTGGGGTGTTCCCACCTACGACCATCACCAATCTCTGTCTTTTCTGACGTCGAGGACTAAGAGCAGGGATATATCTGTTGGTTGGTGTGGACTAACCGACTCCAACCTCTACATGAGTGGAGTGTTCCATCTGGGGTGTTCCCACGTACGACCGTCACCCTAACTCCCAAACCCCCACATGCTCATTTAAGTTTATTGGTTCATTCTTATTTATCTTGCTATGCATATGTCACATTTTCATAAGTCCTAGCATGATGCATGAATGCCAGTTCATATCAATTTCATAACAGTCCTTGAAGTATACAATCCACCAAATATATAAATGAAATGAAAGCAGTCCACTATAATTCATGTTCAGTAATAATTTCAGCAATAATTCTAACAATAATTTCAACAATAGGCAGAAATCAATCAAAGCAGAATTTAACAAACAATCCCATGATGTAGTGCCTCCACTGGCCATCACATCTTATTTCTTACCTCTTGAAAAACTTTCTCGCGGTCCTTAGCACATTTAGCTCTTTATCATTTTTCATGTTAATACCTTCAAAATAATTATCATTTATTTATTAATATATTTATCAATTATAAATCCTAACTTTGATATCGTTATTCCATTTATTCATTTAATAATTCATTTCACATTTTTCGTCCAATTATTTTCATCGACCAATTAACCAATAATTATCCATTAATAACTAACCAACGAATTTCCGTAAACTTTAATGCTTAACAAATCTCAAATTCTTATTCATTATGTAGTAAAATTGCTTAGTCCAAAATAATACTCAATTACTTAACCATTTTCATTGCTTTCAACTTAACAGCTTTATATCATCCATCAACTTAAGGCATGTATACAATAGAAAATGACTAGAGAACAATTTCAATATCCTTAATTTCCTTTGTTGCCTTTTACTTTCCTTCACTGTCTATTATCCAATATTCCACTGCAGTTCAACAACAATCATCAACAAAACAATCAACAGTTCCTCATCACCAACAGAAATCCTGACAATATCCAAGAAGCATAAATTAAACATATACTAAAATTGTAAATCAACAGAGAGCATCATAACAACCCTTAACCTAACATAATTTCTCAAGGTAATAATCTCAATCCCAAAGTAACAAATTCAGTAGCATAATTCCAAAATAACAGGTCGTTTATTCATTAATCACAGTAGTATGTCCAACCCAAACAAAATATTCCAACCCTCAGAGGCTAACCAAACAGCAGTAACGTCCATCACACTATTATTTCCTATTTCGTATTCTCATACAATCCATAAAGAAAAACATTGAATACATGCCGAGTCCAAGAAAGCAGAGAACCAAAGCCTTCCATCAAACTCCGTTCTTTAATCATTTTCCTTTCAAGAACACTCAACATGAAGAACACCGGAAGCAGGCCTTCTCTCTCTCAGCCTCAGCTTAAAATTCACTAGAGAGGAGTTCTGTCATTTTATTCACCACTTTAGAACAATTCCAAACACCCGCAGTGCTTCTCCCCATGCATACCCAAGCATTGCCATACCTATATAGGTAGATAAGACTTCCCAAGGACGTAAGGTTGTTGAGAAAATCACCCAAATTGAAGGAGGTGGTCGAATGTAGATCGGCCATGTGGAAAGGAGTATCTTGAAATATCGAGCCGGCCAAAACACAATTCGTGAACCGGGTTCACAACAGAATCGATCAAACATAGGCAGCAAAGAAATTGATCACAGCCAGATCCAATCTCATCAATTCGTCCTGTCAATCACAGCTGCAAATCCAAGCATTCCAAACGTAGTAGCACCCAATAACAAAGGAATCAACCATGACTTACCTCGGCTCAGAAATTCGCAGCCTCACCGAGAGCTCCGATCCAGAGCCCTAGACACCCCGCTACCGCAAGCCCGAAATCGTACGTCATTCGTCAGACAACGCACATGCTAGACATCATCTTGAACACCCGAGCCCAAGCTCCCACATGCCCACCTCCCTCTCACATCACCCTTCTCTCTCGATCGCTCTCTCTTCCTATCTCGATCGCTCTCTCTCTGTTCTTTCGCAAAAATGCCCACGGACCAAACCAATTTTTCCCCCTCTTTTGATTTCCAGCAGGACCAGCAGATAGCATGGACTGGTCCGGCTGAACCGGTTCAGCCTTCACTTCCCCCCTTTAATTTTCTTTATTTTATTTCCTCACTTAATCTCCATTTAATTATCCTCTTACATTTTAATTCCAATTAATCCCACCTTCTTTTCTCCTTTTAGCCAAGAACTAGGCCACTCACTTATTTCTAGACCGAGCCAAAACAAATCGGTTCATCCCATATTTATCCCTTTTGTTTTATCCCATTTTTCGATCGATATTTACGACCAATCACTCAATCGAAATTCAAAATTATAATCTGTAACGCATTTTGGTCGAGTTTCCCAACCTCACTTTCGTCTTTGGCTCGATCAAAAATCTCAATTTGATTATGAACTACATTTTGGTCAAGTTTCCTGACCATGGTATTGACCGCAATCCAACCGAAAAGCCACAGCATCCCATGAAAAAATTGCCCAAAATCACCAAAATTCATAATTACCATTATTTTTTAATTTAGATTAAATTCTGGGATATTACAAGAAAATTCTTAAAAATTTGGTTCATCAAGTCCATGAATGCCATTGGAGCGTTGGTTAACCCAAACAACATTACGAGAAATTCATAGTGCCTATATCTTATTCAGAATGGTTTCTTTGGAATATCGTCTGGTTTAACCTTCAGCTTATAATATTGCGAAAGAAGATCAATCTTTGAAAACACGCAAGCACCATGTAGCTGATCGAACAAATCATCAATCATGGGCAAAGGATATCTGTTCTTGACCGTCACTTTGTTCAGCTCATGATAATCTATGCACATCCTTATTGATCCATCCTTTTTCTTCACAAACAAGATCGGTGCTCTCTAAGGCGACAAGCTAGGACGAATAAACCATTTGCTGATTAGCTCCTCCAATTGGATTTTTAACTTGTACAATTCTTTCGGTGCCATTCTATAAGGATTTTTTTAGATAGGTTTAGTGCCAAGATGTAATTTGATCACGAACTCGATTTCCCTGTTAGGCGGTAATCTAGGGGGATCGTCAAGAAAGACTCCCTGAAAGTCATAGAACACATTAAGTTCTTCTAACTTTGCTTTTGATGCTTTCATGGTGTCCATCACATTCACCAGAAACCCTTCACATCTGCTTCTCAATAATTGATCTGCCTTAAGCACAAAAATAACCGCCAACTTGCCTTTCTCTTTGAATCCTTGAAAAATGTGTTGTTCTCCACCAGGAGGGCGAAAGCGAACTTCTCTCTTTCTACAATTTATAACCGCATGGTGGTGGGATAGCTAGTTCATGCCCAGAATAATATTGTATCCCTTCATGTCCATAATAATCAGATCGACATGAAATATGCGGGCATTTATTCTAACTGCATACGCAATTAAAATGCCACAGGCGGTCAAATAATCTCCAAAGGGAAGAAATACTCTATACTCACTCTTCACCAGACTAGAGAAACAATTTACTTTCATTTAAAATCCAATCACAATAAAGGAGTGAGTAGCTCCATAATCAAATAATACATAGGCAGCAAAATTATTAACGTAAATTGTACTTGATACAACGCAGGTTGAACCTCGTCTTCATTATTCCCATATAGGGTGAAAACCCATGGAGCCACCCTATTCGGTCCCCTTACCAAAGTTGGACAAAATCTCATAACATGCCCCGACTTTCCACACTTAAAACACAGTCTTGAACCTACTTTGCACTCTCCATAATGATTCTTCTTACATTTTAAGCATTGGCTAGGTGGTGTAGTAGTTTTTTCATTCATCATGCACTTGTCCCTTCTTTGTTGTTCTTCACTCTTGGAAGCCCTCTTCACCCCTTTGTTTGCAAGGGGACCACTACATTGTTGTTGAGCCTGGCTATTCTTCCAAAATCTCTAGTTTAGTTCCCATTGCCTTGCAACCATTAACTCAACATTCTCCACTTCCAGCGCTTTTGAAACAATCTTCGTATAGGGGACATCTTGAGTGCAAAATATCGTAACTCCCCCGAATGATCTCCACTTTTAATCCTTGAACAAATTGATGGACTTTGTGCTCATTGCTGGCTACCAAATGTGAAGTGAATAGAGATAACGCTTTGAATTTCCAAACATATTCTGATACTATCCCTATCTGGCGCAATTGCACAAATTCCACTTGTTTCTTTGTTCGGATCGTATAATTGAAATACTTCTCGTAGAATAGCTCTTTGAATCTTTCCCAAGTAAGAGCTCAGACATCTTGTGCTGATTTGACGAGTCTCACTAGAATCTTGCATCCTCGATCAGCAAATAAGCGGCACATGAAACCTTCTGTGCCTCCTGTATCTTTGCATACTTGAACATATCCTCGAGAGACAAAATCCACTCCTCGGCTCTGGTAGCATCAATGATATTTTTGTCAAAGCTGGGAGGCTTAAGTCGTCAAAAATTCTCCTAACCAGCTTCCATAAGAACAACCATAGCGCGATGATTCCCATTTCCATTAACTCTCTCTATAAATAGCTCAATATACTGGAACTGTTGCTCCACTATAGCGGATAGTTGGCTAATGGCTTCATCTCATTCATTCCAATTTCCAACATTCTATTGGCCCTCAGCATCTCATTGGCTGTCGACTACTTCATTCCTCTCAACATCATTTCCTACATTTGCTCTCGTTTCCCTCACCATTCTATAGTCCTACACATTTTCATATTATGAAACAATAAGTTAAAGAAAAGAATTTAAGAAATAAACTAAACTTACAATTGAAGGAGTATTCCATGATGAGTCTTGCGTTACCAACAATTTATAGAACCGCATTTAACCTGGTTATGTCTTGATACCAATTGTAACACCCCATATTTAACCTTTATCTTTTCATTAGCCATCTATAAAATTTTCTTTAATTTATTTCAAAACGTGTGAAGGAAAAAGATCAGAGTAACCAAAGCGGAAACAAATAACAATTTCAAAACATAGGTTTAACAGTTTAACCTAAAAGTTCATAGTATAAGAAAACATTTATCATTTTTCAAAACTAACATGAACTGTTCAAAACACCAAGTGTTACTTTCTGCAAGTCATAAACCTTAGGTCAAATCCACTTGATAACCCAAGTGCTCATCATGCAATGCTTCTTCCACAGATACATTGTTGGTATCACGACCATCACCTATATCACAGGATAAAACAATGAGCCTAACACATAGCAAGGAATAGAATGATATGCAATGCTCAGTGCAATCTGTCTCGGAAAAGAACCAATCTTTCTGTCTTTCTGATTACATTTTGTTTATCAGAGAAAGGATATATCATATGGTCCATGTGGGCTTAACCATCACTCCATTCCTATGTGGGACAAGCAGTATCCATTCGGGGTGTTACAACCTAGGACCGTCACCAATCTCCTTAATTCGAACGTTGGGGATTTCTGGTACATAAGAAAGGATAAATCCTATGGCCCATGTGGGCTTAACCATCAACCCATCCCTACATGAAATGAGCTGTATCCATTGGGGTTGTTACCGCCTAGGACTTTCACCTATTCTCCCTAACCCCGACATGCCCATTTACATTTATTTCAATAAATGTCGTGCATATGTCAATCTTTTCATAAGTCATAATCATGATGTATGTATG
Source organism: Begonia loranthoides (assembly GCA_022433065.1). Lineage (NCBI taxonomy): Eukaryota > Viridiplantae > Streptophyta > Magnoliopsida > Cucurbitales > Begoniaceae > Begonia > Begonia loranthoides. The sequence goes on along the minus strand of CM039472.1, from coordinate 13,215,479 downwards.
TCATACAATATTCAATCTTAAATAAGTAACAGAGTATACAGAAAGACATAGCATTACAAATAGTGAAGTAACAATCCCAAGGTCAAGCAAAAGCAACTCATCCCTATCCTGTTGCATTTTCTCAGTTATTTATAGAGAGGAAATCAGAGACCTATTGTATTAGAGAATAACTATTAAAATAAACCATGTATTTATTGACAGAGAGCAACTCACGAAACGCAGGGAACAACCAACACTAACAGAGTAGAGCAAAACTAAGCTACCAAGGCAGTGATCCAAAAGCACAACAACAATTATAGAAATTAACAGATCACCCATATCCCTCTCGGCAACCCATTTCGGCAACCCATTTCCCACAGTAGAGTATAACCCATTAAACTTTTTAGCAGGGAATTCTTAAGTGAATAATTTAACAGAGAGCTTCATATATCCTTCATCATCCAACACCTCACATTCAATAATAAATCATATAATTTTATCTAGTTTCTTAATCCAACTATAAATGACAATAGCTAAAAATCATTTACAGTAGCATAATAACACTTCACAGCAAGTAACCAAGGCAGCATTCAAAAAAACATCATAATCCCGTGATGTAGGCCACCACTGGCCAAACACACACACTATTCCTTACCTCTATCGCAAGTTCAACCTTGTAAAATTTCCTCTTCACGCCAACAGCACCACTCAAAGAAGCACACCTCAGAAGTTAAACACAACACTCTTCTTCCTAAAACTGAGACTCAACTCTCTCACGAATGCTCACTATGAAGCTAAAGCAGAAGACTTCACTCTTTCTGTTTCTCTTTCTCTTTGCTTCTCTTTCTCTCTCGCACTCTATTTCTCTCTCTCTTTTTTCTTCCCTTCTTCCTCTTAGTAAATGTAAAAATCCATAACACTTCTCTCCCTTTTTATTAGCATGAAGCTTCCTTTATAAGCTTTCGCAAATAGGGACTTTCACCTACCACCAAGAGGTGGAACAACTCATAATTGCCACATGGATTCATTATCCATTTGGAAAATTCAAGGTGGAACCGTCGTCATTTCAGGCATCGCACGTGGTCCAGGATGATCAGTTCATCCTAGTGATCAACCGACATGCCACGGAAAAATGATTTCGGGAAAATAGTGTGGAGCCAGTCAATCATTTAATCGACCGCCCACAAAAAACAAGTTTTCCCCATTGTCCCGGTCAATTGAGTGATCGACTGCCTTGCCATTAATTTGCCACAGTCAATCACTAATCAACTTATTCCACTCTCCAAATTTTGCATGAAATCTTCCATCTTCACTTCAATTATTTTTCTTAATTAATTTAATTTGCACTGCTTCTAACTAGATTTTATACCTTAAATAATCCAACAATACTTCTATCTTAATTTTCACACTCATTTAAATTGCATTATGTCGAGTGTACCATATACTATTACGGAATGCATTTGCCTTTATCAAAACATATATTCCACAAAATTCTTTACATTATACATGGAGGGATTTATCCTGGTATTACAATTCCCTAATGTTAAGTACCCATATGAATAGTGGTCACGAGATGAATTTCATCACCAAATCAATTGCTCTTGATGTTTGAGGGCATGAATTATCAGTTTATCTAATAGTGATACCTATTAATCAATTTGATGTAATCTTAGATATGGATTGGTCGAGCAATATAAGAGTAAAATTGATTGTCACCGGAGAACTATAACTCAAACATTGGAAGAAGGACAAGTTATGGTATATCTATGTAGTGTTCATATATTTCCTGTAAATGCTATTTTACAAGCTAGTATAGGAGGTTGGGGGAGATTAGAGCATTACGAGAGTGTTCTTTCTATTAGTGGTGATCACATTTTGGTCAAACAGGATCCAGAACTATTGATAGTCTCTGATTTTTTAGATATTTTTCTTGAGGATCTACTTGGGTTGCCAATTCTGCATTGATTTAGTGCTTGACATGACTCTAGTTTCAATTGCTCCATATCGCATGGCTCCTGCTGAGTTAAATGAGTTGAGAACTCAATTGAATGACTTACTATAGAAAGAATTCATTCGTAATAGTATTTCGCCATAGGGTGCGCTAGTCTTATTTGCGAAAAAGTAGGATGGTTTACTTCACTTGTGTATAGATTCCCAGAAATTACATCAAGTGACAATCAAGAATAAATACTCATTCCAAAGAATCGATGATCTGTTTGATAAACTTGGTGGGTCTATATTTTTCTCAAAGATTGATTTGACATTTGGCTACCACCAGTTGAAGATTCGTGAGGAAGACATTCCTAAGATGGTCTTTTGGACTCGATATGGACACTTTGAATTTTTTGTGCTTCCGTTTGGGCTGAGTAACGCACCAGCTACCTTTACGGATATTTTGAATCGAGTCTTCTAGCCTTTCCTCAACTAGTTTGTAGTGGTATTTATTAATGACATCCTCATATATTCAAAGTCTCATGATGAGTATATGGAGTATCTATAGATTACTTTGCACACATTGTGCAAGCATCAGTTATATGCTAAGCGAGAAAACTGTAGTTTCTAGATAACTGAGGTTAAGTTTTTAGGCCACGTTGTTTCCCAAAATTTTATTTATGTTGATCCATCTAAAGTTTAGGTAGTGTTGGATTAGAAACCACCTAAGAATGGTATGTATTTTCTTGGGCATGTCAGGGTATTGCAATCGGTTCATGGAAATTTTTTCTTCTATTAACCTACCGTTAATGCAGTTGACCAGAAAGAACATTAAGTTTATTCAGATGACAAATTTTAGATAGCTTTCAAAGAGCTAAAACAAAGATTAACCATTGCACTAATTTTGGCAATAGCCAATGAAATTTTACTGTATGTCATTTATACTAATGTGTCAAGAGTTGGTTTGGGTTGCGTTCTGATGCAGCAAGACAGAGTTATGACTTATACATCTAAACAATTAAAAAATGCTTGAGTGGAATTATCCTACCCATGACTTGGAGCTTGCGGCCATTATTTTTGCTCTAAAGCTATGACAAAGCTATTTGTATAGCGTAAAGGTTGAGGTGTTTTTTTATCATAAGAGTTTGAAGTATTTGTTTACACAATATGATTTAAAATCTGACAACATCGTTCGATTGAATATATTTAAGATTACAATTTCACATTGGAGTGTCATCCTAGGAAAGTCAATGTTGTAGATAATACATTGAGTCATCATCCTCGAGGATCTCTTTCATGTCTTGTACTAGAAGACTAGAAAAGATGTCTGGTTATTGATGCTTTAAAACTACAGTATCGGGAGGATGACCATACGATTTAGGTATTTAATATGGTGGCTATGCCTACAATTATGCAGCGTGTTAAAGTTATGCAAAAGTTTGATGATAAGTTGAAGGAGAAATTTGATTTGATTCAAGCAGGTGAGCAGTTTGAAGGATGGAAAGTTAGTCCTAAAGGCTTTTCAATTTTTTAGGGACTGTGTTGTGGAGTGATCCAGATTTGAGATAGATAGTTTTAGCAGAGATCCATTAATCCAAATTTTCTATTCATCCCGATAGTACTAAAATGTATCATGACCTTTTTGGTGAATTGAAATGAAGCCCAATGTAGCTAATTATGTGCTTAAGTGTATGACTTGTCAGCAAGTCATGGATGAACATCATAAACTAGCTGGATTTTTGCAACCTTTACCTATCCCTGAATGGAAATGGGATAAAATCACTACAGATTTTGTAACCGGTTTGCCAAGGATCACCCACAGTTTAGATGCAATTTAGGTGATAGTTGACCGACTGAAAAAATCTACTCATTTTATTCCTGTCAAGATGGATTTCTCTTTGATGAACCTTAGCAAGTTGTATATCGAGAATATCATTTGTCTACATGGTGTTCCTTTAAGTATAGTGTCAGATAGAGGTCCAAAATTCAATTCTAAATTTTAGAGAGCCCTTAAGAGAGCTTTGGACACAAAGCTTCTTTTGAGTACAACTCATTAGACTCTGAAGGATATGTTGAGGTCTTATATTCTGGATTTTAGCGATAGCTGTGTGAATCACCTTCCATTAGTGGAATTTGTTTATAATAACAACTATCAACTTAGTATTGGAGTTTCTCCATATGAAGCTCTTTATAGGAGACCATGCAGATCACTGCTATTTTGGGTTAATTTCACTTACTTAGAATTGAAGCCCAATTCAATTTGAAGACGGGCCTTGAAGAATGATCCATTAGATAATTGCTTCATACAAGATTAAAGAACTTATTTATGGTTCATTTTATGTTAAGTTTAATAGTCAATTGTTGGTGTCATTTGGTTAGAGCATGTCTAGCCGAGCATGTGTCATTGTGAGGGCATTGTGGTAAGTTGTCTTAAGGAAGCTTGCCTTAATTTTTTGGGTATTTAAACCCTCTCTAAGGTCTGCCCGAGTGGATGATTTTCAGCTAAAGTTTATTCTTTTTCAAAAGGTTTGGAGTTCCCTCCATTTCGGCCATCTACCATGGTGTTCAACCGATCGGATTTTGGTGTCAACATTGGTCTCACCATTTTTTTGTGAGTTTTAGGTGATTCCTCTTAATTCTACTCCTTTCTCCACCTCTTTCTAGAGGTAGACATCCCCAACAAAGGAGTAGAAAGCTCGCAAAGACCCAAGTTAGAGTACTTCCACCATTGGAAGCCATTGAAGTCACAAGGTTTAGGTGCCTATTCTGACTAGTTTGCCTCCCTTCGTCCATAACTTCCTCATCAAAATTCATTTTAATGAAAATTTTCAAGTTCTTCATTTTCATTCATAGAGCAAAGTGTGGGCAAAATTTTACATTGTTTGGATATGTATTGACTGAGTTAATCTAGTCGCCATTTTGGGTTCAATTTTTTCCTTATTGGGCGTCTACTGTGAGGGGTTTCCATCTTTCTCATATTGGTGGTGCATCAGAAAGCAGTTCAAAGTCATCAAAAAAGTTATGCAAACCTTTTGAAGAGGGAAGTTGAGTTCGAGGCTGACAACTTTGTGTTTTTAAAACTTTCACTATGTCGTGGTATTAGTCACTTTGGTGTAAATGGCAAGTTAGCTCTCAGGTATATTGGCCCTTTTTGGGTAATCAAGCTCATTGGATCAATGGTTTATCAATTACAGCTACCACCACAGTTAATTTTGGAGCTACTGCCACAATTATGTTCACAATTTCTTCCATGTATCTATGCTAAGGAGATATATTTCTAACCCATCATAAGTTATCTCCTAGACTGATATGCCTATCAAGAAGGATGTTTCTTATAAGGAAGAACCTGAAATGATACTTGGTGGTGAGATTACGGTTTTACGTCGTCGTGAAATTCTTTTTGGTTTGTGTTTAGTGGAAGAACCATATGGAAAGAGAGGCTACTTGAGAAATCGAAAGAGAGATGGCAACAAAAATACCTTCAGTTGTTTGGTGGGATGGTTGAGGTCGTTCTAAATTTCGAGGACAAAATTTTCTTAGTGAAGGAGAATGTAATACCTGCTCATTTAGGCAATTCAATAATTATGGGACTAAAATTTTCCAAAATTTACCCCCTATTTACTGCTTCCTAAAATGCCCATTTCCTCCACCATTTAAGTACTCCAAATAAGAGGCATATCCTTGACAAAAATTGGAGAAACTTTTAGAGGAGGTGTTCCAACATAAGAGAAGCTTGGAGAGGGCGTTGAAGTTTAGGTTAAGAAAATTCAGGTAAGCTTCATGTTCCTTATTCTAGGATTGTTTTCGATGGAGAAATTAACGTTTTGATGAACTCTTTGGTTCAAGAGTTCATGATATGAATTGTTTTGGATTTTTCTAAGTTAAGGATTTGAACACTTAGGATTTTTAATCATCATCAAGAGGTAAGAGCTCGATCTCCTATTTACTGTTCTCTATTTTGAGACATAGATTTTTTTTTATGAATGAGAATATTAACAAACCAAAGTTTAAGGACCTATTTTGGGACTGTAAGTCATCGATCATTAGACTTTAAGCATGAGATAATGGTAAACCGATGTTTTATGGATTGTTGGGACGTGTTTTTCCGGAAAGGAATGGATTTTTGCAAAACAATGCGACTAGCGTCAGGGAAGACGATGCCAGCCCGCAACCACACTTATGATGGGAGGGTCGAGCCGCGACCCCGCTCATGTTGAGCCGCAGCCCAGCTTATGTTGAGCCGTGGACCAGGCCTCTCGGTTAGAGTCCAAACTTTTGGTTGCAACGCAACTGTTCAAGCCTCGACTCAGACCCCATTTTGGACTTTCAATCCAATCATTTTTGGAACATTCATATGCCCATTTTGGGAACTAGTATGGGCCTTAGACTTGATCATTTGCATGTCTTTTTCCATAACTTAAAGTTTGGAATTTAAGTTGGTTTTTGTACGTTAATTTTATAATATCATTATCCATAGGTCTTGGGAATTAGAGTTCGGACTCATCGTGTATTGGACTTCTCCTATTTGGTTTTGGCTTGGTGATTGGCACGTCCACTTGACGTAGAGGTTTATTTTATGTCCAACATCTCATTGTTTTAAAAAGCATTAGTTTGAGACATGTTCTCAAACGAAAATGTTAAGTCCATTTTTATGGTTTATCGATTTTTAAGTTATACAAATATATACTTTTCATTGGACACATTTTATTGAGCATGCATGTTTTCATTCACTAATCATCTTGGTCGAGTTAACCAAGTTTAATAGACTTGTGAAGAGGTCTTATTTTCTTTACGCACATTTGACTGTTAAAGAATATGTTTGTTTCTGTTAACTATAGTAATGTGGCAGCTGACTGTAATGTGTCCCTTGGTGCAAAACCTAATCATGGTCTATTTTCATGGTTTTAGCGATCTTCGAGTATCACCATTTCTACATGTCCATGGCATGGTGTATTTAGAGCCTGTGAATGACTCTATTTTTACTGATATACTTAAAACCTATTTTATGTATGTACCACACTATAGTGGAATGTTTTCAATGTTTTCCCTACTACCCAGTTATTTCCACAAATTTTAAAAATGATATTTTATTTCTGGCATGCTCCCCTGTGTTAATATTCTTTATTGTTGAATATAAAATCATACCTCTATATAGTTTAGTTGATGCAACCCAACAACATTTTCCTTCATGACTTAGTTTCGAGGATCTCTAATTGCCAACGCAGGAGTGAGATCGGTGGGATTTTTTCTATGTCAGTATTTTCTTTTTGAGCATTTTATTTGTGAGGTTGGGACTTGATTTAAGTTTTGTAATAATTTTTAATTGTTTACTTTCATGGGACTTATTTTTGGACCTATATTTATCACTTTATTTTAATGTCACTATTGAACTTTTAGTTTAGCCTAGTTGGTTAGTCCCTTGCAATTTAAATTTTAGTTAAGACTTCCGCTGCCCACTTAAATTAAAAGATAAATTGTCTGGCAACTCCTTATGGTTTTGGGGCAAGTTTTTTCCTGTTCTATCCTAGGTCCCCTTTGGGTATGACAGATTCAATGTTAAAACATATTCATATTCAAGAAAGAACACAATTTCATGTACAAAGAAAAGATGACAAAGAATTGTGATCTTTCACGAACTATTGAGACTCTTACAAAAGTTCAAGATTTTTTTATGAAAGGCCATGTTTTTATTAGTGTCACAACACTAAGCCTTTGGTGTTGCAACACAAGCCTCTCAGTAGCACTGTGGTTTGATGGTCTCATGTTAGAGATCACGAGTTAGGGCACCACAACATTTGGAAATTATTGCTACAACAGTGCATTTAGGACATTAGAGTGCTGGAGACTCTACTTGTTGTGTTAGCTCATTTGATCTAGCGTCATAGCTCTGCTAGGCCACCACAATCTAAGAGTTTGATCCTTTAATTTATTTACATGTGAATTTTATGCTTCAAAATTTGGTGCAATTTTATTTCATTGGATGTTTGACATTATTGAACGAGTGGATTAAAGCAACATGTATAAAATTAACATTTCATGCATGAGTTTAATTTATTGAAATTTTTATAGATGACTTGCATGTGATTTGTGTGGGTATTAACTGCTCAAAGGAAGATTGAAATTTTGCTTAGTTCCATGTACAATTATAGTGATAAATATGAGACAATTTTAAAGCTTCTAAGTGAATAATAAGTTGGTTAAAAGATAAGTTTTTATTTGACACGATATATTGTCAATGTTTGACAACTATGTCAAGAGTACTCCTTTGATATTTTTATTCAAATGTTTCGATATCAATATTATGTTATGTATCTTGGATGGAACACACCGTTGTTGGAACTTTTCTTACTAAGTCCAGCCTTAAATGTCTGCTTCTCACCTATCAAAATATTTCAATCATTATCTTGGTTTGAAGATTCATTACAACATCTCAAAAATATTTCAATCATTCAACCTTAGTTATCTAGGTTATCATTCCTTTAAGCTAATTCTATCTAAACAACTCAATAAAATAGCTTAATCATCATTTATTTGCATTTATATATGCTTAGTGTTCCTGTCATATTATCATTACCATAATGTGATTGACTTGCCTAATGTTACATGAAGCCATTACATTGTTTCAATGTTAGAGCTTGAGGTAGTATGTTGTTCCTTTTTGTAGTATAAGATGAGATTTTTTCCAAGGAAGGTTCAATACCTTGTGGTGGAGCATCGTGTAGCAAAAAAACTGGTCAATCCAAATATGAGAAAACATATAGATCTATTTCAATAGAGCCCTTGAATTATAGAAAAAATTTCTTCAACCATTTTTAAATACACAATATGAGAAACATGCATAAATTGAGATGCGATTAACACTATATGATAAGACTAGATGTGTGAGTGTTAGGTACTATAGAGCTCCAACAAACCCCCAAAAGTCACTTGTATCTTTAAAAGGAGTGTCATTGGACTCGGCATTGGTCATTGCTTCTAGCAGTGTGCTTATGGGCCTAAAGTCTGCCATGTTGGCTCGTTCAAGTATGGTAAGTGCATAATGTGATAAGAATTGTAGGGAATCATGTGTCATGACCTAGAGATGGACTTGGCAAAAATGCCAAGTTGAATGACTAAATTCTCGAAGAGGATCTGATCGTTCAGCCCAATACCATGATGTCATCGAAAGTCTTAACATGAATAAATCCCAAAACCCAAAGAAATGAACCAAGATCCACAAAGTGATCAACAAGAGAAATAAATAGTGTAATAATAACATAGTAGAATACTATGAAGGAAATTAAACCATTCAACATAATAAAATAAATTCTATAACAAAAAAGAAATAAAACTGTCACTATGAAATATAGACACCCACTACAGCGATCAAACCTAGAAAGAAGAGTGGTCATTAGGGTGAGTGACTAACTTAGTAAGGAAATTAATACTATATGTAATGCATGAGAAAATTGATTTTATCTTTCATGTCAAAACCATAATCAATGAAGTGTCATGCATGGATTTAAAATCATTTAAAATCCATTTTTGTCATTTTAGCAAAATAGGCTCCATGAGCCATCGATGAGGCAATGATCAAAATGTTGTTGAATACATAAACAACTAAAAAAAATGGCCTACATCGCATTTTATTCAAAAATAGCCTTAGTGAAAAAGAAGAGTCACACAAGGACCCCACTGGCACACCATCACAAAAAGACGGTGATCCAAAGACCAACTAGCACCTCATGAGATAGAAGGAATAAAAGTGACGATGATATAAAGACCCGGCAATGTCTAGTGAGTGGTCGGCCATCCAAAGACCAAGTAGTGACACCACCTGTAAAATCAACAACCAAGGATTGCAGGCAATTTGAACACCAAGCAGCGATATAATCCATAAAATCAACAACCAAGGGTTGCCGGCGATATGAAGACTAGACATTGACATTGTAACACCTCATGTTGTAAAACCCTTTTACATGTCATTTTTTTAAATTCATTTTATGCATCATATATTAATTCATAAAAATTATATATTTAAACGATGCAACAGAAGACTTAAAAGCAATCTCATTTAAAAATCTAACATGATAAAATCAAACTTAAAATAAATAGAAATATTCGCAAATACTTGAACTTAAAACCCGAACTTAAAACCCAAACTTATTAAACTAAGCAATTAAAATAAAAAAAGGTTCTTCTTTTTTTATCACTTTTCTTTAATCTTCACTCTTAGGTCAATTTTGTTTCGACAACGCCTTAGCTTTGCCCATAAGAACTCCTCTTCAATTGCTACTTTCCTTCCTTTTTTTTATCACATCAATAAATTCTTCATCATTACCAACATCACAAAGTTTACCTATAAACATAATACTCAGTAAGAGATGTATAGACAGACATGTATATGAGATGAAATTTATAAAAATTGTCCTTTTCAGCCAATGTTCTTTTCTTTTTCTTTCACTTAATAGTCAAGTTGTTGTGGGTAATTCAGTGTAGGGGAGAGAGTGACACCATTAGGTCTACCTCATGTGGGACAGTCAACTTGAAACCCTACCTATAACGATTATTTACGTATATTCTATATATCTTACAGTCTTTTTTATCTTTCTTAATGAAAACATTTTTTATGGTGCATGAAATATACACGTAACATCTAATAACAATCTAACATGTATGAACATAGCAACAATGGTGAACAAATCATTGCATATCATCTTAGTAGAAACAGTAAACAACCTCAATCAACATAATAACTAGTAAGACCAAAACAACCCTAGCATCTTTGTGATGTAGGCCAAAGGCCAAACACAAACAACATCACTTACCTATGACCCTTAGCAAATTACATAATTATCCAACATGTTTGATTTTTTTAAATCAAAAAGAGAATCAGATTAATAGAAGGAAAAGGATAAAACTTTAATAACAACTTACTATTTCTAAAACTAAGAAATAGTTCATAATATCATCATCTATTTTCATCATCCATCCAATTTTTCGGAACCTTAGCCGTAGGAGACGTACCTTCGTAAAGCTTGAGAGAAATACCACCCAAGAGCTAGCTAGAGAGAATTCTCTTTGTCTTTGTAGTTTCAGAGTCATTAGGGTTTCAACCCCTAGAGCTATTATTTATAGATGGTCGAACAGAGGATCCCACTGAAGAAATTCTGCAAAAATCAAATCCTAACTTCATCATTTCCTAATTTGCTCAAAAATGGATTGCAACTCCCAAATTCTATGGAAAATAAACTCATTCAAATCTTTCCACAATAGTTGCAGACGTGTATGCTACCACTACAAACCTCCGCTTTGTCTATTTCGTCCAATGTTAATCGGTCACATTAGTCTTTATACTTACATTTGTAGTCTTTAATGTTACCACGGTTACAAATCCTTCTGCAGAAGTCAATGTTTCTGGGGATACTTCATTCACATACCTTTCCTCTCTTCAAACGATGACATTTCACTCCGTCATTTATCTATCGTGTCCACGAAAACTTATGCTTCCACAAATCCACACTTCCCCTAAATTCTCTACCGGAAATGACAAAGTTTAACCTTCAACTTATTCACTGCAGATATGTTTCCATTCCTGGACACTCATTTTTCCCAATAGGACATCATCGTCCTAAACAACTGACATTTCTTCATACATAGATATGTTCCTTCCGCAATGACGTTGTTCACCAAAGACATTCGCTAACTCCAAACGATGAAGTTTCTTTTTATTTTACTTAACCCTTTCCGCGTGCCATCCTTCCTTTCTGCACAAAATCTTTCCTTACTGCAAAAGTATCTTTTCTTAAATTCAACATTTCTCATCTTGTCCGCCCATTTAATCCAATAGTCCTCTTCTCCTGTATCCTTATTTTATTTTACCTTCTTCCACACTTTTCTTCTTTGATCCCAGCTATTCCTTGACCTCATCCAACATTTTTCATTTCATTTATATTCTTCCATTAAACATTCCTTCATTAAAACGACATCATCCAATTCATGGATACCCACACACTCGTGGATTCCAAACCTTCTTTGGATGTCGATCTCTGTCCGTCCTTTTCAAATTTGACAACCAATCTTTTGTTCACCTTTCTTCATCCAAGGGTCTAGCCATTGTCTGATCCCTTTCACAGAAATCCTTCCATGATAGCTTTCTGAATTTGTAATTCAGTTATATATTTTCATAAAATCCTTTGCCTAGCGCAACCTTCTTCATAATTACAATATTGTTGAATAAAATTCACTATTCATAAAAATTCCAAAAATCGTGACACTATTTATTTTGTTAAATTGAAAAATGTCACATTACACTCATAACTATTTGTGCAAATTATCCGGGTGTTACAGCACAACTTGTAAAATCAACAACCAAGGGTTGCTAGCTATCCGAAGACCAAGCAGTGATACAACCCTTAAAATCAACAACCAAGGGATGTCGACAATCCAAAGACCAAACTGCAACACAACCCATAAAATCAATAAAAATGACTAAATACCAAGCCAAGTTTAGGGATTTGAAACCTAAAGAGCGCGTCATCACCACCCTATTACCCATTTACTTTAGGGATTCAAAACCCAAGGACATGTCATCAATGCCCTATTACCCATTTACTTTAGGGATTCAAAAACTAAGGACATGTTATCAATGCCCTATTACTCATTTTTGCATGTGTTTGACATAACGGCCTACATCACAATATGATAGGATTTAAGTAGTTGTGATTATTTTTTTGTTCGGGGATTTGTTATGTTTTGTTGATAGTACTAATGATTATGATAATATGTTGTTTGAGGATGTAATGTTTTATTATTGCTCAAGGTTATGTTATGATTATGCATGCATCATGTTTTCTAGAAAAAAACAAAAATATTTTACATGCATATTTTTTCATCAAGAAAGATAAAGAATGATTTTAAGATTCAAAACAACTTTGGGATGATGTTCCAATGTCATAACAGAATGAGAAATAGAAACAGAAGCTTTGTTGCTACCGCCATAAATGGAGCTTCAATGGCTTCGGCAGTTGATGTAGCTTTGGGTGGTAGATGCCCCCATTGGAGCTGTTGGGTGATTCCCTATTATTTTATTTAACATTGATGGTGTATGCTAATGACAGAACCACTGCAACTTACAACGTATAATGAAACAAAACAAGAAATGGAAACAGAAAAAGAAAGAAAATTGAAATGTAAATGTTTTATGAAAAATACATATCATGTTTATATCATTTATTACTTACTGAGCGTTAGGCTCATAGATAAATCTTGTGATGAAGATAAAGTAATACAAAGAAACTGGCAATGAAGGACCACGCAATTGTTGGTGCATACTTATGAAGAGCGCTTGGAGTTGTTACGACAAAATTGAGTTGTTAGATGAGACATGTTTTCTAAAAAGAAATTGGAAGTGATATTATAATAATTGATCAATGATGTATGATTTGATTATCGTTACAAAGTTTAAAGAGAAAAGTAGAATGATTGATGAATGACTTTTTGGATTGCAAATATATCTTTGAATTGCAAATAGATTCTCAAACTGCTAAAAAGGAAACTATAATTGTGGATGTGTTTTTCGTGATATTTTCTTCCGTGAGATTTTTCAAACTAACAATTTGTAAATAAGAAGGTTTGGGTGAAACTTTATTCACCCATGCATTAAGACCCACAAGTCAGGTTTTTTTTTTTCTCAAGCTCTCTAAAGTTAAGTCTACTACAAATTATAGTTCCATTCATCATTCATAAGATGGACTACGATAGTGAATGACAAAAACTATGAGAGTTATTACTAAGTCTTCGAAGCAAAGTAGTTGATCAATTTCCATTCTTGTTATTGACTTATTTTTTTTATTTATCTCAAAGAAAATAAACATGTTGGAAACATGTTAGAACAAAGGTTGGATTGAATTGTGATTGAAAAGACTTCACTAAGAATTCTAGATAAGTGATGTTTGCATGCATTTGGCCTTTTGGCCTACATCACAAAGTGCTAAGGTAAGGTATGGTTATGATGTTCATCTACTTGTGATGTCTATGAGCTGTTGATCAATGTAATGCTTACTGCTTGTTGATTACTGTTTATGTTTGAGATGTGAATCGAGGACATGCTTACTACTGGTTGTTTACTATTTATATTAGAGACGTTGATAGAGGATATGCTTACAGCTTGTTGTCTATTGTTTATGTTTGAGACGTTGATCGAGGATATGCTTACTATTGCTATGTATATTGCTTTGCATGTAATGTCACGTTTATGTTTCATGCATTATGAAAAATGTTTTTGTTAAGAAAAATTGAAAAACTAAAAATGGACGGAAGAAAAGTACATAGTCATTGTGGGAGGGGTTCAAGTTGGCTATCCCGCATAAGGTGGACCTAATGGTGTCACTCTATCCCATAGACTGAATTACCCACAACGATTGGAGTATTAATGGAAAGAAAGAAAGACTAAAAATGAAAATACATGTTCTTACGAAATTGTATCTTATGCTCATGATATACATATGTATCTCTTACGGAGCATTAGGCTCATAGGTGAACTTTGTGATGTAGGTGAGGATCCTTTTGATAAGACATATAATGAGGAAATACGTGAAGTTTGTAGTTCATGAAGAACTCTCATGGGCAAGACCATGGTGTTGTTGGAACGAAGTTGACCCATGGGTGAAGACTGAAAAATGATGGATTATTTTGAGAATTTTGTTTAAGTTGTTACAAAATATTTTTATTTAAGTTATACTTTAATTGTTTGGAGATTAAGTCAAAATACTTTACAAATATTTATGTTTATTTTATATTGAGTTTTACTATATTCAAATTTCAAATGAGATTTCTTTTAAGACTTTCGCTGTTATATTTTAAAGGCATGATTTAACTGGATTTTAAAAAATGACAAGAAAAATGATTTATGCTACAGGGTGTTACAATTCAAAAGGGTTGGTCTTAACGCGGTTTTGATCTAGACTATCGTGATCTTTTCCCCAGACAACCACTTCTTAGGTTTCGTTGACCATGATTAGCTTTTAAGCAACTTGCCACAAGTCTGGACTAGCACGGGTGCACTTAGGTCGAATGCGATCATTCCTTCAAGTACTCTCTCTAGTCTAGGCTACTGTGGTTGTACTCTAGTAGATCGCGGGCATTCATTTGTGCAAACTATCTCTAGCTTGGACTACCGTAGGTGTGCTCCTAGTCGACCACAATTATGTTTCTTCAATTTCATATTTAATCTTTCTAAAGTACGATAATTCGCTTGGATCTTAAACCTAAAAGAGACTTAAAAAATTCTGTACATTGGCTTAATAGATACATTAGTGATTTTTAATAATCTCAAGAGAGAATTTCTAAAGTGAATAATATCAATATTAATTTAATATAAAATTTTCAACTTAAATCATTAACCTCAAAAAAATTAAGTTTAATTCATATTAAGTTAATATTTTAGACGGACATATAGGTTTTATGCTTTTGTAATCAAATTCAATTCAATTATGTTTTTCTTCATGGAAAGATAATTATATGTTTATTACTCACACCCACTTTTTTAAAAATAATTATTATTCTCCAACGACCTACAATTCTAGGGTAAACTTCAATCAGCTTTTATGGAAGAATTAATCTAATGAATTATTCTAGATCAATTCATAAAGCCATCTAATCATTTATTGTTTAATGTTATGCTTTAGACAATGACAAACAATAAAAACCAAAAAGTCATCGAGGCAATCCTTACCAAGATGAAGATCAAGAGATGCATAAATGATACATGATTGGATGCGACTATCAATCCTTTTTCTCGTTTGTCTTGGCTCTTTGCTATCTTCCAAACATCCCTCTTAAATTCCACAAAACAACATTCCTCCATAATGACGTTCTGTCAACTCTCTCCCCACCAGTTTAGATATTAGTGCTTCGTTTGTTAGCAATCATTTGTTTTAAAAATCTGCATACAACCAAAATTTATTAATATTCTAAAATTAAGATAAAATTATTATTTATACTTCTGAAAATTTGGAAAACATTTCTTGTAAAGTATAGCGTATAATTAAACATTAATAATGTATAATTTTGAATAACATGATATTAATTGTCAGGTAATATTATTCCACTTAAAGAACTTATTAAAATTGTGTTATTCTCGTGATGATTAAAATTTAAGTGACATAACAAAGTTATGAATATTTTCCAATATATTTTTCTCATTCACATAATATTATTCAACTATTAAAACCATCATAATTATCAAAACAACAAAAATAAATTCAACAAGTATCACAATATATATTAGGAAAATTAACAAAATAAACTCTGAACTATTAGGTTAATGACAAACCAAATTTAAAGTAATTTCGCAAACACCTAAAGCGAAATGAATCTTGTCAAAGGAAAACAACACATAGGGACGATATAAATCTTGTCAAAGTATACATTCTGTCATTCAATGGGTCATATTGAGTGAAAGGACAAAGTGGAAAAAATATTTGAGTGCTATAACCTTATGGAGATCAAGAGGATGCAACTAGTAACACTTGGGTTCACGGGGTATGCAAGCACATGGTGGAGCAACATTAGTGCAAAAAGAAGACAAGGAGGCGAAGAGATTCGGACTTGACATTACTAAAGCGGCTAATGGATGAGAAGTTCATTCCCAGCAACTACCGTCAAGAGCTCTACTATCAACTGCAAAGCCTCAAGCAAGGATCCGCCACCGTCGATGAATATATCGCTAAGTTTGAAACTTTACAAACAAGGTGTATTTTGCAAGAACTGGTAGACTAAACAATTGCAAGGTTCATCCAAGAACTGCACTATGACATTGGAGACATTATCGAACTACAACCTTACACCACCTTGGAGGATGTGATCAAGTTGGCTCAAAAAGTTTAGAGACAAAGGATAAGGAAAGAAAAAGAGAAGGCTAATCAACTTCTACAAAGAACAACTAGCTTCTCCAAGCCACCACCCAAGCTTGATGACATAAGATGTACTACTACTAAAGCAAGTGACAACAAGCAATTGCCTATCGAAGCACTAAAGCCGAAGTTAAGAGAGATCAAGTGTTTCAAATGCCTTGGAATCGGACACTATGCTCACCAATGCCCGAATATGAAAATTATGATATTAAAAAAAGGTACTAATGAGGTTAAAAGTGAAGGTGAAAGTGAAGCACAAGAGGCACCCAAGAAGAAAGCATAAGTGGAGACCTTATATGCTCAAGAGGAGCCCCTCCTTATGGTTATCCAAAGGGTACTCACTTCCAAGGCAAGTATCGACAAGTGTCAAAGGGAAAACATCTTCCATAGCCGTTGTCAAGTCAAAGACAAAGTTTGCTCTCTAGTAATAGATGGGTGAAGTTGTGCTAATATGGTTTCTACAGATCTAATAAGAAAATTACACATAGTGACAACCGTGCATCTGACTCCTTCGAAGTTAAGTTGGCTAAACGACAAAGATGACATCAAGGTTAGTAAGCAAGCACACATTAAATTCTCTATCGAAAGTTTCTCGAACAAAGTATTATGCGATGTGGTTCCGATGAGCGCAAGTCATCTCCTTTTGGGGAGGCCATGGCAATATGATCGAAGGGTTACCTACTACAGATTCACAAATTGCTACACATTCAAGTTTAAAGACATGACTATCAAGCTACCTCCACTCCCACCGGAACAAGTGGCCAAAGACTATGAGTCAAGAAAGGAAAGTAAATTGAAAACTACTTTGTTCATGTCAAAGAGAGAGTTGCGGAAAGTGGTAAAGAGGAAAGAATTGATGATATTAATGATGTTCCGCCACAAGCTAATAGAGATTGAAGAGATGCCCGAGCCTATCATCACTCTTTTAGAAGAATATTAAGATATGTTCCCCGAAGATCTTCCTCAAGGGCTTCCACCAATTAGAGAAATGGAGCACCAAATTGACTTAGTGCCCAGTGCTAGTTTTCCAAATCGACCTTCTTATAGACTCAATCTAGAAGAGGCCAAAGAATTACACAAGCAAGTCACCAAGTTATTGGATAAAGGCTTCATAAGTGAGTCTCTAAGCCCATGCGCCGTACAAACCCTACTCGTACCAAAGAAGGATGGAAGCATGAGAATGTTCATAGATAGTCGCCATTAATCAAATCACCATCAAATATCAGTTTCCAATACCACGACTCGAAGATATGTTGGATGAATTAAACAGAGCCTCATTATTCTCAAGAATCCACTTAAAGAGTGGGTACCATCAAATTAGAATGAAAGAAGGAGATGAATGGAAAACAGCTTTCAAGACCAAGTATGGACTTTACGAATGGATGGTCATGCCTTTCGGACTACTTAACGCGCCAAGTACCTTCATGAGGGTCATGCACCACACACCCAAAGACTTCCTAGGGAAGTTCGTTGTGGTTTATTTTGACGACATCTTGGTCTATAGTAAGACTTAATCTTCACACATTGAGCATCTTTGAAGGCTTTTTGAAACCCTCCATTCCACCAAGTTCTATGGCAACTTAAAGAAGTGCTCATTCACCCAAGAAAAGATACATTTTTTGGGTTTCATCATCTTTCAACACGGTATGGAAGTAGACAACTCAAAGATCAAAGCAATTCAAGAATGGCCTACTTCTAGAAGCATCACCAAAGTACGAAGCGTCCATGGCCTAGCTTCCTTTTATAGAAAATTTATTCAAGATTTCAGCACCATCGTAGCCCCTATCATGGATTGCACAAAGAAAGGAAAGAATTTTTATGGAATCTATGTCAAAAGAGCTTCGAAGACATTAAGGAATGGTTATACAACGCCCCTATCCTTGTGCTGCAAGAATTTTGATAAAGTATTTGAAATTGAATGTGACGCATACGGGGAAGGAATTGGGGCGGTACTTATGCAAGAAGGAAAGCCTATAGCCTACTTTAGAGAGAAACTAAAAGGAGCCACCATGAATTAAACCACATACAACAAAGAGTTCTACTCGGTTATAAGAGCACTAGACATATGGCAACACTGTCTTCTATCAAAGGAATTCATCATTCACACCGACCATGAGGCTCTCAAGCACATTCAAAGTCAAGACAAGCTGAATCAAAGACATGCTAAGTGGGTCAAATTTCTGGAAATATATCCCTACCTCATTAAATATAAAAAGGGGAGATACTAATGTGGTGGTTGATGCCCTATCTCGACGATATTTCACCACTCAACAAGACTTATCATGGCTCTATAACAACAAAAAGGTTGAAGAAAAGTCAAAGCTTAAAGAAGATTTGGTCAAATCCTCAAAAACTCTGAGAGGATGATGGACTACTAGGTCCATTCACAAAGACATAGAACTAAGGTCTCAACTCATGCCCTTCCAACCATTTAGAAGGTAACTCATCAAATGCCCAAATAAAAGAGCAATCAACTCAAGAAAGTCAAAGAGGACCCACACCCCTAAAGCAATGGAAAGAGACCTAATAAGACTCACTTGAAGGATAAGAAAGACCAATGGAAAAAGAGATAAGGAAACCTACTAAAATCAACCAAGCAAGTGGTCAAAGTTCAACCGATTTGGCAACCATCCAAGTGGCAAATTTGGAAGGAAAGTAGTTGCCAACCAAGCCTCTATTTTTTAGCCCTCAAGCCAGCAAAGAGTTGCCAGAATATTAGCTTTAGAAAGTTACTAAAACTATAGTTTACTAAACTGCCAATTAGGACTGAATATTTAGTGTGTTTCCTATTTTATACTTTGTATTTGGCTATATAAAGTCACTTAATGCTTATGTTTTAGACACTAAAGTTTTAATACAAAATAGCTTTTGCTAATTTGGAAATTGAAGAGATTCCTTTTTCAAACACTTTGGTGAGTTGCATCCAAAGTTTTTCTTATGTGAGTCATATCACAAGATTGAGCTCACTTGGAGTTGAGTGGTTTCTCTTATTGGCATCCACAGCTCTACTCATTTAGGAAAGGTTGTGAAAAGTGGTGTCCAACCATCAGGAGACGTCATCATCAGGAAAGCATCCATTTTGAGGTTTCCAAGTTTCCATATTTGCTAAATCCGACCACCTGGAGTATTTTTAGCATATTTCCTAGCCCTTAAAGGATATTTCCAAACTTCTTGAAGGGTTTTTTTCCTTATTCATTCAAGAAAGTGTGGTCCAAATTTAATCTTAAGAGCTTTTAAAATAAAGGAGTTACAAGCTTCCGAAGTTGGAGTTTCCATAATTGAAATTCCAAAAAGTTAAGGAAAGTGGAGTTTCGGTCGCCAAGCTCGTCCGCCGCATCGACTGCATAACCGACCCGACCTTCAAAAGTCAACTTTGTCTTCCTTTTTGGATGAAGAACCCTGCTGCGGCCGCGTCCGCGTCCTATTTCTTCCAGACGCCTCTATTTTACCTTTTTAGTTGCCATCCTCAACCGGTCCTTCAACTGCCAGTCCTGCCTCCATTGTTTATTCCGCATATTTCAACACTTCACCTCCTATTTTTTGGTAATATCCTAATCTCCTTCCGCTGGTGCATCACAACCGTAAAAAATTCGATAATTCTTGACAATGTATATCAAACTACCACAGTAATGAAGAATAAAACTATGTCCATAGAGCATTAACCTTCGACAATGTCCATTAAAATGCAAGTAAAATAAACAACCCAAAACTTATCAACAGTTTATTATTAGCAGTAAGTAAAGCAGAAGACAAACCTCAATCAACAGAGTATTATTTCCAATGATGTTCAGCAGCAGTAACCCAAATGCAAACAGAACATTTTGTCTATAGAGCAATGGCTAACAACAGAAACCAATTAAGGACAGAACCTATGCTAGCATAACATTATTCCTCATCAACGCCTATTGGACAGTAGACAAACCAAGTAACAGAACCTTACACGGCAGAAAATATCCCAAGGAACAAAATCAATGTCAGCAGAGCATTATTCCCTCATAATGTCTATCAATAGAAACTTAACACAAAGAATGTATACATAAGTAGCATAACACAATCTCAATAGCAGCTATCATTCAAGAACTGAGATATAGAACATAATCTAGTCAATAGAATAGAAACCTCACGGTGTCTAGCAAGTAGTAAAGGACACAGAGAAAACCTAATACCTTGCATTGTAGGGTCAGTAAGGCCAAAGACACATACATCATATATATACAGTGATTAGAGAAACGGCAGAAGCAGCTCATTGGTTCGGCTGTGCACACGCCCGCGGTAAAAAATGCTCGATCGATCGTAGCCCCCGTTGATCAAAAATTGAAGGTTTTTTCTTAGCCCTTTTACCTCTATTCTAAAGCACTACAAGAATTTCCGCTAGCGACGGGCTCAGATGCTCTCGCCTGAACACCACGGCGGCGTACTGCTCTTCACACAATCTCACCTCATCGTCGCTTCTCCCTTTTTTGCAAAGGAGATTTGTCTGCGGGAGTCGAGTTTCCCTTCACTTGAGTCCCCTTGCTTATTTTCCACTCCTCTTCCTTTCTTTCTCCAGTAAGTGAATTACAAATTTAAAATTCCCAAAAAATACCCACCAATACCTAGCATTTCCTCTTCCTTTTTGTCTATTCCTAGCCTTTTCACTTCTTTTCCCTTCCTAAGTTCCTCAGCCAAGTTTGTAATTTGACCCAGTCACTCACATTTCCCTTAGCAAAATATAATTCACCTCACCTTGATAAATCTTGGGTTACATTTCTTTATTTCTTTTAACCCACTTAATTCCAACCCAATAAACTCCAACCTAAATTTCCAACTTCTCCAATTTAATCCTAAATTTCCAACTTCTCCAATTTAATTTGTTATAATCCCACAATATTTTCTAAATATATCTCTTATCTTTCCCTTATAATTGATACTTCTATGTCAATAATAATCCCGTCATGAAATCCCATGAATTCCTACTAAATCTCCATAATCACAAAATAATATATTTTACTCATGAATCAAATAGATAATTATTAAATACTTTGACGACATCCTTAATCATTTAAAAATTCATCCATATTGGAAATTTTGGTCGTTACAATTACTATAGTAGAAAAAAATATATACATTAAAAAATTACATTAATAACAAATGAAACAATTACATTTGCCCAAGATCAACGACGTTGAACCCCAAATTGGGGCTCATATATACATGTGAGATGTAACGACTTGGTTTTTAGTAAATCTTTTAAAATGCGTGAAATTTAAAATTTTTAAAAGACCATTGAAATCGCTTCTAAAACAATTATCAGAGTGCGTCTAAATTGGACCGCTGCCAACCTTTCGCAAATCGTGGTATACTGTGAAATGTCACAGATATAAAATCATTTGTAAAACATAGCGGAAGCGTTATGAAATCATTTATTTAAAACATTGTAGAAGCGTAAATAAATCGTTTAAGGAAGAAATACTAAACAAAGCAAATACTGCTTATAAGAGATGAAACTAAACAATTTAAATATAATTTAATTACAACTGTTTTTTCTCTTTAGCTCTCCTTTTTCGCCTGGCCAGCCACGAGTCTCACGCGTGCAAATCCTTCATCCATGCTTTATTATCTTATTATCGTATTTCGCATTTACTCCTAAATCTATGCATTTATTCCACGTACAAGTACCTATACCTACACTACAAGCAATATGTGAGCCTAATGGCCCAGTAAAGAAAAGGGTTTAATGCAATTATGCTTATGACTCTCTTTAGTTCTTTTGGAATGGGCCACCCAAACCAATCTTTTCATTACGTTCGTTGGTTCTTTACTCATACTTTGAGCTGGAGATTGGAGAAATCCGTGGTGGTAGGGTAGGTCTTTGTCGGCTTCAACCACCTGGAGTAGACAGTCTCGCAGTCCCAACAAGGGAAAGGTAATGTTCTCTTTTAAATCTTGTCTACCTGGCTGATCCATACTTACCCTACCATCCCCCAACTCTCTTTTCTTCTTTTTCTCTTTTTCATGTTTTAACATTTTTCGTCACATAATGCATGTGGGAGTACCATCACAAAAGTGGCACTCCCTATTAGTTTCTATTACCATGATGCATGACCATACATTCTCAATCTAATATGATGCATGATGCATTATAACATAACATTAACTTAAATTGCGCATAAAAGAAAAGTAAACAACAGTAATTAAATAACAGGAATTGGAAGCACACAACAAATATAATTGAAAGTGCATAACAGGGAATAGTTATAAACTCGAATTGAAAGCAATGAACACCAAAGGAAATTAAGCAACGAACATTAGAGGAAGTAAATAACGAATCATGAAAGCAATACAGAAATCTAGTATCTAAACAATTTACAACGAGTTATAGCATACTTGAACGTATAGAACATAACCATAAATTGAACAAAAGTTGAAACACACTATTAATTAACATGCTAGTTGCCTTAGTTAATTTCCTAGTCAATTTACATGCACCAATTTACTTAGTATATTGAAGAAAGATTACCATTGTTATTGTAGTGCGTTATCCTAGATAATTTACATGCTCAAGGATTTATTACAATTATTTTTATAGTCAGATATCCTAATTAGGTTACATCCTTTTATTATAGTTAACTGATCATGCTCGGGTTTAGTAGACGATAATATGCTAAGGACAAGTAATTATAAGCAAGATTATAAGCAATACCAAAGGAAATATAGAAACATCTATTCACATAGTCAATGAAATTCTAAATCCATTCCTAATTAGCTCATTCTTTTTTCATCTTCTCCATTCTTTTCTAATAAGGTAAAACATCTCTAATATTTTCAATTAAAATAAAGTATTGTAAAGGAAATTGCAGCGAGAGGTAATGTAACTACATTAAAGGATATTGCAGTAAAAGAGTGATATACAGATTATTCACAAAGGAAGGATTAACATGTTAATCTAGTTAGTTAATTAGACATGCTAGTAAGTTAAACATACTTTTAACAGCTTAAAGGATTAAACATGCATAGTTAGTAGATTAAGCATACTTGACTAGTCATGTTCGAGTCTAGTTAATTATTCTAGTTAGTTAATTGCTCTACTTAATTGACATGTATCAAGTTAAGTAAACACGCTCAACTAGTTAATTAACATTCTCGCTGGTTAGTTAATTAACATGATGCTAATTGATTTACTCACGCTAATTAATCATGCTAGTTCTCTAATTGATTAATTTAAACATGCTAGTAAGTCAATTTAAACTTGCGAGTAAATTAATTAAACATGCTAGTTAGTCACTTATTAGTTAATTCACATGCTCAATATTAATAGTTAATTAACATGCTTGTCCAATTAATTACCCTAGTTAGTTAACTATTCTAATTAATTGTCATGCATCAAGAAATAAGCATGTAAATTAAACATGCTCAACTAGTTAATTAACATGCTCAACTAATTAATTGAACATTTAAACGTGGTTAGGCCTAGGTGAGTTAATATATTGGTTAATTTAACATGGATATCAAACAAAGGGAATGGCAAAACAATTTACGGCAGCACAATATGTGCATTCAAAAGAATGGAATTGACAATTTATTTAACTATTATGCTTAACATGGAGATACTTAACTAAGCAGAACCAATGGCAACATATGAATTATGAAAGGAAATGACAGTTTAATTGGCATGAAGAATTTAAACTACAAGAAAATTAATAGAATGTCTAATAGAACTCTTAACCCCTTTCATGATTCTCACCATTCATGCATTTATCATTCTATACCCATCACATTTGGACATTGATCATTCATCACAAAAGCTAAATAATTGCAGTAACGAGAACATTTAATAACAAAGGAATCTACACTAACACAAAGGAACTACAAACAACCCAGAAGTCAACAAGGAAATAACAATAATAGCTCATCCAAGGAAAAATAACGAACAGCCAGGAACCAACAACCAAAGAAACACTACATAGCATTAACAAATCTACCACTCATGCACTCTACTTGCGGTGTAGGGCCTCCACAGGCCAAGACACACCAAATTCCTTACCTAAATGAAGAAAACTAACAGGGATAGCAAGGACTCCAACGTTGCAGCAACTCCAGCAATGACAGAAGCTCCAGCAGCTCCAAGCTTCCCTCACGTAACTCACTCCTCTAGCTCACTTTCAAACTCTTAGCTCACTCATTCTACTCACACGAGCTCACATGGGAGAGCTCTCAGACTCTTCTCTCATGCAGAAGAAAATGCACCACAAGAATGGGAAGGGAGGAGAGAATGGCTTATACCTGAAGGAGGAGGCAGGAAGGGACGCCTAGAGGAGGAGAGGTCGACTCCAGCCAGGGGGAGGTCGTGGTCTATAGGTCGAGGGTGATGGAGAGTCGATTCTATTGAGGGGAGTTAATGGCTACACAATAAATTCCATCATTTTAACCCCTAATTTTACGCTGAACTATGATCTTTCAGACGAGTACGGACGCACAGGTCTCATCTGTATTCGTCAACATGAGTAAAATACTACAAGCAAATTTGTGCCTTTAGACGAGAAATGGCATTCCCCGCCCATTCCGTACTGTCCGAAGGTGACATTCGGACGCAAAATGGTGTCCGCATAATGCGTCTGCATGCATCCAAATGTGTCCAAAAATCGGACAAAGGCAATTCAGACGCTAGCCAACCACGTCCGCATTCATTCGGAACTGTCCAGGATTCAGACATATTCAATCTGGACGTAGTCATCTGCGTTTGCATAGTCCGGACATCGTCCGTAACTCCACAACATAGTGAAGTAAGGACAGAAAATCACGTCCTGAGTCATCCCAAGGCTAAGGGTGACGTGCAATGCACTTACGGACAACACGTCTCGTCCACAAGTAGTCCGCATGCATCCAAAAGTCGACATTCATACGCATTAGGACGCAATTTCTCGTCCAAGTGCATCCCAAGCATTAGGGACACCACACAATGCACTTGCGGATGATATAACTCATCCGCAAGCATCCAAAAATGCGTTGGACAAACTTTCTTCACATTTTTCCCACTTAACTTTTATCCCCTTATATTTTCCCCATAAATACACGTCATAAAATGACACGTATAAATACGCAACGTAATGTCATAACTACCCCATCCTTTAGTTACATTGCATATATGGGAAAAACGTAACGGAAATACCCCTAGACTTAATGCTCAGAACACATCCTTGGTAATACCCCGATAATTATCCCAATTAAAAAGTCGGGGTGTTACATGAGAAGTGCTCGAAAAAGGACTCTAGAGGCTCTTTGTGAGGGTGGAATATGCTCTGTTGACATATGAGAATAACTAACAAACCGATTGGGTTCGAGAGTTAAACTGTGTCATACGGGCTGAAATAAGAAGAGCTAAATTAGTATGTAATTTAAAAGCACAATGATTATGGCATAGAGTGTGAGAAAATATACCATGTTTTTTTATCTATAGGGGCCATAACAATTGCAATCGCCTCTTGTAACATCAGTTGGTTGCCGTAATGGGTGTGCAGGTCAACTAATGACATGAAATATGTCTGTTTTGGGTGTGTCTGAAATTAAAAGCATATATTGTAAATGGCTTGACTAGAAAAAAAAATATTGTTGGAAGGATTAAAAGTGACTTACATGGATCCATCTAAGAGTCACAAGCAAGTCTCTCACTCGGATGTCAATTATCTCTTCCACATTCAATGTGTCACTCTGTATAAAAAGAAAGCCTTCAAAAGATTTATTTAACATATCAGCTTCTTATATATTGATTAAACATTGATAAAAAGTTATTCTCACCAAGTCAGATGTTGACTTTTGCTTCAGAATGATGAGAGTTGTGATCTTGAAAACATTGTTTTCCTGAAAAAATATAGCATGAAGCAAGATGTACTAGCCCTGTAATAAAAAAAATGAGAATAACTTTCAACTAATAGCATTTCTTATCAGAACACCCGAAAGAGTATCACTTGTATCCTATCTCCTTTTGGTATTTGCACGAGTCAATCTCATGAAATCTTCCATCAATGAAAAAGAATGCAATGATCAGTTTAAGCAAGATTATCAAACTAATAAATGTAAATTTGATACATTGCACAAAAGCAAATTGAAGACATACAACATGCAAATTTTAATGTGAAACAGGTCCAAGAACTACTTCAATCGATGGAGAACCCCCTACAAATATCTTCTAAACTTTGGCAAGGGTAGGAGGAAGGTACAGTTGTCTGATGATAAAAGATATGCACAGTTGTAACACATTGTTATATCTAATTCAGAGAGCCTAAACCAATGAACTAATGCATAGATGGAAGGTGCGCATAAACTAAAAGACTTACTGACATTCGTCCAGTCCAGCTTCGAAAGATAGAGAGGCTAATGGAGGGGCCACTAGTGGGCTACTAGTGGGGCTACTAAAGGAGCTGTTGGAGGGGCTGCTGGAGGAACTGTTGGTGGGGCTGGTAGAGAAGCTTTGGCCGGGCTACTAGAGGAGCTACTAGTAGGGCTGCTAGCGGGGCTGCTAGAGGAGCTGCTAGAGAGGCTACTAGAGGATCTACACGCCTCCTCAACTCATCCATGAGAGACTATTGAGTGGCATGAAGCTCTTCAATTTGCCTACTCATTCCTTCGATTCAGCTACTATATGCTGCAATCCAGGAAATCAGGTTCTCCAAGCAACCTACAATCTAGTTCCACCTCTTCTCAATCATTGACATAGAGTGAGAGAACTGAGGAGGGGGCTGAATAGTATCGTTCTCCACCTCCACCTACTCTGAGCCTAGTGAAGCCAGCGTCGAAGTAGGTTGTGCAGCCGTCATCGAAGGAGGTTGTTCAGCCGTCATCGAAGGAGTCTCTGTGCCCTTGAATACCCACTCCCCTCTTACCTTGGCTATCACCATCTGAGCCAAGATCTTTTGATTGTAGACATCAAGTGTCTTTTCATTGATTCTTGGCTCGTTGGGAGGGAGCACCAGCTCAGTACTGTCAACAATCTTTTGAACGAGTCAGTTGTAGGGGAGGTTCTTCCTTGTGCTATTCAGGATGTCCTTCATTAGATTCATGATCACGTATCCAATGTTGAATCTCTTCCAGTTGTAGAGCTTCTCCATCACATAGAGGTCCATGCAGCTGACATGGTCTCTATGTCTATCACAAGACAGAACTATGTGAGTTATCATGTGATGGATGACTCTACCTTTGACGTTTAGGTCCTTGGATTTGGGCATATAGAAAGATCTAACGTTAGGATTGCGGTGCAACTGCTACAGCAATGTCAGACCTTCTCCTTGTTTAATGAAATCTGGGTCCTAGAACACGTAAAAATACTCCTCAATCAATTCTTCCATGGAGCATCTAAGCATCTCATTTAACTCATTCAGAGTTATCCTAATTTGTCGTCCAAATAGTTACATCCTCAGCTCTAAGAGTTGGTTGCCCAGCTCCAGATTTGCATAAAATAGTCTTACAACCCACTTAAAATAATATCCCCTCATCTTGCACAACCCAGCAAGTGAAATGCATTCAAACATAGCTTCTAATTCAAAATCTGCGAATGCATTGAATTCTACCCTCCTAGAGATAATGATGAACCGATGTTGGATATCATTATCGTACCTTTCCTTGGACGATGCCGTTCTGAACTCAAGTGAAAGGTATTCCTATGCTAGTAGGAGGGTGTGGGTCAAATTATCTAGGGATTGATCTTGAGCTACGAAGAGAGCGGCTTTACACTTCATGGTGATTTTTGGATCCTTAAATGCCATTTTAGGGTTTGAAACTTGAAAGATCGTTGGGAAATCATTGGGAATCGCTCAAAAATCGCTCTAAAATCGTCTAGATCAAGAAGTGGTCACAGCGAAAGTCATTTCATGTTTCAACTTATATAGATGCAGTTAAAAGAGTGCCTGCTTTATGTGCGGATATCCGCCTTTATAAAAAAAATGCACGAAATTATATATTTGAAAATGTGGACGTCATTCCTATTATCGTTCACCGATAACGGACGTCCTTCATAGCTAACAGATGTTTGTTCATTTTAGTATGGATGTCCACTTCTATGTGAATGGGTATACGCAAATGTCCGTTATAAGTACGGACGTCCATCTAAATGTAGATGGGTATAACAGAATGCCCGCAAGTGGCGCGGATGTCCAGGAGACGTCTTTTAACAAAAAACGTGACTGCAAGATTTGCATCGTTCATTGCTCGTAGTTCAAAGTTTTAGTTTTTACCAAATTTAGTTTAAGTTTTGGCTTGTGGATGATACTAAAATTCAGAATTTTGTTTATTTTTTATTTTGTTAATTATTGCCTCTCAGAATAGAAGCTGGACAATAGCACAGTTTTTTCTTGGCTTTACAGCCATCTTCACTGACTCTCCTCTAATCTTCCTCTTTGTCTCTACATTAAAATCGAAACTTTTTCCACAAATTGATCCGAATTCTTACATAGGTATGAACGTTTTACTTCTTTTTTATGTCTCCACTCTACTTTTCACCACCCTTTCTCACAAACCAAACACTCTCGTAACTGCAAACGAGGACCTGATCTACAAAACTTGCACGAGCACCAAATACTACCAACTATGTCTAGCGTCTCTGAAATCAAATCCAGGAAGCCAAGAAGCAGACACAAAGGGATTGGGGATGATAATGGTGGGAATTGGATTAGTCAACGCAACAGAGACCTCCTCTTTCCTATCATCTCAAGTGACGAACACAATGAACGACACCCGTTTGATGGAAGCCCTCAAAGAATGTTCAGACAAGTACAGTTACGCTGGCGATGCATTCGAAGCTTCGGTGCAGGATTTGGCCGATGATGCTTATGACTATGCCTATACTTGCATTACTGCTGCGGATTACCCAAATGCTTGTAAAAATGGAATTAAAAGGTACAAATATTCTGGAAAACAGTATTATTTTATGACGAAAAAAAAATGACTTTTATGTTTTGAAATTTGTAATATTTGAAAGATATTCTGGCCTCGCTTATCCCCGCGAACTGGCGCGCAGAGAAGATGGTCTGAAGCGTATCTGTGCTGTGGTGTTGGGTATTATCGATCTTCTTGGTGGGTAATTCTCGCCCTCCCTCCCTCCCTCCCTCATATCTTTTATTCGATAGGAATCCCCTCGGATTGTTAATTAAAAGTTGACAAATTCGAATATCAGCATATAACTGTTTAATTAATACTAGGCTTCGTTGTAATTGTTTCTGTAGACATAGTTTTACTTATATAATTCGTCAAGTTTCTTTCTTCTAGACATTGAATATTATTAATTAAAATTTTTTATTTTATATAATAAGGATAAAATCATAATTAAATGTTTTCATCTGTGATGTGGGCGTAGTTCTTCTCAGCATATCTTGTTTTTAATATAGTATTAGAGGAATAGTTGTTAAAACTACCACCGTTTATTGTTCACGGATAATGTACACTTTAGTCTTTTCACTCAACGCTCAAACTTACATGTGTCGAGCTCTCATTGGTGCTCTCCCTCTCCCTCTGCATCCGTCTCCAACCAACATGTTCGAGCACCCTATTTTCAACTCATTACACAATTTCAATTTCCATTGCGTTCATTCTGCATACATACAAAAGAAAAAAATCAGCTCATCAAACCTTTTTAGAACACTCTTTATAGCAATTAAAATCAATAGACAAGCACTACAAATTGTTCAGTTTACAATTCTTTCGTTTCTTGGCAGTGGCCTAATATTTTCAATTGCCGAGCTCTTGACACTACAATTATTAGAGATTGACAATAGTTGATTGTGTCAAATAATATACGTTACGGTGTTCGTTGAGTTTATTATGATTATTTCGGTCCTAACTCACTACTGGTCGAGCATTTTAATAGTCTCGCAATACTACGTAAACAAGAAGAAACTATAGGAAAATAGTCATGCCCATTAAAGAATTTAGATCAAACCGAGAAATTATCACTCGAAATTCCCTTGTCTTCTAAAAAATCTGATGAGGATAAGAATGGTGTGAAACCAAGGAAAGCAAAATTGTCCAATGTTAATATTGTGGTCCAAGTGGTCCAAGTAGAGGCAATAATATCAGGATCATGTGACTGTTCTAATAGACTTGTTAGAATTTTAGTTGGAGGTACCCTTTTAATTTTTGGAAATTAACAAATCAACCATCGTACTTTATGATTAATAACAAATCAAACACTAAAGTATTTTCTCTAATAACTTAATCACTGAACTATGCAAAATAGTTGCAGTAAACATCGCCATCACGTTTGTCTTTAAACATATTAATTTCGTTATGCGCAGGAACACTACACGTTTCGCCGCAGAACAAAATTTTAAAAATTAACGTTGGACATTCCGCCGTGAAACATCATTATTAATTAAAATTTACAACATTCCGCGGCGCAATGACCATTTTCTGCCGCGAAATGATGATGTTCCGCCGCGGAACATCGTACGTCATT
This sequence comes from Begonia loranthoides, assembly GCA_022433065.1. Lineage (NCBI taxonomy): Eukaryota > Viridiplantae > Streptophyta > Magnoliopsida > Cucurbitales > Begoniaceae > Begonia > Begonia loranthoides. The sequence goes on along the minus strand of CM039472.1, from coordinate 13,184,252 downwards.
GTGCATTCATGTGCCCTAGTATATATGAATTGACTGTACGCTCCGGCGAGTTCATTGTAAACCATGAAATCCTTGGAGAACATTCAAACTCTCAGACCTTCAATCCTTGTTGTTTCATCGATTCCAATGGATTCTATGGCAAAGAAATTGACGCTCAAGCGAAAGGTGGTCCGTCCCAGCCTCAGCCGCAACCACATGCAGAAAGGACAGACTATCATCATCTTGCAACTGAGTTCGTCGATCAGTTGTACCGTAATGTACCCGCCACGGTTCAAGGTGGAGCACAGCGATGGAAAGTGCAGTAGCCGCAGTTCAAGTTGGAGTAACCATAGTTTACGTTGGAGGACATACGATTGCCCCTTTTACAGAAGCCGAGGTTGAAGTACAACCTCAACCTCAACCTCAGCCTAGACAATGACTAGCAGCAGGTGCATTGGTCCGTTTCCAACCTGTTACACCCAGGTTCCACTCCCCACTCTTTAGGATAGCTTACGCCAACGAACGGTATGAAGCCGATGTTAAACACCGTTCAATTATTGTTTCTAGAAGAGTAGACTTCGAGTTATTGGCTGAATTTGAAATTTAAGAATTGCTTAAGGGAGCTGGCTTAGCTGGGTTGTGCAGATTGGGTGGAAATTTCTGTGAACGGATTATCAAACTCTTTTATGCCAATTTGGAACTGTCCACCCAACCATCAGAGCTCTGGACTTACATGTTTGGACGAGAGTTGAAGCTGACTCTCAAGGATATTAACGTGTTGCTTGGATTTTCGACGATAGAACCAAGCAAGCACTATTATCATGTGTCTCGGGAGCCACCTTTCATCAATCAAGGAGAAGGTCTGACAGTGCTTAGATTGTTACACTATAATCCCAAGATTGGAGCATACAAGAAGCCAAAGTTTAATGATTTGAATGTCATAGCTCGAGTGATCTACACCATCATGATGCACACCATCTTGCCTCGGGATGGACATCGAGACCATGTTAGCTGCATGGATCTTGTGAAACTCGAGAATTTTTCAAGATGAAAATTCTACGTGTAAATTTTTCGCGTTAATATTTGGTCATAACGTTGGAAAATTCACGCGAATTGTCACGTTAGCGGTCACGTACAAAATTTTGATTCATTAGTCAAATCGATAAAATTAGATATTACGAGCGATCAAATAAATTAAGAACGAAAGTTGGAAAATTAAAGGATCATTGTCGATTTGCGTTTGGAAGGAATTAGAATTTAAGTCGGCGATTGAAAATTTCCGAATGAACAATTAAATTAAGAAATGGAATTAAAGATTAAATTAGACTTATAAACGTTATTAGGCAACGTTAGGAATAAGTCAGGATAAAGAGTAAATCATTTGATATGTGGTATGTATGTTAAATTGGATTAGAGGAAATTTATTTAAATATATGAAAAAGGGATGAAAATGTAATTTAGGAAAATAAAAGAGAATAGAAGAAAGGAGACACCTGATGGGCAAAAGGATTAAGAATTAATTAAAAAGAAGTGAAGTGCTAGTGGATGGTGGGAGATGTGATTAAAATAAAGGAGAGAATAATTAAAAGAGAGGGGTCTTCGGCAGCCTCTGATTGGAAGAAAAACTAAAGAGTTGGAAACAAATAAAAGAAAAGGATGAAATGGGAAAAAAATAGAAGAAGTACGCAGCAGTTCTTGAGAAGGGGGAAATAGGGTTTTCATTCACAACCCCTGTTCTTCTTCCGCTAGCAGAGACGAAATTGGGAGGGAGGGTGAGAATTGGCTTCCGACCGACGAACCGGCAACGACACCGGCAACCACACGCTGCGACGAGTCTGGCCGACAATGAAGCAGCTTCTCCGGCGGCCTTCGACCACTTGAAGCGCTGCAGCGACGCCACCTTCGACGTGAAGCTCAGGCGACGCTGGCCGAGAGCAAAATCGATGTTTCTCGGATTCTTCCGGCGAACTCCCGATCCCGAGCGACGCCGGCGACCGAACGGCTCAACCCCGAGCGTGCCCTTTCGATTACAGCAAGTGGCGATCTCGAATCTGTGACTGGAGCTCCAAGTCGAATAATTCTTTTCATGTGATTTCCACTATCAAAATGTGTAAGCAAGCACTTTACCCTGTTGTATCAAGACACATCTAAGTCCGATTCCCGATGCACCCATGTAAACTGCATAAGGCTGCTCACTGTCAGGTACTGTCAAGATAAGCGCACTCATTAGTCCGTTCTTCAATCCCTCAAATGCGCTCTGACTTTGGTCATTCCATTCAAATCATACCCATTTTCAAACCAACTTCATCACTAGCGCTGCTAATGAAGAAAATTTTTCAACAAACTGTCGATTGTAATCAGTAAGACCAAGAAAACTGTAAATCTCTAACACATTTTTCCAAAGTTGTCAATGTACAACCACCTCGATCTTCACAAGATATACCGAGATTCCATCTCGTGAAACAATATGCACTAAAAACTTAACTTCTGACATCCAAAAGTTACATTTACTCATCTTAGCATATAACTCGTGATCCCTCGGAGTTTGTAATACAATCCGAAAATGTTCTCAATGCTGACTCTGGGACTTAGAGTAAATCAAAATATCATGGTTAAACACCACGACAAACTGATTTAAATAAGGTCTGAAAACTTAGTTCATGAAATCCATAAAAGTTGTTGAAACATTAGTCAACCCAAAAGGTAACACTAAAAACTCAAAATGCCCATATCTCGTCCTAAAACCTATCTTCCAGATATCCTCTTCCCGAATCTTCATTCGGTGATAATCAGATCTCAAATCAATCTTAGCGATGTATCATGAACCTTCAAACCAATCGAACAACTCATCGATCCTAGCCAACAAATATTTATTCTATATGGTAACCAATTCAACTTTCAATAATCATGGCAATGTCTCAAAAACCATCCGCGTTCTTGGCAAACAAAACTGGAGTACCCCACGAAGAGATACTCTCCCAAATAAATCTCTAATCTATCAACTCATACAACTGCTTCATTCAACTACTCCCTTATCTCATTCAACTCTACAGGAGCCATTTTACACGCAGGTATAGAAACTATGGTAGCGCCCGAAACTAAATCAATACAGAACTTGACCTCACAGTCTGGAGGCAACCCTAGTAACTCATTAGGATACATATCTGGGAACCCTCTCACAATTGAGACATCCAGATCCTGACCAGCAGTCTCAACCTTAACATCAATCGACCAAAAATTGTCGTACTGTCTTAATCCACTGCAACCATCAAGACATGTCCGTAAAACAGAATTAGTCGTCATCGCACTAGTATCATTGCCATAACGACAGCATGTCCTTGTTTAGAAATAACTATAACTCACTTTAGATGGTCTTTCACAGTTGCCCTATATTTTCTCAACCAATCCATTCCCGAAATCACATCAAATTGACTTATGGGTAAAACAACCAAATCTGCAAAAAAAAAAAAACTTGCAGTCATTAATCACTACGCAGACTGCTCTGCACACAACAACTACTCCACTCTAGACACCTAGAGGAGTACTAAACATCAACGGAGATTCCATCTCCTCCATTGATCGCTAATCCAAGGTCAACTCATGAAAGGCTTATGTCATAGACTCATAATGGCTATGACTACTTTACTATACCCTAAATACCTTGACGAAATTTTTCCACTCCATCAACTAGACATCATAACTAAACCTCAGGACGTTCCACCAATTGGACGTCAATTTCTCCAACTATTGACTAGTAATCCCCACTTAGAACATTTTCAAATTTTTTTTTAGTACCTCAAATTTCTTTTCCATATTCTAGAACCAACTCTCCACTCCCATTGGGTTTCCAACACCCTCAAACACGAGCCCCCAAAATTGCTTTTAACCGCTCTCATTTTTCCCATTTATAAAAATTTGGACAGAGTCTCCCCTGTTTCTTTACTCCCCCAAAAGCTACAATCATACATCTTGCAATAAATCCCAAGCAATTCCAGTATAATCTATCATCTATTACATCCATCAAACAATCTTTTTATCAAATGATTATAATTATTCACATCAGATACAGTCATCCGACAAAATGTTAATTAACTTACATTTCCTTTTCATATTCCTTACATCCACTGCTAACAAAATGCATATATTACAACTTCACCTTGCTTTTAACGTGCTAACATATCGTCTGAGCACACTCCAACTTCTTTCTCTATCAACTAATATTTTAAATTCAACAATTATGCAACTAATTCCAATTACACCCAATGAATTTCTCAAGCACCCATTACTTTTGATACAGGAAATCAGGGTATTACAAAATTCAATCTCGCAAACTTCCGGAACACATTATCCTCATCATACCAAATTCATGTGCAGAACTATCACTTGTCAAGTTCTGCAACTATCCATCATTGATGTAATGAAATCTGATTCAATCTTTTCCAATCGACCATGAGATGTCCTCAACAACACTCTCAAAATTTCGAGTAAAGAAAATCTCACTTAATTAGAAAACTTGACTTGTGTGCAGTTGTCAAACCTTATCCAAAACCATTAAATTCTCGAGTGATCACTACTTAGGAATTCGGAACCTTGAGCTCTGATACCATAAAATTCTGTCATGACCCGGAGACGGGCCTAACAGAACCACCGGGTCAGGCGACCCGATTCTCGTAGAGAACCCGATCACCCAGCCCAAGGCGTGAGATTTAGCGGAAAACTTATAAATATTTAGTTCGGCCCAAAAGACATGGGCCTAGGTCCGAGTAGGGATCACGGGAAAATAACGGTGTATAAATTAAAACATAATCCAAGTACTGTACAAATAATTCAAACCAACAGTGTTAAAGTTTACAACCCAAATAGAAACATAGATGTCTTCACCAAATAACGATGAATCATTCAAGTAGAAATAATAAGATGCTTCAACTCCTGATCCTCAACTACTCATTGCCTTTACCTGAAGTTTTGGGGAGGAGTCGTTTGGGGTGAGTGACTAACTCAGTAAGGTATGGCTATACTAAATGCGCCTCATGCAAAACTGGTTTTTTCTATGTTCTCGAAAAATAAGGTTATATTTCTCATTTTTACCGTATATGAATTAAATCGCTTCAAAACTCTTTGTCATTTTATCAAACCGGCAAGGCTATCGATGAGGCTTTTCTCAAAACCTGCTGTATACATCGACAACTATACCTCGTAAAATAGGCCATCATCGTTTTCCAATCCAAAAATGTCATATCAGTGAAAAAGGGTGGTCACTCATGGGCTCACCCGCCACACAGCAGAGAATAGGTGGACACCCGTCGGCGTCAACACCTTATGAGGCAGGAGGAAATATAAATGATGGTGGTCCGTAGATCCAACACATCACCCGGTTTGCCCGCGAGAACTCTACGTCAGTACAACTAATCTAGGGGTTTATACCATGGGGAGAACACTGCGTCCTAATCTAGGGGTCAAATGGCGAGAACTCTGCGATGACAATCCGTACGATAAAATAGAACGGATACGGTTGTATGGACTGGGGATAAACAAGTCTTAATGACTAAAAATCGTCTGATCTGTGTGACAAAAACCTTGGCCAGGTTTAGGGGCTTGCGACCTAAGGAGACGTCATCACTCTCCCATACTAATTTACGACTTTCAGGAGTTTCAACCTGAGGACATGTCACAATGCCCCACCTATATTTTCACGCGTCAAACAATCAACCTTCACGCAACAAAAGGTATCAAAGGGGATAGCGGATCTATCCCTCAATATATGCACAATAAATTTAAAAACATGTACGGAATTTAAACGTGGAAAAACATACTACTAATAACAACGGACGTGCTGTCGAATAGTCCTCGTCATTTTCCAAGTGTGGTATTCCACAAAATAATTATTTTGAAAAACGGGGTTGGATGCAATGCAATGCAAAAGGCATAGAAATCCCAACCTTTTTGACGGGTCATTTTGTTAACTGAATCAATCGTTTATTCGTGAATCGTATCAAAATCATTGAAATCATCCAAGCCTGACAAAGGTACAAACGTATAAATTTATAAATTACTTCCAAGGAATGAGCAACCGTCGTTTACGACTTATCTAAGAATCTCAACAAAATTCTAAAATATCATCATCCAACAAACTAACACAGTATCGTCCAAACAATAGTACTTTAACAGCCTCTAACAATCCCATCAAGAATCACGACAGTAGAATCAATCCTCCAAATATACAACATCCCACTCGACTATCACATAATCCTCAACATTCATCATAGTGTGCAATATTTCAACAATTTACAAATTAGGTTCTTAACCTAACAAGATTCATCCTTTTAATGGAAATTTAACCCACAATACTTCCAAAAAATCCATAGCCCAATTTATTGGTGCACAACATAAACATGCTCAATATTTATCCCCAAATAAAATCTCCAATAGCAATTTAATTCATTATTCAAAGTAGCAACCCAATTTAGGATCTCTAAATCCACAAATAAACCAATTCAATCGTTATATTAACCTTGAACAACCAAACAATATCCCACGACACCTAACAACATACCAAAATTACATTGCACTACTTATCCAAGCATCAATCTTTATATCCATGGTTATTCATCCAAAATTTCCAACAACCAAAAACAACATCAAATTCTAAAATCCATTATTTAATACAAAGCTCAAAGAAAATTGCTCACCCAATGGAACAGAAGAGAATCGTGTTCTGTTTACTCGCCAGAATCGGATCCGGAGCTGCTGTCGCTGGAGTTCTCTCTGGAATCCTTTGATTTGTTCACTGTAAACCCACAACATAAATCAACCAGTGTCATCACCAATCTAGACTTAACATCGGAGTAAAACTCGAATTGAAAAATTCTCACCCAACGAACTGAGCAGAATCACGTCAGTTCGCTCGCCGGAATCGGAATCTCGAGGCCACCGACGTGGAGCACTCGTTCCTCGCCTGATCAGAGTCGTCCATTCAAGGCCGACGTCGTCGCAGCGCTGTCGCTCGGAAGCCGCCGGGGAATGTCGGCTTGCTCTCGGCCGACGTCGCTTCAGCCGGACTCCTGCTCGTTGCCGTCTTTTGTCGCCCACAACTGACGGTTCGTCTCGGTTAGACGCCGTCGCAGGAGGAGTCGCTCGCTGTTCATTCGCCAGAGTCGCCGATCGTTCGTCGATCTCCCTTCTTGCACGGGATCTCGTCGACCGAATGAGGAAACAGGGAGAAGAGGAATGCCCCAATTCCTCTTCTCTTTGTTTCTTTTTTTTTTTTACAAATTAAACCCTAAACTTTCCAATCAATTGCGAGATTTCTTTCCATCATTCCCTCCATTTCACTTCATCTTTTTATTTTTCCCCCTTCACTTAATCCTTTTTAATTTTCATCATCTCATACTCCTATTTCACTTATTCCAACTTATTTATTTCTTTTATCCAAATAAATTTCTTAAATTCTTTTCCATTAAAATAATTAAATGTACATACACAAATTATATACATACTCCTTTATATATAGTTTGCTCAAATTCCAAATTTAATCATAACATCATCTAATGATGTTATAGTTCCAATTTGACTGTCCAACTTCGTTCCATAATCGAATTTTCGTTCGAAAAATTTTAGTTTCACCGACTTTGACCAAGTGACCAAATTTGCATACGTGGCCGCTACATGATAATTCAGTCAACTTCTTCAACACTATGACCGATTTTCAACGCGAAAAACTTTACACGTGGAATTTCTTATTTAAAAATTTCACGGCTTTTACAACGGGTCTAGTCTAGTAGCTAGTATGCACACAAGAGACTAGTTTCTAGCCTAGCAAATAGTATGCACCTAGGAGGCTAGTTGTAGTCTGGCATCGAGTATACACACAAGAGACTAACTCAACGAACGAACGAATGACTAATAGGAAGTAATAATTGAACGAATGGCTTAACGAAAAGGACTAAAGAGAGACATTTCATAATTGCATTAGCCCTTTTCCTTACTGAGTTATTAGGCTCATGTATTACTTGTGGTGTAGGTACAAAAGACGAACAAATAACAAACAGAACATAAAGCAGGGATGAAGAATTTACACGTGCGAGGGAGTTCTTGTCTAGTCAGGCATAAAATGTGTAAAAGAGAAATTGTGTAATTAAATTATGTTTTTCAAATTGTAATTGACTGCTCGTTTTACTTATTAAAAACAGTATTTCAATTGTTTAGCACTTCTTCCGTAAACTATTTAATTACGCTTCTGCATAGTTTTATTAACTAGATTTTTATAACAAGTTTTAAAAACGGTCGGTAGCGGTCCGGTTAAGGCACGCTTTGACTGGTTCCAAAGAGAATTTTCAAATTTTCACTCATTCTAAAAGATTTACAAAAAATTCGGGTCGTTAGACATCCAAGCTCGCCTCGAAGAAGCAAACTACAATTTCCTAGCCCCCCCCCCCCCCCCTTCGTACACCTCCACCTGTAAAACCCGAGAAAATGTTTAATGAAAAATTCTAGGTGTAAATTTTCTGCGTTGGAATAGGTCAAAGTGTGACATGATTTGTCGCGTCGCGGGCATGTATGATTTTTGGGTCAAACAATCAAAATGACAAAATTGGATGATTACTAAACGACAAATTAAATTGAATAAACAGAATTAGAGAATTTAATTTCGTCGGAAGTCGTTGTCAGGTGATACTCGGAAAGAGCTAGGAATTTAAAATAAGTTAATAAAGATACTATATGTATATTTAATATATACATGTGTTCATATATTAATTCGATTTAAAAGAAAAGAGAATAAGAGGGAATTGAATAAAAAGGAAAAATTAGAATATTAAAATGAAAAGGAGAAGTTGCTGGCGATATTGAAGAAAAGGAAAATATGAGTTAAAGGAAGAAAAGAATGGCTAAAGAGAAGATGAAAAATAAAGTGGGGAAAGGACTAAGTACCCGCAGGTAATGTTTTTTGAGGAAAAAATGAAATATTATAAATAAAAGAAGAGAAAACCTAAAGAAGAAAAAAGAAAGGGGAAAGAGAGAAGCAGGGTGCGATAGAGTTGAGAGAATGGAAATTAGGGTAAAGTTTCTCTCCATTTCATATTCGGTAGGCAAAGAGAGAAGGGGAGACGCGAAGACGAAACTAGGCGACGACATCTGACCGAGCATTCCAAGCAGGAGCTTCGACTCTGTCTGAGCATATCAATCGGAAACCGGGGAGAGGCAAGCCGGCGAGGAACAAACCCTTCGGCCGACGATAGTTGCAAGCAGCTTAGAGTTTTCGATCGCACTTCTCTATTTGTGGTAAGAAATGCCTCTGTTTAAATTCAGTTGTACTAAAGTTTTTTGCATTTTGGTTTCTATTCAATGCCATTGAGGGTATTGCTGTTAAGTTTTATTTAAATCACTATAATGATGAATAATGGCTAAGGACTAAATTGTTCGTTGGTTGAATCTGTTCTTTACATTGGTTACTGCTATTTTGATGTGGTTGGTTGTGGACCTCTGTTCTTTGCCACGGGTTCAGTTGAATTGATTTTAGCATTGTCGTTGTTGTTTATTTACTGCTATTGACGATGGTTCCACGGGTGATTGAGAAATAGCCCACTGTTAAATTGTTTAAATTGATAACATGAAAATGTGAGGATTTGGATACCAAGCTATGGATTTCTAATAGTCTGTATACAGTGGCTTCTTGCTTTGGAATATTAAGTGATTTGGAGATATTTAGCTATGGCTATTCGTGTAAATGTTGCCCTTATTTTGTCACGAATTTTACCCAATGATAAGATTTGAAAATTTGGCATTGTGTTTATTGATATCCAACTTTGCTAGCTGCTACTTGTTGAGATTAGAGGGTTTGTGCTTGGTTTACTTTATTTAAATTTTTTATAATGGATAAACTTTGATGACTTGCTCTAAGGATATCTAAGCTTAAGATTTTAGTAATGGATTCAAGAGGTAATGATGCTATTGTTTAGTTTCTTCAATTGTGGACTTGAAGATTTTAACTTGATTTTTTTGCTATCTTGAATAATGGATATTAATTGTAGTTGGAAATTGTCTTTGAGATAAATATTGAGGATGTTCTGCTATTACAATAATGAATTGGGTTGAGGTTCTGTTATAGTTATTCATGTGATAGAGTTGATCTTGTCTAAGTTTGAGAGACATTCTGTGACATTGTTAACTGTTTAAATGCGCACAATATGTTGAGGAGTTAAGTGTTGTTTGGATGGTGATCTATTTATTTACCAAAGGGTAAAGTTGAGGATTTTATTGGAATTATTAGATGAGTTGTTTACACGTCAGGTGGGCTCCTATTCCTGGCATGGGGCCCTCTGTTTATTTTCTAGAATTTATTTATAAATTCCAGCATTTATACCTTTGTCAGGCTTGGATGATTTCGGCGAGTGTGATACAATTCCTGAAGAGACAGTTGCTCTGCTCAACTGGATGGAACGCCAAAAAGGTAGAGATTTCTATGCCTCTTACATTGCATTGCAACACATCCCATCCCATTTTCAAAATAATTATTTTTTAGAATACCACATTTGAAAAATGACGGGGCTTGTTCCACAGCATATCAGTTTTTATTACTAGTATATTTTCTCATGTTTCAGTTTTCATACATGGTTTGAAATTATTGTGCATATGTTGGAGGATGAATCCTCTTGATGCTTTAGGCATTCTAACACTAAAGCATCACTAAGCTATCCCCTTTGAAATCTTTTGCTGCGTGGAGGATGATTGGTTGTACGTGCAAAAAAAAAGGATGGGGCATTGGTAACGTGTCCTTAGGTCTAGATTCGTGAAAGTTGTAAATATGATGGGAGGGCGATGACGCCTCCTTGGGTCGGAAGCCCCTAAACATGGCTAGGGTTTGTCCCACTGATCAGACAGTTGTTAGTCATTGAGACTTGTTTATCTTAAGTATTGTTTCATTTGACAAGTGTCTTGACGATCAAGCTTGGTCGTCGGTAACCCTCATCCATTTGGAGCTTCTAGGTATCTTAGCTAATAAACAAGTCTATATATAGCGAGCAATTGTAATCATTCTGTTTTATCATACGAGTTGTGTCGTGCTCACTGGTTCACCAGCAACTCGGGTGACGTGCGAAATCTACGGATTTGCCATCATTATTATTCCTGCCTCATGAGGTGTTGTCATCGATGGGCGGCCATCTATTCTTTGCTGAGTGGCGGGTGAGTCCTTGAGTGACCACCCCTTTTCACTATGACGTTTTTAGATTTGAAAATGACATGGCCTATTTTACGAGATATAGCTGTCTATGTATACAGTGAGTTTTTGATAAAAGTTTCATCGATGGTAAAATCCATGTAAGGTAAAAAATGAGAAACATAGCCCTATTTTCAAAAATATAAAAAAGCCAGTTTTGCATGAGGTGTATCTAGTATAGCTATACTTTACTGAGTTAGTCACTCACCCCAAATGAATCCTCCCCCAAAACTTAAGGTAAAGGCAAGAGTAATTGAGGATAAGAAGTTGAAGCGTTTTATTAGTTCTACTTGAGTGATTTATCGTTATTTGGTGAGGACATTGACATTTTCATTTGGTCTGTAAACTTAATATTGTTGTATTGGATTTGTTGCAAGGTACTTGGATTTATATTTATTTTTATGCGCTGTTATTTTCTTATGATCCCTACTCGAACCTAGGCCTATATCCTTTTGAACTGAACTAAATAGTTATGAGCCTTCTGCTAAAATACACGCCTTGGGTTGGGTGATTGGATTCTCTTCAAGGATCGGGTTTCCTGACCCGACGGTTCTGTTCGACCCGTCTTTGGGTTGTGACAGAATTTGATGGTATCAGAGCTTCAAGGTTCCGAATTCCTAAGTAGCAATCACTCGATAATTTATTGGTGTAGAATAAGAGTTTTGTAAATTGTGCACAAGTCAAGTTTTCTAACCAAGTGGAAAATTCTTTTCTCTGAATTTTGAAAATGCTGTTGAGAAGGACATCTCGTGGCCAACCGCAAAAGGGTGGTTTTGATACCATTGTATCAATGATGGAGAGTTTGCAGAATTTGACAAGTAACAATTCTGCCCAGGAATCTGATATGACGAGGATGACATTTTTTAGGAGGTTGCTAGATTGAACTCGTTTGTGTTTAAGGGTGGGGCAGATGTAATGGGAGAAGAAAATTGGATCTATAAACTGGAAAAGAATTTTGGATCTCTCCAAGTTCCAAAAGAGTTCTAGGTGGGAATTGTCATCCATTACCAAGAGAAGTTGGCATTAAGTTTGTGGAACGCCGTAAGGTCTAGTTATGATGTACAATTGATGGAGTCGAAGAATTTTACTGAGGTATTCAGAGCACAGTAAAATAGCCGTAGCATTTATGAGTCTATGGCTAGAGCCTTTATGAGTTGACCCAGGATCAACGGTTAGTGGAGCAGATGGAATCTCCGATGATGCTCAATACTCTAGTGGGTGTCTAAAGTGGAGTAATATTTGTGTACAGAGTAATCTGTGTACTAATTGATGACTGCAAGTTAAATCTAATTATTTTACCCATGAGTCAGTTTGATGTAATTTTGGGTATGCATTGGTTGAGGAAGTATAGAGAGATCATGGAATGTACGGTTACTTTGAGACAAGGGTTTGTCGTCATTTATCGCAATAGTCCTAGTGCGGTGACTACTAATTCCATTTTGCGGGCATGTGTGGGTGGTTGTAGTGGACTAAGGCAGTACAAGAACCTTTGGTCGATTGATATTGAGGTTGAGACCGCTGGCTAGGATTTGGATGTCTCGGTTGTGAGAGAGTTCCCAGATGTGTTTCCTGATGAATTACCAAGGTTGTCTCCAGACCATGAGATTGAGTTTCGTATTGATTTAGTTTTGGGCTCCACCCTAGTTTCTATTCCTGCATATAAAATGCCTCCTATGGAATTGAATGAGTTGAGGAAGCAGTTGGATGAGTTGAGAGGTCATGGATTCATTTGGGAGAGTATCTCGTCTTGGGGTGCTCTAGTTTTGTTTGCTAAGAAAGCAGAAGGTTTTTTGAGACTCTACATTGATTATCAGAAGTTGAACTGAGTTACTATAAAAAAAAAAGTATTTGTTGCCCAGAATTGAAGAGTTGTTCGATCAGCTTGGTGGATCTCGGTACTTCTAAAAGATTGATTTGAGGCCTGGTTATCATAAGATGAAGATTCAGGAAGAGGACATCCCGATGACAGCTTTCTGGATGAGGTATGGGCATTTTGAATTTTTAGTCTTACCTTTCGGGTTGACTAATGCCTCAACAGCATTCATGGATCTCATGAACCGAGTCTTTCGACCTTATTTAGATCAGTTCGTCGTGGTGTTTGTTGATGACATCTTGATATACTCCAAGTCTAGGAGTCAGCATGGGGAACATTTTTGGATTGTGTTGTAAACATTGAGAGACCACCGGTTATATGCCAAGATGAGAAAATATGACTTTTGGATGTCAAAGGTCAAGTTTTTGGGGCATATTGTTTAAAAAGATGGGATCTCAGTAGATCCTGCGAAGATCAAGGCAATTATGCAATAGCAGCCTCCAAAGAATGTGTTAGAGGTTCACAGTTTTCTTGGTCTTGTCGGTTATTATCGTAGATTTGTGGAAAATTTTTCTTCGATAGCAATGCCATTGACAAAGTTGATGAGAAAAGGAGTACAATTTGAATGAAACGACTAATGTCAGAGTGCATTTGAGGGATTGAAGAATAGATTGACAAGTGCACCTATCTTGATGGTGCCTAACAGTGAGTAGCCTTATGTAGTTTACACGGATGCATCTGGAGTTGGGCTTGGTTGTGTCTTGATGCAACAGGGTAAAGTGGTTGCTTATGCATCCCGACAATTGAAGCCCCATGAAGGGAATTATCCAACACACAATCTGTAGCTAGCTGCTATAATATTTGCTTTAAAGATCTGGAGGAGTTACTTATATGGTTCAAGTTTCTAGGTGTTTTCGGATCACAAAGATTTGAAGTATCTTTTCACTCATAGGGATTTGAATTTGAGACATCGCAGGTGGACGGAATACTTGGAGGACTATGATTTCAGTCTGAAGTATCATTTGGGAAAGGCGAATGTAGTGGCTGATGTTCTGAGTCGAAATCCTCAGGGATCACTAGCTTGCTTGGTTTTGGATGAGTGGAAACGATCCATAGTTGTTGGAGAATATAGTTTGCAATACTATGAGTTAGACGATACAACCTGTGAATATAATGTGGTTGCCACACCATCTTTGCTTCAGAGAACAAAGAAGTTACATTAACATGATGATTTGATCAAAGAGAAAGTTAAACAACTTTAAAATGGAGAGCAGTTAGATGTGGTTTGGGTCATCGTGAATCGTTTGACCAAGTTCACTCACTTTATTCCGATCTAATGTTCTGTCCACATCAATTGATGAATTTGGTTTTTGTTTTTTGGATTCCTATTTTTATGTTGAATTCTGCTTCTATAATGGGATTTGTTTGGGTTGTTGCTTGACATTGTTAGCAATGAATATGATAAATTGTTGTTTGATGAAAAATTTGGAGACTTGTTGATTGTTGTCTGAGACTTAATGAATAGTCTGTTATGCTTCGATTGTAGAAAGTGTTGTGTTAAGTTGATTTTGGTTCCTGTTTTGGTTACAATTTCATTGGGGAAACTGTTGGGGATTCATTGCTATCTTCATTGATGAACTTGAGAATTTTAGTTTGGTCACTGTTTGTGTTGCTGCTGTTTAGATAAGATTATGAGGATTGTACTATTTAGACAAGGCCTATTTGTACTCGTGGTTGTTAAGGAAACTTGAA
>CM039472.1:12795486-13169094 GCA_022433065.1 Begonia loranthoides | reverse complement strand
GTAGTTTTTGTTGCTATTGGTTGAGGAATATTATTCGAAGTGATTGTGCTACCGTTGTTACAGATAACTATTGGAAACCTGTTTCATTATGATAAGCTTGTTAAGGATCAGTTATTGTTGGAATGATACCTTGTTCTATGCACTGTTGGTGTAATGTTGAGCTTTGATTCTATAATTGTCTGTTTATGGTGGAGAGTGAGATCAAGGGTCTGTTATTGTTGTTGGTGTAAATATTGCACATTGTTTTGATGGTACATGATCATGATGGATTTTTAATTGTCTGTTTATGGTGGAGAGTGAGATCAAGGGTCTGTTATTGTTGTTGGTGTAAATATTGCACATTGTTTTGATGGTACATGATCATGATGGATTTTCCTCTGTCAAGGTTGAGTCGCCTCTACATTGAAAACGTTGTTCGTCTCCATGGCATTCCTTTGAGTATTGTTTTAGATCGCGACCCGAGATTCACGTTCAAGTTTTGCAAGTCTTTACAGAAAGCTTTGGGTACTGAGTTGAATCTCAGCACCGCCCATCATCCTTAGACAGATGGACAGTCAGAGAGGACTATTCAGATTCTAGAGGATATGATGCGATCTTGTATCTTGGATTTTGGTGATAGCTGGATAAACAATTTGTTGTTAGTGGAGTTTGTGTACAACAACAGCAATCACATTAGTATTGCTGTCTCTCCATATGAGGCACTATATGGGAGATCGTGTCGTTCTCCACTATGTTGGGCTAAGACGGAAGAGAGGATTACTCTTGGGCTGGATATGATTCAAGAGACTACAGACATGATCAGGGCGATTAGACAAAGGCTTAAGACAGTGCAAAGCGACAGAAAAGTTACGTGGATCTGAAAAGGAGGGAAGTTGAGTTTGACGCATGAGACTATGTTTTTCTGAAGGTTCAACCGAGACGTGGTATCAGTCATTTCGAGGTGAAAGGCAAGTTAGCCCTGAGATTCATTGGCTTGTTCTAGATAGCTGAGAGAATTGGCAACGTGACCTATTGACTTGATCTACCACCCCAGCTTGAATACATTCATAATATCTTCCATATATCCCAGCTGAGGAAATATACGCCAGATCTATCACACATCATTTCCTGAACCAACTTTCCTATCCAGGAAGATACATCATATGAAGAGGAGACGGAACAAATCCTTAGTAGAGAGGTTCAGGTGCTTTGACGCACAGAGATTCTTTTGGTCTGTGCGCTGTGGAAAAATCACACCGAAAGGGAAGCAAATTGGAAAGTTGAGTTGGACATGATATGCAAGTAGCCGTATCTCTTGGATATGTAATGGATTTTATTTAAACTTTCAGAACGAAATTTCTTTTAAGGAGGTTAAGATGTAAAACTAGAGAAATTTTTAATGAGAAATTTCATGTGTAAATTTTTCGCATTAGAATCGGTCAAAGTGTACAAAGTTTGACTTGATTTGTCGCGTAGTGGGCATGTATGATTTTTGGGTCAAAGAGTCAAAATGAAAAAATTGGATGATTACTGAACGACAAATTAAATTGAATAAATAGAATTAGAGAATTTAATTTAGTTGGAAGTCGTTGTCAGGTGATACATGGAACGAGCTAGGAATTTAAAATAAGTTAATAAATATACTATATGTATATTTAATATATACATGTGTTCATATATTAATTGGATTTAAAAGAAAAGAGATTAAGAGGGAATTGAATAAAAAGGAAAAATTAGAATATTAAAATGAAAAGGAGAAGTTGCTGGCGATTTTGAAGAAAAGGAAAATATGAGTGAAAGGAAGAAAAGAATGGTTAAAGAAAAGATGAAAAATAAAGGGGGGAAAGGACTAAGTGCTCGCGGGTAATGTTTTTTGAGGAAAGAATGAAATATTATAAATAAAAGAAAAGAAAACCTAAAGAAGAAAAAAGAAAGGGGAAAGAGAGAAGCAGGGCGCGATAGAGTTGAGAGAAAGGAAATTAGGGTAAAGTTTCTCTCCATTTCATCTTCGACCCTCAAAGAGAGAAGGGGAGACACGAAGATGGAACTCCGCGAGACGTCTGACTGGGCATTCCAAGCAGGAGCTTCTACTCTATCCGAGCATATTGATCGAAAACTAGGGAGAGGCAAGCTGTAACATCCCGTAACCTTTTCTCGAGCAGCCCGTTCAGCAGCTATAATACCCCGACTTTTTATGTAAGAATTTAATAAGGATAATTGAAAGTAATTGGGGATATTCAAATTTATTGGATAATTATCGAGGTATTACCAAGGACGTAGTCGGCAATAATTATCATCGAGCAATATTTGGAATAAATCGGGGATTGGAATCGGGTTGAGAAATAATTTAATTAAATAAAGGATTTAATTAAATTATTAAAGAGAAATTTAATTGGGTAAAAAGATAATTTAAGTTAAAAAGAAATTTAAATTGATTAATTAGAATTAAAGACTTGAAAGAAAAATTAAAATGGGGAAGGAGGACGGGTGAGGTTCGGGTTGGATTTGGTTGATGTTGGTCCAGTTTGGTTTAGCAATTAAAAGGGAGGATTTTTTACTTTGGCCTTTGGCCAAACCAAAAGAGAGAAAGAGGGTGAAGACGAGGGAGAGATCGAGAGAGCTCACGGGCAGATTCCTCGTAACGGTGAGGTGTGGTCCGGCATGGAGCGAGCATCAGCATGCTCAGGCGACGTTGTCAGACGGTGTGCATGACGTCCAGGCTAACGGATTGGTGACGGCGAAGGAGCAGCGAACGGCGAGGAGGATGGGCGTAGTGTCCGGCAACAATTTGAGGTATGTCTAATCAGGTTTTCTTCCCCTTTATGTTCTGATGGTTAGACACGGGCAGGGACGCATTGGGTCGGACGTCGGCGTCGTGTTGGGCATTAGGTTGGGCTGCAATTGGGTGCTCAAACCTGGGTGTGACCAAATCCGGTTTGACCCTGTTTGGGTTGAGCCATGGGTTCCAGATCACCTCGCGTGATGGACAACCCCTAGAAAAGCTAAATGGGGTGGGATATTGTCAGGGAATATTGGAGGCGAGCTGTCTAGCGAGCTCTCTGGCTTCTGGGAATTAGCAAAGAGTGCCCCTTCCTGGTGTTGATATACTAAGATGAGACAGAGATGGGAGAAACGAGAGGCAGAAATCTTGCAGAAGAGAAGGGGAAAATGCTCTCTAGAGGTTGAGCCAAGAATGAGGAAGGAGAAGCGGGAGCTTGCTGGTGCTTCGGGTCTGCACTTGTCTTCTGGTAAGTGAAATTCTTCACCTCTGTTCTTGAGTTTTATGGATTTATGATATGCTGTAGAGGTTGGAGATGATGGCTTTCTAGATGTTGTTGGTGATTTTGATTATGAAGTGTCAATTCTGCTTAGGGATTTTGTTGGAAAATGGAATTTGGTTCTCTGTATGTATTGTGCTTGGATTAATATTCTGTAAAGTTTGCTCCCTTGGTTATTGTCTGGATCAGATATTAAAGAGATGATCGATGAACTGCGAGAACTAGTTATTACTTTGTGAAGCATGCTGGTTGGTTGGTTATCCTACATTTTAGAGTGTTGTTATTAAAGGTTAGAGATTTCATATGCGCCCTGTTATGTAGAAATATTACTATGTTGAATTGGATATTAGTCATGGTTGAGAAAATTAAGATTTATTACAGATTTTATAATAATTGAGGTATGTTTCTGTTGAATGATTTTGATAGGATTAATAATATGTTGTTTTGGATTCAAGGCACTAAGTGGATAAATATTAGTGTATCCTGTTGGATAAATATTATATTGCATCTTTACGTGCACGGTTTTGGTTAGGAAATGGATATTGAATATGGATTATGAGATGCTATCAAATGATAAATGTTTCTAATTGTGAAGGTATCGAAAAGAGAAGAAGGATAGCGATTAAGTGCAATATGCATTAAAGATGTGAGGTAAGGAAATGGGTGTCTTGGCCAGTGGTGGCCCTACCCACAAGTAGTGTGCGTGAGTTTTATGTCTAGTGCCCTGTGAATTTCTATTGTTACCGTTGTTAGTTAGTTGTAGTTGATAGTTCCCTTGTTGTTAACCTGTGTTAACTTTCTGAATTTCTTTCACTGCCCTTCCTTTAAATCCATTGCTTTACTTTGACATAGAAATTGGTAAATGCATACTACTTGAATGGTAATCTCAATAAAATGAAGAACTGAAAATCCTTCCTATGATATGTTAAGCTTGAACGATGTGAATGAGCTATGCTTTCCTTTATTTATGATGATTCTTTAAATACTTGTTATTGTCTTACTTGTTAACATTCAAATTTACTATCCTGCTATATTTAGTTTAACTATCTCTATGTTACTTTCCAAAAATCTAATGCATGTATAGATAACATGTATAGATAGCAAGGATTAGTACTCTCTTAATCGAGAATGTCCAATTAGCTAGAATAAAGAACATATCCTAGTCAAGCATGTTAATTAATTAGAATGATCAACTAATTAATCAATTTATCTGGTTAGCTAATTAACTAGTTAATCCTAAAAATGTCAATGAATACATCGGTGTTAATTTAATTATGATATATTTGCTAACTATCATATTAAGTAACTAATGAGCATGTTTAATAAACTAGCTTAACTAATAGACTAGTTGTGAATTAACTAATCTGAACATGTCTAACTAGTTGTTTAATTAATAGTTGTTAATCACTCCATTGGACATGCTAAATAACTGGGACAATAATTCGATTTACTAGTTAAGCATGTTAATTAACTTAACTAGAGTAATTAATTAGACTTAAGCATGTTGATTATTACTTAAGCATGTTAATTAACTAGGTTGTTTGACTAATCAATTAAATTATAAATCAACCCAAACATGTTTACAAGTAATCTTCACTCACATTAGTTAACTATTTATTGTTTAATCTTCCTTGTTTAATCTTCAAGCATGTTAATTAATTATTAATCTTCATGAATGTTAGTTAACTATCAGAAGTGTTTGATGTTAACTCCGAGCATGTTAATTAATTTGGATATCTAACTTGGATACCTAATTAGAATAATAAAAATAGTTATTTTCTAAGCAAGTAAATGAACTAGGATAACTAACATGTTAATTCATAGTATGTTACGACTTCTGTTTCATCTATTGTTGTGTTCCATAAGTTCAAGCATGCTATAATTCATTGTATATTGTTCAGATATGTGTGTTTAATTTCTGTATTCCTTCATGATTCGCTATTTAATTTCCATAATATTCGTTGTTAGAGTTCCATATGTGCTTCGCTGTTTCCAATTCGATATTTTAATTGCTCTCTAATGTGTGCTTTCAATTTTTACTATTCAATTATTTTCCTTATATGCGCTATTCAATTGTTATGTTAATTGTTATGTCATCATGCATCATGCTTATAGTTACGTTGTATTGCATCATGCATCATGTGAATAGGAACCGATAGGGAGTGCCATCTTGGTGGTGGTACTCACACATGCATAATGTGAGGGAAAAATGTTAAGAAAATGATGAGATGAGAAAAAGAAGCATATGGGAAGTTGGGGGCGGATGGGTAGTCGAGTCTAGCGTGGTAGCTAGGCACAGACCCTACCTTGACGGGAACGGGACCTAGTATGCACCCAAGAGGTTAGCCCGATCAAATATACCATTCCATACGGGTCCTTCAATCTCCCGCTCAATGTACGAGTAAAGAACCAAAGAACCAACGATTTAAGGAAAATATTGGTTTGGGTGGCCCCCATTCCAAAAGAACTAAAGAGAGTCATTTCATACTGCATGAACCTTTTCCCTTACTGGGCCATTAGGCTCACGTCTTACTTGTGGTGTAGATGTAGGTACTTGTACGCAAATACAAAGAATTAGGAGTCACGGCAAAAACAATACACATATCAAAATGCAGGGATGAAGGATTTGCACACGCAAGACTAGTGGCTGGCCACGCTAAAGAGAGTAAGAGAGAAAATGGTTGTAATAAATTGTGTTTAATTGTTTAGTTCTCATTTCTCAAACGCAGTATTTAATTGTTAGTTTCATTTCTTTAAATGATTTACGCTTATGCTATGTTTTTAATAAATCTGTTACGTTTTCATAAAATATTTTACACCTGTTTCCGCGATGTTTTACGAAAAAGGTTTTTGACGATCCGATTTCGCACTCTGATATTTCTTTAAAAAGGATTTAGTAAAGGTTTTGGCGGGTTGACAAAAGTTTCAAATTGTAGCGAATTTTTAAAAGGAAAAGAAAAATCGGGTCATCACAGTAGCCCTTCTAGTAGCCTCTCCAGCGTCCTCTTCAGCAAGTGAAGGCGCAATCTGCTTGTAAGTTATTTACATTTTACACAAAGTCAATTATTTACTTTATTTGTATGCGATGTAATAACGTGTTTAAAATTTGTATCATCATTGCCCTACGACATCAACCTTCTCCTCCTGCCGTGCTTGCTCCCACTCCTCCATTGACAGCTACGTTGAGTGGATCGTAGCCTCCACCACTTAAAACTGTGCGCATGGTACATATTCGATTTGGTTATCTACGAGTCTGCACTTATTCATGCCTTAGTAGTCTGACGCTAACTTATGAATGTTTATTGTAGCCACGTCAAATGATAGATCTTTTCGCAACTTATGTTCGTGCAAATACCCAGAAGAACCTGGAGACATGCACAATTGTTTAGGAATTATGGTAGGCTTTTTCATTTTGAATCATTAAGTGTTTTGGACTGCCTACTTATAATATTATAAGTGTTCTGAACTACTTATAATTGTGGACTGCACAATTGTTTTCATTTTCAAGTCTGGGATGAGTACCACATCACTGAGATCATCTTCTTGAATCAACAAGGGACGGCAAACACGGTGAGAATTACATTATGTTACATTAAGTAGTTCAGAAGATGCTATCTTAGTACTCATCCTTGCTTTGCATTTTTTGTATGTAGTGCTTTGCGTTAAACGTAGAAGAATACTTTAAGGTTCAATTTAAAAAATCGTTAATGACATTAGGGTGGATTCATGTCAGTAAACATCTCACTTTTTCGGTTTGTCGTTCATGTTTCAACAACTCTAATGCGTGCTTCCTTTGCATTTCAATCACACCCAAAGCAAGCGTGTTTTATGTCGTCTGTTGACCTGCACACTCACTACCCTTACCAGCCATTGCTGCCTGAAGCAATTGTGATCGTCATAGTGCCAACAAACAAAGAACGGTATATCTTTTCCCTTATGTTGATTCATATTGTTTTTCGCTTATTATGTGTTGATTTTTCCCTTTGCATTTAAGTCCGCACGACATCTTTAGGTGTACGAGCGAGGGTTTAGGCGTGGTCTGATATTGCAAGAAGCCCGACTTCCACCATCATGATGATCCACCCAATAAGAGTCTGTTGTTCGCTAAAGCATCCAACGTATACATGTGTAGCGACCCATTTTTCTTTTTCTTAAAACTTTGCAATTTAAAAGACTTTTTCTTTATAAAATGCATAAAATATAAAACTTTTCTTTTTAAATCAAATCTTTTCATTAAAGTGCATTGCGGAAGTTTTTATCTTTGACTTCAAACACGTTCCATATCAATCCTTCCATACTTATAAACCATAGTGTTCACAAGTACCGAAAGCAGTCACAAACGTTGTTTAAGATCTATTACAAATCATTGGCACAAATACCAAAATATGATATCATAAAACCTGCTAAATTGAGCTATAACCCACCGGTTAGTTCACCAACAACACAAAAGGCTCAACACCGCAATACTTCATCTGCTGCGCCCTCTATAAGCTTTCATCAAACCATAAGCTTCTTACCTGCATCACAAGACATAAACTATGAGTCTAAGGCTCGGTAAGAGATATAGAATATGCAATAAAAACTTATGTGGGTTTCGATTTCATTTTCCTTTACCTTTAACTTGAACTTTTAGTTCCACTTATCCATACAAGCGTTGGAGATGTCAACTTGACAAGGTAGAGTAGCACCTAATGACCCACATGGGGTAGCCAATTCAAGAACCCACATCTCACAACGTCTATTTACATTTATTTCCATTTGTTTCCATTTTCCTTTAGTTCCAGTTACCCACACAAGCAATAGGGATATCACTTCCCAAGGTAGAATGACACCAAATGACCCACACAGGGCAGCCAACTCAAGAACCCATACTCCATCGTGTCTATTAAAGTTTATTCTACTTATTTCGTTGACATCTAATGATATGATGGATAATCATTCAGCCCAAATGAATGTTGTCCTCTTTTTGGGTGATCGGCCTACACAGACTTGTTTTTAGACTAGTGTCCCATACCACTAGCCCAAAACATATCCACTTGGTATGGATAAACACCCATTTATCATTTTCAAAACAATGAATAAAACTATTTTTGTAACGTTTTCAAAACCATGATGCATGAAATGCATATGAATGCATACAACTTAGCATATCCTCAATACAACTTCAAAGCATGATCATAATTCTTAACTTATAGGCTATTAAACACATTCATCAAAACATCAAACAATTATCAAAACATCCAACAATACACCCTCAAACAATAACGAGATCAAGAACCTATCATCTATTAAACACAATCATCAAACAATTCCTATTCTCTTGTGATGTAGGCCAAAAGGCCACAAACATACAATATCACTTACAATGTGGTTTTCAACGCAATTCCACACTATTGCTTATACTCTTGAGTATTCACGCCCTCAAAGTTAACAAAACCTCCATCAATAACTATTTCATATATATATATACACGAAGGATGCATACAACAAAGACTTCTCCAAATTCTCAAACCTATTTCCTTCTTTAAACTGTCTGAAACAACATGCATATATAGTTCTATTCAAGGATACCCAAAAATTAAACCATGTTCTTCAATCATCCCATAAACTTGATTATTACCCTCATCATTATACACCACGCAAAATAAAACAAAGAACCCATTCAATAGAGCATGACTCTTCTAACGTGTCCATCAAAACAGTAATCACAACAGAGAACAAAACCTCAAGCAACAGAATCTATCAAACAGAGACTAAAATAAAGAAGGTGACCTCAATGAACATAACCATTTCCCAACAGTACCTATTAGAACATAACTCAAATTAACAGAACAATATTCCTCAAAATCATCTGTCGACAGGACCCAACCCCACGAACAAAACAATTTCATCAGAGCAATATTCTCTCACAATGTCAATCGAGCAGGAACAAGCAGCATATTATCAAAATCCATCAATAAAATAGAAAGCATCACTAAACTCAAATAAGTAGAGAAAGTCATCAGGTATATTCAACAAAGCAGCAATGAAAATAGGAGCTATTCCAAACACCTTCATCCATCATCTACTTCTTTTAATACAACCTTCTTATAAAATCTTTAAGGAAATCATGAATGAAACTCTGCTTACCTGAAGAACCCGAGAGAGAAAAGAGAAAACTGGAACTCTTGATCTGTTCTTCCTTCTAGAAATCTCCTTCACCACTACCCTTATATCCCATAATCTTTCCTTTCTCCAGCACCCATCTGGCGGTGGAGGAAGAGGTGGAGGAATGAATGATCATCCACGAGGTTCTAGCCTCACTTTCCTCGAATCAGATTACAACATCACTTAACATTGCAGGCGACGTTTGGTATCACTGGTCGATCACCCTCTTCTTGTGATTGACCGCAAACAAAATCTATATAAACTACAAAGGCCATGAGTGACAACAAATCTTATGTGATCGACCGCAAAACCACAATTTCTGATGAAGACGGTCGATCACCAACACGCACAACCGATCAACCTCTCCAATTATTGCTTCACCTCTATAATATTATGCTTAGACCATGATCGACCGCACCTCACCTCTTGATTGACCACAACACAACAGAGCACTTCAATTCCTCAATTGCACTAAAGGGGTCGATCATTCCTTCAAATGATCGACCACACCATCTAATGAATATCACTTAAACACTTAATTTACTACTCCTCCACAACCATAATCATATCAGGCGACATTTGGTATTACAAGTCGATCACCCTCTTCCTGTGATCGACCGCAAACAAAATTTATACAAACTGCCAAGGCCAAGACCAACCGAAAATATTATGTGATCGACCGCAAAACCACAATTTCTGATGAAGCTGGTCGATTACCAACACGCACACCTGATCGACCGCTCCAATTATTGCTTCGCCTCCGTAATATTCTGCTCAAACTGTGATCGACCACACCTCACCTCTTGATCAACTGCAACACTACATAGCATTTCAATTTCCTCAATTGCACTAATAGGGGTCAATCATTCCTTCAAATGATCGGCCACACCACCCAATGAACATCACTTAAACACTTAATTTACTACTCCTCCAACAATAATACAACATATCCTAATCATCCAAACCAATACTATTAACATCTAACATAGCTCTAATTAATCTCATATTTAGTACTATGAAAAGTTGGGGTTTTACAACGTTATGCACCTCAAAGTGCAAAGAGACGAATTGGAGAGAAGTGCTCAAACGGCTAGGTCAAATCTATGGACTGAAATTCAAACAGATATAATTTCTAGGGTAGGCAACTAATTACGGTCAAATTTACAGGGCATATAGTACTAACAAGAAAAAGGTGCACATCAAAATTCAAGGTCAAATTCGTACAGAAACGATAGTTATGGAATCAAAAACTCACTGCCCAGAAACTAGAATTACATAACAAAATCGGGAATCAGATTCATAAATACTATATCTTTCAATTATAAGAACCAAAAGTAAGCTAATTTGCAGGGATTCAAGAAATACCAATGAAATAGTTGCAGTTCAAATTTCATGATAAAAAACGCACAAGAACGAAAATTATGGACGCAGCAATACTCTGTCCTGAAATGGTCCCAACAAAAACCTTTTCAGCGATTCTCAAACAACAATGCACAAAGTCCCGAATTTAATTCAAAATTTCAACAAAAATATATCCATTTCACCACAATCCAAAGGAGGTCACACCCTAAAAATACATAACGAAATTCCAATTAGAAAAAATTGAACAATCTTGAACTTACAAGTTGGTTCGTAAATTCCCTAGAACCCGGAACCGCTACTTCAATGGACTCTTTTGCAAAAGCCTCTCTAACTCGTTTTCCACTAATCTTCTGGCTCTCCCCTTTGGAATAATACTTCTAAGGAAGTATTGGAAGACACCAATATAAGACTCTTCCTCCAAGAATGGCAGAACCTGAGGAAGAGAATGCTTGAAATCAACTCTTGGCTAGTCGTCGACAAGAGCTCCGGTTGGGGGCTTCGGGAGAGAACTCTACAAAACATTTTCAGCTATTGCTTTTGACTATCCAAAACTGATGTAAAACAACCCTAATGGAGGCTTAAAAAGCCCCTCACGAAATTAGGGTTGCCTAATGTCCAAATTACAAAAATAACCCTAACTTAAAACACAAAAAAAGGTCTGTGGTTGGATTTTAGGTCTTTGTAAATGGAACATTTTACACAACAAACAAACTCCAAATGTAACATAAAAACACATTCTGGAAAGCTAGGGATGTTTACTACAATCTGTATGAAGAAAACTTTTTCATATAAGATCTTCTTAGTTTGTAAAAATGTCACAAACACCACAATGGTCGGGTTGTGGGCAGATTTGTAATGTCCACCATTTCTTCTCTACTTTTACTTGAACTTCCACTTATCTGAATGCATGGACTCCTCTTTTTGTAATGAACTAATATTCTTCTCCAACCTAGCTAAGAAAAAGATACCTACAAAATAAATAAAGAGGTTAGAAATTCCTTTGCTCGGGCTCGAGTGATCATGCTTTGAGGTGCATCATTCTCTCGGTGTGATTGAGGAGTTGATCTCAAATCCAAGGAGTCTTCCACCTCTACCTCTGTCAATATTCATCCTCCTGGATCAAAGGGAAAATTTGGTTTGACACCATGCGTCAGATTCTTCAAATCAGCATGATCATAACTTCTTGGTGTAGGATGCACATGAGACACAAGATTTCTCGACAGTAGCAAATCAAAGTCCCAATAAACCTCAGCCATAACACTAAAACTGACTTTCCAATGTTTCAAATAATTGCTCATTTCAACCCAACTCTGAGATTTACTCCAAACATAAGAAGTTCTTTTATCAACAACAATGCTATCAAATTCAGCGTCATGATGTTCTTTTGTCAGTGACATTTCTATAGTTATACCACTATTCATGCTATGGTTATCATCCCTAATTGAAATTCCATAATGTATAGAGTGATCCACATCAACAGTAGCAACGAAATTTCCAACCCACAGTGGTGTAACAGATTCAATATAATCAATATCTTTGATCCATACAATTTTAAAAAACCAATCAATTAAGGAAATTGATAGCATGTACCTTCCGTGGCCTATACATTGGTTAAGAAAAATTTGCTTCCCTGAAAGTTTAATTTGCATCGATTTACTTCTATACGCATCAATCTCACTTTGAAGCCTCTTCAACACTAATGGCTCTCTCTTTGATAACTCGAATTTAGCATCACACAACTCATGTGGAGAAACAGCCTCTTTATCAGCTTCCTCTAGACCTGATGCTCTTAATTTAACATTAACCTCCCTATGAGAATCCAAGGATGGCTCTCTCTTTGATAACTCGAATGTAGGATCACATGACTCATGTGGAGAAACAGCCTCTTTATCAGCTTCCTCAAGACCTGATGCTCTTAATTTAACATTAACCTCCTTATGACAATCCAAGGATAGCAGTGGCTCTTCTTGAGGTAATATGACCTCTTCTAGGATATTCTCCACTATCTTTTTGGAATCTTCTACAACCTCAATATGACTTTTGGTTTGCAAGGTAGAAGAACATTCAGGTTCTTGCTTCCTTGCCAAATTATCACTCATGTTGTCCAGTAATTGTGTGGCCTTACTCAAACTGGCTTTCAACTCCTTGTGCTCGGATCGTTGACTCCTAAAACATTTTGACTCATACCTTGGAATTGGTGGCGGTGAGACAGTCTTGATAGATTTCAAAGCATATTTTTTTTCTCAGGGTAAGCATATTTTTTTTCTCAGGAGACCCTTCATCAATTTCCATGTTTTGATGCCTTTTCTCCATTTTCTTTTCTTTCAGAATTTATTCTCCACCAAAGGGAAGCTTTTCCTTTGAGTTTAAACAAAGTAATTTTTACCTTTCCCTTATATGAATATTTGTGAGTCAACAAAAATTCTTCCAACTCATCTTCTCAATTTGTGTAATCTTCGAGCAATCTAACCCACTGAAAGTAGGAGTAGAAATTAAAAACTCATTTTGTGCTTCACTATAAGTCATATCATATTTATAGTCTCTCGCCATCATACTAGGAGTTCAAGTTAACAAATTTTAGAGTACAAAAATAGGAGCAAAGCTTTGATACCAACTGATGCACCTCAAAGTGCAAAGAGTCGAATTGGAGAGAAATGCTCAAACGGCTATGTCAAATCTTTGGACTGAAATTCAAACAGATATAACTTCCAGGGCAGACAAATAATTATGCTCAAATTTACAAGGCATATAGTACTAACACGGAAGAAGCTGCACACCAAAATTCACGGTCAAATTTGCTTGGAAACGATAGTTATGGAATCAACAACTCACTGCCCGGAAACGAGAATTACAGAACAGAATCGGGATCCAGATTCATATATACTATATCTTTCAATTCTGAAAACCAATTGTCACCAAATTTTTTGGGATTCAAGAAATACGAATGAAATAGCTTCAGTTCAAATTTCATGATAAAAAATGGACAGGAATGAAAATTTTGCACGCAATAATACTCTGTCCCGAAACGGTCACAACAAAAACAGTTTCAGCGATTCTCAAACAACAATGCACAAAGTCCCGAATTTAATTCCAAATTCCAACAAAAATATATGCAGTTCACCACAATCCAGAGGAGGCCACACCCTCAAAAATACAAAATCAAATTCCAAATAGAACAAATCGAACAAACTAACTTACAAGTTTTTCCGCCAATTCCCTATAACCTGGAACTGTGACTTAAATGGACTCTTTTGTAAAAGCCTCTCCTACTCATTTTCCACCAATCTTCTGGCTCTCTTCTTTGGAATAATACTTCTATGGAAGTATTTGAAGACACTAGTATAAGACTCTTCCTCCAAGAATGGCAGAACGTGAGGAAGAGCACAATTTGCTACAATTTGTATGAAGAACACTTTTTCAAATAAGATCATCTTGGTCTGTAAACACATAAAAAACACCACAGTGGTCGGGTTGTGGGCAGATTTGTGAAGTCCACAATTTCTTCTCTACTTTTGCTTGAACTTCCACTTATCCGAATCCATGGACTCCTCTTTGTGTAATGAACTAATGTTCTTCTCCAAGCTATCTAGGAAAGAGATACCTACAAAATAAATAAAGTGGTTAGAAAATCCTTTGCTCGGGCTCGAGTGATCGGGCTTTGAGGTGCATAACAATGTTGACCCGCAGTTGTCATTTGCGATCACAGATTTGCAAAAGAAATCTCGCAAGAAGGCGGCTTGGTATAGTTGAGA
Organism: Begonia loranthoides; assembly: GCA_022433065.1. Taxonomy (NCBI): domain Eukaryota; kingdom Viridiplantae; phylum Streptophyta; class Magnoliopsida; order Cucurbitales; family Begoniaceae; genus Begonia; species Begonia loranthoides. The sequence continues at coordinate 13,154,576 of CM039472.1, read as the reverse complement.
TGCATAGGGATACAGATTAATATATTGATTTTGTTGTATATAATAAAAAAAAATCATTATCTCTTTGTATGTTTATGTTTGCTTAGTGTACTTGGATAATATTTGTTTACGTTTATGTTTACTTGGATGATGAAAACTATCTGTTTGGATTTTTGGTTTTGATAATGCCATAGGGGGGATAGACTAAAACAAGGGACACTCTTGCAAAGTTTAAGCAACTAATAGTTCATTGCAATAATTTAAGCAACTTGTGTATAACACTGAAACATACAAGGCAGAGGAATGTTGACATTTCATCGTGGAAACACAACATTCCATTGGGGAATGTCTGACGTTCCACCATAGAAAGTCAACTTTCCGCTACAAAAAAATAGATTATCCACTGCAGAATGTCAACTCTGGTTTTGTGTGGTCGAACTCGGCTCTGTACAGTCAATCACCCTTGGAATTGCATACGTTCGTAGCCTTCACAGATTCAAAATAATTGAAATGCGGTCGATCAAAAAGTGAGGGAGATCGAACGGATGAAGTACAGATTCAAAATTTTTTTGACGAGAGATGAAGGACGGTCGATCAATATGGAGAGGTTGATTGACCGGTTGGCTTGGGGAAAATTTGCTAATTTTACATTTTTATAGTAATCAATTTCCATTCATCATCAACAGTCAAATTATCAATTCCATTACAACCATATCATATACATTTTCATTACAAATGCAAACAAATTTATCAATTCAATTACAACCATATCGTGCATATGTGCATTACAGATGCAAATGAAATTATCAATTCCATTATTACAAGCATAGAATGTACATGTGCACTAAGAATTGGTGTGTTCCGAGCTGGTAAGATGAAATAGTAACTTGTCGTTCATTTAACTTCTTCGTATATCTTTGCCCACCAACCGTCTGACATAGGTTAAATAGGATTTCATGAAGTCACTTATCATTCATCTAACCTAATCAAGCATTTGCATTATTTCTTGAGGAACATCCGACTATCTACCTCGAATAAATTGTTGTAGATGATGTATATCTTGTTTCGATGCATATTTAATAGTCACTTTGATTAAACGTTGTCTTCTGTAATAATATCTTTGTCCACCAACAATCTCACATATTTCAAAGCAATGCCAAATCTAATCAAGGAAGGTTAATGTCCACATTTGTATTTGTTTGTGTTCGTGGACCTTGTGCATCATACTCCTGCATAACACATTACAAACAAAATTAGCATAGATAAAATAACAATTGAAAACATAAATGTAATAATGTGTTCTCTTGTGTCTTGGGTACTATGTTGGGAACTGTCTTGAGAACTATATCAGGAACTGTGAAACCCATAAATGTGGCCTGAGAACTTCCTCTGCCTCTTCTACCTCTGGATCTGTGGTCTCCACATGCACTAGACTTTGGGCATCCACCTTTGCATGTGTGGGAATTGTGCCCCACACCCCCACACCGGCCACACATCATGTTCAAATGTCTCCTGGGAAACACTATCTGGCTTGGGACCTCGTCAACATCCCTTATTCTTCATTTTCGCGGCCTTTTGAGACATCTCTTAAATGGTGGTGGCATAATTGGATCAAGATCTATCACAGGAGGCCACATGATTTGTCCACTGATCAAGCGGACAAAGTGAGAGTACATCGTCATGTATGTTTCCCGGTGGTAGCACTCATGCACGAAGTCCTCATGAGATATCCTCATAAATTGCATACACGGGACTGCATGGACACAAGGGATGCCAATCAACTCTCACCGATAATAGTTACAAGTACACCAGTCCAAATAAACATGGTACTATTCATTACCGTCACTCACCTCAAACTGAGCCACGCTTGAAAAAACCAGACTCCAATTACAACTTGTAAGTTGTAGTCTGGCAATTCGATTCTTGATTTGCAGACACAAAAAGTCCATTGAGAGCGCCATCTTTTCATATTCTAAATGATCCTACACATGATGCCCTTTCTTATAATCTCAAACATACTGAGAATCGATTTGTCCCAAGCTAAGAGGATGCAGGCATTGAAGGACTCCCTCAAGTTGTTAAGACTTATGTCACACTTTGGGATGGAGTTAAAGACGTATTTGGCCCAGAAACTCGCATCTATTTGTCGTAGATATGCGTGGGCTACCAGATCCAGCAAAAATATCTTCGCCGTCTCTATCTCAAAGTGTTCTGATGTTGTGGCTCTAGAAGCGGCCCACATTGCATCCTTGAACAACTTGCCTTTAAATTTTTTTTTAAAATTTGCATACAGTTGTCGGATGCAAAAATGATGCTCCGCTTGCCCTGCAAACTCTCTGACAGATGGCACCAGCGCCTACAAAAATTAATAGTATGAGTCAAACATTGGTACACAACGCATAACATAAACATAGATGGCAAAAGCAATCGACCAAACCTTTTGTCGGTAAGAAATGAGTGTCCACTCATTGCCGAATGGGGTGTTCAGATCCTTGAGCAAAAACTCCATAAACCAGCTCCAAGAATCACTATTTTCTGCTTCAACCATTGCCATAATAATCAGATAAATTACATTGTTCTCGTCGATGCTGACAACAGTGAGCATGTGGTCCAAAGTCGCTCCCTTCAAATGGCAACCATCCAAACAAATAATCGGTCCACCACAGTTCAACAGCCCTATCTTACATGCAGCTAAACATATGTACATCATTTCAAATGCACTCATTCTAGTTGAACAAGTAGCGTGCTTCTAGGATTAGACCTCTAAATCTCCTTGGCATACGACCATATGAGCTTGTATTGCTCATTGCCATCCCCTTCATTCATTTTTTTGCCACATTTGTTGACCTTCTATCCTTCCTGACAGTCTCAATTATAGAAGAAAGGTCACAGTTAGCATGACTTTTTAAATCTATCCAAGTAATGCGTTGCCTACCATTTGGCAGAGGCATGGAAGCTTTCCATCTTTCTCGAGCAAGTGTGAACGTCGTTATAGCACTTTATTTGAAATGTCATTTCACCTTGCAATTTTGAGGTATGCATTTGTCACGTGCATCCTTCCTGGAAGGCAGCCCTCAACTGATGAGATTCCCTATGGGTGAATTTTATCTAGTACCCATTCTTCAATGCATGATCGACAATTTCTTCTATAATTTTATTCAATGAACTATACTTCTTGCCAAGACCCATACCAGCGAACGTGCATTCTGCTTGTGGTGATTATTGAAGCCTACTCTCAGCCATGTCCATGTCTTCGTCATTGGATTCGCATAATGAACGAAGCTCCTTCTCATCTAGAGTTGCCAAGATTGAATCCACCACTATACTAGCTTCGTCTCCAATTGTACGTACATCATGTGCCAAAACTGTGGACATGTGCTTCACTTCAATGGCCTGTTAAAAAACTCCTCAACACTCCCAGATGCCATTGTGGGTCAACAATTACTAGCGCTTCAACTTTGCCAACTCTCTATAAATTTCAGTTTTCAAAAATCTCTAGGGTTTTCTAATCGCTGTGAAATTCGCTATGAGTGTAATGTGAATTTATATAAGGTAGAGGATGGAATACTTCCACGGTAGAAATTGGATGTTTCACGGTGGAAGGTTGGCCTTCTGTGGAAGATAGTAGCATGTTCTGTAGCAGAACGTCCTATTTTTAATAAATTTCCACGTTTCACGGCGGAACGTGACACTATCTGCCGTGGAATGTGACCCTATCTGATGTCGAATGTCGCTGCTGAAACGTTAATATTTAGCATTGACGTTCTGGAGTGGAACGTGTAGTGTTCCACCATAGAACAAATTAATACGTTTAATGGCAAACGTGACAGTGATGTTTGTAGTTACTTTTTTCCATCGTTTAGTGGTTAATTTGTTAGCAAAAATACTTTAGTGGTTGACTTGTCATTGATCACAAAGTACGATGGTTGATTTGTTAATTTCACTGTAATTTTTAAATTAATTTCATGTCATGTCACACATTTAACCATAGGTTATATCCATCAAATAGTAAGCCTGATGAGCTTTTGTGTTGTGGATCATGGTTTGCTATATAAAACATTCTTTTCTCACCAAACCTAATCTACGATACTGTTATAGGTTCTTGATGGTAAGTTGGATTAAACCCTTTTCATGATATTCTTTTCAAATTTTCAGAGTTTTTGAATAAAAGTCTTAGAGCCTGAAAACTCATAATCGTCTATTGACAATCAATTATGATGCACGAATATGGATTATAATATTGAATGATCGATATAACTTCAAAAGAGAGGGATAAATTAGGCTTTCAAACTTATGTAATAAATAATTAACTTTTTTTTTCATATGACAAACTAGTCTCTATTTCTAGACAATCACTCAGATACAAATATAAGCACTAAAGAAACTAATAGGAAAACTAAGGAGAAAGAATCAAACACGATTTATTAATACGATTCAGCCATACTGCCTACATCCGTGTTCCAAGTCTACTTCTGAAAGATTCAATTCCACTAAAAAAACTCTTTTTACATTAAATTAATCTATTGAACATCAATTGAACTTTTACAAACCTAGTCACAATCCTTTCTCAAAACTAAAATCTATAATGGATAGGATTTATTTTAAACAAGTAATGTGGAACTAACTCCCAAAAGGACTTTTGCAAGTTTAAGGATGGTCAGAGTTAATTGTGTAGAATAACATAGCTCAAGGTGTCTGAAATAATATCTAGTGTGCAATAAATGGCAATCCTTATTCATAAACACACAAATTTTGTGTTGTCGGTCGAACTCTTCCTTGAATTGGTAGATCGCATGATGATCGTTACTGGCTATTCTATAGAAGCTTTGTCAGATAGTGACTGTTACAGTATAGATGTGGATTGCTCTAGACAAATGCTTGAAGGATTGGACCATCAATTGTTTTGGTTAGTTGACTGGACCATGACATCGGTTGATCAAATAATCTGATGATAGATTCTTCAAGTTGACTATGTAGTCCCAACAGTCGACTACATTTGAGAATAGGCAGACCATGACATCAACATTGTGGACGATCTCTTTTTTCGATAGATCAACAAACTTGGTGTTCAGATTGATTGTTGCTCACTGTCATTCCATCAATTGACCACTTGATTCCTCTTGTCGACCAAATCTAGTTCTTCGAAAATTCAAGCTTATTGCCATTTCTATAGGTCAACTGCATGTGATCTCTAGTAGACCGCTCATCTGCTTTGGCAATTGAGTTGCTCTCTACCTTTGCCTAAGTCGACAGCTAACATACATAGGTTGACTGGTAGAGTCCAATACCTTAGCAATACAAACTTTTCTCTATAAGAGCTAAATAAACTTGTTAGTAATTTTCAATAACACAATAAAAATAAGTCATAAATACTCAATAAAAAATAAATACAAATTTGTCAACTTAATTTTGGCTATTAACAAAAATGGATTCTTAGTTATCGATAGAGGAATAGACTGGATTTCTCATAGGAGAAAGGGTTTCATATGTGTCTAGTGCGGAGTGGAGATGTGCTCCAAGAGTATTGGATTGTTGAGGAGATGTTTCGAGGAGAGATTAGGAGGACTAGAACAAGGAGGACATGGAAGGCAGATCCTTTCAAGCAAGTAAGACCGAGGTCGCTCTGCTTTGTAGACAAGACTCATTCTGTACTTAACTTTTATTAGTTCATCAAAACATAGTAATCCTAATTAAGCTAATAAACATGTCTGGCTTGGATTCAACAGTGATTGACATTGAGAAATCAGAGAAAGATCAAATTCTTAATGTGATCTTAGCCACATAATCGATGCTAAGGTGCGGAGTTTCAATAAAATTTTTAACCACAAGGTTTTGTTTGCTAATAGATCTAACTTTAAGATCCAAATCATAAAAAAAAATAGTTTAGAATATCAACTATGGGATCTCAAAGTTCTAATTACCTTAAAAATACGATATTTAAATACTTAAAATAATAATATTAATTAGTTTCTTTTCCTTGTTCAATAGATACTTAAACAAATCAACTTTTATTCTTGAAATAATTCACCTCAGTTCTTCTATGTGGATTATGTGAAAAAAAATGTATCAATAATTATGATTTTTCATATGGACAATTCCTCAATACCTTTTTCATTCGTAATAAAAAAAATTTCGTTGCATGGTGAAAATAAAGACATGCAAAGAGAATATTTGATAACATATTAAAAACCATGTTTAAATTTGTTATAGTGGATTACTAATATCAATTTGTGCTATATTTTCTAATGTGCCCCGAAAACCCTATCATGCAAGCTTGTGCCATGAGGTCTACTTTTATCTAACGAGTTATTGTTTTGTAGGAATTACTTGGTTAAGGGAACTTGAGAAGGAAACTGACCTTGGAGGAGTTCACTTTGACCGATGCCAACAAGGGGACATCCTACTAAATGATATTGAAGAGGAGCTTAAGCAATGAAGACAAAGTGGCACCAAGTCATCCACTCACTTGGATTGAAGAAACATCACCTCGGCTCGGCGACATCACCCGTGATCATTTTGAAGATCAAAGCTCCGAATCTAAGTTGGACCTTTTGGTTTGCAAAATGTTGTTTTTATATTTTTGCAAGTTAGTGAAATTTATGTTTTGAGAAACTACTAGATTATTGGATGCATTTTTGTTAGATTTAGGTTGATTAAAATGTTGGATTTTTTTGGAGTACTCGGCTAGCATGTTAGCCGAGTACTCAATCTGTTTTTTTTTTGTTAGAAGGACAAACTTGTAATTTTTTTTAGGGCATCCTTTAGGGAGTGCTTAATCTCCTTAAGGGTGACCGAATCTTCATATTAGAAACCCCCAAAATCAAAATTTGACCTTTGTTCTAGAGAGCTCTCTCTCATTGTGTGTGGTTTGCTTCACGACTCACCTCCATCTTCTCCAAGTCTTCTCCTTGTTCTTACGTGGCCTAGGGGAGGAGACTCATACTATCTCTTCCAGAAACTTCTTGTGGAGGTTTTCCTTGTGGTGTGGAGGTAGAAGACCACGGCAAAAGCTAGGTTGGAGTGGTGTTTTCCAGAACATCCGAACAAGTCACCCCCTCGGCCGAGTCAGGGATCCGCGGACCAAGTTAGTGCCCATTTTTCTCTTGGTTTCTTTTAAAGGTGCTTCTGTATTTTCCATCCCACTTCATTGTTGTTCCGTATTTGTGAAATTTGGTGAGCTATTTGGTGATTTGGAGATTTGAAATATTGGTGTTTGAGCTATTCATTGTTACTGTAAATCTGGTTGTTTTTTTCTGCAAACCCTAGCTGCAAGGAGATCCGCGAATCAATTTGGAACACGATTTTCTTCCATTTTTTTTAAGGTCACTGCTATATTTTTCTCTGAGATTATTAGTTTTCTTGTCCTTGTGAAATGCTAGGTGATTTCGTTTGATTTGAACTCATATTTTTAAAGATATGCTCGTTTTGCTAAGAGAGGAGCAAAGCTGTTTTTCCACGAATTGGACAAACTTTGTGAAAGAACTGAATATGGTTTCTTCAAGTTACTACTTGGGGAGATCAATCTTGATAACTTCGATTCCAATTGACAAGTTTGGTTGGGGTCAAGTTCTATTTCCTTGTTCAAGACAATTCTTGGGTTCTTTTCCATCATTGGTTGTTGGGTCTCATGTTTGCTATACCTGAGGTTCTCATCATTTGATGGGGTTCTCATCATTTGGTATCACAGTTTTGGCTCATTGATCAAGTAATCTATCCTTTTTTTTCTTGTTCGTTTTTTTAGCTTTTGTGATTTCTTCTTTCTTGTTTTCTGAGTTGTTTTGTTCTTCATATGTCAAAAATAGGAAAAAAAAAAAGAATGAAAAGATAAAAAGGAAAAGAAAAAAAGAGAAAAAAAAGGAAGAAGACAAATAGTTATGTTGTGAATCTATACGAAAGGATTTCTACAACACAAAATCCATTGTTTCTTGATTTGAATGAAATTTGTTTGTGTTCGAAAAGGAGTTTTATTTTAATTTCATTCAACTAACAAATTGCTTTTCCTTGTTTCCTTCTTTCTTGGCCATTTCGTTTTTTCCATTAACTTTTCAGTTTCTCTTTTGTTTGTTTACTAGTTTCTTGTCTTTTGATTCCGTCTTTCTTGTTGATTTGGAATTTTTCTTTATCAAGATTGATGTTTTTTTAGTAGGTGTTATTTGCTCCTAATTTTTTTTTCCTTGCTGAAATCATTGATCAAATTCTAAATAAAGAACTTACAAGAGAAAGTTGAATTGGAAAAAGGCAAGAGGGACAAGACCAGCATCGTGAAGAGCCAAAATTGACACACGAGTGAACTAACATGTAACGACCTGGTTTTTAATTACTTTAAAATCGCGTGAAATTTAAAACTTTTTCTTTTATAAAAATCAAGCGTTAACACTCTTTTCTTAAAACCCTTTTATAAATTGTAGTATAAGTAATAAAATCCTTTTATAAAACCCAGCGGAATTTAAAACAAAACGTTAAAGGACATTAAATAATTTACAAACCCCTTTTTACAAATAATTTCCTCTTTAAGCTCTTTAGCCCTACCAGCCACAAGATCCACCGCGCAAATACTTTGTCAACTGCCTTTGACTTGTTCACCTATTTCACATGTGTATACTTACATTACAGGGAAAACAATGAGCATAATGCCCAGCAAGAATCAGAATTCAAATGCAATGCAAATGATGCGTGACCACACAATGCATTACAGAAGAGAGCCGTATCTCTTCTAGAAATCAGGGTGGAATACTCCCAGGGTCATGTGGCTAAACCATTTCACTCCGATGGGGAGATATATTCATCGGGGGTGTTCCACATGTTGGTATCCTCACTTTCGTTAAAGACGTTGGGGGTTTCAGAACGGGGTAAAGGTTAACCCAGCTTCCACGTAGCTAACTCTAAACCTACCACTCCCTACATGGGATGAATACTACCGTATGGAAGCGTCACCGATCATCCGAACCCCTGCACGCCTATTTACATATATTAGGTATGACACACAATATGTAAGCAAGTTTAAAAATCCTAGAGTGATGCATGAATGCCACGAATAAATCAAAGGAACAAGGCACGATAACCATACAATTATTGTACGAAAGAGAAACATAACCAGAACAAACTAGCATAGAAGTTTTTCACGTTTATATAAAATGATCACAACATCAATTATAGGTTTAATTCTTGGCAGATACAAGCAGGAAAAATAGTTCAAATCCATTAATAGGGCATCACTATAATTCAACTATTCTCATGCCGAGCTTCCCCAATTAACTCTAGTGTTTAGGCAAGCTTTCAATATCTCTAATATAAGCAGGAAGATAGTTTATGATACTCAAAATTATAATCCACAACTTTCAGATTAGATCCATGTTCATTACATTAACATTTGCAACCATTTCAACTATAGGATCCAAGTAAACTAAACCATTATTAACAAAATTCCTAAGTCTATTTTCTCATACTTCTCACAATTCAACTCCATTATCCATGCTCACCTCTCAGAACCCAAAATCTAACAATCAAGTAAGTGTATAACAGTACCAATTTCTAGTAACTTAAACAGCAGTTAACAGGGGATTTGAACCAACATTTTGCAACTTATTATGCATTGCAACAACTAATAGAGTTATTGAGTCCAACATCAAGCATCAATTCTAACATTCATAAGATTATGTCTTCCATTGAATCACCTATTATGCTTCACATTCTCAGCAAACAACAGGGGTATCAAACCAACATCAAGCATTAGACAATAACATCAATTATCTAGCAATCAAAACCCGTAGTGTAGGGCCTCCTTAGGCCAAAACAATTCCAATTCTTACCTCAATATCCAATTCCAATATCAAATAGCAAAACCTCAGCCAATCGCAACTAGGACAACAGCCACATGGAGTTTCTATTTCAATTTAAAATGACATGAATGGTTAATTCATCTCCAATCATTCAAAATTGACTTAAACAAAAGTTGCATAATCCAGATCAATAATTCCCAAATTCAACCCTTACCTTTTCTCCACTTCACGAATGGACAACTTCACAACAACTCCCCAAGCTCATACCAATCGTCCAACACCCTTCACTTATTCACAATTCTTTTCAACATACTCACCAATCTCACACACACCCACACACTTCCAGTTGTCAGGGTAAGAGTACTGAAAGAGCACAGGCAACTCTCACTTATAGACAGAGAGAAAAGAGAGGGAGAGAACCCACCTGGATGCTACAGCTATGCACTAATGAGGCAATCATCCAAAGGATAATCACACACACCAAAGGATGATGGCCCAATTAAGAAACGCCATGTGGAAAGCTTCTCTAGCTATGGGGAAAGCCAAGTCATTGCAGAAGGAGGCCAGAGGAGAGAGGGTTCATTGTGTAGGTCAAGAAATCGAAAGAGAGAGAAGATTTTAAAATGGATTTTCTTGAAATCCCCGATAATTCGGACGAGTCTTGACATCTGTACTATTGTCCGCATCCGTCCGAACCTCAGGTTGGGACGACAAAATGCATCCAAAAGTGTCATCTGTACCGTCCGCAGGTGTCTTACGGAAGCGACATGTCGTCCGCAAGCAGTGTCCGCAACGTCTGAAAGTGTCCAGGATTTGTCCAGAGTCAAATCAGACGCTATACTTCATCATCCGCAGTCATCCGCTACAGTCCGAATTGTCCCAGAATTGTACAGATCCAATGCGGACGCTAGCCCTTTTCGTCCGCTTCGTCCAAAATTCGTCTAAAACACAATGTATACATTTTCTCTTAAGTTTCACACTTAGATTATTTTCCCAATATTAACCCTATAATTTCCAAGCATAATTTAATGCGTACCATCATGCAACATGACATAATTATCACCCAATAACTCCCTCAAATTATAATCTAACAATTCCTTCCTCTATAATACCTCGATAATTATTCGACTAATTCGAACATTCCCAATTACTTTTCCAATTCATCCTTTTTAAACTCCAATATAAAAGGTTGGGGTATTACATAACATCTCCTGAGTGTAAACACTTGAGAGAGTCTGTTAGGACTAATGAAGTTATTCTGGATTGCAATTCTTTTATAGGTTCAAAAAAATCATGAGAAGTGGTGGACAACATCTTGAAATTGATATGAAGTTATTTATGAAGGTCATACAAGATCAATTCAAAGCTCTAAACACAAGGATGGATAATATATAGTCACCCATCTGATCTAAATTTAATAAAATAAGTCACCAATTGTAGAGGAAATGGAAGAATCTGATTATGAAGATGCAAGTTTCATGAGGGGAAGAGGAATTGCCGAAAAATGTGACAACAATTAGGGTAGTATCAAGTTGCACATACCTGCTTTTCAAGATAAAAAAGATTTGGAGTTGTACTTGTAGTAGGAAAGAAAAGTAGAGCATGTGTTTAATTGTCATAGCTATTCTAAGGAGAAAAAGATTAAATTGGCAGCAGTTGAGTTTACAAATTATGCTAGTATTTGATGGGATCCACTTGTGCTTAATAGGCACAAGTATTGTGAAAAACCTATTCGGTCATGGGAGGAGATGAAGGTTGGGATGCGCATAAGATTTATCCCTAGTCACTATTTTAAAGACTTGCGTAGAAAGTTGCAGAGTTTGACACAAGGATCTAAGAGTATGGAGGAGTACTACAAAGAAATGGAAATAGCTATGATTAGAGCAAGGGTGGAGGAAGACCTAGAGGCTACTATGGCTAGATTTATTGGTGGATTAAATATGGAGATTACGGTGGATTATGTTGAAATAGAGGAATTGTTTCATATGGCTATAAAAGTGGAGAGGTAACTGAAATTAAGGGGAACATCCAAATCTGGTTCAACTTCTAACTCTTTATGGAGATCAAACTAGAAGGATAAGAAAGCAACCTCAAAATAAAAAAAAATAAAAAAAGAGATGAGGCCGAAAGATGTAGTTGCTCCCTTGAAAGGTAAATCTGAAACTATAGCACCTTTTAAATCCCGAGATGTTAAATGTTTCAAGTGTTAGGGATATGGACATATTGCATTTCAATGCCAAAATAAAAGGGTAATGATTATCTTGGGAAATGGCGTTATAGAGAGTGTCAACTCAAGTGAGGATGAAATGCCACCATTGGAGGATTGTAGTGATGTTGATATTGAAGTACCTATGAGTGGAGAATTATTGGTTACCAGGGGAACTCTTAGTATTCAGTCTAAGAATGATGGTGATGAGGTCCAACGAGAGCATATCTTTCATACTAGATGTCATGTGAATAATAAGGTGTGCAACTTGATTAAAGATAGTGGAAGTTGTACAAATGTTGCTAATACTTTGTTAGTGGACAAGCTGAATTTGAAAACCTTGAAGTATCAAAAACCTTACAAATTGCAATGGTTGAGTGAATGTGGCGAAATGATGGTGACTAAGCAAGTTCAAGTTGCTTTTTCCATTGGCAATTATTGTGATGAAGTGTTATGTGATGTGGTGACAATGCAAGCAAGTCATATTCTCTTGGAACGACCATGGTAGTTTGATAGATAAGTTAAGCATAATGGATACAAGAACGAGTATTCTTTTACTCTAAACAAAAAGGTTGTGATTTTAACCCCTCTCAAATCGTGGGAAGCTTGTGAGGATCAGATGTGGATTGTGAGAGAGTTTAGAATTAGAGAAAAACAAATGAGTGTTCAAGAAAAGAGTGACGGTGATAAAATAAGCAAGAGTGTAGGAAAGAGAGAAAATAATATATTAGTGAGTAATGGAAGAAAAGAATCAGATTGTGAAACACAAAATAGAGAGAAAAATATGAGAGTAAGTGAAATTGCTGGAAAAAGTGCAATAAAAAGTGTTATGTTGGCAAGACAGCAAGTACTTGTACTTTTGTACAAGGATGTTTATTTTTTCACTGATGAGCTTAACCCTTCTCTTCCTAGTAAGGTTGTTTCTCTCTCAGAGGAATTTGATGATTTGTTTATCGAGGAGATACCAAGAGGTCTTCCTCCTTTATGAGGCATTGATTTTATTCTGGGTGTGTCAATTCCTAATAGACCAACCTATCAAATTCATCCTGCGTAGACCAAGGAGATACAAAGATAAGTTGATGAGTTGGTGGAAAAAGGGTCCGTGAGAGAAAGCCTTAGTCCATGTTCAGTTCCTGTGATTTTGGTACCGAAGAAAGATGGAACGTGGTGCATGTGTGTAGATTGTCGAGCAATCAACAAGATCAAGGTAAAGTACAGACATCCTACTCCTAGACTTGATGATTTGCTTGATGAGTTGCATAGGTCTTGTTTGTTTTCTAAAATTGATTTGAAGAATGAATATTACCAAATTCGCATGAAGAGGGAAATGAGTGGAAAATAGCTTTTAAAACCAAATACACCCTCTATGAGTGGTTGGTAATGTCATTTGGGTTAACTAATGAACCTAGCACTTTTATGAGACTAATGAATCATGTTTTTTGGGCTTTTTTTGGGAAGTTTGTTGTTGTATACTTTGATGATAATTTGGTTTATTGTAGGAATTTGGATGATCATGTTGAGCATTTAGAAGTAGTTTTTAATATTCTGGAAAAAACACAAATTGTATGCTAATTTGAAGAATTGCACATTTTGCGTGGAATCTGCTATGTTTCTTGGATTTGTTGTGAAGCACATGGGATTACTATTGATGATGATAAGGTAAAAGCAATTAGAGAGTGGCCAACACCTAAGAATGCAAATGAGGTGAGGAGTTTTCATGGTTTATCAAGTTTTTATAGGAGATTTGTTAGAGATTTTAGTTCTATAGCAAGTCCTTTAAATGACCTTGTTAAAAAGAATGTGAAATTTAAATGGACTGATGTGCATGAACAATCATTTAATGTTTTGAAAGATAAAATAACTAATGCACCTTTGCTTTTTTTGCCTAATTTTGATAAAGTTTCTGAAATTGAATGTGATACGTTGGAAAAAGGTATTGGTGGTGTGTTGATGCAGGATTCCAAGCCAATTGCTTATTTTAGTGAGAAGCTTAATGGAGCGGCATTAAATTACCCAACTTATGACAAAGAGTTATATGATTTAGTGCGGACTTTGCAAACATGGCAGCATTACTTACAGCCAAAGGAATTCATCATTCATTCGAATCATGAAAGCTTGAAGTATTTAAAGTCTCAAGGTAAGTTGAATAAAGACATGCAAAGTGGCTAGAGTTCATTGAAGCATTTACCTATGTGATTAAATACAAACAAGGTAAGAAAAATGTAGTGGCTGATGCATTATCCAGAAAGTATACACTTTTAACTTCCTTACATACTAAATTGCTTGGATTTGATTTCATAAAGGAATTGTATGAATCAGATGCTGATTTGGGCAAATTTTAGAATTCATGTTCTAAATTTACAAATTATGATTTTGATAGGCATGATGGTTATTTGTTTAGAAAAGATAAACTTTGTGTGCCTAAGTGTTCCTTGCTTGAGTTGCTTGTTAGGGAGACACATGGGGGTGGATTAATCGGACATTTTGGTTTGAAAAAGACCTTAGACATTTTTCATGAGCATTTTTATTGGCCTAACATAAAGCATGATGTGCAAGTTGTTTGTGATAAGTGCATTGCTTGCAAACAAGCTAAGTCCAAAGTGATGCCTCATGGATACTATACTCATTTACATATGCCTAATCAGCCTTGGACTGATATTTCTATGGATTTTATTTTGGGCTTACCTAGGTCTCCCAGTGGTAAGGACAATATATTTGTTGTTGCTGATAGATTTAGTAAGATGGCTCATTTTATTGCATGTTCTAAAACCAATTATGCAACATATATTGTTGATTTGTTCTTTAAAGAAGTTGTACGTTTGCATGGTATGATTAGATCTATTGTGAGTGATAGGGATGTTAAGTTCTTGCGTCATTTTTTGCACACATTGTGGAAAAGATTGGGAACTAAGCTTTTGTTCTCTACTGTCTCACATCTTCAAATAGATGGACAAACTGAAGTAGTCAATAGGACCCTTTCTACTTTGTTACGTGCTACCATGCAAAAGAACTTAAAACATTGGGAGAAGTGTTTGCCACAAGTTGAATTTGCATATAATAGGGTTGTGCATTCTACTACTTCTTATTCGCCTTTTGAGATTGTATATGGCTTTAATCATTTGACTCCATTAGATATTTTACCTTTGCCTACTAATTAGTGTGCTAATCTAGATGGATAGAAAAAGGCAGATTTTGTTAAGGATTTGCATGCCAAAGTTCGAGCTAATATTGAAAAAAAAAAAATGAACATTATGCAAGGAAAGCTAATAAGGGTCATGTGAAAGTTATCTTTGAACCAAGAGAATAGGTGTGGGTTCATTTAAGGAAAAAAAAATTTTAAGTTGCACCCTTGAGGAGAGGGACCTTTTCAAGTGTTGGAAGCATCAATGACAATGCTTAGAAGCTTGACTTACCTAGTCACTATGGTAATATTAGTCCAACTTTTAATGTTGCTGATTTATCTTTATATGATGTAGAGATTCGAGGACAAATCCTTTAGAGGAAAGAGGGAATGATGGAGATATGACTGCATCACAACTTGAAAAGTCAACAAAGTCTAACGATCCATTGCAAGGAATTGGAGGTCCAATGACAAGAGCATGAACCAAGCGAATAAATAATGCATCAGGGGAAGGGGATTAGAATATAAGCTGAAAATATGTTGTTGAAGTGTTGAAGATGTTATTCAATCGAAGGAGGAAATCTCCAGCTTTACGTTTGACTGTTCGATTGATCGCAAGGTTGAGTTACTTGTCCAAGAAACAACACAGATGTGACCTTTGGAAATTGCTCGATGCAGCAGTTGGCTGAGCAGTTGAGCTAGGTGACCGAAAACTCCTTTCCTTAACTTTTTTGCAATTTCAATTATGGAAACTCCAACTTTGGAAGCTTGTAACTTCTTTGTTTTAGAAGTTTTTAAGCTGAAATTTTGACCACACTTTCCTGTATGAATAAGAAAAAGAACCCTTCAATAACTTTGGGAATATCCTTCAAGAATTAAGAAATATTCTTAAAATACTCTAGGTGGTCGGATTTAGCAAATATGGAAACTTGTAACCTCTGAATGGATGCTTTGCTGATGATGACACCTCTTGATGGTTGGACACCACTTATCAAAACCTTTCCTCAATGATTAGGGTTGCGGATGCTAGTAAGAGAACTCACTCAACTCCTATTGAGCCCAATCTTGTGATATTACTCACACAAGGATACTTTGGATATAACTCACCGAAGTGTTTGAAAAATGAATCTCTCCAATTTTGAAATAAGCAAAAGCTTTTTATATTCAAAACTCAATGTGTAAAACATAAGCATTAGGTGGGTTTTTATAGCCAATTACAAAGCATAAAATAGGAAACAATAAAATAAGAAACACACTAAGTATTCGGTCCTAAATGGCCAATTAGTAAACATAGGTTTTAGTAACTTTCTAAAACTAATATTTTGGCAAATCCTTGCTGGCTGGTTGGCATCTACTTTCCTTCAAAATTTTCCACTTGGATGGTTGCTAAATCGGTTGAGTTTTGTCCACTTGCTTGGTTGATTTTAGTAGGTTTCATTATCTCTTTTTCCATTGGTCTTTCTTACCCTTCAAGTGTGTCTTCTTAGGCCTCTTTCCATTGTAACAAATGCATGGTCTTCCCTTTATCTTCATGGGTTGAAAGCTCCTCAATTTGGGTCATGATTGATCCACCTTCCAAATAGTTAGCAATGTAGGTGTTTATGAGCTTTTGGGCCCTTAGTCTTGTAATTGGACCTTGTGGTCCATCATCCTCTCTATGTTTTTGATAATTGGACCTCAAATCTTCATCAAGTTCAGATTCTATAGCGATCATCTCATTACCAACATATGGAGATAGGTCTTGCACATTGAAAGTGGCGGAAACTTTGTATTCTCCCTGAAGCTCTATTTTGTATGCATTGTTGTTGATTCTCTCTAACACTTTGAACGGACCGTCGTCTCTTGGCATGAGTTTGGACTTTCTTTGTTGTGGGAATCTTTCTTTGTAGAGGTGAAGCCAAAGCAAGTCACCTTCCTTGAATATAACCTCTTTCCTTCTACGGTTGGCCGGCTTTGCATAAGCTTCATTCTTCATTTCTATAGTTTTTCTTGCTTTCTTATGTATTTCTCTCATAATGTCTAGGGGTCTGTAAACCGAACCGAAACCCAAGAACCGAACCGAAATCGGTCGATTTGGTTCGGTTTCGGTTTGGTTTGTACTTTTAAAAACTGAAACTCAGTTTATTATGGTAAGAACTGAATTATTTAGGTTCGGTATTCGGTTTTGGTTTCTCAAAACCGAACCAAACCGTGTACCAAAAGACAACAGTAATTTCTTATTTTACTTCAGAATTAATTGGAACATAATTTTCTTTTTTAAGTGCTTTAGGGGGTGTCATACTTTCATTTGATATATATGGAACATAATATTAAACAAAAAAGCAACAAATTTTGGCATTTTGCATAGTGTATAATATTAAAACAAAAAATAGCAGTAATTTTGTAGTGTTTCAGAGGGTTTTATTTGATATATATTGTTTAATATTAAACAAAAAAAACAACAGTAATTTTGTAATGTTTTAGATGATGTTATTTGATATATATTGTTTAATATTAAACAAAAAAAAACATATTCGTAATTGTGTATAGTTTAAAAAAAATAGCTTAGTAATTTATTATGCAGGCTATTTATTATTTTTATATTAAAGTATGTATGTATGTATACATGTCAAACCAGAACTGAACCGGAATCAGAACCGAAAATTCGGTTTGGTTCTGAATAATAGAAAATTCGGTTTTGGTTCTTGCATGCAAAAACTGAAACTAATCGGTTTGGTTAGATTTCGTATCAAAATCGAACCAAACCGGACCATGAACACCCCTAATAATGTCGGCCTTCTTTGCTCCATTGGTATTATCAAGTTCATTGTCTAGTAAGGCCATAAGATCCATAGGAGTATAAGGGTTCAATCCATATACTAACTTGAAAGGAGTTTGTTGAGTACTACGGTGCGCACTCCTATTATACGCGAACTCAATGAATGGTAGATGTAAGTCCCAATTCGTCAACCTTCCATTTAGCATGCTCCTAAATAGTGCCCCCAATGTTTGGTTGACCACTTTGGTTTGACCATAGGTTTGGGGATGGAATGATGCGTTACATAGTAATTTTGTTTCCAATCTTTTCCTAAAGCTCCTCCAAAAAGTGATAAGGAATTTGATGTCACAGTTGGAAATAATGGAACAAGGAATCCCATGCAATCGCACCACGTCTTTGAAAAAAATGTTGGCTATATGAATAGCATCGTCCGACTTTGAACATGCAATAAAGTGAGCCATCTTAGAGAATCTATCAACAACGACCATGATTGAATCTTTTGCTCTTGTTGTGCGAGGTAGCACCAAGATGAAATCCATGTTAACCTCAACCCACGGGTACATTGGAACCCAAAATGGTTGATAGAGCTCTTGGGGTAGAAGTCTACTCTTGGCTTTCTTGCACACAATGCATCACTCTACAACCCTTTGCACATCTTTAAGAAGGTGGGGCAAATAAAAGTTTTCTTTCACCGCTTCATAGGTCTTCTTTTCTCCAAAGTACCTTGCTAATCCCCCACTATTGGCTTCCTGGATTAGAGATTCTCGAAGGCTGCTCCTTAGAATACAAATCTTACCACTTTTGCAGAGATATTCGTTCATAAGATAGAATCCATTCTTGGGCCCCTTTTGACTTTTTTCATACCATTGCCTAAAGTTTATATCATCAGTGTAGGCACTCTTTATCTAATCGAACCCATATAACTTTGCGTCAAGTTTGGTGAGGAAGGAGTTTCTTTGAAGGAGGGTAGCGGATAATACCACAATGTTCACCTTCCTTGTCATGAGCATGGTAGATTTCAACATACGTTCTTTTCTTGCCTCATAGTCTTTGGCCACTTGTTCCAATTGGAGTGGAGCTAGATTGATAGTATTGTCTTTAAACTTGAATGTGTAGCAATTTGTGAATCCGTCGTGTGTAGCATTTCGGTCATATTGCCATGGCCTCCTTAAAAGTAGATGACATGCGCTCATCAGAACCACGTCGCATAACACTTTTTCCGAAAAACCTTTGATAAAGAATTCAATATGTGCTTGCTTACTAACCTTGATGTCTTCTTTGTTGTTTAGCTAACTTAACTTACAAGGAGTCAAATGCATGGTTGTCACTATATCCAATTTGCTTACTAGATCCATAGAAATTAAGTTAGCACAACTTCCTCCATCAATTATTAGAGAGAAAACTTTGTTTTTGACTTGGCAACAGTTATGGAAGATGTTTTCCCTCTGACATTTGTCGATACTTGCCTTTGTAGTTAGTACTCTTCGGATGACCATTAGGAGGGGACCCACTTGAGCATATAATGTCTCCACTTTTTCAAATGCCACTTGTTCTTGACTTTCATTCTCGCTCTCAACCTCATTACTACCTTCTTTTAATACCATAACTTTCATATTCGAACATTGGTGGGCATAACATCTGATTCCAAAGCATTTGAAACACTTGATCTCTCTTGAATTTGGCTTTGGTGCTTCAATAGGCAATTGCTTATCGTCACTTGCATTAGTAGTAGTACCTTTTATGTCATCAAGCTTGGGTGGTGGTTTGGAGAAGCTTGCAGTTCTTTGCGGTAGTCGATTAGCCTTCTCTTGTTCTTTTCTTTCCCTTTGTCTCTCAACCTTTTGAGCCAACTTGATCACATCCTCCAAGGTGGTGTAAGGTTGTTGTTCGATAATGTCTCCAATGTCATAGTGAATTCCTTGAATGAACCTTGCAATTGTTTGGTCTACCGGTTCTCGCAAATCACACCGTGTTTGTAAAGTTTTGAATTTAGCAAGATATTCGTCAATGGTGGAGGATCCTTGCTTGAGGCTTTGACATTGATAGTAAAGCTCTTCATGGTAGTTACTGGGAATTAACTTCTCATCCATAAGCCTCTTTAGTAGTGTCCATGTTCTAATTTCTTCGCCTTCTTGTCTTCTCTTTACGCTAGTGCTATCCACCATATGCTTGCATACCCCGCAAACTCGAGTGTTACTAGTTGCATTCTCTGGATTTTCGTAAGGTTGTAGCACTCAAATATTCTTTCCACTTTGTCCTTCCACTCAATATAGCCGTGGCCATTGCTTGACCCATTAAACAATGAGATGGATACCTTGACAAGATTCATATCGTCCCTTTGTATTGGCCTCCCTTGGTGATGGACATCTTCATACCTGATTTCGTCTCTTGCAAAATTTCCTTCATTATCGGGGTGGTGGGGACGTTCTCTTGGTTGATTTTGGGCCATCGTGAGTTGGTGCCATTTGTACTTGAAGTGCTCTAATTAGCTCCATTATGTTTGGCTCAACTGGCGATGATGATGGCTCGATATTTGGAATGATATTCCCATTGTCTTTGTGTGTCACTTTGGATGCTCTCCATTTCATCATGAAGAAAAAAAATTACTAGGATACATTTTAGCTCTGATACCAAATGATGCACTAGCGAAATTAAGAAATATACTGAAAATATTCTAGGTGGTTAGATTTAGCAAATATGGAAACTTGTAACCTCTGAATGGATACTTTGCTAATGATGACACCTCTTGATGGTTTGACACAATGTCTCACAACCTTTCCTCAATGAGTAGGGATGCAGATGACAATAAAAGAACTCACCCACCTCCAAGTGAACCAAATCTTGTGAAATTACTCACACAATGATACTTTGGATATAACTAACCAAAGTGTTTGAAAAAAGAATCTCTCCAATTTCAAATTAAGCTTTTTGTATTCAAAACTCAATGTGTAAAACAAAAGCATTAGGTGGCTTTATATAGCCAATTACAAAGCATAAAATAAGAAACAATAAAATAAGAAACACACTAAGTATTCGGTCCTAATTGGTCAATTAGTAAACATATGTTTTAGTAACTTTCTAAAACTAATATTTTGGCAACTCCTTGCTGGCTTGAAGGACCACGAAATGGATATTTGGTTGGCAACTACTTTCCTTCAAAATTTGCCACTTGGATGTTTGCCAAATCGGTTGAGTTTTGTCCACTTGCTTGGTTGATTTTACTAGGGTTCCTTATCTCTTTTTCAATTGGTCTTTCTTGCCCTTCAAGTGTGTCTTCTTGGGCCTCTTTCCATTGTAACAAATGCGTAGGCTTCACTTTGTCTTCATGGGTTGGAAGCTCCTCCATTTGGTCCATGATTGATCCACCTTCTTAATAGTTAGCAATGTAGGTGTTTATGAGCTTTTGGGCCTTTGCTCTTGTAATTGAACCTTGTGGTCTATCAATGAAGGAAGCTATGTATGGATTAATCATGGAAATTCAAGAGAAGGTTGTCCAACAAGTTTCTAACACATCTATGAAACCAATTTATATTCTACGTAGAAGTGGAGAGGAATTAGAATTGGGTATGGAAGATTGAAGGCTTTCAAGTATTTTTAGACTGAAAACACAACCTTTTGAAGTCTTGGGCTTATGTCTATTTTTGGGCTGGCCATTTTGGGCTTAGGTTTAATTATTTGAGGGGGTTTAAATGTTATTTAAATCCTCATCCAATTGGTTGTATGAAAACTTGACTTCTTAGGCAAGTTTGTCTTTTCATTTCACCTAGAAGTCTTTATTAGGTTGTTGGGTAGCTTTTCATTTCACCTAGAAGTCTTTATTAGGTTGTTGGGTTAATTTTCATTTCACCTAAAATTCTTCATTAGGTTGTTGTGTTGTCTTCTTGAAAATTATCTTTGCCTAATTAAACTCTTTGTATCTAATCTTTTAAGCAAGATTTGGATGAATGTAAAATCATTTTGAAAGCTACTTTGCGGGAACTTTCTTTTAGTTCTTTGTGAAAAAACTTAATTTGGTTTATTCAAGTTACTACTTAGGGAGATCAATCTTGATTACTTTGGTTCCAATTGACAAGTTTGGTTAGGGTCAAGTTCCATTTCCTTGTTCAAGACGATTCTTGGGTTCTTTTCCATCATTGGTTGTTGGGTCTTAGGTTTGCTATACCTGAGGTTCTAATCATAATATTCTTCTAGAAACTGAATATTCAAGAGACTATTTGTCAAGAGAAAAGCCATAATTCTTAGATTTCACAGTGTGCACAAAAGCACCCAACTTGTAATGGCTAGCAAATTAATTCCAAAAATGAAACTTTCCTTTTTAGAATTAATTACTTCCCATTTTCATAGGAGAATTGTGCAGCAGGGGAGTCTCTTTCCCTTCTGCCTTTCTTTCCCATAAACAGAGTGTAATACCCAGAATTAAGATAGAACTAAGAATAATAATTATTGAAGATTAATTGGAGAATAATTAGAGTTATGTGGGGTATTTGTAGTGATTAAATTGTTGTTGATGGATCATTGGCTTGAAAGATGTTGGATCAAGGAAGAGAAGAATGGATTAAGGTAGCAAAAGAAGATGGCAATGGCATTTTGGAAGAAAATGGAGGCGCAACGTGGGAGTGGTTGATCACAGATCAACCATTGGAAATGTAATTGGAACGATCGATCAAGTGATCGACAGCTTGGGAGTGATAAATATTACAGTGGCATTTTCAATCGAAAATGAAGGAATCGTTCGACCACTAAATATTACAGAGACGATTCTTCAAAAGCGGTTGAGTATCATCGACCAGTAATTTGTGTGACTTGGATCACGGCTGAGTAGTTGATCCAATGATTGATCGCCTCCATGTGAAAATGCGAGAATGGAGTTTGAAACGTTTCCCCAGTCGATCAATGATCGATTGGCTACTCGACCGGCTCCACTGAAATATGCGGAAGGGGTGTTTTAAGCCTGTTGGCGGTTGAGCATGGCTTGGGTTGCTCAACCGGCTACTCGACTGGTTCTACCTGGACTCTACAAAAACGTGAATCCAGAGACTTGATTTCTTATGTGATTCATCAACGTACTCCTACTTTATAGATGACAATTAAAATGCAATATTTATAACAACCCAATTTTTCATACTTCAAAAAAATGTGTTATTTAGAAAGCATATAAAATTTAAAATATTTTCTTTTATATTTAAATCATTTTAAAGATATTTTTTCTTTATAAATACAACTGAAGACTTTATAATAAAACAAAACATCTAATAAATACAATAAATAAACATTTCTCTTTTACAATTAAATTTCTTTACAAAACCTTTACATACCATTTTTCTTTAAATCCCTTTAACTTAGCCAGTCACAAGATCCGCAGATATAAATCCTTCATCAACTGATCCTTAACTTGTTCTAGCATGTACCTACATCAAGAAGACTTAAATATGAGATTAAGGGTCAGTAAGTGATATGAAATAAAACATGCACATGTTCTGTAGCTTTTAAAACAATGCAGTTTCTGTTTTCGTTTTCATTTTATGTTTTCTGTTTCTATTTTCTTTTGTTTCTTTTTTCTGTCTCCATGCACATCAATGCACCTAGTTTTGACATCAATTGGCAACCCGCTATGTGATAAAGGTTTGGCATTGATCAAACCGCCTGATAGATATTGTGCACATCAATGCACAACGACCCAACCTAAGGAATAAGCAGCTCCAACTACGACCGAAATCTCTGCTAGCTATTGTATGCACCAACGCACAACATTCGACTCCAACTACAACCATCACCTACTAGCATCTGTGCACTCCAACGCTTAAACAACCTCACTCACCCGTTGGCCGGCCAGTTTCGACATCAATCGAGGACCAGCTAAAGTGCCCATAGCTATCATCTCGTGGCACCCACCTGAGGCTGCCATCCTGTGGCACCCACCTAAGGCAGCATCATATTTACATTTATGCCGTTTATTTTGTTTAATTCGTTTATTATTTGTTTCATTTTAAAAACCATGCATGAAAACCATTTTCGTAATATTTTGAAAACCATGATGCATGAATGCTCGTGAATGCATACAGTTCTATATCCTCAATAAAATACGCAAGCATATATCCTAAGTCTAATCCTCAAAACATGCTCAATATCAATTCCTTTAAAATCTAATAAACACATCATTAAAAGAACCTAATTCTAATAAACACGGCGTCAAGCACCAATACATCCTCAGGACATGATCACAACCTAACTTAATAATCTAGTAAATGCAAGCATCATACAAATCTTAACTCTTGTGATGTAGGGCCCCAAAGACCAAAACACATTCAATATCACTTACCTGGCAGTCGTAACATGCTTTAGCACTTTATTCTTCTTCCTTTCTAATAGCTTCAAGGTCAATAACATTTATCATCAATAATCATAGCTTAATAACCTCAACATTGACAATACCATTATTCCCCGACCTATAGCCCAATAACAAGCATATACATTACACATTATAATTCTACTCCAAATATTTTCCAATTTCTCAAAGTTATTTCTTTTCGTAAATCACACACATAAGCGACATTTCATCAACAAATCAATATTCCCTCAGCATTATCCATAAAACAATAACCAACGACAACATTAAGCCAACAAAGTACAATCCAAGCCTTAACAGAGAATAATATACTTCATCTTTCATCTTCTTCATTTATCAACATATAATCCATAAAAATGCACAACAGAAGTGAAGGGATTTCTTACCTGAAGAACACCTGTAAAGAAATCCAGAAGAACCGATCCCTCACCTTCCCCTTTCGGCTTTCCATTCACTCCAGAGTGAGAGACTTCTCACTCCTTCAACCTCACAGCTTCCACCCTCGCAGGAAGCTCTCACCATTTCTCTTTGTTTCTCCTTTCTCTCTTTTCTTCCTTCTTTTCCTTGTTTCTCAATATTCTTCTCGGCCTCCTCTTTTCACCAGAGACTTCTCCTTTCTTTCTCTATTTCCTTCTCTCTCAAACTTTCTAAAACTCTCTTTGTCTAATTTTCTTCTCGGCTACCTTCTCCTTCTTCTTCACCTTCTTCTTTTATTCCCCTTCTTTTTCCTCTTCTGTTTCTTCTTCTTCTTGCTTATAGAACACTCTCAGCCTTTCCTTCACCAGAGACTCTCACATCTCCTTGCTTACAGAACACTCTCAGCCTTTCCTTCACCAGAGACTCTCACATTTCTCTTCTCTCTCACTTTCTCTATTTTTCTCCCGAAGCTTTTTCCTTCCATCTGTCTTTCTTTCTCTCTATTTTTCTTCCTCCATTTTTTTTCTTCTCCAGAGCCTCCCTCTCTTTCTCATTTTCTCTGCCTCTTTCACTCTCTCTCTCAACTCTCTCTGGTCTCCCTTCCAAAGAGGTTTCTCTCTTTTGTCTCTGTCTCTTCCTCTTTCTCTTTGTATTTCACTTCCCCTCAAGAGCTTTTGTCTCTCTTTCTATTTCTCATTATCTCTTTCATCATAAGCTTCCTAACATTCCCCATAAATCTCACCTAACCCCCTTATAAATTTTCCATCTATAAAGTAGAACACGTGGGAGAATCACAGAACACAATTGTCTTGGTATCACATATTTCCATCGTGGTGCAGTGGAACCTACCGACTGATGACCAACCGCAAGCATTATTTGCTCCCATGCATAAAAACCCATTCCTGCTATTTTCAGTGGCACCGGTCGATCAGTTGATCCACCGGTCCGCTATAAAAAGCTTCACCACAATTTACTGATCGATCACTTGATCAGCCGATCCAACACCGATTTTCACCCGCGCCTTGTTTCACTTCTGGAATCTTTCCCCCTTGAGATCAGTTGAGCATATGCTTGACCTCTCCAATGTTCTTTTCAGCGTCTCAACTGCTCACTCGACCCTTCCCTCGCGGCCTCACTTCGTCTGCTTGCCCTACTCTTCTCTCTCCACTGCCATTTTATTTCTCAACAATTATACTTTAAATCCTTAGCCAATTCTAATATAAATAATCTAATAAACCTTCAATAATTATCCAAATGTTCTACCAATTATCTCCTTAATCATATAATAAATCTTCAATCCCATTTCCAATAATTGGCACAAATTATACCCAAACTTAATACGTATACTAAACATAATTTTGGGGTATGAATATCCATAATAAAATCATCCTAAAATCTCCAAAATTCACAATTACTAATATCTTTAGTTCAAGCTTAAATTTGGGGTATTATAGTGTTAGGTGAGATTTTATGAGAATAAATGAAGCTTAAAGTGGAAGCCTTCTGTGAAAATAGAAAAGAGACTGAGTGCAAAGGAGAAAGGAGAAAACTCTCTGGAAAAGGAGGAGGAAGTCTAAAAAGAAAGGAAAAAAGGGAGAAGCAGAGAAACAGAGCGAGCGCGTGCGAGAGAGAAAGAGAGAGAGAGAGAGAGAGAGAGAGAGAGAGAGAGAGAGAGAGAGAGGGAGTAAAGAAAAGGCCGAGAATAAGAAGAAGAGGAAAGTGAGAAGCAGGAGAAGGAAGTAGCAGTTACTCTGTGATCTCTAGGGTTCTTCATGTGAGATGAATGTCTTTATGGTTCTCGATTATGAGGATTATGTTGTTCTCTGTTGTATTCATACTTATGGGTTGTTCATGGAGTTATGTTCGGTTATTTTGGTTTAGTAATGAAGTTGGATTAAATGTGGTGAATGAAAGTATTATCTGTCTACTTTGATAGACAGTGTAGTTAAAGTAAATGATGAAGAGGTTGATTGTCTACTGCCAGATTATTGTTTGGATAAATAAGGAATAATGATATAGATGATGTTGAGATTAATAATTGATGAATATTGATGATTGTTCATTTAATGATTGAATGTTATTGATTTGTGAAGGTATTGTGAAGGTATTAAAGGAAGGATAACGTTAAGTGCTAAAATGCATTATAAACACCAGGTAAGTGATATTGAATGTGTTTTGGTCTTTAGGGCCCTACATCGCAAGAGTTAAAATTTGTATGATGCTTGCATTTACGACATTTACTAGATTATTAAGTTAGGTTGTGATCATGTCCTAAGAATGTATTGCTGCTTGATATTGTGTTTATTAGAATTAGGTTATTTTAATGATGTGTTTATAATTTTAAGTTATGGATAATGATAATGACATGGATCATGTTTTGAGGATTGAACTAAGGATATAGAACTGTATGCATCCACGAGCACTCATGCATCATGGTTTTCAAAAAATTACGAAAATGGTTTTAAGCATATGTTTCAAAAAGGAAATGGAAACGGAAACAGAAACGGAAACGAAACGTGAATAAACGTAAATAGACATTTTTGTGGACCGGTAGGTAAAGTGTAACAACCCGGTTTTTCGTAAATCCTTTAAAATGCATGAAATTTGAAAATTTACTTTTTAAAACAAGTCAGAGCGCTCCTAAACTGGACCGCTACCAACCGTTCATAAAACTTGTTATAAAAACCTCATTGATAAAACTTATGCGGAAGCGTATGAAAATAGTTTAGTTAAAACTATGCGGAAGCGTAAACAAATAGTTTAGGGAAGAATTACCAACCAATTGAAATACTACTTTTTATACAACTTACTACTTGATTTAATTACAACTTTGAAAACTTAACTTAATTAAAACGATTTCTCTTTTACCCCTTTTATATGCCTGGCCCGCCATGATCTCCCTCGCGCGTGCATATCCATCATCCCTGCTTGCTATTTGATCATCTTTTCACTACTCCTAAGTCCATGCTTTGACTCTACGTACAAGTACCTACATCTACACCACAAGCAATTATAACCCCGAAGGCTTAGTAAGGAAAAAGGGTAATGCAACATGAATGCCACTCTTTAGTCCTTTTCATTAAGCCATTCGCTTACTTATTATCTTTCATTCATTCGTTCGTTCGTTCGAGTTAGTCTCATGTGTGCATACTCAATGCTAGACTACAACTAGCCTCTTGTGTGCATACTAGCTACCAGGCTAGGGGCTGACCTCCTGTGTGCATACTAACTGCCAGGCTACTCACTAGCTTTCTGTGTGCATACTAGCTGTCAGGCCAGACCCGACTCCTTATTTATTCTATCATTCATTCTTACATTTTCCTCACTCATGCATGCGTCCTATTCTTTTCTATTCACATGATGCATGAACATCTATTCTCAATCTATCGTGATGCATGATGCTTCACAACGTAACATTCAAATTAAAGTGCACGTATAAGGAAAGAAACTAAATGGCAGGACTTAAGAGCAAACTGAAAGCACATAATATAGAAAGTAAACAGCCACAATCTCAAGGTGATAAGGAGCAACCCAAGCATGTATTCAAATGGGAGTGCAATTAGACACCCGGGACTGACCTTCCACCTGAGACCTCTACTTAACCAACACTTTCATGGGCACTTTTGGGAATTCTCAAAGACAACAATAAAAGAAAGATGCTTCAAGTTACTCTAGAATTCCAAGAAGGTAGCATAGAATTCATTTATGAATTATTTTAGAATTATTGGATGTAAGTGATATTGCTTGTTTTGGGATTGCTCTCGACTTAGCTTAAAAGAGCAGAGGGTTTTTGCTTGTTTTTGTTTTGGAGCTTTTTTTTTTTTCAATTTTGACATTAGAGCAACCCTAATTTGAGGTGATATTTATACCCCTCTTTTTGGCTTGTCTGAGAGTAATCTTTGATCAGCTGAAAAAACCTTTGAAAAGATAGGAATTTCCCTCCACAATCGGCCCCCCATTTCTTTAGTGAGAATCCAAGAGAGTGAGTGTCAAATATTAAATCACTGTTGTTCCTTGCAAGCCTTGTGGTGATTTTTCTTACACTATTCATTTTTCCACTTTCCTTCAGAGGTGGACATCCTTAGTGAAGGTTTAGAATGCCTGCTAAGAACCAAGTTGGAGGGTCTTCCTTGTTGGAGTTCATTGAAGTCAATAAGTGCAATATTGACACCCATTCGGACCAGCTTGCATGTAACACCTGAAGTTTTCGTTCCTTTATTTTAGCAATGTATTGAAGCAGTTTAAATTTTAAAGGAACGAATGTTTGGTGTCACCTGTTACACTTTGGACTTGGAGTTTTTAAGAGTGTATATATATGATATATGGTAAGAGCGTAAGTTGTTTTGATAATTTAATAAATTAAAGGAAAAGAGTTATTTTCTTTAAATTATTTTCGGAATTAAAATGGGAGGTTTGTTGCACACCGTTGGATTATGAGTGGGAGACGAAGGATGATATGCATCCAGCTCCTCTCGCACTCGCTGAGGGACGATTTCCCGGGAAGGTTCGCTAGCTCGTCGCGACGGGAGCGAAGATTCTGGCTCGTGGGGTTTCCACGTTCGGATGCCTTTTGAAGCAGGTTTCGGTAAGGACGAAATCTTAATTTTTGGCTTTGTTCTCTCGTCCGATTGATTGGCGATTTTTCGCTCTCGGCATTTTGTTCTGTAATTTGGAGGTAAGAATCGTACATTAGGTTTTAGGCGATTCGGTTGAAGATGAATGAATCGCTGGTATGATGTTTCGTTTTGTTGGTCATTTATGCGTTCATATTTCTCCTAATCTATTGTCCTGGTTCAGTTTAGGTAATACCATGACTGTTTGTTTTGGGAATTTTGGTAGCTGCAAAGTCCAGGTAAGGAATATATAATTCGAATGGACATTAGGTCTGCATCACAAGGTTATAGGGATGATGGCTTATTTATGCTTCTTGTTATTTTTGTACCGAGTGTATGAAAATTTGGTAAAATGGAAGGATTCGTTACTGTGTCAAGTTGGAAATTTAGACATATAAATCGAAGTAATTGACCTACACTGTCAAGTTGGAATATTTCTCATGATTAGAGGATTTGAAATCTGTGATTGAATATGATGAAATTAATGTCTTATGATAGATTGGAAACTTGTTTGTACGATGAGAATTTCAGTCCATATGATGTTAAATGTGTAAAAGTTGGAGATATGTGAATAACAACGATCAATTTCTATTTTATGTTGGAGTTGAATTTGTTTAAATGTGAAGGATTTCTGTAATAAAATAAATCACAGTTTTGAGGATTCGCGGTTAGGTATAGGTCGGCATTCTGGAATTATGCTACTGAATTGGTTTACCTGGATAATTATTTGTTAGATTTAGATTAACATTTTGCACATATTGATGATTGGATTACCTACCTTTAAAGTTGAATTGGAATTATTACCTTGATGATTTGCTGTTAGACTTATGCTGACATTCTGAACAGTTTGATGATTGGATTACTGCCTAATGTTGGGAATCTATATATATTTGTGAAGTTGATTACTGCTTAATGTTGGGAATCTGTAGTCTGGAAATAGAGATACAATGTCTTCTGCCTATTTATGTAGGAAATTTTAATGCTGTTTATATGTTGTCATTACTGCTTATATTGGAAGGTGTCACACCCCCTTTCTCACAAGGCGTAAACGGGCGCAGCGCCCGAAAGGAGGCGTCCGGGAAGCCTCGCAACAGTTCGCCAGGCGCACTTGGCAAACGGCCATGGCACTACAAAGAAGACGTCAGCATGCATTCGGACAGGGTCGCGAGAAATGCGGGACACGTCAGCAATTCGGACAAGGCTCCGAGAAACACGGGCCACGGTGGCACGGACAGAGGCGGCACACATTCCAGGAAGCTTGGAGCTGTCTGAAAGCCTCTCTTGGTTGGGCCGCAGCGGCATACTGGGCCCAGTGGGCGCAGTGCATCTGGGTCGGGCCCACTGCGCGCCAACTGGGCCCAACCCAGTGCCCCAACTGGGCCCCCAGCGCCCCAACCGAGGCCACAGCGCACCAACTGTGGGGCAGTGCACAGCAGATTGGAGCTACGCGTTAGGATTCCTAGTTTTAGTCGAATTAGGTCTCCTTTATGCCTATAAATAAGTCCCTTGAGGCACCAACCAAGGCATTGAAAATCGTTGAGCGATTAGTCATCCTTGAGAGAGTTGTGGTGTTCCGAGTGGCGAGAATTGTTCCTAGTTTCTTTGGTTTGGAATTGAAAGAAAGGGTTGGGGGCCCGGCTCCCGTAAAGAGTTTGTGTTCAACGAGAGGAGGCGACAACCGAGAGTATTCGGAGAGAGGCTAGTCGTAGTGGGACTACGGCGCCGCACACCTATTCGCCCTATTCCGCAAAAAATTAGGGGTGTGACAGTTGGTATCAGAGCAAGAGTTCGAGTAAAGGTTGCTCCTTTTTCTCTTCTGCTCCCAAGATCCACTACTCAAGAGGTTTTTCGATCAATTCATGAGGAGAATGGTGATGGTCGAGGTGCTTGCAAGGCTTTCTCGATTAGAGGAGTTCACGGGGGTTCATGAAGCAAGCGATGAGGAGTCCCTACGACTCCAAATTATCTCCCTAAAGATGGAAATCGACGTCCTCAAAGCTTCCGTGAGCGAAGATCTAGCAGCGGCGAAACAACTCACACGAGAGGAGCTCGCATGGGTTGATAGGGAGGTAGCGCAAGTAAGCGCAACGGTAGCGGCAGCAGGTGGCGCGGCAAAGAGGCTTGGCGCAATGGCTACGCAATTTAAAATTCTGGAACCAAAGCCCTACATTGGCAATTGGAACGCAAAGGAGTTGGAGAATTTTCTATTCGACATAGAACAATATTTCCAAGCGGCCGGGATCGAGGAAAGCTACAAAGTTATGATTTTTAGCATGTATCTTGCCGGGGACGCAAAGCTATGGTGGAGACAACGTCTTGACAAGGAGCCGAAGATCATTAGTTGCGAAGTTCTCAAACGAGAACTAAAAGAGCGATTTTTACCGCTCAACGCCGAGTGGACGGCAAAGGAAGCACTAAGGAAGTTGCGACAGACAGGGTCGGTTCGTGACTATGTTTGAGAATACAGTTCCTTATTGCTGGATATCCGGGACATGCATGAAAGTGATAAATTATTCAACTTTATGGCTGGACTTCAACCATAGGCGCAAACAGAGCTGCGACGGCATGGCGTGAAGGATGTGTCATCGGCAATTGCGATTGCCGAGGGTTTGGTGGACTTCAGGGCCACCCCTACTTCTAAGAAGAAAAAGGGAAGAGATGACAAGTGAGGTAAACAAGGTGGGCACGACAAAGGTAAAAGGACCGAGGGATCTAAAGGCAAGGGATTTGATCAACCCCAACGCAAGAAGAACCAGGGTTGCTTTTTATGCAGTGGGCCACATTACGCTCGGGATTGTCCTACTAAGGTGGCTGCATCTACCTTAAGGGTCCAGGAAGATAACTTCGAAGGAGAGGAGAAAGCTCGGAGGAACCCCATTCAACTGGTGAATGCCCTGACAAGCAGTCAAAAAGCGATGACAAGCGAACAAGCAACAGGGGCGTCTGGCCAAACACCGCCAATGCAAAAGGGCCTAATGTTCGTCGAGGTGCAGGTCAATGGAAAGAAGGTGCGTGCGATGTTGGACACCGGCGCGACCAACAACTTTATCTCGCAGCGGAAGGCGGGAGAGCTCGGCTTGGAGGTGACCAAGATCACGAGCATGATTAAAGCAGTCAATTCAGAGGCCCAGCCCATCAAGGGCACGACGACACCCCTGTTGAGAGTAGGCGAGTGGCAGCAATCATGCCCGATGATGATTGTGCCACTAGACGACCTTGATCTTAAATTGGGCTTGGAGTTTTTCAG
Organism: Begonia loranthoides; assembly: GCA_022433065.1. Lineage (NCBI taxonomy): Eukaryota > Viridiplantae > Streptophyta > Magnoliopsida > Cucurbitales > Begoniaceae > Begonia > Begonia loranthoides. The sequence goes on along the minus strand of CM039472.1, from coordinate 13,122,110 downwards.
GCTAGCAAAGACGACGGTACTGCCACATCTTGGAATGATTCTTATCCATGACGAGACAACACCCTGCACGGTCAAGAGTGAGAACAGAGGCAAAAGCGTGATGCAATCATCCCTACAGTTGAAGACGGGTGTTCGGAAGGGGGAGACAACCTTCTTGGCGACACTACGCGAGGTCAAGCAGGACCAAGTGGGGGAGATATCATCAGAGGTACGCGCAGTGTTGGAGAGAAATCGGGACGTGATGCCAACGGAGCTGCCGAAAGTGTTGCCACCAAGGCGCGCTATCGATCATCACATTGAGTTGGAGCCGGGCGCGGTGTCGCCTGCACAGGCTCCCTATCGCATGGAGCCATCAGAGTTGGCGGAGTTGCGACGACAGCTGGACGAGTTGTTGGAAGCTGGTTACATCTAACCGTCCAAGGCTCCTTATGGGGCACCGGTGCTTTTTCAGAGGAAGAAAGATGGCGCACTGCGCATGTGCGTTGACTACCGGGCATTAAACAAAATCACCATCAAGAACAAGTATCCTGTTCCAAATGCAAGTGATTTATTTGACAGATTGGCAAAGGCGTCATACTTCACCAAGTTGGACTTGAGATCGGGGTATTGGCAGGTGAGGATAGCCAAGGGTGATGAGGCCAAGATAGCAATGGTGTCGAGATACAGATCGTACGAGTTTTTGGTTATGCCGTTTGGGCTAACCAACGCATCGGCTACTTTTTGCAATCTTATGAACGACGTGCTCTATGAGTTCTTGGATAGCTTCGTGGTGGTCTATCTGGATGATATTGTCATCTACAGCGAGTCCTTGGAGGAGCATCTACATCACTTGGAGACAGTTCTAAAGAAGCTCAGGGAGCATTCTTTATTTGTGAAGCAAGAAAAGTGCGAGTTTGGGGCAATAGAAATCAACTTCTTAGGCCACTACATTCGAAAGGGAGAGATTCGCATGGATGGTGCTAAGGTACGGGCGATCAACGGATGGATCGCGCCAACAAAGGTAACCGAGCTAAGGTCTTTCCTTGGCTTAGCCAACTATTATCAGAGGTTTATTGCAGACTACTCGAGACTGGTGAATCCCTTGACTGATTTGTTGAGGAAAGATAAACCATGGGCATGGACGGACTCATGTCAAGAGGCATTTGAGCAGGTGAAGAGGGCGGTGACAACGGAGGCAGTGTTGAGGCTTCCAGATTTTACTTTGCCATTCGAGGTGCATACAGATGCGTTAGAGCGCGCAGTGGGCGGAGTCCTGGTTCAAGATGGACATCCAGTTGCTTATGAGAGCCGGAAACTAAAGAGAGCCGAGGAGCACTATTCAGCACATGAGAAAGAGATGGTGGCAGTTATACATTGCTTGGTAACTTGGCGACACTATCTATTGGGCACACAGTTCACCGTGGTCACAGACAACGTGGCCAATACCTATTTCAAGACGCAGAAGAATCTCTCACCGAAGCAGGCGCGATGGCAGGAGTTCTTGGCAGAGTTTGACTTCACTTGGCTACATAAACTAGGGGCCGAGAATAGAGTGGCAGATGCACTTAGCCGCAGGGAGCATGCGGAGCGCATAGCAGCGATAACAGAGGTTCGCTCGGATCTTCTCGAGAAGATCAAGGCGGCATCTACAAAAGATGTCGCGTACTTGCGACTTGTGAAGCAGGTACAGGATGGGTCGGTGAGGCGATATTGGCTAGAAGACGGCTTGTTGAAAGCACGTGGTGACAGAGTTCTAGTGCCTAGTTGGGGCGGAGTCCGCCAACTTCTCCTGAAAGAGACACATGACACCCGCTGGGCGGGACACCCGGGCGTCGAGAGGATGCTCGCTTTATTATCACGAGACTACATCTGGCCGAAGATGGAAGAAGACATTGAGCTCTATGTGAAGACATGTCTAACTTGTCAGGTGGACAAGACGGAGAGGAAAAAAGAAGCAGGGCTACTTCAACCACTCCCTATTCCAAGCAAGCCATGGGAGTCGGTCTCGATGGATTTCATCACCGGGATGCCAACGGTGGAGGGGAAAGGATCTATCATGGTGGTGGTAGATTGCTTCCAAAGTATGCCGTGTTCATGGGCGTACCAAAGGCATGCACCGCGCAAGAGGCAGCGGACTACTTCATGAGGTTCGTGGTTAAAACATTTAGGTTGCCGAAAGATATTGTGAGTGATCAAGACTCGAGGTTCACAGGGAAGTTCTGGACTATATTGTTCAACTTAATGGGCACCGAGCTAAAGTTCTCCACGGCAAACCATCCCCAGACAGACGGGAAAACCGAGCGGCTGAATGCATTATTAGAGGAGTATTTGAGGCACTTTGTATCGGCGAGCCAGAGAAATTGGGTGGATCTATTGGATGCAACTCAATTTTCATACAACATTCACCGGACATCGACCACGGGAATGAGTCCCGCAGAGCTTACTTTGGGATTTCAGCCGACAACTCCTGCCGAAATTGCACGCAGGAAGGAGCAGGGCCCCTGTCCAGCAGCCTATAGGTACGGACGAGACTGGACAGATCTGTTAGAACAAGCCAAAGAAAGTTTGGGCAAGGCCCAACGACGGATGAAAAAGTATGTAGACAAGCGGAGAAGACCACTACAGTTCAAGGAGGGGGACCGGGTCCTACTCAAACTCACGCCTCAGATATGGAAGAAGGTGACATCTTGGAGATATCACAAGGGACTTCTTCCAAAGTATGATAGACCATTCACGTACCGATTACAACTTCCCGACAGACTCAAATTGCATCCTACATTCGATGTAAGTTTCTTAAAGCCCTATCACGAAGGAGATAGAATTCAGAGATTGAGGGCTCCACCCGGGGTGCGAGTGGAATTTCAAAAGAAGATTTCCAAGATCCTTGATCATCGAAGCATGGGAGAAAGTTCAAAGAATAGGCGCAGGCAATTCTTAGTTCTATGGGAGGATGAAGATGAGGCAACGTCGGAGAATGATAAAGACTTGTGGCAATTTGAAGACGAGGTGACGACTTAGATTGGGCGTCGACAAGGCCTTCGACTTCATCTAGTGGGGGAGGATTGTCACACCCCCTTTCTCACAAGGCGTAAACAGTGCGCTGGGCGCACTTGGCAGAGGGCCTCACATGGGGCGCGCGGCAGGCAGAGGCAGTAGGCGCAGAGAGCAGCGGCGCGCGCCCAAACAGACACAGGCATCGGCAGCGCGCGCGCCGTGCGCACTGCAAAGAAGACGTCGGCATGCATTCGGACAGGGTCACGAGAAATGCGGGACACGTCAGCAATTCGGACAAGGCTCCGAGAAACACGGGCCACGGTGGCACGGATAGGGGCGGCTCACATTCTAGGAAGCTTGGAGCTGTCTAAAAGCCTCTCTTGGTTGGGCCGCAGCAACCTACTGGGCCCAGTGGGCGCAGTGCATCTGGGTCTGGCCCACTGCTCGCCAACTGGGCCCAACCCAACGCCCCAACCAAGCCCACAGCGCGCCAACTATGGGGCAGCACACAGCAGATTGGAGCTACGCGTTAGGATTCCTAGTTTTGGTCAATTTAGTCTCCTTTATGCCTATAAATAAGACCCTTGAGGCACCAACCAAGGCAATGATAATCGTTGAGTGATTAGTCATCCTTGAGAGAGTTGTGGTATTTCGAGTGGCGAGAATTGTTCCTAGTTTCTTTGGTTTGGAATCGAAAGAAAGGGTTGGGGGCCGGGCTCCTGTAAAGAGTTTGTGTTCAACGAGAGGAGGCGACAACCGAGAGTATTCGGAGAGAGGCTGGTCGTAGTGGGACTACGGCGCCGCATACCTATTCGCTCTATTCTGCACGGCGAAAAATTAGGGGTGTGACAGAAGGCCAGAATCTGCCATAATAGGAGGTAAGAAAAACCTGTTTTCTATGCTGTTGTTTAACTTTAAAGATCTGGACGTTGTTTTGCTAGACACTAGATATAGGAATTTTGTATTATAGTGACTTTTGCCTCTAGGATTAGAGCTTAATTAGTTATTATGCTGTTATCATTGTCGGCATTGTTAAGCTAAGAATTTTCCTTGAACTAGAGATTAGGAAATCGTGTTATTAAATTGTTGATAATCCCTGTAAAACTATAAAGTTTAAAATTTGTTAGCATTGGCGAGTATATTATGTTGACTTGCATAATGTGTTAAATAATGAATGAACTCGGATTGTATTTTTAGATGGATTCTTGCCTCTAGGTTGGAGTTTAGGAATATGTTTGTGATGTTTTAGGATATAGCCTGTGATGCCTATAGCTGTTATTTGAAGATGCGTGTACCGTGGTGTTCTATGATCTGTACTGGTCTGGATTGAAGACATGTTTATTGTCATTGCTTATATTATGAATGAGAATGCCTATGGGCTGTGGATTGATGACTTGCTATTGGTATAATTATACATGTTAGACTGTCATCATGTTATGAGTATGTATCATGTGCATTCCATATATCACGTTTTTCAAGAAAATAACGAAAATTATTTATGCATATGTTTTCATAAAACATAATTTAAAATATGAAAGAAGTTGATTGTCGCGCATGAGGTGGACCTAATAGTGTCAACTAAATAAACTTAAAGGATTATTATGGGCAGGGTTTGAGTTGGCTGTCTAGCATGAAGTTGACCTAATGGTGTCACTCTCTTTTAGACTGATGTCCCACAACAATCGGACTGTAAAATGAAATAAATGAAATGAAATGAAATGAAATGAAAAGACATAGTTTTTACATGTCGCATTTTATATGTTACACGCTTTATTTTATATTTCTTACTGAGTATTAGACTTATTAGATGTACCTTGTGATCTATGAAAATAAAGGAAATTAAAAAGCTTGACGAAAAGAACTTATTGATAACGCGGTTGAAGAGGAATTCCCATGGGCGAAGTTAGTGCGTTGTCCATGGTTGAGACTTTATAAAAAATGAATTTTAATGACGTAAACTTTTGTCCAGATTTATGTTCATTTTTGTTAAATTTAAAAAGAAAATATTTATAAATGATTGGTCAATTTAAACACGAGGTTTACTACAGTTATGCTTATGTGAGATTCCATAAAGTCTTCCGCTGCAATTTTTTAAAAGAGTACAAAAATATATTTAATAAAGGTTACGTTATACTAAGCTCTTAAATCGAAAGATGTTTTCATACAGACTTTCTTGTTGCACGAGTTACTAAAGAACCCAGTTTTCTACAAACGTAATGTTTAAAAAAAAAATTAACATTACGAGGTGTTACATTGCATCCTTTTGTGCACAACTATTTTACCATAGCGATTCTAACCTTGATTTTTGGAGATTCTATTGTTCACTTTCAGAGAGTTATTTGGCCCAAATTTCGTGCATTTTGGACAAGTATTGCGTAAGTTGAGTAGTTAACCATTTTGGGTCTAAAAACTACAATTGATGTCTTTCTGGACAGTCTTAAGTTTGTTCGCATAACTTCTTCTCCAAAAAGTATTTTCTTTTTAATTTTGGAGGGTGTCTTTGTCCCTTGTTGAATTTAGTCTGGTCCAATTTTCAAATAAATTGGACGTCAAACGAATGAGTTGCACATTTGGATATTTTGGGCTCTATTTTCTAGACGTGATAACTGCTAGCAACAAAGGGGATTCCAAGCTTTACATCCCTTGGTGCATCACCTCACCTTTGTCGATAAGGAAGATGGCAATCTACAATGTGGAGAGCATCGATCTGTGACGCAGAGTGCTTCAGCGCGCAACACAGAGAGTACCAAACTTTGCCTCGAGACTCTATTGGATGCAAACAAGGCCCTTTGGGCACAGTCCAGCCTTTCAGGTCGCAGTTTAGGGCCTATTTTTGGCATGTTTTGGGTATTTTTCTACCCAATTAAGGGTTAATTTTTAAGTGATAATTGAATATTTTTAATGTATAAAAATTTAACCCAAAAATTTGGTGACTCTATTTTTGGTTAGGTACAAAAATTACAATTTTTCAAATCTATGGACCCTTGGATTTGGACCTTTTGTATTATTAGGATTTGATCAGTGTAATCCCACTTCGAGATAGAGATTTAATTTTATGCATAGCATTGCATAAATTTTTTCTAAAAATAATATTTTGAGACATGTCTTATATAAAATGACATGTCAATTTTATAGCTCGTCGGATTTTTATATTGTATGTAGTTTTTGACTGTACACATTTTATTATAGCATTTAAATAAAAATATTACTAGATCAACTTGGTTTTGTGAACCGAGTTCTATCAACCCCATTTGGGGTCTGTTTTACTTTACATACATTCGATTGTAGAAGGATGTGTTTGTTGTTGTTAACTAGAGTAATGAGATAGCTGTATGTACTATGTCATTGGGCGCAAAACTCTAAATCTTATCAAGGTCTTTATGTAGTTTTCACGATCGCCATGCATGACTTTTATTATATGATATGTCCATAGCATGGTGTGCCCAAGTTCCCATCTTGAAAAGTGACAACAATAAGATAGATAGATAGTATTTACAAATACCATGCATGAGCATGTATTCTAACATACTCCATAAATTTTTGAAATTTTAAAATAAATGTCTCCAAAAAGTCCTTATAGAAACCTAGTTCCTACAACGCCTACAGTGCAAACAAATGAGTCATAGTCTACTGATCCTCTTGTAACCCTAAGGGATGTACTACAAAATTTGTTCCGATATAGCGGTAACCAAGACCCTGAGATGCATTGCATGAACTTCTTTATACAATTGGGATGTATAAACCCGCCAGTGTTTATGGGCAGAGCTGACCCTCAAAATGCTAAAAATTTGTTAAGGGTGATGCCGAAGAATTTGACCGCTATTGGCATCCTAACAGAGTATTAGGTTGAGTTTGCGACCTTCTATTTTAAAGAGATGACCGAAGTCTGGTGAAAATCTTTGAATTTGGATTACCTATTAGATATGATGACATGGACTCAGTTTAAAGCAGTCTTCTGAGACAACTATTGCAACATTGATCATCGTCAGAATATGATCAGCGCTTATCATGATTTAGAGCAACAGAGTCGGACTGTGTTGGAATATTATGTCCAGTTTATGAAGCTCTCATAGTATATCAGAAAGATGGATCAGATTGACAAGATGGTAAAATTCAAGAAACATCTAAGGCCTAAGTTCGGACATTAGTTATCAGTTATGGAGTTTAGTTCTATTTCAGATATGGTTGTTGCTGCTCAACGAGTTGAAGCGGCTTTGGTTGAATATTTTGGTGAGTACAAAGGAAAGTCAAACAAAGAACAACAAATTGGTGGCAAGATGACCAAGAAGGATCAGAAAAATAGTTAGAACAATGGTGGACACACTCATAGTGGAGCTTGTGAACAATCCAGTGATACTGCTTATTCTACTGGGTATTCAGACCCTTATATTTGTCATACCTATGGGCAACATTGACATTTGAGGAGGAATTGCCCCAGTGAATCCTAAACCTTCACAGACTAATTCAGCACCTGCTCTATAAGAACCACAAATTTTTAATATAAATAAAGTTTCACGTGCATAAATTTGCCATGTTGAATAAGTCCAATGTTCGAATTTGACCGATTTAGCATGTAGCGTCCACGCGTAAATTTTTGGTCAATGGGTCAAATGACTAAATTTTGGGTTCTTTGGTAATTTGAAGAATAGGGTTTCCCCAATCATTGAGTGAAATAAAATATATTTTTAAATGGAAAAGTGAGACTAAAGTTTTTATCAACAAATGACCTCATTCTCATAAGTATGCGTTCAGGAACAGAGAGAGAAAGAGAGAAAGAGTGGAGAAAGGATGAAAGATCAAAGTTGTGAGAGAATGATTTGAACCGAATATCTGTGTTATCAATGCCGATTCACAACATTGGTGAAGGGAGTTATGGTGCAAAATTGTCTAAGGTAAATTTCTGAAGTCCAGAGTCGTGTTGGTGTTGGTGTTGGTGTAATATCCTGAAACTCTTAGTTTATTAAATGTAAATCATGTATGAAATATATTTGATAATGATATGATTTTGTGGTTGTTATGAGAGTTTATATATTCATATGTGAAATGGATTTTATGGTGAATTGGATTATATAGTGGCTTGATTGATGGATGTTATACATATGTTTTGAATCAAGATTTTGTTTAGCACTGTTGCGGACGTCTACTTGTGTAAATGTGGATCTAGAATGGGCGTCCGACCTTAGTGTTTTTTTGGAAAAAAAAATGTAAGTGAGGGCTTCCGCATTTATGGGCGGTTGTCTGCTTGTGAAAACATGCATTTGGACTAGACGACCGAAAGGCAAAAACAGGTGACTAGACGACCAAATTATGATCAAATTGTAGAATTTTAATTTGATAGATTGCGGTCACCTGAAGCAGTCACTTGTAATTTGTGTAAAATGAATTACCGAGGAAGTGTAAATGTCCGCAGCTAAAGGATTTTCTTTGAATTATATGGAAACGGGGGCCAGACTTTATGGTGCGGTCGTCTAAGAAGATGAAAAGTCACCTGACTTTAGATGACATGTCACGATTTAAGAGAGATAATTAGGTGATGACTCAAAAATTCTCTGCTGAATGGGTGACACTTCATGCTTAGATGGCTGTGGATGATAGATAAATATTAATTAAAGCGATATTTTGTTAGGAAAAGAGAAGAGAAACCATGGGAATGAGAGAGAGAAAGGAGAGGGTGAGAGGAAAGGGGAGAAGGAGAAAATGTGAGGGTTGAGGAGAAAAAGAAGAGAAGGTTTTAACTCGGAAGGTGAAGTATTTTGGAGAAGAAGAAACCATAGAAAGCTTGTTACCTTTTGACTTCTTCAAGATTTTAAAAAAGGTAAGAAATGATTGTATGTTTCTTTGCCTTTTTGTCTGCATCACAAGAATTAAGTTATTATTTTCGAGGATTTCATGTTTTATGTTGTGTTTGATAGATGTTAAGTTCAATTGAACATATTGATGTTTGAGGATATATTGTTGTGTTAGAAGTTAGACTCTTTATATTATGGTTACTTTGAATTGAGGATATGTGTTGCACCTCAAAGTGCAAGAAGTCAACAAAGACAAATACCAATCGGCTAGCTCCAAACTGAACACTCCAAATAAAACAATGTCAACTATCAATGCGTACAACCAATACACTTCAAATTTGGAGGAGACTTAGGGGACATAATAAAATAGGGAGCCGTCAAATTTCACGCTCAAATTCGTAACACACACGGAGATATGCACGATGCAATAAGCTGCTCGAAAATAGCTCAAGAAAAAAAAACAGATTGCAGCTTCTCCAATAAAAGGTTGTACAAACTAACTCACATAAACTCCAATCAACAACCAAAGTCCAATGCTTCAAAAATATCCAAAGAACATCCAAATTCCAGAATCCCAAATAGAAATATAGTAAAAATTCAAAGAAGAAAATCGAAACTACAAGCGGGTCCTCTAACCTTCAAGCAATCGAAAGAAGTGACTCAATCGGACCCCTTCAAAGAGATCTCTCCAACTTGGTTTTGCTTAGTCTTATAATCCTCCATGCCAATGGACACCTCAACAGAGAGATGCTGGGAGAAATAGCACAAACTCTTCTCTCCAAGAGCAAGCAACAAACGATGAGAGAAAGACTTGTTGGTGAAGAATTTGTGAGTGACCTTGGACAAAACACTGAGGGGGGTTTTTGAGAGTTAACTCCAAAAACGAAGAAGCAGCTACTTTAGGGTTTCTAATATGAAGATTAGGACCTCATTAGAGAGGCTAAGTACCCTCCAAAAGAAAGCCCTAATGCACAATTACAAGTAAACCCTTAGGTCCAAAGTTTGGGCATGAATGCTCGGCTAACATGCTGGCCGAGCATTCTAACAAAAACCAAATTAAACAACATCTAAATCCAACCAAAATCAGTCCAGCAAGTTGTATCTTAACAAAATATAAATCTAACTAACATGTCAAGCATAAAAATAGACAATTCACCAACTAGGGGTTGTCCTTAGCTTCGGTGTTGTGAACCTCCAAGTTGTCGCGAGTGGTGTGGTCTAGCCAAGAGGGTGCACCAATGTTCCAAGTGATCATATGCCTTGGTGCTTCCTTGTCCTCATGCTTAGACTCATCTCCAATTCCATCAAGCATAGTTTCACCTACAAAATAATAACTTGTTAGATAAGCAATGAGCCTCTTGGCTTGGGCTCGGGTGATAGGGCCTTGTGCATCAATATGTTGATGATATGCTAGATGATTAATGAAATTGTATGTATTCATTTACACTCATGCATCATGGTTTTTAAGGTATGTATGAAAATAATTTATCATGCACATGGTTTTTCATGCAAGGAAAGATAAAGAAGATTAAAAGAAAAATGATAGAGGCTTTGTGATGCACTAGTGGAAGGGTAAGAGAATGTACTTGTTAGAGTGAACAATGGCGTTGGGCAAGTGCAAGTGAAGTGGTCATTCAAGTCTTGGAATGGCTAGGCGTTGAACCACCGCAAGTGATTAGTTACAAAATTGGAGACGAAAAAGTGATCAATCAGCAGCGTGCAAAAATCAACAGATTCGAACATCCACAAGTCACCGGTTGGATGAGTAGTCAGTCGGCTGAAGGATGAGGCAAGCGACCAGTTGAAGAACTTCCTTAAATTGCCGTAAATCACCTTTTGTAAACTCCAACTTTAGAAAACGATATATCCTTCGTTTTAGAAGCTTTTCTTCTGAAATTTGGACAGCAGCCACGTTGATGAGTGAAGAATAACTTCTTCAAGAATTGGAATTGCAAACACCACAAATTTGGAAATATGTTTGAGAGAACTAGACAGACCAAAAATAGCAAGTAGTTGTAACTAGCACTCCCGTATGGATGACTTTGCTAATGGAACTTTCCTAGAAAGTTGAACACCACTTCACACACTTTTTCTGCGAGAAGTAGAGCATGGATGCCAATAAGAGAGGCTACTCAACTTACAAGTAACCTCAATCTTGTGATATGACACACACAAGCACCTTTGGATATAACTTACCAAATGAATGAAAAAGGAATAACTCCTATTTCGAAACAAAGCAAAAGCTTTTTAATATTCAATATTCACTGTATTTAACATTTACATAAGGTAGCTATAAATAGCTTAATTACAAACTAAAGAATAGTAAATAACTAAATAAGAATAATATCACTAAATCAATTTCAATTGTAATTTGACTGATTCTTTACTTAATAGTTACTAGGCTATTTGACTTATAAATTATAATATCTCATTTTCGTTTGACTTTTCAATAAAAATTTTCTTTTTAAAACTTTATTTAAAAACGCTTGAAGGAAAATATTAGAGTAAATAAATGTAGAAAACATGAAATTGTTCTTTAAAAACAAAACAAAATCGCTTAAAACTGAGCTATCTCAAAGTCTTGAACATAATTAAAAATTTTTATTCCATCTTTGAGCCATAACCCCCAAGTCATCACGTACTGGATAACACAAGTCCTCGTCGCATCATACTTCCTATACGTACACATCATTTAGATCAATCTCGTTACCTACATCACAGGAGAGATAATGAGCCTAATGCCTAGTAAGAGATATAAATGAAATGAAAAATGCTTATGTTGACTCTATGCCCATGTCTGTCATGTCAAAAGAGAACATATCCCTTCTGTTTTACTTAACGTTTCACTTTTAGTCAGAACGTTGGAGATATTTTCCACAGAGAGATAGATACATCCTCATAATCTAGCCTTGGCAGAATTGGTCACTCAATCCCTACATGGGAAGAGATACATCATCTCACAGTTCTCCCAAGCATCATCGTCACTATACTCCCTAACCTCCAACGTCTATTTACATACATTAAATTCATTATTATCCCGTGCAATACATGATATGCAACCCTATTGACATGCCTATATGATGTCACACACCAATTCATATAATACTAGAAAATAGTAAAATCCACCAAACATTGAGTCATACAATTGTAAATAAGTTTTTCATACATGCTATAATTAACTTATCAACCTGACATTAACATAGCAACAAGAAATATAACTCTGTACATGTTGTGAATCATGAATCAATAGTAACTAACTCAATACATGCTGTCACTAACAGGTTAATAAAGTAGAAGCAATATAATCCACATTATTCCTCACAATTCTTGTCATGCATCAGACAAAGATCAATTTCAACCATTAAGCAAAGTAGTCTATCATGCACCCTAATCATTGAAATAAAATAGAAAGTCATGCCAACTTATTTCAATGTACCAACAGTTCTTATACCCTAGCTAATGTATGAGATGAACAGGGAGTAAACCATGCGATGAACAAAGAATAAACCAGGAGATACACAAAAAAGTAAGGAATAAGCCAACCGCATATTTCTGCCTTTAACAAATTCTTATTGCGTAAAGTCTAGTCATTCTAACAATACCTCATCATCAGTGAACTTTCATCCATCAGAGACAATTCCATTATCATCAGCAAGGAACAGACAACATATTTCTCTTCTAGTCATTATCGAATAAAAAAAGACAGTGATAATTCTATTCACAATAACAATCAGCCAACAATGAAAATTCTCATTTATTCATTATCAAAAACAGAGTACGAATATGTTATGTGGTTCATTAACAGAAAACAAATTTATTATTCAGAGAAGCAAATAAGCAGTTTTATCATCGAAGGGGAGAGCACCAATAACAAGCATCACCAAACCCTAATCCTATGATGTAGGCCTTTCAGACAAAACACACATAAATCCCTTACCTTCCTTTTTGTTATTCCCTCTCAGATGAAGTTATTCCAGTCAAGAACCCTTCTCCTTTAGCCACAATTCAAAATCGCTCAGCACACCGAACCCAAAAACCAGAGAATAATATCAAGTGGAAACCCAAAGAGAAAGCAAGAGGCGTTTTCTCTTCCCCATTGGCCAATCACCTCCTATTATACACTTAAAACCCTAGAGGTGACGAGGAGGCATGATCTATGATTCTAGGCGATTTGAAATCTTATAAACTTTAATTACCATATTTTCTGTAACTAAAGGATTGAGCACCAGTTGATTTCATGATCGACCGCAAACAAACATTTTACAATTTAGCTTTGGTATCGATCGATCACGTGATAGATCACAAATTACCAAAGAATGATTTGTTTGGTACCGGTCGATCTGGTGATCGACCGCGAACTAATCTCTTCACAATTCACACAATGCCGGTTAATCATCGCCTTAGTAAATGATCAAGCACCATTTGACATTCCCAAGTGTGTTCAACTCTGCCATTTTTATGGTCAACCGCGTGGTCGACCATTTCTAACTACGGTAAATTCCTCATTAAATATTTATTCTCTAATATATATATAACCAAATTACACCCCATAAAAAGAAACTAATACAATATAATTCTGTTATTCATCCAAATATTAACAATGTCAATAATTTCAACAATATTAAATATTAAGAATTACAATTTCACAATATTCAAGCATCGAATTACACATAATCAAAGTTTTACATGTAAACACATTTTCCAGTTATTACATAGATTATTTAATTAATTCTTCCCTTCTTCTCCTCCAAGTCTTGAGGTCTTTTAGCAGTTATTCCTTCTTAAGTTTGGCCACTTGGATGGTTTCAATGTATTGACTTTCCTTGGTCTCCAAGCTTGGCCACTTGGACTTTGCACAATATTTATTCTCTATTCTGTGGACTTTTGACATAGCAAACAAACTCCAATTTTAATGATCTAGCCCAAACTAGAAAGCTTACAAAGTTAGTTACAATCTTCATGAAGCATACATTTTGATATGACATTATTCCGAATGCTAAAACTATCAAATACTCATCAAATGTCAGAAAGTAGGCATATTTGTGAAGCTCATCAAATATTCTATAATTGTTATTGAACTTCCACTTATGTTTTGTAATACCCCGACTTTTGGTAGCAGAATTTAATAGAGATAATTGAAAAGTAATTGGTGGTATTTGGATTATTTTGATAATTATCGAGATATTACCAAGGACGTAATCGGTAGACTATGATTTAAGGGAATTTATTAGATGATAATTAGGGTTAAGTTAGTGGAGTATTGTTACGGGTTATTAATTTAAGGAAGAAAAGGTGAGGCAATGTATTCTGGAATGTTTCGGTCGAGGCTGCAGTCGACTCCATGGTCGAACAACTCGACCGAACAAGTTGGCAGTTTGTATCTTTATGTTTTGGTCAAGCCTACGGTCGATGCCGCGGTTGAGCAACTTGACCAAAATGTGTCATAGATTACATTTTGAGGTTTCGAACGCAACGTAGTTGAGAGTGCAGACGTGATGCGCGACCGAAAAATAACAGGTTTTCAAATTTTTCAATTTTGTGGTCGAGTCATCGGTCGGGACGCAATCACATGGTCCGACCAAAAACACAAAACTGAGGCAAAATTTGGGTAAACGATCGATAATGCGGTCTAAGGTGCAGTCAGATTCCTCAACCAAAAAGTTTATTTTTTTACGGAAATATTGTTTCTGTCGCAGCCATTTAATTTTTTTCTCCAAATATTTCCTTCCCCTCTCCCAATGTGATAATGAACCTTCCACGTGGCGTGGTCAAAGTGGACCTCCTCCTTTGATACGGGTGCCTACTCATCAGCCTTGTCTTCCACGTGGGGTTCATTTCGGTTATAAACCAATGGCAGATGAGAGCATTCTGGTGTTTTATTTTCTGTGAGGGAGAATGGCAATGTGTGCTCTGGAAAATGCGGAGTGTTTTGTGAAGATGCAGAAGTGAGAAATGTGAGCTTGCGGGTGAGAGTGGGCTGGTGAAATTGAAAAGACAGAGAAGGGGAAACTTCTTTGTGAACCAAAGATAGGAGAAAGAGTTAAGTGTTGGCAATGGAGATGGAGGAACTAGGGAGAACTTCTGAGGGATGGCTGCTCTCGGGTTCTCGGGCATTCTTCAGGTGATGTTTTCTCCCCTGTTGTTGGACAATTTCGAAGAAGTGGTAATTTGTTTGATGGTAGTTTGTCATGGATTTTACTAGATGTTAACGTATGTGGATAACGCTCTCTATGTTGTGGTGAACTTCTGATGGTTGTATGCTAGGTTAATTGATGTGTGTTGTTCACTGCTTCGGCTTGAACTGGTGTAGTGCATTCTGCTGGGTGAACTGCTGCTACGAATTGGGTTGGCTCTGCAGCTCCTGTGGCGTTTGGAGTTGGCTGTGAGCTGCAGTCTTTGGTAGTCTTCAGAGTAAGGGTTTCTGCTGCCTTTGTGTAATGCCTGGATAAATCCTCCATGTACGATGTAAAAGATTTTATAGAATGAACAAATATTTTATAAAAAGAAAATATGTTTCGTAATCGTTAGTTTGGAACTTGATGCAATGTAAATAAGCGAAGAAATATTTTTGAAAATTTTAAAGTGGAGATTTGTTACAGATTGTGTATTTTACATTTTGGCCCCGTTGAGGTCGTGGTTTTGGTCAAATATCTTGATCGAAAATGCATTACGGGTGACCCCTTGCATTTTCGGTCGTACCACAGTTGGAGTTAGGGTCGGAGAATTCGATAAAAATGTATTTCGGACTACATTTTGTAATTTCGAATGCAATGCGATCAAGGTTGCGGACGTGATGTGCGATCGAAAAATATGAGGATTTCAAACTTGTCAAAGTCATCGATTTTGAGGTTGAATCTTCGGTCAAGACGCGGTTCCAAGGTGCGACCAAAAACGCAAAACTGAAGCAAAATTTGGAAATTCGGTCATAGTGCGATCAATGTTTCGGACGACTCCTTCGAACAAAAAACTAATTTGAAGCGAGAAATCTATTTTTTGCAGACAACTCTTTCTCCTCCTACAAAAATTCTTTCTCTTCCATCGAAATTTCCTTTCCTCCACCCCGAGAAGATAGCTATTTTTCCACGTGACCTTCTCAAATTGAACCTTCTTCCTTGGTTTGGGAAACTATCCATCAATCTCTGGCCTTCACGTGAGTCTTCCTTCGTTTATAAGATGATGGCATTGGGTGATGCTTTTGGACTCTGTACTGCCGAGCTGCGATCGAGAGAAGAGTTGAGGGTGCTACATTTCCATCCTATGAGTGAAGAGTGTTCCGTGAGTTAAGTGGAAAAGGTGGGTTCATGTCTTACTATTTTCCTGGGTGCGTTGCTGCATTGGTGATTGTCATGTCTTACTATTTTCGGGACTGTCTTTTGTTTGAATATTGCCTTGGTTGTTGCTATTAAATGTCAATATGCTCTTGTTAGTTGGAATGATTATCATTGTCATTTCTTGTTGGTCTGAGAAACTTAGAAACTGATTCACGTATGAAGTTTGAATACCTATTGTGAATTGTCAGTCGTACGAGATCTTCTTGTTTGTTTGAATATTGCCATTCGCTACTGGTTGTGAAACTTCACTGTGATCTGCTTGAGACTTATAGTTGTTTAAATGTTACTTCGATTAGTACAGTGAAGGTTTGCACTAACATTTTCTGTGGGTTGAGAAATTTTAGTTGCTTAGAAAAGTATTACCTTGTTTCTTTTGGATTACCAATTCAGATTTAACAATGAACTGTATTATCTTGCTAGTGGTGAAACTTAGTTGATGAAGAATATGAGAAGTGGTAATGTTATTTTATGCTAAAGTGTTGCTCTGTTGAGTGTTGTTTTCTATCAATTATAGTGCGATAAAGAACTGCTTGGGGTAATATTTTGTTGAGTCGGTTCTGAAATGAAGAAATATGGACATGAACTGGAGTTAATTATTACCACTATTCCCTTATTTGTCTATGCTTTGGAAATTGGCCTTGCCCTGTTAAATGTCCCTTGGATTCTCTACTTGCTCCCTAGAAATGCATAGATGATTTAGTTAATAATATGTTTCCAATATAATAATTCCTTAAATTGTTCTTTTAATTCATTGATAAATGCCACATTAATAGTTATTTCAGCTTAAATCGTAACCTGTTATTTCTCTGCACTAATGTCATGTTTCCTTTTTAGTGTTCTGTATATATATTTGTGAACTGTACGTGACATCCATGCATCATGATTAGGGCTTATGAAATTGTTGACATATTGAAAGACATGCATAATAAACGTAAATAGGAGTGTGGGGGTTCTGGAGATTTGATGACGGTCCATCGGTGGCAACACCATAGGATGTTTCTCCCCATCGGAGTGATGGTTAGCCACATGGACCATAGGATGCATCCTCTTCTCTTGTTATGGAAATCCCTAACGTCTTAAACAAAAGAGAATGGTGACGATCATTGGTGGTGATACCATAGGATGTATCTCTTCATCGATGTGACAGATAGCCACATGACCATAGGATGTATCATTTCTCTCGAATGTTTATCCTCATTGATGTGATAGATAGCCACATGACCATAGGATGTATCATTTCTCTCGGTATAACAGAAAAGATAGGTTTTTTTTTCTGAAATGCATCGCATGAGCATTTGCATTGCATGTCATTCTAATTTTTGTTGAGCGTTAGGCTCATTGTTTTATCCTGTGATGTAGGTGATTATTATGAGAAATGTGACATGTAAGCTGAGGAGGAGGCATTTCAAGACGATCTCTTGGGTTATCTATAACATCCCAATTCCATTTATGTATTTTTGTAAAAATTTTGAACATTTTAAAACCCACTTAAAATATACTTTAAAAAAACATCAGAGTACGTTACACGTAATAATAAAAACATTAAACTATTTGCAAAAATAACACAATTTAAAATACTTAAAATCATAAATAAAGTCTTTATGCAGTTTAAACTACTTTTATTCTTTTGAGCCATAACTCCTGAGGTCGATCCGCCCATGGTAAGACAAGCTTGCATTGCATCACACTTCTTCCACGTTCACCTCATTTGGATCACAATCGAAACCTACACCACAGGAGGAATAATGAGTCTATTGCCCAGTAAGGAATATAAATGAAATGCAGATGCCATATCTATAACAACTCTACATGCAAGAGTCTAATATATCCGTAAGCTGGCTCAAAGCAACCTCTTCAGTCTCCAAACTCACCACTTGGATCCGTTTTACGTGAGAGCAACCTCTTCAGTGTTCGAACTCACCCAAAAATGAATCTACTTACATATAGGTTTATTTATTTTTTGGGTGAGAGCAACATCTTCAATCTCCAAACTCACCCACCCATTGAGTAAGAGCAACCTCTTAAGTCTTTGAACTTACCCAAACGAGTTGTTTTCTATGTGTGAGCAACCTCTTAAGTCTCCGAACCCACGTAGAAAACACCATTTATTATGTTCATTATTAATTCCATGCAATGCATGATATGCAACCCTAATAACATGGCTATATGAATGTCACACAGCAGTTAATATATCGCAAACAATATTACAAATAACTAACAAACAATAAGCAAGATTCACATCCTAATTATAATTTAACACTAAACATACTTTCACTAACATATTATCAATTACCCTAACAATGATACTATACATTTTTTTCTCTATTCTTTACGCATTATTTCCAACTTTTCTTTAATAGTAAAGGTACTAACCTATGGAAACAATCAATTTAAATGTGTATTTAGGACTTATACTAATTAACAAATTTTGTCATGTTATTAATCTAAAATTTCTATATTTTTATACAATGCACCCAAACACTTAATTTGCAATTTAACATAATTAATAAAATTCAATATATTCTCATTCATGCAGGGAATAACAACTTAAGCAAAATATCTATTTATAGTTTATTAACAGAGATAACTAATCTAATTTAACGTCTAGATTAATATCAAAGGAATACAACAATTTAAACAACCAATTAACAGGGAAGTTAGGCATGAAAAATATATAATCTATGAATAAATTCACATCTTCTTCGTGGTTGATTTCCTACAGATTCTCTCTTGCCATTAATTTACAAAACTTAAGCAACAGAGAGCATAGGAACAACAAGAATCATCACAAAATACTAACTTGTAGAAAATAAAAAGAAAAACAGCCGTAAAAACACTACAGAGAATACCAACATGCGACTTACTTCTTCCTCACCACTGACCATTGACATATTAAATCATTTTCATCACAACTATTGAAAAACTAACAACAAAAAACAATAGGAACAAATAACCATCATCAAAGGCATGAATATTATAGTGAATTTATCAATGAAAACATGCAGATAAAACCCTTAGCAACAGTCCTATCATAGAAACAAAATCTCCAGAGAACAACAAGGAAAGCAACAACGAATAACACAGCAAAACCACATAGCAAACACCCTACTCACATGATGTAGGTCCTTATGGACAGAGCACACACGTTATTCCTTACCTCACGTAACCCTTCTCTTCTCCTTCCTTAGCAGCAAGTCTCCTCACTGTCAAACATCTCACAGAACACACAAAACTGTACTCTTTAGTTTTTCTAAAAGAAAAACTCCCAACACATACGTATGAATTATACAACACTTCAACAACCTCTCAGCATCCCTACGAAGGTGAAAAGCCAAGAAGAGAGACATTTGAACACCCACTGAAGCACCAAGAGTCGAACCAGAAACTTACAGGCGACGATTATCGTTTTAGACAACGTTTCGGGTGGCCAGTTGATCGATTCATCTACCAATTCCTTGATCAGCCACAAATTTGGCTTCCAAATTTACTGGTTAATCGCAGGTCAATCGTCGTTGTTGCCATCCGACTGCAATGATCGACTGCCAATTTCCTCCATAAATATTCGACCGAAATTATTTTAAATCTTTAATTTATTTTAAATTCTTATTCCCTAACAATATATAACTATATCCCTATTAATCCAACAAACTTCAACACTTTATTCTTCATAATAATAATACCAAGAATAAGCAGTGAAAAATTTATAATGACTGAAATATTACATTTCCCTTAATCCAATATTTACACGAAACTAAATACCCTGGGATTACATACTCCCCTCCTTATTAAAATTTTGTCCTTAAAAGTTCAGCTAATGAAATTATTCTGGGTATTTGGCTTCCATGTCTTCTTTTCGCTCCCAAGTAGCCCCTTCAGCCGAATGATTCTGCCATAACACCTTAACAAGTGAAATTTTTTTGTGCCGTAGTTCCTTAATTCTTGAATCCAAAATCCGTATTGGTTTTTCTTCCTAACTTAAATTTTGTTGAACAACAACATGTTCTTTAGGTTCCGCTTGAATTGGATTCCCCAGACACTTCTTTAACATGGACACATGGAATAAGTTATGAACTCCATCCATGGCGGCCGGCAAGAACAACTGATATGCCATTTTTCCTATCCTCTTTGTAACAATAAACAGACCATTGAACCATGGGCTTAACTTTCCTCTCTTTCCAAATTGCACAACAACTTTAAGTGGTGATATTTTAAGGAACACTAAGTCTCCTTCTTCAAATTCCAGTTCTCTACGACGAGTATCTGCATAACTTTTCTAACGACTTTGAACTGCCAACATCTTCTGATGAATAATCGTAATAGATTCAGAGGTTTGCCATATTATATATGGTCTGTAGAATTCAGCTTCTCCAACCTCATCCCAATGTAAAGGAGATCTACACTTCCTGTCATATAAGGCCTCGTAAGGTGCCATTCCTATCATAGCTTGAAAGCTATTATTGTAGGCAAATTCCACTAATGGTAGCATTCTTCCCCATCCAACATGAAACTCTAACACACATGCCCTTAACATGTCCTCCAATATCTGAATCATCCGCTTGCTTTGACCCTCAATTTGCAGATGAAAGGCGGTACTAAATTTTAACTCTGTACCCATAGCCTTATATAAACTTTTCCAAAATGTGGAGGTAAACCTTGGATCTTGATCTGACACGATTGAGACAGGCACTCCGTGTAAGCGCACAATCTCCTTAACATATAGTCTAGCAAATTGGTCAATCTTATAAGTCATTGCTACAAGTAGGAAGTGGGAAACCTTTGTTAGCCTATCAACAATCACCCATATTACATCATGCCCTCTTATAGTCTTAGGTAGTCCCGTGACGAGGTCCATAGTGACATGTTCCTATTTCCATTCAGGTATAGGCATTGGTTGCAACATTCCTCCTAGTCTTTGATGTTCTTCTTTTACTCGCTGGCATATTTGGCACAAAGCAACAAATTGCGCGATATCATATTTCATCGCTGACCAATAATAATGTGATTTGAGGTCTTTATACAGCTTATTGCATCCAGGGTGAATGGAAAAGCTTGAAGAATGATCTTCTCTTAAGATTTCCAATCGTAATTCTGACTTATTCGGTACATACCATCTGTCTTTAAATTTCACTATTCCGTCACTAGAAATGGTATAATACTGATGTTTCTCAAGTGTTGGGTTCAGTTTAAAGTCTTCGCAATTCTTATCTTTGAATTGGGCCTCTTTAATCCTTTACAGTATCGAAGGCTTCGAAGTTAACGTGGATAAAAGAGCAACTAATTATGCAGGGACCATCTGCAATCCTTCAATATCCTTGCGAAGTCCTTTAGGCATTAATTCCCATAGCATGCTCATAATTGCTACTTTTCTACTAAGAGCATCGCCTGCCACATTTGCCGTACAAGGGTGATATCTAATTTCATAGTCATAATCCTTTGCAAACTCCAACCATAGCCGCTGTCACATATTCAACTTCTTCTGAGTGAAGATGTACTTTAAACTCTTATGGTCAGTAAAAATTTCACATCGCTATCCATACAAATAGTGTCTCCATATTTTAAGCGAAAATATAACCACAGCAAGCTCCATATCATGGGTGGGATAATTTGCCTCATACGGTTTCAGTTGTCTTGAAGCATATGCGATTACCTTCCTATTCTGCATAAGTACTGCACCTAATCCACTATTGGAGGCATCACAATAAATAAAAAAAGTTGTCATCTTCAATAGGTAGGGTTAAAATAGGAACCGAAGTTAAACGATGTTCCAGCTCTTGAAAGCTTCATTCACAGTTATTTGTCCACCAAAACTGTGCATTCTTCTTCGTTAAGCCAATTAGGGGTAGTGCAATTTTCGAAAATCCACTTATAAATCTTTTGTAGCACCTAGTCAATCCAAGATAGCTTTTTACCTCCCCTACATTCTTTGGTTGTGCCCAATTCACCACTGCTTGAATCTTTGATGGATCTACTTCAATACCTTCCTTGGAATACCCCGATGGTTCATAATATAAGTTAATAAGGATTAATTGGATAATTATTGGGGTATTACCAAATACGTATTCGTAATATTATAATTTATGAAAATTTATCGGATGATAATTAAGAATTAATTTGTAAGAAGAATAAAGTGAAATTTATTTGATTACTTGGAATTAAAATGTTAAAGAGTAATTAATTGGTTATTGAGTAAAGGATTGAATTAAAAATTAAAATTAAAATTTGAGAAGGAGAATCGGTTTAGGATGTGGTTTGGTTGGAGTTCATACTGCTGGTTTGGTTGACGTTGATTTATGTAGTCCAGTTCTCATATCTGTCCAAGAGAGTTGTTGGACAAGACATGGCAAAAGGGGACAAGAAAAGATCTATTATTAGTTAAATGTGTTAGTGTGAAGTACAATATGGAGTGTTTGGACGATGGGATTAAAATATATATATATATATATAAATTAATAATAAAATGCAATAATTTATTAGAAAGAGGAATGTTGTCCAAGGAAAATGTGAGCCAGGCGATGGACCCTAGGAGGAATATGGCAGGAATTTATGGGTTAAGGTATGTCTTCAATTTATTTTATTTCCTCTTGTTAGAGTGGGAAAATGGGAAAGAGAGAGAAGATAGAATCAGTGAGGAATCGGGGAGGGGGAGAAGAGAGGGAACCCATGGGGATTCAGAGGGAGAGACACGGCGACGAATCAGCATCCGCCGAATGAGTGAACTACAGGCAATTGACCGCGTTCTAGCCTCGAGTCATTGAGGGGCGGTCTGGCGGTTCGTGCTGGACCGGCCGAAGGTTCTCCACGCAGAACCAGCTTCGTGCTTTTCTGCAGTGTGTCCCGCGGGAAGTCGATAGCAATGTGCTGGAGGGATGCAAAAGTCATATTTCCGCCTCTCCCTACACCTCCAGCTATTCCTTTGATCATTGCCTTATACGTATGATGGTTCCCTCTTCCTTCCAAGTAAATCCTCCTTTCCCTTTCCTTTTCAATTCATTTTTGCCTACTGCCGAGAGTGAAGTCCAGAGAGCTCCCTGTGAGCTGAGGATGGCCGAGAATGAGAGTGAGCTGAGTGAGAGAGAAATTTTGTGTGCTAAGTGTTACGTGAGTGTTGTGTGTGAGTTGTGTGAACTGCTGTGAACCGGGAGGGGAACCGTGACTGGGAGCGCCACTGTCCGTGAGTGAAGAGTGTTGTTGGTGAGTGGAAATCATCAAAGTGATAAGGATTAAGGGTGTGTTGGCCTTTGAGGTCCTACACCACAAGTATGGGTGCGTGAGTTTAGTGTTAACGTTCTTAAAATGTTTACTGCTAGTGGTTAAGTAGATAATTTGTTTTGAAATGCCACTGTTAGTTGTTGGTTGTGGATGATGCTCTGTGATTCTTGGTTAAGCTCTGCGAATGCTTTCCCTTTTGGTTGTTGTGCCTTGTTTTAATTTTGTTGTTATGCAAATGTTTTGTTTAATAAGTAGACGAATGCTATTGTCTAAAGGGGGGGAATGAATGTTCAAATGCATGAGAAGTAAACATTGCTGCATAGTTCCTATTGTTAGTATTTCATAGTATTTTATGTTATGTCTTTGGTGTGGTCTATAGATTTCCTTGAACAAAATGCTACTGTTAGTATTGATTAAATTGTTGGTAAGTGATAAATTCCATGAATGTAAATATCCCAATCACCTAGATGAGCATGTTAACTATCCTTCGAATGTATTAAATTGCTTAACTAATTATTTAATTAACAACTAATCATTAACCATGTTAATTAATTGTTAGTTGAGTATGTTAACTAATAATTAATTAGCCTTGAGCATGTTTAACATGTTAATTAACCAACGTGTTAATTTAACTAGGTCTAGCATGTCTAATCAATTAGAATTCTAATTTGCAACTATTGTGAGAACATGTTAATTAACTAGGGAAACTAATTAACTAGCATGTTTAATTAGTTCGCTTATAAGTAACTAACTAGTATGTTAGTTAACTGACGTATTCAAATTGCTAGTACGAATAATCTCTTAAGCATGTTTAATTAATTAACTAGGCTAATATAAATATGGTAAGTAATTGAAGCATGTTAATTAACTAGCTATTTAATCAATTAACCACAAGAGCATGTTTAATCAATTAGGGTCGTAAAAGCGTGCAATTGGTAATAGTTCAAATTAACTAACTAGAATGGCATGTCCATTAAACTAATAAAGACATGTTTAATTAATTAGCTATGCATGCTTAATCCATTAAACTATTAAAGCATGTTTAGTAAATCATAATAAATGCATGTTTAATTATAATATTTTTGGAGCATGTAAATTGACTAGGGAATTATTTAGGATAACTAGCATGTAAATCAATAACGTGTTCTGTTCAAGCATGCCCTTCATTGTTTTAATTCAATGTCTGTCGTTCTGATAGGTGGGTGTGTGATTCCTATTTCCCTTAGTGTTCGTTGTTGATTTCCTTATGTGTTCCGTTGTTTCTAATTCAGTAATTTAACTATTCTCCAATATGCACTTTCCATTCTGTTATTCAATTATCGTCAGTTACTTTCTTTATGCGCACTTCAATTATTAATGTTATGTCATGCCATCATGCATCACAATAGCTTGAGAATATAGATTCATGCATCATGTTAATAGAGACTAATAGGGAGTGCCACGGGGTGGTATGCACACATGCATGAGTGAGGAGAAATGACAAAAATGGGTAAACACATCAAAGATAATAAAGGTTTCTGAGGTACCGTCAGCTTAGCCAGGCACATAAACTGGATAAGAAAAAGTAAAGAAGAAAAGGGAATCGGGAGTGGATGGGTAGCGGATGTAGTCTGCAATCTAGCCGAAGCCCCTCCCTCATAGGGTACGGGAGTTCTAGATTGCAAGAGAAATGTTAGATCCTAGCACTATGCCATTGCAAGAGAAAAACCTCCCATTCCAGCTCGAAGTACGAGTAAGGGTAAAGTAAGAGTAAAGCAAGAGTAAAGTAATAAAATGGTAAATGGCTTAATAAAAGGGTCGGTTTGGGTGGCCCCCATTCTGAAAGGACTAAAGAGAGGCATTTCATGCAATTCCCCTTTTCCTTACTAAGCCTTTGGGCTTACAGTTGTTTGTGGCGTAGATGTAGGTAGTAGTACGCTATGAGGAATGCACGAACTAGGAGTAGCAAAAGATAATAATCAGACAATGAAGGTAGCTGATGATGAATTTACACACGCGAGGGAGTCCGAGGCTGGCCAAGCATAAAGAGGGTAAAATAAAAACCGTTTAATTATGTTAAGTTTTCAAAGACGTAATTAAATTAAGTAGTGAGTTGTATAAAAAGTAGTATTTCAATGGTTTAGTATTTCTTCTTTAATTTAGTTATTTATGCTTCCGCAAAGTTTTAAATAAACGATTTTCATAAAGCTTCCACATAATTTTATTAAATGAGATTTTTATAGCGAGTTTTACGAACAGTTGGTAGCGATCTGGATTTAGGCGCTCTCTGATTTGGTTTCAAAAAGAAATTTCAAATTTTCACGCATTTTCAAGGAATTACAAAAATCCAGGTCGTTACATATACTGATACCACTATGATCTCACTTATCCTTAAACGTCCACAATTTCATCATTCTCAATGACATAAACAAATTTCGTCCAATAATCACCACTTAGACCTTACGCTTAGTATTATGAAAATCTGGGTATTACAGACCTAGTAGTCCATCAGACTTAGGAATAGTAGGAGTCGAGACAAGAGAAGGTCTATTGTCGCTATGTTTGCCATATGAGTTTTTGTCACTAATTCATAGTCTCTAACTAAGGAATATGCATGGTCTAGCGTATTAACACCTCGAAGTATAAGCTCACGCCTAAGGTCATCTTTTAAACCTTGTCAAAATCTACTCAAAGGCATGTCTTCATCTTCAACAACTTGACTTCTCATTATGAATTCATCAAATTGATTGACATACTCAATAAGACTTGTTGCCCTGGGAAAAGTCATTCCATTGGTCTAACAAATTACCTTGGTAGGATTGGAGTAAGTACTTCTCTTATAGTCGTCGCTTCGTTTCCTCGCAAATTCTTATAGGTGGAGCATGACGCCTCTCGAGGAGATCCTCTACACTTCCCCAAAACAGTTGAGCATTACCAGTTAATTTTAAACTGGCAAATTGAACTTTTTGATTTTCTGGCACTCCATACCAAGTGAAAAAACGATCCATATCCTTAACCCATTGAGTAAAGATGTGTGTATCCAAAGAACCATCAAAAGTAGGAGCATCTAACCTAATATTTCTAAAGATTTGTTCGTCTTGGTGATTAGGAGATTGAGAACCTTGATGGTAATGATTTCGACCTCGTTCACGACCGTAATCCCTATCTTTACGGTGACGTCTAAATTGTTGTCTAGCATCTAGCAGACGATGGTTGGGTCTATTCTGGGACATTTTAGAATTGTCTGAATAAGAGGGATAAGAGATTTGTTCCATATTGTTCAACTTATTTTCAATATGTATATTTGCTTCACGAGTAGTGGCCAACTCAGTCTGAATGGCAGCTAATTGTTCCTGAAATTGTTGTTGGTTGACACCTAATTGTGCTAATTTCCGGGTAAGGATATCAAATTGGGAAGGATTCATCCTAACAGTACTAGTATTAGATGAGACCTGACGACCACTACGTAACTGCATGCAATGCAACAATCCTCAAATGAATAGCAATGACGATATCAATAAACATGTAGTAGCAAAAATGAATAAAAACTACTAAAGCCAAAGTTAAATTTTTTTAAAAATAAATTCTAACTTAGCAAACAAATAGAGCTAATATTTTAAAATAATGAAGTGAAGGTGAAATACCACCGTCAGAAAAATCATCCACCACAAATTTGATTAGCAAAATATTGGTGACCAGAATACTTAGAAAATGAAATAATCAGTAATGATTAAATCACGTGATAGTTCAAATCAATTGGTATTAAGGTGGGCCAAATATAATTAAGGTGGGCCAAATATAGTTATATGATACGATATGGGGTTTGATATGCATATGATAATTAAGCCACAACTAATAAGAACAAAATTAAAGCATTATCTAAAATAAACAACATATAACTATTAAAAGGTTCGAATAAAAAAACTCCCCTTTTCGTCGTAATTTTGCTGGAAAAAAAGAAAAACCAACCAAGTGCAAACGAATGTCCAACGAATACTTAGTGTCTATCAAGTTCGTCCAAATAAAAATACCCTCTTTAACGGTTGCCTTTGTTCTGCCTCTTTTCATATCTCTGTCAGCCTAATAAGAACAAAGAACTGCTAGTCTTCTGTTTGTGATCGAGGCTACTGGATCGAGTAACAAAGAAGAGCTGGCTTCTATTTGCGATCAAGGCTACTAGTTCAAGCAACAAGCCAAGACTCATTCGAGCACTAGGCTCTTGTTTGCAGTAAGGTCGAGTGAGTGATGTGCTATTCAATAGGGAGACTTAAGGCCCAATTCGCTGAAGGCGGCTGCGGTGGCAGTGAAGATGTGTGAGAGGTCGATTACGCAGTGGTTATGCCCAGATGGAGCAAGTGAAGGTTGGACGGCGAAACGGCGATGAGTACGAAGAAGAACAGAGTTGGCCGGTGACCGAGTGTCAGAGATTCATTGGAGGTGCTACCAAAAGTTGACTGGAGTGGAGCCTGTGGAACCAATGGCAACTAATGGTGGAGAAGGAGGAAGTCGAAGGGTTCTTCACGATTCTCAAATGGATTGACGGTGCGATGAAGCACATCGAAAAATTAGACGGTGGAAGGAACAGATGCAAGTCGATTGAAGAAATGTTGAAGATAGAGAAAGATTAAAATTATAGTGAACATGGACTGATTCTAGAAATGGTTGATTCAAGGAAACAAAGAAGACAGGAGTGACGCAAGTTTGTTGGTATGGCCAAGAACATGCAAACTTGCAAATAGACTTGAAAGTAAACTTTGACATAAGAGAATTATAGTTTTAGAAAACAATAAATCCAAACTTTGATACCAATTTTGATGTAGGAAGAATGGGAAGAGAGGAGAAACTAGAGGGGAGGGCGAGGGAAAAGAAGAAGGAAGTTAGAGCAAGAGTGAAAAGTTACAAACATCACCCTTTCATTCACATTAACCATCAAAACAAGTTACATAATTGAGTTTATATAGAAAAACTTAGAACTAACGAGTTTGTTAAGGGATAAAGTCTAATTACAAAACATAATTAAAAACAAATAATATAGTTAAAACAAATAGCATCAAGAATAAAATGTTCATGCCATGTCCTCATCATAATCTCTATTGAGTTTAGTCAACTCACCCCAATAATACCCTTTTAGGACTTTATCAGCAAGACTTTAAGTTGCCGAATAAATACTAAATTTGGCGAGATTTATTTTATTTCTAGCACTTTAATAATTTCTCTTGAGAGATATTTTGTGAGGTAGACTTTATTATGAATAAGTTGTAATTCCTAATTTACTTTCCACACAGTTTTTTTTTATCTTTTTATTCTTTAGATTATATTGTCATGTTATCTGGATATCACTTGTTAATCCTATTTAACTCATATTTTTTGTCGGACCCTAACATGTGATATATGTTTTAAGACTTCCATTGGTAATAAATAAAATTAAAATAAAAAGTGTCAGTTGATTCAACTTTTTCGGGTGAATCGATCCACGTTCTGTCTCAAGTCTCTTGCGGGTCGTGACACCGCCTATTTTTTTACACACTCTTTCTTTTGTCTCTCTCAAAATAATCTGCACTCTATTTTCTCTCTTCCTCCTCTTCTCCATCTTCTCTTTTTTGTTGGATGATTTTTTTTTTTTGTCAAGACTCTCTATTTATAAGGAGGGCATTTTGCAAAATGACAAACTTAACAAGATCCAAAGATCTTTCTGAATGGTAAAATGCAAAAGAAAGAAATCTTCCTCAATTATTTCAAATAACATTGAAGAGAGGTCCCTCATAGAAGAACACCTATAATATAATGGAAGAACACCCATATTACAATGGAAGAGCACCCACCTCACAATAGTTCATTAAATTTCATCATTCCCTAAATAATTGGATGGATTTCAGTCTATTTAAACACATAAATATATATTGTCTAGCCAAATGTATGGAGCTAACGCTTAAAACCATATCGTCTCGGAGTCACGGCTCGACCACGCTAGGTACCGCGAGGCTTTATCGCGTCGAATTTGTATTACACTCCAACTATATAGGTATGCTTCTCACACGGGACAGATTCTATATGTTCCCTCACCACCAACTCTGCCTTCTGTAATGGCGGATGAGATATCTTAATCTCTTTCACAAGCTCATATGATTGATTCACCTTTTGATTTGAATCTTCCATCTCCTGGCTTAGAACTCGTCGGACCAGTCGCTTGGATCCTCGTCTTCATAGAACAAACCGTCGACGATCTGGTCGATGAGGGAATCGATGAAGGTGTTGCAGCTAAGTGTGAAGATTCCACCTACTCTGCTTCTGGCGCTGGAGAACCACGCGAAGGTCGCTGCGAATATCACTGCTCCTAAACACGCCTCTGCTGCTTCTGCGATTCCTTCCAACTCCATTTTTCTGAATACAGAGTTTCCTGTCGCAACCTCCACAATCACTGTTGCAGCGAACACAATCTGCAGAAAGATGCGACAAATTGTGCAATAAGAAATAGGAATGGAGGCCAACATGAAATACTGTAATAATCTGCAGAAAATTGTGTGAAATCGTGCTATGGAAGATATAGATGGAGGCAGACGATTATATGCGAGAACGATCTAAAAGAAATTGAGATGCAGATGCGCTGAGAGTGTGAATTGGAGAAAGGCGATGAAATACGAACAAGATCTGCAGAAAATGATTATGAAGCGTGCGATGGGAGAGAGAATTGGAGACAAACTAAACAAAATCCGAAAAGAATGATTAGAATATCGTGCGATGAGAGAGAAATGGAGACGATCAAAATAAGAACAGAATTTGCAGAAAGAGATTAGGAGTCACCATCGCGAGGCGGCCGGAGATGATCTCGAAGTCATGGCTGTTCTTCGAACTCTCTATATAATCGGAGAGAGTAGCGAAAAAAGGAGATACATCGGCAGCGTCTTTCCTCGTCTTCACTATTTCCTTTCCATAAGACCTCAGAGTACACAATCGCGGCTGCAAAATGATCTTCCTGTTCTCCAAATCGATCGGCTTCACTTTTGTAGTCGAGAATACAACCGAAGCGGGAAGCTCTCTCTCTGGCATGGTAGCTTTAGGGAGAGAAGCCCGGCAGTGAATAAGACGCGCCGGGGACGCCATGGGAGGAAGGGTTGGGAGCGGGGAGAAAGATTCCAAGAATCTTGGGGAAGGGAGAGAGAGAGTTTTCTACGGAAGCTTCTGGTTAGGTGGTGGAGACTGGAGAATGGAGAAGTTGAGGTACGACGTGGCAACTGTTTGATTCGGTAACGTCGTTTTCTGGTTCTTTTAAAGTGCGCATTTTTTGCTATCGACGTGTCGAAATGTAACCCGTGACCATAAAACAACATTTACCCATTTAACTTGACCAGTTTTTAACGAACAAGATCGGTTTTCTTAGAATCCACAAATCATGAAAAGAAATTCCAAATTATATTTAAAAAGGTCAGGCAATTTGGTGGCGAAATTGTACCACCAATTTTTTTGTTAGAAAGTTATCATACGAACCATAAACGTACAACTTGAGTACAAATGAAAACACTAAGACTTTGGTTAACATGAGATAAATAAACAACAAATTGTTTATTGCATGAATTGAATTACAACAATTTCTGTCCATTATAAGGAGAACATAATAACTTCTCCTTATAATAAGAGAAAAAAGCCTTAGAAAAAGAAAACACTAAATGTATTTAAAAGAAGCCTTTCTTTTTCTCCTTCAAACTCTCTACTTTCAATAAAGTTGCTCACTCAAATAATGGGATGTTTTACCCTTAACTTCTATTGCTTCTATGTATAGAGAAGCAAGAGAGTGTGACTTGGTGGGCAAGTAAAAGAAAGTTGTTGTAATTCAAAATCTTCAAGACTAAGAAAATTTAGTGACTAACGACAAGTTGTAATTCAAAGTCTTCGTGGTTAAATAAACTTTGCAGCTATGAAACATAAAAGGTGGTTAGAGTTTCTTTATGACAAAGAAACTTAATGGTTAAAAAAACTTGGTAAATTTCTCACAAGGAAAAAAAAATTAATAGTTGAAAACTTAATGGTTAATAAATGAACAAAAAGATGGTTTTATAGCTACTTTTGCCTTAGAATCATTCGCTCTACCACATACCTATAAGAAACAAGCCTTTTCTTTGTTAAAAATTTTGACCTCATCTTTTTCTTCTTCCTCTTCCTTGATCTTACTCAAGTATGCATCACTTTCTATGTTGGCTTTTTCCATGCTTATCTTTGAAGAGGAATAAAAAATTAAAACATGTTAGTTGAGTTGCTGAAGAAGAATGAACAATTGGGTTGAAGAATATAGAGTAGCCGAATGTTGAAGTGTTGATCAACCGGGTGCTTGAAGAGCTGGCAAGGCGGTTGATCAAGAGTGGAGAGCATAGGTAGAGATCAACAGGTAATTCGTGATTTTGATCAGCCGGAGATTTGCAATCACTTGGGCCAGTTGAGTGTCAATGTGCAGAAATAAGGCAGAGGCTAGCAATTTCTCAGGCAGTCGATCATCAATGGTGAAGGTGATCGACCAGTCAAGAGTTACCTTAAATTGCAGCAAACTTCTTTATGGAAGGTCCGACTTTGGAAGTCAATAACTCCCCCGTTTTAGAAGCTTTTGACCTATAAGTTAGGACACGTCTCCTTGGATGACTAAAGAAAGAGCTCCTTCAAGAATAATGGAAATATCCACCACGAATTAGGAAATATGCTTGAGAGAACTTGAGTCGCCAAAAATAATAAGTACTTGCACTAATATGCCCATATGGATGACTTGCCAATATAAACATCTCTTGATGGTTGGACACCTTTTAACACACCCTTCTTCCAAGGAGTAAGAATGTGGATTCCAATAAGAGAACTAATAGGATCCAAAGATCACAAGATCACAATTTTAGAATCTGTCCAAAAAACTGTGAATAACCGAGCAAGCAAGAATAAAACATATCAAACTTCCAAACCCCATGTGAACTTGAGCTGTAACTTGGAAGGCTTAAACTCAACACATTGAAATAAGTCGTGTTAAAATTCCATTTCAAAATCCACTTTGGTTTAGCATATATGGCCGAAGCAATAGAACCCGAAATTAGGGTTTGGAGCAGATCAGAATTACCTTTCAACCTTCCAACCTGTATATCTCAAACTGCATACAGCCAAAGAATTCCAAATTTGGAAGGAAATCAAATAACTCAGAATAGATCAACTTTCCAGAAGACACCAAATTGAAACAAATAGAGCAAGGGTCTCAAAACTGGACCAGAATCGGAAATCCAGCAACCCAGTAAATCAAACAGATCCAGCGGCCATGAAAGTAATCCAACAAAAACTCATTCCATCTTACCTTTCAAGAACGAACAGCCAAAACGAAATATCAGCAACTAAATAAGAGGTTTTAAGAGTGCTAAGACAACCATATATAGTATGAATAGCCCTCAAGAAACGAGATAACAAACAAGGAGTCCGTTGACCTCCTAGTAAGAGGCACGACCTGTGGTTTGCTTGGAAGCAAACTCTCTCCAAAGGTGGAAACCTACTTTTACCTCCACACCACAATCCTCACCTGAAAGGTGAGGGATTGGAAGAGATAATAACCCATAGTAGCAAGAGTAAGAGGCTTCAAGAACTCCTTGCAAGGGGGATGGAGGAATCGGCTCAAGGGAGGGGGAGGGGCCACGCGTTTGCTCTCCAAGAGAAACAATTTTCTTAATCAATCCAAAACTGATTCTTTCTTTCAAAAGAGGGTATATAAAACCGTAGTGTTTACAAAATAAGTCAAAAGACCAAATTGACCCTAACTTAAACAAATAGACATGACTTACACAAAAATCAAAAATCCCGAGTGGAATTTTTAGACTCTGTAAAACAAAATTTTGACATAGCAAACGAAAACAAAATATAACATTCAATAGCTTATTCGAAACCTCTGGATGTTTTCTACATTTTGTATGAAGGACCAAAGTTGAAAAGACGTCATTCCGATTGTCGAAAAAGCCCTTGAACATCCGCAGCTCAGATTCTAAGCGGAATTGGAAAACCCATAATTTTCTCCAAAAGATTGCATGACCTCCATTAGCCCAAATGCTAACTCCTCTTTGTTTATTTGATTCAAAAACCTACAAAATAAATAAAAGTTAGAAAATAAAGGAGCCATTGGCTCGGGCCCAAGCGACAGGAAGTTGGGGCACATTATACTCTCAGGGTTGAAAAAGAATTTGTCCTCAAATCCAGGGAGTATTCATCATTATCTTCTTTGCATGCATTCCACCCGAATCAAATGGAAAAGTTTTTTTTCCACCTGGAGGCAATTTCTTCATAAAGGATCTTGCATACCATCTTGCCAAAGATAGGAGAAGAATGGTGAATTCGCACAAGACAATTTCCAGATCTCGTAGTGGTGGTAACTCTGAATCAAAATAATCTTCAATCTTAGAATTTCTTTCCTCAACTACAATATTAAGACCTTCTTTCCAGAACTCAAAAACAACACCATCATTAAAAGAGTCTCCTATCCAACCAATTTTAATGAACCAGGTAATTAAGGAAACTAATGGTAGGTACCTTTCTTGGTGAGCATGCTCAATGGGAGTGGATGTATAACTGGCAATAACAAGATCATGCGGAGGTAGAAAAATAAGGTCGCAATAATTCTCAAACATAACATCCAGATTTCCCATCAACAAATCTTCAATCATCAAATCAACAACAACTCTTTCACAACCCAAGCAAGCATCATTAACCAAAAAATTCAGAAGTTTATCCCAATTGTGATCATCTCCTTTCTTTATAACTGGAATATCAAGCTCAATATCATGGTGTACTTTAGTCAATAGTGTCTCTATAGTTGTACCACTAAGCATGCAAAAGTCAACAACCTCTTTTGACATTCCAATACGCGAAGAGGGCTCACTAACAGCAACATAAATGAAATTTCCAATCCGCAGTGGTATAACAGATTCGAAAACAGCAATATTTCTTAACCAACCTATTTTAAAAAGCCAAGTAATCAAACTGTTTAGTGGGGGATACCTCGAGGAACTAGTTTCGGCTAGTATGCTTGATTCTCCACTATCGTAGACTAGCAAATAAAGACTCGAAGGTGGTAATGCACCAAAACCCCAAACTTTATTCATATGCATGTAAGCATCGATGTCAAATCTCCTTCCATTTGTGAATAAAAAATTTACTTTGTCTATGCCACAACATAAATCATAACAAGTCAACCCGCCATGAATTTTCTCTTCTCGATATTCAATGATGAGAGATCTTTCTACGGTCAAGAAAAAAAATTCATCTTGAATAAGAGCTAACTCCTTAAAATCATTTTCTCCTTCAATGGTTGCTGCAAAGAACTCATCTCCATGCTCTACAATGCTCGTTTCTTCCATTTTACAAAAATCGTTTCAGTTATGCAAAATTGAAGACTTTTCATCTTCCACGAGTGTTTCCTCTAAGGCCATGAGCCTTTTCCTTTGAAGAGGAGTTTCTTCCTCTTGCATCATTAAATTTGGTAACTCTTTATCAATAGATAGTCCTTCAACACTAAATGGAACAAGCAAAGCATCATTAGAAGTACATGTGTAAAGCAATTCTTGATGATCGACCTTATCTTCTTCCATCTCGGTTTCAATTCTAACAACTTCTTCAAAGATGTCTTTTTCATTAGCCATTACCAAAGAGTTATCATTCTTCTCTTCTTCATTCTCTTCATTACGTGAAATAGATCCCTCTTCCTCATCTTCGCTACCCACTTCATTATTTTCTCCTCTTAGAATAATCACCTTTGAATTCGTGCATTGTGAGGCAATGTGGCCAAATCCCAAGCATTTGAGACATTCCAAATCTTCTCTATCTCGGTTTGCTATTGTCATTAAATGGCTTCTTTTCATCACTATACTTCACGATATTAGGCTTGCTTTCAATCTTTGGAATCGGCTTTTGGGGAATATTGGCTTTTTGGAAAGGCCGAGTCATGCCTTCTTTAAGTTTCCTCTTCCTTTGTCTTTCTATCTTCAAAGCCAATTGTATAACATCATCAAAGTTTCATATGATTACAATTTCACAATGTCACCAATCTCTTTATGCAACCCCTTTATGAACCGAGCAATGGTTTGCTCCATTGGCTCCTTCACATTGCAACGAATCTTTAAAACCTCAAACTCGGTCAAATACTTGTCAACCGATTGTGAGCCTTGTCTCAAATTTTGAAGTTGAAGAAATAAGTCTTGCTTGTAGTGGGGAGGGAAAAATTGTCTTCTCATGAGTTCTTTCAAATCCTCCTAACTTCGGACCTCAACTTCTCCTTCCTTCCATCTTTGTGCTTTAAGGTCCTCCCACCAAATACTAGCATAGCCCAAAAATTCCAAGGCCACCATTCGAATTTTTTTTCTTTTCGAATAATCATAACATTCAAAAATACGATCCACCTTTTCGACCCATTCTAGAAAATCTCCTTCATTACTAGAGCCTTTAAAATTAGGGATAGAGACCTTAACATGCCTCATCTCATGCTTGTCATTAGATCTCCTTCTCGGACTCGGTGAATCCGACTCCTCGGGTTCCTCCCAATCTTCGTCAAATAAACTAGCATTCCGACCTCTAGAATCATTCGAAGTACTAATCCTCCTTCTAGGTCTTGGAGTTCTAGGACCTCGTATATGATCATTATCTAAAGTTCCGATTTGTTGCTGTAGTTTGAGGATCATTTCAAACATCTCTCTAGGGTTATGATAATGCGCCCCGCTTCTAGTACTCATAACAAGCCCTTTTTATCACAATAATATAGCAAGAAAACATGAGTCAAAGCTCTGATACCAAATGATAGGCTCCAAGGATCACCAAAAGCACAAAATAGAAATCTGTCCCAAAATGTGTAATAATCCGAACTAGTAACGCTAAAACAGAATTAACTCCAATTCCCACGTGAACTTGGGCTGAAACTTGGAGGGAACAAACTTAACACATTGACATAATTCATGTTAAAATCCCATTTCAAAATCCACTCTGCTTTAGCAGATATGGCCGAAGTAAAAGAACCCAAAATTAGGGTTTTGAGCAAATCAGAATTACCTTTCAACCTTCCAACCTGTATATCTCGAACTGCATACAGCCAAAGAATTCCAAATTTGGAAGGCAATCAAATAACTCAGAATAGATCAACTTTCCAGAAGACACCAAATTGAAACAAATAGAGCAAGGGTCTCAAAACAAGACCAGAATCGGAAATCCAACAGCCCAGTAAATCAAACAGATCCAGCGGCCATGAAAGTAATCCAACAAAAACACATTCCATCTTACCTTTCAAGAACGAACAGCCAAAACGAAATATCAGCAACTAAATAAGAGGTTTTAAGAGTGCTAAGACAACCATATATAGTATGAATAGCCCTCAAGAAACAAGATAACAAACAAGGAGTCCGTGGACCTCCTAGTAAGAGGCACGACTTGTGGTTTGCTTGGAAGCAAACTCTCTCCAAGGGTGGAAACCTACTTTTACCTCCACACCACAATCCTCACCTGAAAGCTGAGGGATTGGAAGAGACAATAACCCATAGTAGCAAGGATAAGAGGCTTCAAGAACTCCTCGCAAGGGGGATGTAATAATCGGCTCAAGGGAGGGGGAGTGGCCGCGGGTTTGCTCTCCAAGAGAAACAATTTTCTTAATCAATCCAAAACTGATTCTTTCTTTCAAAAGAGGGTATATAAAACCCTAGTGTTTACAAAATAGGTCAAAAGACCAAATTGACCCTAACTTAAACAAATAGATATGACTTACACAAAAATCAAAAATCCTGAGTGGAATTTTTAGACTGTGTAAAACAGAAATTTGACATAGTAAACAAAAACAAAAAATAACGTTCAATAGCTTGTTCGAAATCTCTAGATGTTGGCTACATTTGGTATGAAGGACCAAAGTTGAAAAGACGTCATCCTGATTGTCGGAAAAGCCCTTGAACTTCCACAGCTCAGATTCTAGGCGGAATTGGAAAACCCATAATTTTCTCCAAAAGATTGCATGACCTCCATTAGCCCAAATGCCAACTCCTCTTAGTTTATTTGATTCAAAAACCTACAAAATAAATAAAAGTTAGAAAATAAAGGAGCCATTGGCTTGGGCCCAAGCGACAGACATTTGGGGCACATCAATAACTTATTCAACTCCAAGTAAACTCAATCTTGTGATGAGACGCACACAAGGATGACTTTGGATGCAATTCACCAAAGTGTTGAAAAAGGAATCACTCCAATTTCGAAAGAAAGCAAAAACTTTTATTAATCAAACTTCAATGTCTTAAACGCACATACTAGATGACTTTATATAGTCAATTACAAAGCATAGAATAAGAAATAACATAATAAGAAACAACTTAGATATATGTCCTACATGGCTAATTACAATACTAGTAATTAGGTACCTTTATAAAGTGATTATTAAATTATTTCTTTCTAGCTTGGGCTCCACAAATTGGTGGCTTTTTGGCAGCTACTTCCTCCTCAAGTTTGGCCACTTGGATAGTTGCCAAATCTATGTAAAAATTGGCCTTCCTTTGTCCACTTGCATGGCCGATTATGGAAGGTTTCCATATCTCTGTTTCCTTTGCCCTTCCTTGCCCTCCAAGATTGTCTTCTTATGCTTCTTTCTATAGTATTAAGGGTGTGGGCCCTCCTTGATCTTCTGGGTTGATGGCTCTTTTATTTGGGTCCTTGATGAGTTACCTTCCAAACGGTTAGAGAGGAAGGAGTTGATGAGAACTTGGGCCTTTGTCTTTGTCGATGGACCTTGTAGTCCATCATCCTCTCTGGATTTTTGAGGATTTGACCTCAAATCTTCTTTAAGCTCCAACTTTACTTCATCCTTTTTGGTGTCATGGGAGCACGATAAGTCTTGTTGATTGCTAGTGGTGGAGTGTCATTGAGATAGAGCATTGGCCACCACATTAGTGTCTCCCCTTTTATACTTGATGAGGTAGGGGTATCTTTCTAAAAATTTAACTAATTTAGCATGTCTTCGATTCAGCTTGTCTTGACTTTGAATGTGCTTAAGATCCTCATGGTCTGTGTGAATGATGAAGCCATTTGAAAGGAGATAATGTTGCCATATGTCGAGTGCTCTTATGACTGAGTAGAATTCTTTGTCGTACATGGAGTAATTCAAAGCAACTCCTTTTAGTTTCTCACTAAAGTAGGCTATAGGCTTGCCTTCTTGCATAAGTACCACTCCAATTCCTACTCCGAATGCATCACATTCAAATTCAAATACTTTGCTAAAATCTGGTAATATGAGGATTGGGGCGTTGCATAATCTTTCCTTGATTTCTTCAAAGCTTCTTTTACTTGCATGATTCTATGAAAACTCTTTTCCTTTTTTTGTGCAATCCGTTATGGGGGCCACTATGGTGCTAAAGTCTTGAATAAACCTTCTATAAAAGGAGACTAGGCCATGAAAGCTTCGCACCTCAGTGACGTTTGTAGATGTAGGCTATTCTTGGATAGATTTGATCTTTGAGTTGTCTACTTCCATACCATATTTAGAGATGATGAAGCCAAGGAAATAAACATTTTCTTGTGCAAATGAACGCTTCTTTAAGTTTTCATAGAACTTGGTTGATCGAAGGACTTCAAAAAGTCTTCTAAGTTGCTCAATATGTGAAGATAAAGTCTTACTATAAATCAAGATGTCATCGAAATAAACCACCACGAACTTTCCTAGCAAGTCTTTGAGCATGTGGTGAATGACCCGCATGAAAGTGTTTAGTGCGTTAGATAGTCCGAAAGGCATGACCACCAATTCATAAAGCCCATGATTGGTTTTGAAAGCCGTTTTCCATTCGTCTCCTTACATCATTCTAATTTGATGATACCCACTCTTTAAGTCGATTCTTGAGAATAATGAGGCCCCACTTAGTTCATCCAACATATTTTCAAGCCGTGGGATTGGAAATTGATACTTGATAGTGATTTGATTAATGGCTTGGCTATCCACGCACATTCTCATGCTTCCATCATTCTTTGGTACTAGTAGTGTTGGCACAATGCATGGACTTATAGATTTTCTTATAAAGCCTTTATCCAATAGCTCATTCTCTTGCTTGTGTAGTTCTTTGGCTTCTTCAAGATTTAATCTATAAGAGGGCCAATTTGGGAGACTAGCACCGAGCACTAAGTCAATTTAGTGCTCAATTCCTCTAATTGGTAGGAGCCCTTGAGGAAGATCTTTGGGAAATACATCTTGATATTCTTCTAAAAGGGTTAGGACTGATTTGGGTATCCTTCCCATCTCCCCAAGTTTGTCACGAAACATCATCAATATTACCAAATCTTTTCTCTTTACAACTTTCTACAACTCTTTCTTTGACATGAATAAAGTAGTTTTCAACCTACTTTCTCTTATTGACTCATAGTCTTTGGCCACTTGATCTAGTGGAAGTTGAGCTAGCTTGATTGTCTTGTCATTGAGCTTGAATGTGCAGCAATCAGTGAATCCATCATGCATAGACTTTCGATCATATTGTCATAGTCTCCCTAAAAGTAGATGACTAGCACTCATAGGAACAATATTGCATAATACTTAGTTCAAGAAACTACTAATAGAAAACTCAATCGAAGCTTCCTTACTAACCTTGATGTCTTTTTAGTCATTTAACCAACTGAGCTTGTAAAGGTTGTTTCCATTCCCAATTTACTCACTAGATCCGTAGAAACCATATTAGCATAACTCCCTCCATCAATAATTAGAGAGCAAACTTTGTCTTTGACTTTGCAATGGCTATGGAAGATGTTTTCTCTTTGGCCATCATCGATGCTTGCTTTGGTAGTGAGTGGTCTTCGGATAACCATAAGGGGGGGCCTTCTTAAGCTTATAAAGTTTCAACTTGTGCTTCCTCCTCATGTGTCTCTTGAACTTCAATTTCATCCTCACTTTCAACCTCATTAGTGTCTTCTCTTAAGACTATCACTTTCATATTTGGACATTAGTAGGCATAGTGTCTTATTCCAAGGCATTTGAAACACTTGATTTCTCTTGTCTTTGACTTGGTGCTTTCATAGATATCTTCTTGTTGTCACTAGGCTTAGTAATAGCGCCTCTCATGCTTATGCCTTTATCATCAAGTTTAGGTGGTGGCTTGGATAACCTTGTAGTTCTTTATGGGAATCAGTTAACTCTCTCTTTCTCTTTCCTTTTCTTTTGCCTTTCAACCTTTAGAGCCAACTTAATCACATTCTCCAAGGTATTGTAAGATTGCAGTTCAATAATATCTCCAATATCATAGTGAAGCCCCTAGATGAACCTTGCGATAGTTTGGTCTTCCGGCACTTACAAATCACATCTTGTCGTCAAGGTCTCAAACTCGACCACATATTCTTCTATTGATAACGACCCTTGCTTGAAGCTTTGCATTTGATAGTAAAGTTCTTGCTTGTAGTGCCTTAGAATAAACCTCTCACTCATGAGCCGCTTCAAGAATTGCCAAGTCCAGATTTCTTCTCCTCTTTGCCTTCTCTTTGCACTAATATTACTCCACCATAAGCTCGCATATCCCGTGAGCTCAAGTGAAACTAGTTGAATCTTCCTTTTCTTGAAAAAGTTGTAACACTCGAATATCCTTTCAACCTTTTCCATCCATTCAATATAGTCGTGATCATTACTAGAACCATTGAACGGAGGGATGGCTACATATACAAGATTCTAATCATCTCTTTGGGTTGGCCTTCTTTAATGATTAGAGAAGTCTTCGTACTCAGTTCCTTCTTCGGTGAAATCATCATCACTATCCAAGTGAGGAAACCTTTCTCTTGGCTTTGTTGATCGAAGGCTATCCCTTTGTTGAATACCTATTTGTTGATGAAATGCCCTCTAGATTTCATCGATTTGTCCTTGCATAATTGATCTGGCTTCTTGTGTTGATGGTGGCTCAGTGTCGGGAACATTGCTTGGATTTGCCTAAACCTTTTCTGCTGCCTTTGTGGCTCCTCATGTCATCATGAAGATAAGAAAAGAACACAATTAATAGCACTCTTTTAGCTTTGACACCAAATGATGCACCAGTGAAAGGGGAATAAAATAATATAACCTGTTACTTGACTTGCTGATGAAGGATGAACATTGGGTTGAAGAATGTAGAGTAGCCGAATGTTAAAGTGTTGGTCAAGTACGTGCTTGAAGAGTTGGTGAGGCGGTCGATCAAGAGTGGAGAGCACAGGCAGAGATCGACTGGTAATTCGTGATTTTGATCAGCTGGAGATTTGTTGTCACTTGGGCTAATCGAGCGTCAACGTGCACAAATAAGGCAGAGGTTAGCAATTTCTCAGGCGGTCGATCGTTAACGGTGAAAGTGATCTACAGGTCAAGAGTTACCTTCAATTGCCATAAACTTCTTATGGAAGGTTCAACTTTGAAAGCCAATAACTCCCCCGTTTTAGAAGCTTTTGACCTGAAAGTTTGGACTCGTCTCCTTGGATGAATAAAGCAAGAGCTCCTTCAAGAATAATGGAAATATCCACCACGGATTAAGAAATATGTTTGAGAGAACTTGAGTCACCAAAAATAATAAGTACTTGCACTTATATGCCCGTATGAATGACTTGCCAATGTAAATGCCTCTTGATGGTTGGACACCTCTTAACGGACCCTTCTTCCAAGGAGTAAGAATGCAGACGAAAATAAGAAAACTTACTCAACTCTAAACAAGCTCAATCTTGTGATGCGACGCACACAAGGATGACTTTGGATGCAACTCACCAAAGTGTTGAAAAATGAATCACTCCAATTTTGAAAGAAAGCAAAAACTTTTATTAATCAAACT
Source organism: Begonia loranthoides (assembly GCA_022433065.1). Taxonomy (NCBI): domain Eukaryota; kingdom Viridiplantae; phylum Streptophyta; class Magnoliopsida; order Cucurbitales; family Begoniaceae; genus Begonia; species Begonia loranthoides. The sequence continues at coordinate 13,080,053 of CM039472.1, read as the reverse complement.
TCAATGTCTTAAACACACATACGAAGTGGCTTTATATAGCCAATTACAAAGCATAGAATAGGAAATAACATAATAAGAAAAAATTTAGATATTTGGTCCTACATGGCTGATTACTATACTAGTAATTAGGTAACTTTCTAAAGTGATTATTAAATTATTCCTTGCTGGCTTGGGTTCCACAAATTGGTGGATTTTTTACAGCTACTTCCTCCTCAAGTTTGGCCACTTGGATAGTTGCCAAATCTATGCAAGAATTGGCCTTCCTTTGTCCACTTGCATGGCTTATTATGGAAGGTTTCCATATCTCTATTTCTTGTGCACTTCCTTGCCCTTCAAACTTGTCTTCTTGGGCTTCTTTCCATAGTATTAAGGGAGTGGACCCTCCTTGATCTTCATGGGTTGATGGCTCTTCTATTGGGCTTTTGATGAGTTACCTTCTAAATGGTTGGAGAGAAAGGGGTTGATGAGACCTTGGGCCTTTGTCTTTGTGGATGAACCTTGTAGTCCATCACTTCTTCTCCAAGATTTAAGCACCCAATGCTTTCTTACTCGACTTTTACTTCTTGTTGTTGATTCTCCATGATGACCATCCTAGAAACCCCCAAAATTATGCCAAATCGCTCTCACCAATGTGATTATTAAGCTTACGAGTTACAAAATGTTAGCTTATTATTGTAATGCCCAAACACACTAGGCATCATGATGCTAACTCAGTCTTGAAGAACATATGCAAAATTAGAGTTCCACGTTAACGTGCTTTTTAAAATTGTAGTGGTGCTCCTTAAGAACACCCTCAAGGTTGTAACATCGCGACCTAACATTTCTATGCCAATTTTTTGGATTTTCAAAACCTAGATTCTACCACTCTAATCTCCTTTTACCAAAAACACCTAACCATCAATAAAATAGTACTTTCATGCATAATCCCAACATGCAATTAGCTACTTAAATATTAATCACCTGAGAAAGTATGTCATACTTTATCAATGGAAAGATCATGTTTCGTAGCAAGGAGAATTCACTTGCAAGGAATGATGCTATCATTTCTTAGCCAAATGGTAAGAGAGAAATTTAAGTTGGACTAGAAGTCTACTAAGGTAAAGGAACATGAAAGTAGGGAAAAGGTTGTTTGTTTGAGTCTTTTTGTGTGATAATTAGAAACACAAGCTGTGACATCGATAGATTGGTTTCAAGTGATCATGGGTATGCACTCAGCGAGTGGTATCGCGTAACGCTTGATTTTTATTAGGAGAAGGTTACTCTTTTGACAAAGGGTGGACTAATAGTTGGGCAAAATAAAAATTTGGTATTGTAACAACTCACCCTATTTTGAAAACGTGTTGCTGAAAGGAGAAACTTCGAGCACTTTCTTGATCTATGAGCTATCGACGATGAGTATAATGCCAATGGACAGAGTCATGAGTTATCAATGGTTCGTGAGTAGCTTGATGTGTTTTTAGAAGATTTTTCAAGTTTGCCACTAGACTAGAAGATAGTGTTCCACATTGCCGTTATTCTAAAAACGTCTCTTGTTTCTTGAACACCATATAAGATTGCTTTGATGGAGTTAGAAGAGCTGAGAGTGCATCTGTATGAACTCATGGAGAAAAGTTTTATCCAAGAAACTATATTTCTATTGGATATATTGGTTTTTTTTTGTGGACAAGGTGGATGACTCACTACAATTATATATTGACTATCATAAATTGAATTAGAAGATCATTAAGAATAAATATTGCTTGTGCCACAATTCCTTGATTTTAACTCAATATTGGTTGAATTTCAATCTCCTCTTGCGCCACCACTTGAGAGGGATTATGAACACACTTTCTTAACATTGAAACATGGAAAACAATGTGAATTCTTTCAATCAAAAATGGTAGATGAAGCTTATAAGCTTTTCTCATGATAAGGAAAGGTCTAACATACCTTGGACTAAGTTTTCCCTTCTTTCCAAATCTCATTATTCCTTTGAATGACGAAACCTTTAAAAATACCATATCTTTCTTATCAAATTCCAACTTCATCTGCCTAAAATCAATCCTACACCTTCAACTTGTTAAAAGCAAGTTAAATTCTCATATACATATTTTGTTATAAAAATAACACTTTGTCTTCTAATATGGTTAAGTGGTATGCCCACAAAAGTACTTTATTTACTATTTGAATGCATTATGTGACCACAAATAATTCATTGAAACAATTTCAATATTTCTTCTTCCTCATTGTTCTAAGAAACAACCCTTCATTTCTTACATATGTCCTCAAAATCATAATCCTAAACAAACCTTATAATCCCAAATCCACAATCTACTAATTCTAACATTTTCTGGACATTAACCTGTGGTGCTCTAACCTTTGGTTTTATTTTCAATGATTCTCCATGAATAGGTTTCTACTTCCCTTGTTGTTTTCTATCATCGAAACATGTTTTAAAAATTCATGAATCTTGTTACAACCTAATTCCCTATTGTGGTTGAACTTACCTAAAGAACTTCCTAGTCGACTCTTTTCATTTTGCAATTTGCGTAATTCTGCCACTTCTTCTTCAAGCACTTTTGCCACAATCATTGAATATGGCCCAACTTGTGTACCAGACATCCTTACATCTCTATAAATTTCAACCTTAAGACCTTGCATAACTGATACACCTTATGCTCATTAGTCTTTCTTCATTTTCTTTCACTTTATAGTCTAGTCATTGGGGATAATTCAGTCTAAAGGAGAGTAACACCATTTGGTTCACCTCATATGGAACAACCAGCTTGAAACCTACCCCATAAGTGACTATTTACGTTTATTCAATCTTTTAGTATTTCTTAAAGAAAACATTTTTCATGATGCATGAGATGCACACATGATCATACCATGCAAAACATAATACTCCAATATTAGTCCAGTTTATTTTCTCATACAAAACTAACAATAATATGTCACCCAAGTCATTAAGACATCATATCCTTATTGTGTAGCTAGTAAAATAAATCAAGTCCACAATTAGAAGCATAGCACTTCCTCGATCAACATCTTTACAAACAAAAGAGAAACACGTCCCTGATCAATGTCTTCACAAACAAAACAGTGTAACACAAGGAAACAATACCATAGCACTTGATGATGTAGGCTAGAAGGTCAAACACATGCAAACATCACTTACCTAAGGGTCTTACTGACATCCAATCACCTAAGATAATCACCCATTAATTGGTCAACTTCTAATTCATTTCGTTTCTTTTATAAGGCATTTTGTTTTCCTCTCAAAAAATTGAGAGAAAAAGGCAAAAACTTTGCGGCTTTCCATGCAATAATGACTAGGGTTCCTCCAAAATATTCGTAGTCAAAGAATTATGCGAACAAATGCTTCATGAACGTCTCGTATAGTTGTTGTGGAAGGGTGTACTTTCACAGTGGATGTGTGCACTTCTGCTGCAGATATCCTCCCCACTCACATTGTCTATCAATCAACATCAACCATGTTCACATATCTTTATGCAGAAACACTTCATTACACGAATTTCACCTCACATCTACAGACACCAACGCTTTCGCTGCAGATATCTGCTGCGGATATCAACCCCACTCACATTATCCGTCAATCACAATCCGCCATGTTCACAAATCTTTTCATGGACACAACTCATTTCACAGATTTCACCTCACATTTGTGGACACCAACTCTTCCACAAATACCTCATTCTGCAAACACAACTCAAGTGTAGCCACGTGTCCTTCTGAAACCAAGTATATGTTGACGACACCACTTCCACAGACACTAACACTTCAGCGGTCACACCTCATGTGCAGTCACCATCCTTTAAGAACTAAGTTTCCACAAACCCATCACGTGCTCAACCACATGTCCATCAAAATTAAGTATCACTAGACACATTCTTCTGCAAATACCAACATTTTTGCAGACATGTCACATGCGTAACCACACACACTTTCAAAATTCAAATATACATGAACACCAACACATCTGCAGACACATCTCATGCACAGCTAGTTTAACCATCAAACTTCCACAACAAACTGTCCTAACCCTATAACATACTATAAAAATATGTTCTATTTTTTCATCAAAATATAAATCTTTGTCACAAGAAGATAATTTCCAAATGTAACATTAGTTACTCCTTTTAAATTCCAAAATATTAAATTATACATGAAAATTATCCAAGTGTTACAGATGCAATAAGGCAGAGTTATTGCTTATGCACCTTGATAGTTAAAGTCAGGTATCCAACTCACAACTTAGAGTTAGTGACTATATTTTTGTTTTAGAATTTTGGAGCAGCTATTTATATGGCATGGGGCTTGAGATATACTCAAATCATAAATATCTAAAGTATCTATTCATTTAGAGAGATCTGAACTTAAGAAAGCAAAGATGGATGGAATGCATAGAGGATGATAACTTTATTATGAAGTACAATCCAAGGTAAGCCAACATGGTTTTTGATGCAATAAATGGATATCCTCATAAATCCATGACTTTTCAGGTTCTCGAAGAATGAAAGAGATCACTAACTGTTGAAAGACTTTGATCTACAATATTATGTTGACAATAATAGGACATGTTCATATAATTTAATAGCTACTTTGACTCTCATTCAACAAGTTAAAAGAATGTAATGGTATGATGGTGAAGTAGTGTGAAGTTGAATTAGCTACAAATTGGTGATTTCTTTAAAAGCTATGAAATCAATTCAGATAGATCCTTGTTTTTTTAACAGAGGGTTGTCATGTCATGTGATCCATGGTTGAGGGAAACAATTCCTGTCGACACAAACAAATCAAGGTTTACTATCCATTCTTACAGTACTAAGATGCATTAAGATCTAAGGAAATAGTACTTGTGGTATGGTATGGAATGTGAATTAATTGATTTTTTTTTTCAAGTGTCTCACTTGTCAACAAATTAAGGTAGGGCACTAGAAACCGACAAGATTCTACAACCACTACATGTTTTAGGGTGAAAATGGGATAAGGTTATGATAGAGGTGGCAAATGAGGTTGCCGAGCTAAGCTATGAAAGAAAAAGTTTGGTTCACCAAGCCTAGCTATAGTGGCTGGGATTTTTCCTAAAAATGCAACAAGATATAATATGGATAATTTGTGTTTAAGCCTACATTTTTATAGCCTTGTTTGAATTGCATGAATGATTGAGATGTAAATGGTTTAATTTTTATTATATCGTGGATATCTATAGAAGATAGAGAATCATGTTTATCTATACTTTCTGGAATGGTTAAACGTTATCTAGAAAGTGAAGTGGAAGTTAGGAGTTATTAGTAGAGAAGGGACATTCGTTGTCACAGAAGTGTAAATGTCTGCATAAAGGAATGAGTTTGTACAAAGGAATGTGTCCACAAAATGGACGACGTCATATTATAAAGAAAGGACGTTCATTATTATGGAAGTGTAGGTGTTCAGGCAAAGAAATGTGTCTGCAAAAAAGAATTTGTTTGCGGAATGGACGAAGTCATATTATAAAGAAGGGTTGTTCATTGTTGAAGAGGGATGTCCATTGTAGAGAAGGATGACATCGTATTATGATAAGGAGTAAATCTACAGAAGGAATGTGTCACTGCAGATAAATAAAGTGGAAGGAATGCCATCGTTCAGATTAAAGGATTCGTTGATGACATATATCCATGAAAGGGAATGTGTTGCGGTGGATAAAAAAAGTGGAAGGAACGTCGTCATTTGGATTGAAAGAGACATTGATGACGTGTATCCACAAAAAGGGAATGTGTCGTGGTAGATAAGTAAAGTGGAAGGAACATCGTCATTTGGATTGAAGGATCTGTTGTTGATGTGTATCCATGAAAGGGAAAGTGTCGTGGTGGATAAGTAAAGTGAAATGAATGACATCATTTTGAAAGGAAAGGGGTCTGTATGATGACATGTTTGTAGGAGTTTTAGTATCCGGGAAAAGAAACACATCCGCATAATGACATAGTGACGAGTGATTGGCAGAATTATGTTTGATGGCAAGAATATTCAAAGTGGGAGTGCATAAATCTACAACAGTAGTTTATGTTTTCATGATTGAGGAACACACGTTTGCTAGATGTATCGTTAGTGGAGTAAATTCATCCGTTCATAGAAGGAAACAAATATGAATGACTTCTCAACTGAAGCGGTGTAGTCAACAAATCATTAAAGAATGTGTTAGGATACACTCTGTGAATAGAGGAAGAATGGGAGGTCTTCATTTTACAAAAAAATGACACTCGATTGAACTTACTTGAGAAGTATCAAAGGAAAGAATTTTCTCTGAATTGACAGAAGGGTTTTTGGCTTAAAGAGGAAGAGGATTGAACTGTGGATGTTACGTAGAGACCAGGTAAGTAATGTTGCATGTGTGTAGCCTAATGGCCTACATGACAAGGTGTTTGGGGAATCTATTTGTTCTGTTTACTACTTTTATTTATGATGACCTGAGGATCTGTTGATTTGATAACTATGATGATAGATGATATTTTCTTTTCTAGTACATTCATGTTGTTTGAGGATCTGTTGTTTAGTTTGTATTGAGATGTTACTTTCTGTTTTCAATGAAATGATGATAATTCAAGGATATGCTTATGTTGAGTGTGTGATGATATTTATAGGCATGTGTTTGCACATAAGAGGGATAAAAGAAGAAAAATATACATAAATAGGTTGAGAGGACAAGTTGTCCCAAAGGTTGGACCCATGGGTACATAAACTTGTTAGTTTGTTCCCGATTGATGTCGGGGAAAACCAGCCAAAGGTGTTGTGTCGTCGTGCATTGATGTGGATGGCAGCTAACAGAGGACTTGATTGATGTCGGGTATGGCTCTCAGAGGTTGAAAACTGGTGGTGGGTGTCCTATTGCCAAGCCTACTCATTTTTGGAAAGATGAAGAACAAAAATAGTAAAGAAAAGATAGAAAGTTAAAGAAAGTAAAAGAAAGCAATATAATAGAATTCTGTCATGGCATGTATGTACATAGAGACTGTGATTTTACTTATGAATTTATATACACTTCTTACTGAGCGTTAAGTTCATTGTTTGAACCTTATGATGTAGGTAATGTTTACAGCAAAGATACTCTTGTTGAGGAGGTAGTTGAGAATGGGTTTCCATGAGTGAGCTTTCGTGGTTTTTTGGCAATTCATGACCTGTGGGGATTTATCTTATGAAAAGGCATATTATGTATTAAATTATGGGTTTTACTATTTGATGATTTGGTGGATTTGATACTAATGAATTTTCATATTTAAAACTATGTTTTCCACTATTATTATATAATTGTGTTAAGAATATTTGATATATATATTTAAAAAATAAAAAATAATAATTTTGAGATGTTACAATATGGTATTATTGCAAAACGGGGTCTAAAAATCTTTCTTGTAGACTGCTTGACAACCCAAGTTCTGCATGGAAGTGCTTCATCAACACTATATGAGTATTGTATTATTTTTTATTTACTTGTTTGTGTTTTTAATTAATATATAGAATTTTTTAGAAGATAATGGTAAGAAGATAGAGAAACGTTAGTGATGAAAGAGATGAAGTCATTGGTTGGCTAATAGACTTGGTAGAACGACAATTACAACACCTAGAATGGTTCATTGAGAGGGAAGAACAAGGAAATTTCTATTGTTCATGAATTTTCCAAAGTTTTTCTTAATGAGCTACTAGGACTACCACCTAACCGACATATAGAGTTTGGAATTGATGTTTATCTTGATACCTCACCAATATATGTACCATATGGCTCTAGTGGAATTAAAAGAGTTGAAATCGCAGATTGAAGAGTTACTTGATAAAGGTTTTATCCATTTGAGTTATTCACCTTAGGGTACTCCCGTCCTTTTTGTAAAAAAGAAAGATGGATCTATGTAAATGTATTGACTACAGAGAGTTAAACATCGTGACTATTAAAAACTCTATGCAAGGCAGTAGAGTATTCTCAAAAATTGATTTACAATCTGAATATTACCAACTAAAGGTTAGAGCCGAGGATATACCAAAGATTTTCTTTCGAACATGGTATGCCATTACAAATTTTTGGTCATGTCTTTCGGACTTACAAATGCACTAACGACATTTATGGACTTGACAAACCGTGCCGTTAAGGACTATCTAGATAAATTCATAATTGTTTTTATCAATGACATTTTGGTATATTCTTGCACAAAGGAAGAACATATGTAACACTTAAGAGTTTCTAGGACACAGCAAATGTATGCAAAATTCTCTAAGTGCAAATTTTGGCCAAAAAAGGTAAATTTTCTAAGACATGTTATTTCTAAAGAAGGTATCATAGTAGACCCAACCAAGATGCAAGCAATCCTAGAATGGTTGATACCAAAAATGTCAGTGAACTTTGTAGTTTTATCAGCTTGGCCAAATATTATGGGAGATTTATGAAAGGATTCTTGAAAATTTCCATGCTTTTAATGCACTTAATAAGGAAGAATGCAAAGTTATGGAGGTCTAGCAAATGCAAAGACAATTTTTAAGAACTGAAAAATAGATTGACCATCGCACTAGTGTTAGCACTTCCATTTGAAAATGGTAAGTACCATATTTATTGTGATGCATCAAAGAACGGTTTTGGTTGTGTAATAATGCAAGAAGGAAGAGTAATTGCCTAGGCTCTAGGCAATTGAAGAATTACAAAAAAAATTATCCGACACATGATTTGAAGCTAGATGATGTTGTGTTCGCACTAAAAATTTGGAGACATTATCTTTATGGACAACTATGCGATATATTCACAAATCATGAAAACCTAAAGTATATCTTCACTCAGAAGAAATTGAATATGAGACAACGGCGATGGTTAGAGTTTGTTAAGGACAATGATTATGAGATTGAATATCACACAGGAAAAGCGAATGTGATAGCTGATACTTTGAGTAGGAAGATAGCTTTTGTGCAATTTATATAGTCGTATATGCCCTTAACATTATAGACGGAAATTCAAAAGTTTAGATTAGAGATAGTTATCAAGCCAGAGACATCCACATTGTCAACTATGACACTAAGGTCTACTCTATTGGAGAAGATCAAAGAAGCACAAAAGGAAGACTTAAAATGTATAAAAGTTTTAACAGAAGAAAAGTTGGATGAGCAATTGGATTTCATCTTTTCTAAGGATGGCATCATCAAAGCACATTCCTATACCACTTCTATACACCTTGGTACTACCAAGATGTACTAGGAATTAACGCAACATTATTGGTGGCTAAATCTTAAGGAAAATGTCACAGTATGTTGAGAAATGTCTGATCTGTCAACTAGTCAAGTCAGAACACCAAAGGTCGCCAGAAAACCTACAATCCTTGCTAATACCAAAATGAAAATAGGAACAAGTTGCAATAGATTTTGTAATAGGTTTGTCAAGGAGTGCAAAAGGGCATGATACAATTTGGGTGAACGTGGATAGACTTACTAAGTCACTTTTTACTAGTGAGGATGACTTATAGCATGAACCAATACGCAGAGCTATACATCCAAGAGATAGTCCGGTTGCATAGAGTACCCACATCAATTGTATGAGACTGTGATATGAGATTCACATCAACCTTTTGGAAGAGCTTACATAAGGCATTAGGTACAAAGCTGATATTTAGCACAACTTTTCACCCCCACATGGATGGACAATCAAATAGAACAATAAGTGTAAAATTTATAATTTTTGGATTTTAAATTTTTTGAGTAAATTTTTTGCTTTAATTTGATTCAATTGCTTTGTATTGACTAGGTCCTTACCCAGTGTCATGGTCTTTGGCCACATGTGAAGGGTTCAGTCAATAGTCAACTGGTGTATTTCTTGTTCCCCTGTGACTTCTAACTGTGGGATTATGTTCGGTAACTTTGTGTTACCGTAGTTTGAGTTCTAAGTTTTGTTAGGTTTTGTCAAATTATAATTTAAAGATTTTATTTAATATTTATAATATATTAATTTATATTATATTCATTAAATAAAATAATTAAATTTTAATTTTAATTTCTTTTTTCTTACAAGGAATCTTATTTCCTCTCTTCCTTTAGTTGCTACACAAGTAGAGGGAGAAAGAGGGAGAGGGTGGAGAACCAATGAGTGAATTTTGTCGTTTCTTCATCTGCTTCGTATTTGTGTAATTTCGATCTCCGACCTTTGTGAAGGAGTTTCACGAGTAAGTCAGTTTCTTGTCTCGTTTTTTCGTTCCAAATCTCCACTTTGTGTCGGTCTCGGATTCATGCTTGAAAACTTGAATCATTTGTTGCTTTCTGTGTGTTGGGTTAGATTTAGAGTTTATGTAAGAGCATTTGTCATTTGGAGGCAAAAAACAGAGGAAATAGTGTGTTTCTACTGCGAAAATCACTTTGGAGGGTCATCCCAGTCGACCTTTGGTCGTGCCCGCTTGACCACAGATGAGGCAGTGCGTTTAGGCTAGGCACTGGTCGATTTATGAATGACTGCGACTGTGCAGGGTCACCCACAACAATTGACCATGGACGTGGGAGGTTGCCCGCATGGTCGACTGCGGCTAGTGCATAGCACTCGACTACACCAGTAGGTCGGTCGACCACAAATTGAACAAGTTGGCCACTAAAGGTCCCTAGTTGACCGCGGAGGTCCCATATCGATCGTTGGAGGTCCTTGGTCCACCGCAGGAGGTTCAAGTCGACTAGTCAGTGTAGGTTTTTTGTGTTTTTGAGTCTCTTACACATTGATTGTGTTGGCCTAAATGCCTTAGGCTTAGTTTATTTTGATTATGACTATTTTTTTAGAAATAATAAGTTGGTTATTGTATTTTTATGGATATTATACATAATGGTTTTATCATAATATTTATATTCATATTTATTAGAAATACGCTCAAAATGGGTATTATTATGTGCTAACATGTTTATCTAAGTTCGTGTTGTGAATGCATATCATTTTGGGACTTAGAAAATTCAAGGAAAAGAAATAGGAGGTGTTGCCGTTAAAGCTGCAGACGAAAAATTATACCAAATCTGGGATTTGGACTTTCAGTCGAGATGCAGTCGAGGGTCTTGTCGAGGGATGCGACCAAAACACAACTCAGATTTGTCTGAGTGTTTTCGGTTAAGACGCGGTTGAAGGTGCGGACGAGAGATGCGATTGAAAACATGGGCAAATTGCTTCTGGAATTTTTACAGCATTTTTCAAACACAATGCGGTTAAAGGAGCGGACGAGAACAGAAACCAAAATTGTACACAAAGAGCTCCAAAGTTTTTCGGACATGACGCGATCGAGATTCCGGTTGAGATATATGACCAAAAATACACAGCAGACACAATGCCTAGTTTCTTACGGTCGAATGTGGTCGATCGAAAAGATTGGGTCAACCAAAATATGTCGGTGTCTATAAATAGAAGCACTCCGAAGCTGAACATACCGAACTGAGAATTGAGGCGAATCCCTGTCAAATTTTGTACTCGATTCTATACTATATTTGTGAACTTGTAAACCTACTCTCCCCAATCCTAAACTTTAGAGTTACATTGGGAGAGTTAGGATTTAGATTTTGGTTCTTCAATTTCCAAAAAAACTTGTACTTAATTGTAAAGGGTGACTCCTTATGAATTCATCAAATTAGGGTGACGCCCCGCAACAGTCAAAGGCTTGATTGACTCCTAGAATATCAATCAAAGGGTGACACCCCATTATAGTCAAGGAAAGGGTGACGCCCAAGAACAATCATTGTGAAAGGTTTGGTTGGCACCCGTAAGTCAATCGGGAAAGGATCTCCAAGTGGAATCTTGGAGCACGGACGTAGCCCAGATTTGCCGAACCGCATTAACAAACATGTTTGCAATCTCTTTTCCTTAATCTCTTTCTTTTATTCATTGAATTATTATTTGTATGCAATAAGTCACATAGGGAATTTAGAGAAATTAATATCGCACGAAAATGATTAGAGCGCCTAATTCACTCCCCCCCCCCCCCTCCCCTCTTTGGTTCATATCCATCCTACATATTGGGTTCCTAGTCTCGATATAAGACCGTTCCACTATTTCCTTGTCATTTGTTGATGGAAATTCTTAAACTTTAGCATGATTTTAGGCTCGGATTGACTCTAGTTGAGTCTCCTCGATAGCTAAGTTGTTTGGGTTGGGAGTGTCGTATCTTTTCAACCATAGCTATGTCACGTCAATCGGTAAGTTTTTTGAGATTATTTACTGTATAGTCTTGGGCAATTGTTGGCGAGTGTTATCGACTACTGATTTGTCTCGGTTGACCACGGTTGGATCCTGTCTATTGTTGTTGAGTCTTGGATGGCTGCTGGTGTGTCTTATCAACCGCTGTGAGGTCCCAATTGACTGTTAGCATGTCTTGTCAACATTGGGTGGTCCTGGTTGACGGCCGTCTTGTTTTGTCGACATTAGGTGGTCCTGATTGATCGTTGTCTTGTTTTGTCAACAGCTAGGTTGTCCTTGTTGAATGTCGTTGTGTCTTGTAGACATTGGGTTGTCCTAGTTGACCGTGGTCATGTTTGGTTTACTCCATCTATGTCTCATTGATTGTTGAGTTGTCATGTTAGGTGTGTTGTATCTCATTGACCGTAGTCGTATCTCATCGACCATTGGGTCTTTTGAGTTAATTGTTGTTGTGCTTGGTCGACCGCTATTATGTCTTGGTTAACCTTATTCATATCTAATCCTTGTGGCATGTCTCTAAATTTGGGTCTAGGACTCCTGTTATATTCCTATGTTGATTCGGGGTTTTGACGTCGGTTAAATTTTAGGTTCCGATGGTGTCCATTATGTTGGTGCCTATTTCTAATGGCGCGTTCAACTGGTCTACTGGGCTTTTCTGCCATCATTGAAGTAGGAATTTTATACTTAGTTGCATTACATTGCATCATGGTTTTCAAACTATATTTTGTGGGTTGCCACATATGAAAACCCAATGGGGACTGCTTGATAACATGTCAGTTTTTATATTATGTATATACGTGTGTTTTACATGTTTACTTTACGTGCATGGTTTTTCATAGTATGCTATTATTCTAATAAAGGAGGTTGAATCCTCTTGATACTTTGGACGGTTTCAGTGTCAAAATATCATGAGGATATCATGATACATCTTCTACTGCGTAAAGATGTTTTGTTTACACGCTATGTGAAAAATGGATAATATAGCAGTGTTGACGCATCTCTTGGGTTTTGAATGCTTAAACATGATCAAGGTGTGTATGTTTGGGTTGTGTCATTGCTGACTGATTCACTGGCAACCTTTGTGAGGAGCTAGAACTCACAATTTCATCCTCCAAGCTCATGAGGCATTATCATCTTCGGACTACAACCTTTTTGTGTGTTTGAATCGAAGGAGTCCTTGTGTGACCATCCTTTTTCATAGATCTTAGTTTTGACTTGTAAAAAATGATGGACACTTATTTTATTATAGTTGTCTTGGTATCCAGCTAAGTTTTGATGATTACCTCATTGGTGGCTCGTGGAGTCTATTTTGATGATAAATCATGTTGGGAAATGATCTTTAAATCCATGCACAAGTACAGGTATAGTAGTGATTTGATCATGGTTTTGATGAGAAAAAATAAAACCAATTTTTCATGAGTATTGCATTTAGTATAAGTTCCCTACTGACTCACCCTATGACCCCTCCACTCTAGGTTTAGATTATGGTGGTGTGGTGTGGTATCCGAAGCATGGGTACTTTTGAGTCGGTTTCCCCCTTGGTGTTTCCATGTCTCTTGTGAGGATTTATTTTCGTATTTAGCTTATCGTTTAGTGTTGAATGGTTTCATTTCCTACACAGTATTTTTCTCTTGTTGTTGTTACACTATCTTTAATTTTTTATCACTCTGTGGACTTTAGTTAATTTGTTTTGGGTTTTGGGCTTAATTTTATGTTAATACTTCTACTTACTCCACAGCCTTGGGCTAAGCAATTGGATTCTCTCTAAGGATCGTGTTGTTCGACCTGGTGTTTCTGTTAGACCCGCCTTTGAGTTGTGAAAATAAGAATACTAGAAGATATGTTGTAGGCATGCATATTAGAATTTCAAGTTAGTTGGAATGGTAAACTGTAATGTCTTGGGTATTTAAATTCCTGTAATTATTGAATTAGGTGGAAATATGAGTTATTGGCATTTTATAGAATATTGGAATATATATATATATATATATACACTGAAGATTTAAAGAAATTGTAGAAAATTAGATGAAAATTAAAAAAACAGAGCGGGCAGTCGATCTCAGCTGTCGATCGCATCTTCGGCGATCGACCGACACGATCAACTGGAGTTACTGAAGACGGAATTGGCAGACGATCTGCGTAATGGTGGTCGATCATCTTCATTTAAATCGATCAGCCGCCATTAATTTTGAACGTCTGGAGGCAATATTCAATCACCAGAAACACTGAACGCTCGGCCTTTGGCGTTCCAGTGTCGTCCAACGTCACTCCAGACATTTGGTCTTCAGTGAATGGCTGAAGAGTCGTTTAGGGTGTGTATAAATAGGACATGAGGTGAAGTTTTTCTCTAGAAAAACTGGGGAACGAAGAAAACTTCACAGGAGGCATTCTGTTCGAACATTGGAAGTGAGGGAACGGTGACTGTTGGGCTGGACTACTGGAAGAGAAGGGAAACGCAGCTAGAGGTAAGGAATAACGCATGTGGTTTGTCTACAAGGACCTACATCGCAGGAGTAAGTTTTGTTTGCTGAATATGAAATTGTTTGTCTTTTGTGAATTGTTGTTCTCTTCGAGTTGGTCTCCATGCATGTATGCTATTTGTTCCATGGTTTATATGATTATAATAGGTGATGAGGATAAGCAGTTAACAACCAATTAAAGTGAAGGAATTAGTGCTATATGTTCTGTCGTTTTTCTTGGATAGTTCTAAGTAATATAACCTGATATTTATGCTTACGTTATTTTCTTGTAAATGAAACTGTCCTTGGAGAAGCAAAGTGTCTAAAAAAACTGTTCATAATATTGCCTTTAATTATTAGATCTTAGGATGGTGTTATTATGCTACTGTTAGTGTCGTGTATAGTTAGTGGCTTGAATCATTGTATGTTCTTAGTAGATTCTAAGGTATTACACATATTAATTAATATACGACACTCTATAGGAATGATCCTTTAGGAAAATTAGTGTATGAACATGGGGGATTAAATTAGGTTATTATTAATTATATTGTTTTCCTTATAGAATAGGTAGAGTGGATGTAAATTTATGGGAATTGTAAGAATAAGAAGAAATAGAAATTCATTAGATTATATTAAATGGCAATAATTAGGTGTATGAGTACATTATATCGATACGGAATGTTAGATTAATTACATGATAAAAATAGTTAATTAGTGTAAGTCCTCAATTGATATTCAAGTGGTAGATACCATAGAATAATGTTTATATTAAAGAATAAGTTAGAAATGATGCGTCAAGGATGGAAAAATAGATGTATGATATTGTAAATGAAGCATGTTTACAGTTAAAGCATAGTAATTGATTATTAATTGTTTCTAATATTGTTTATGATATATGAATTGTTGTGTGTGACATTCATATAGATATGTTAGTAGGATTGTACATCATACATTTCATGGGCTAAAAATAAAGATAATAAATGGTGTTTCCTATGTGGGTTCGGAAACTGAAGAGGTTGCTCACACGTAGAAAACAGCTCGTTTGAGTAAGTTCGGAAACTAAAAAGGTTGCTCTTACTCAACGGGGGGTTGAGTTCAGAAACTGGGGAGGTTTCTCTAACCCAAAAGTAAATGAATGTAATGTAAGTGGGTTCATTTTTAGTGAGTTCAGAAACTGAAGAAGTTGCTCTCACGTAAAAACGAAATCGAGCGGTGAGTTCGTAAACTAAAGAGATTGCTCTCACCAGCTTACAGATGTATCAGGCTTAATCATGTAGAGTTGTCATAGAGATTAAGGTTGCATTTCATTTTATATTCCTTACTGGGCAATAGGCTCACTATTCCTCCTGTGATGTAGGTATGGATGGGGAGCCGGTTAAAGTGAACATTGAAGGAGTGTGACGTGATGCAAGCTTGTGTTACCATACGCGAAACGACCTCGGGGGTTATGGCTTTAATGAATAAAAGTTTTTTTTCAATGCATAAGATATTTTCATGGATTTTAAGTATTTATTTATGTTATTCTTGTAACACAATTTACTGTTTTATTCTACGTAACATACTCTGATGTCTTTCAATAAAGTATATTTTAAATGGGATTTTAGAATGTTCAAAATTTTTCGAAAAATTCATAAACGGAAATGGGATGTTACATAAAGTCCCCCTAGTTGAGTTTTCTTACAAAAATAGTTATCAATCTACAATTGGTATGACACCGTATAATGCTCTGTACGGGAGGAAGTGTTGTAATATTCCGATTTTCATTTAAAATTTTTCTTTTTAAATTTCATTCGTAAAACATGTAAAGGGAAAGCAAAAGAGTAGCAAAAGTGGAAGTCTTTGAATTAAAATACAAATATCACTTTAAAACAGTTTAAAGTAACATTCTTTGAAAACAATTTTAAATCCTTAAATTGCTTTAACATGCTTTATTCCAATTTCTGAGTCATAACTCACTAGTCAGTTCGCAAACAGCACAAAAGGGCTGAACACTTCAACACTCCATTAGCTGCATTCTCTACAAGCTTTTATCCAACCATATGCTTTTTACATATATCACAAGAGTTAAACTACAAGCTTAAAGCTCAGTAAGCGATAATGCTATGCTCATGCTATGCTCTTAATAAAAACACATGCAATTTTTGTTTTCAATTTCCGTTACCTTTACCTTTACCTTTACAAATGTTGGAAATGTCAACTTAACAAGGTAGAGTAGCACCTAATGACCCATACGGGCAGCCAACTCAAGAACCCACGCCTCACAACTTCTATTTACATTTATTCACATGTATTTTATTTTTATTTAGTTCCAGTTACACATAAAGGTGTTTGAGATGTCAACTTGAAAAGGTAGAATAACACTTAATGACCCACATGAGGCAGCTACTCAAAAACCCACATCTCATTACACCTATTTAAGTTTATTCATTTATTCCATTTACGTTTTCAAAAGTATGCATAAAATTATTTTTGTACATTTTATAAAAACAATGATGCATGAATGTATATGAACGCATGCAAGTCTATCATTCTAGCATATCATCAATTAAACCACAAGGCATGATCAAAATGCTTAACTTAAAGAACTTAATTCTAGTAAACACAGCATCATACATCAAGCAATCATCAAGCAATACATCCTCGAACAATAGCAATATCGATAACCTAATCATCTAGAAACACAATCATCAAACAAGTCCCTATACTCTTGTGATGTAGGCCAAATGGAAACAAACATGCAATATCACTTACCTGGAGTCCTTAAAGAGTTTAGCACTTAAAAATTGTCTTTCTCAATACCTTCAAGATCAAATAATAATCATCAATAATCACTCATAAAATTGCACTTCCTCAAACATGCACATTAAGGCCTTCGTCCAACTAACTAATTACTACACTTAACAATATTCCCTAAGAAATAATAAACTAGAGAACATCAACAACATCCATTAAAAACAGAACCCAAATAAGCACCACAATCTAAATCAACCGATTTAATTCTCAACATTGCCCATAAAACAATAAGTAAAATTTGGAGCAAAACTAACTCATTCATCCAACAGAATATTCAACAACATCAACAACTGAGCATGTATCCTCAATACACTTTAACAACAGAAAGTCATCCCCAAATCAATAGAATAAAACCTCACAACTTCTTCAACAAATGTGACAGAACTTATCATAACTAATTCACAAGGTAAAAATCTTCAACTTCATTAACAGTGTTGTAATGAAATAAACAGAGTCTAACCCTGCATCCTATATCTTCTTCTTTAACAAAATCTTCATAAAATCCATACAATCATGAAAGAATTATGCTTACCAGAAGAACCCAAGAGAGAGGAGAGAAATGGTGCTCCTAAACTGTTCTTTCCTTTTCTAGAATTCTTCCTTCACAAACTCATCCTCACGATTCTCACTCACACTCTCTGAAGCTCTCTTTCTATCTCACAGTTTCTCTCAAAACCCTAAGAAGTTCTCTCTTTTTCTTCTGACTGCTCCTCCGTTTCTCTCTGAAGTCCCAGTAACTCCATCACAGTTCCACTTACATTTTGTAACTCACACATATTCACCATCCATATGAAGGTGAAAGGACGATTGGAGCAACCCTTAAGCATCCACTAAAGTCCAACTAACGTTTTCCAGGCATTCTTTCAATTTCCAAACAAAGGTTAACCATTTTTCCAGTCGAATGTCTAAGTCCCATTCGATCGCTCTCTTCCTGTGATTGACCACAAATAATCAAAATTATAATTTCTACGACCACGATCGACCGTAATTCATCGACGATCAACCGCAAAACCTTTAGAGTTGACTATTTTCCTGAATAACGGACGATCACCTTCCATGGACAATTGACCGCAAATCCCAACTTCACAATTTGCACTGACTATGATCGACCGCTATTCTTGCCTTGATTGACCGCAAATCCTTGAATTTCACAAAACTACTTCAACCCAATCAATCACCCTCATGTGAACGATTGACTGGTTCCAAAATCATTGCTCTCTGGATTATTTTGCTTAAACCATGATCGACCGCCCTCCCATTAGATCGACCACTTCCTTATTTAAAATTTCCAAAATCTTATGATAACCTTATCCAATTATACAACAACTCATATACCAAACTAACTAGTCCCATATAGCTCCAATTTACCATTACTTAAGACCATCCATAACCTAAGCTTAAGATGACCCACAATTCGGGGTATTACAATTCACTATATCCAATACATTTCCTTTGACCAACACCTTAATCATCCAATTTAGCTACTAATACCCCCAAAATCATCACTTAGGTCTTATGCTTAGCACTATGAAAATCTAGGGTATTACAAGTGTAGATCCCCTTTATGCTAGGACGAGGTTAGCATTGCAAAGTTACTCGCTCCTGAAATACTACAACAAGCCATAGACGCCATAAAGATAGTTAGACAAAGAATGCTAACTGTTCAAAGTAGACATAAAAGTTATGAGGGAGTTGGAATTCAAGGAAGGCAATATAGTGTTTTTGAAAATTTCACCGTTCAAATGAGGAAAGGGGTTTGGTAAGAAGAGAAACTTAGCTCGAGGTTTTGATGTGCCCCAAGGTCCCGTCACCTGAGCTCGAGCCAAGGGTTCCTTTATTTTCTAACTTTTTTATTTATTTTGTAGGTGTTCCTTCTCTAGCTAACTTGGAGGAGAGTTTTGATCAATTTCACAAAGAGGATTCGATGCATTTGGACTAGTGGATGTCATGCTTATCATAGAAGAAATTGTGGGCTTTCTTTTTCCACCTAGAATCTGACCTCCGGGCATTCAAGGGTATTTTTAGCAATCGGGAAGACTTCTTTTCACATTTTGTCTTGCACACATTTTGTAGCTGACATCTAGAGCTTTCCAAAATGGTATTTGGCATTACGTTTGGGGTTCATTTTCTATGTCAAACATCCCATTTGCAGAGGTACAAATCCAACCACGGAATTATTTAGTGTGTTTAATTTTGAGGTCATTTTTGTCATTTTCTGTTTAGGGTTTTATTTGTAATTTGTCTTTTGGGGGCAACCTTGTAATTTTACCATTAAAGAGGTATTTTATCCTCTCTAATGAACCCTAATCGAACTTGATTTGGAATTTTAAAGATTTGAAAAGAAAACCTAGTTTTCTCCCTTGGTGTGAAGACCGCGGAGTTCCCCTCCTCTCGGCCATTTCTCCATCTTCCATCAACTCGATCTTCTTGCTGCTTCTTGATCAAGTCGAGTGGTGCTACCTCTTCCAAACCACATCTCCCTTGTAGTGGTCCTTTGTAGAGTAGAGGTAGAAGAAGCTCCAACCCCCTTGGAGAGTGCCCATCCGTTAGGTAAGGCCAAGTATAGTCGCCCCCTCTCTCATTGGAGGTGTACGGACTCCTTGGGCTTCTTTTCTGTTTTTCTTGCTGCTATTTCGAAGATGTTCTTGGTGTTCTTGGACTTCTTATTGTTCTCTGGATATTCGTGATTTTTGGGGTCATTTATGGTTAAAGATTATTGATAAAAGAGTTGTGATTGGAAGAAGCAAAGCTAGCCGAGAAACTGTTTCTGTGATAATTCTGTTTCTGACTTGCGATTTGTGTCTGTTTTTGGCGCCTTTAAGTTTGTTCTTTTGCGCTCATATTTGGCAGAATTATTCACCAAATTGTTGTTGTTTTATCCTCCACATTTGGTGCTTAAAGGCTATATGCTCGCTGAGTTCTGGGCGTTCTATTCTGAGTCGACAGAAGTGTTTCATAAAACTCTAATTCTGTGGGTTGTCTTCTGTTGATCATATATGGTTAATTTGAAGGACTTTTAAACTGAATTTTTGATATGTTTGATATGAATGTGTTATTATAAAGTCCTCCAAAATTCAGCCCCTAATTCCCTTTGGTTGTGAAGCTGTGGTCGTTTGAAATTTGTTGCACAGTTTTTTAACAGATTATTGGCTAGCCGATTGCTCTTAGTGACCTTTGAGACTTGGATCACATCAGGTTTAAAGGACCTTTTTCCTAAAGTCCGGAAGATAGGAAGGACAACATAAAAGCTAGGTTTGCTGACTGAAATGGATGGAATAAACGATGTCTTTAATATATCAATGTTAAGAAAATGTATGCAAGATTCCTCCTAGGTGATAGAACTTGAAAAGATTGAGATTCATCGGACATTGACCTATGAAGAACAAACCGTACAAATTTTTGATATAAAGATCAAAGAATTAAGAAGCAAGCAATTCCCGACTAGTGAAGGTACTATGATGGAACCACACAGCTGAAGAAACAATGTGGGAAAGGGAAGAAGATACGAGGGTTAAGTATCTAGAGCTATTTATGTAACTAAAATATTGGGGACAAAATTTAAATATCGGGGGTGGATTGTAGTGACAGGGATTTTTCCTAAAAATGCAACGAGATATAATATGGACAATTTGTGTTTAAGCCTACAATTTTATAGCCTTGTTTGAGTTGCATGAATGATTGAGATGTAAATGGTCTAAGTTATATTATATTGTGGATATTCATAAAAGATAGAGAAGTGGAAGTTTGGAGTTGTTAGTAGTGAAGAGACGTTCATTGTCGCAGAAATGTAAGCGTCCACAGAAAAGAATGTATCCACATAATGGACGACGTCGTATTATAAACAAAGGAGGTTCTTTATTGTGGAAGTGTCGGCATCCACAAAAAGGAACGTATCCACAAAAAGAAATGAGTCTGCAAAAAGGAATGTGTTTGCAGAATGGACAACATCCTATTATAAAGAAGGGACGTTCATTGTTGAACAGGGACATCCATTGTAAAGAAGGACAACATCATATTATGATAAGGAGTGAATTTGCAGAAGGAAATGTGTCGTGGCAAATAAATAAAATGGAAGGAACATAGTCATTTGGATTGAAGGATCCATTGATGATGTCACGACCCCGAGGCAGGTCGAACAGAAATGCCAAGCCAAGCGACCCGGTCTTCGTAGAAGACTCGGTCGCTCAGCCCAAGGCTTGTTAAATTATTACAGAAGACTTGTTTAAATGCTCAGCCGTAGCCCACTTGTGATGGGTCACGGTCCATATAGTGATTGCGAGAATAATTACTAATGCGAAATTAATAAATTTAAAAGTCCAAATGATACTATGCATACAATCCAAATTTCTCAGAAAACCAAATTAAGTAGATTACAGTCATCCAACAGCTTGCTCACCAGGAAATACGATTCAATTAAAGATATGAAATAAAGTAAATAGCAACAAAGTCTTTAACCAAAACCCTATCCTGGGAAAAAATAGTTGAAAGGGTGAGTGATTAGCTCAATAGAGAACTTATACTATATGCTAAGCGCGTGTAAAACTTGTTTTACTGCTTTCTTGAAAACCATGAATTTTGGGAAATATGCACGTTTTTCAAAACATCTGAAAATCTTTTTTATCTCAAAGAAATCCGGCCCAAAGGCCCCCGACGAGATATTTAGAAAGCATGGCTGTATACATAGTCAGCTATATGTTAAAATATCCTCGTCGTGTTTCATCTCAGAAACCGTAGTTCGTGAAAAAGGAGGATGGACTCCCCTGAACAAACGCACAAAAAGGTGGTGACTGTTTTCCGGGCAGCACCTCATGAGCCTCTAGGAAGACAAATGACGGCGGTCCGTAGACTCGGCTCGTATTCCCGCGGTGTCATGAAAAAATTCTGTCAACGACACGCCCATGATATATACACGCTGATCAGGTTTAGGGATTTGCAACCCAAGGAAGCGTCATCACCTTCCTAATTCTTATATTTCACACAACGCACAAACAAAACATCTCCACGCAGCAGGAGATGTACCGAGGATAGTCTCCTGATACTTTGACATCGAGACCGTCCAAAGTATCAAGAGGATTCATCGCCCCAAAAACAGTATCCAATATATTATACCATGAAAATCCAATGCACAAAAGTAAACATGTAAAACTTTTGTACATACGTAATATAAAAAGCTGACGTGCTGTCGAATAGTCCCCGTCAGGTTTTTCATGTGGTGTTCCACAAAATACGATTTTGAAAACTATGCAATGCAGTGCAAAACAACTCAGTATAAAACTCCTACCTCGTTGGCAATCCTTCTTCGTATACAAAGGAGCGGCAACCTCGGGTACTGGCTCGAAGTCCACAAACTAGTCCGAGCCTAAAACATATTGTGCAACATTCAAACATTAGTAAAACAGACTCTAGGGTGATATTCCCATTATAACTAGCCAATTATAAACTCAAACCCCAACCTAATCCTTAGCAAAATCCAATTTGTATCCACTATATCTACCAATTCTGGTGAAATAACAACCACAAAACACATCCATCAATTATAACTGAATTCCGACTCAGCTATTATTGCAACAACAGAATCATCAACAACATTCTCTATTTTATCTCACTCCACCTTGAGTACAACATCTTAGAGTCCATTATCAAGGTAAAAGTTCAACATTATGACAACAGTAATAAAACCAAGATCCAACATCAATCAATAACAATAAATCCAACATCTCTTGAATCTAGTATTTAAAACCGTAAGTTTAGACAATCACAGTCAACAACACCCAACTCTTTGGAATCCATGATTAAAGCTACACACAACTCTAAATCAGTGAGCACAACCCAATCACACCCAATAAATCCTTCTACTTCATGGGTTCAGTATGGCAGTAACCAAAACTAAGGGCAAAACAAACTCAACAACACAGCACATTCTCAATACTTTAATATGAGAAATATGAACAGAGAGCAAAACGGCGGAGCACCATTCTCAACAATATATCAAAGCCGAATCGTTATCTCAAACAGCAGGAAACATTCCTCAAAATGTCTAATGGCAGAAACCAAGAATAGAGCAGTAACCAAACTAAAAATATCCCCAAGTTCACCAAAACAGGGTAATCTGGCCGAAAGGCCGAAAATGCAAGACGACAGACCCAACTCCAACATCATTCAAAAATCCATCATTCAATCTGAATTCCGTTACTGAATCAAACAGAACCTCAAAACCAAACTCATCTTGAAATCAAAATAGAACCGATGTTACTCACCTTGAATCAGAGAATGGCGAAATGTGCTCCTCAGTTTGAAGTTGTCACTATCGTCAAGAAGTGTCGCCTTAAGTCCGGAGTCCTCGGCCACTCGTAGCTGCCGTCAGGAGCTCAGCCTCCCTGCCGAACAGACTGCACAATCGTCCACGATTTGCAGTTCTCGGTTCCACCAAATCCGGAAACTTATGCACGTGAGTTAGGGCACGGAATGCCGTTTGGATAGATTCACCTCTGCGCCACCCAGCTCTTCCCTTCGGTTTGAGTTTAAATGGCGTCGCCTCCCTCGTACTCGCGAAGCTCTGTCGGCTGAAAGAATGTAGAAGCCCTATTTTTTTTTTTTTTGGTAAATAACACTGTAGACCCTATAGTTTACAATCAACGACAAGTCAAACCCTGGAGATTATTTTTTAACAACTAAAACCCTGAACTATGAGAAAATGCCGCCAGCGACCTCGCAGTCACGATTTCGGTCCAGAGCCGTCGAGGTTAACGCCCTGTTTGTACCCTGTCTAGCGGCGTCGAACGGAGTCGAAGGGCGATGGCAGAGCCGACGGTCGAATCGTCCAGAGCCAACCGAAGTACGACATTCGCTGGCCGTTGGATCGACGAGGATCGTCCCTCGTCTGGATCGACGGCCAGGATTGAATCTGGCGTCCCTGCCAGATGCGATGACGGACAAAGATCCTTGGCCGTTGGATCGAGCGAGGGACGTGCCTCGGATCGACGGCCAGGATTTAATCCGCCTGGCGAAGACGGACGTCGATCCTTGTCCGTTGGATCCTCGCCTGGATCGAACAGTCAGTAGTGACTCCAAATTAATTGGGTCACGTGCGGGTCACATGCGATCCTAAATCGCCAGAATTTCCCATTATGACGGACGTCTGTCGTTAAATAACACATCATCAGCCTCTGGATGACGTCCGTCTTAACCTGACGGGCGTCCGTCACTCTCGGATTTTATACTAAAACCCTAACAGAGTCGAGCACAAAAAG
The DNA here is from genome assembly GCA_022433065.1 of Begonia loranthoides. Lineage (NCBI taxonomy): Eukaryota > Viridiplantae > Streptophyta > Magnoliopsida > Cucurbitales > Begoniaceae > Begonia > Begonia loranthoides. The sequence continues at coordinate 13,055,391 of CM039472.1, read as the reverse complement.
TCCGACCATTGCCATAGATATTCGAGAGAGAGAACTTGTTTCCCCTGACCAACTCCCTCAACGTAAGCGAACGAACAAGAGTGTTGCACATCACCGAACTTTCAGAAAGAGATGAGCAAACTACTTGCGCTCGACCATACAGCGCATGCATATATGCAGAAAATTAACCCGAGGTGTTGGTCAAAACATGCATTCAGTCCTGTCCCAAAGTGCGACATGGGCCTTAATAATTTGAGCGAGTGCTACAATGCCTGCCTCCTGCCAGCACGGGACAAACCAATCCTCACTATGTTCGAGATTATTAGAACGGGCATAATGACTAGGATCGTTAAGAAACATAAGCAGCTGGCTGAATCAACAGATCTTTTGTGTCCTAAGACCACAAAGAAGCTTGCCAAACTGAAACATGCGGCTCGGAATTGGTGTCCAACACCTTCAGGATGTAATCGATTTGAGGTAAGTGATGGTAACGAACGGTACGCAGTCGATCTGGACACGTGTACCTGTAATTGTAACCGATGGGAGCTGACTGGAATCCAATGCGTGCATGCCATCCCTTGCATCAATTTTATGCGGACTTCAGCGGAGGATTATGTGCATCCATGGTACCATCGGGACACATATATGAGGATGTATTCCCATTTTACCCGACCTATCAGTGGCCACCACATGTGGCCTGCAACGAACGAGCCTCCAATTTTGCCACCACCAGTAAAGAGACTCCCGGGTCGGCCTCGAAAACGAAGAGTGCGAGATGCAGACGAGCCCTGTAGCAGCACGGTACTCAGCAGGAGACATATCCCTATGACATGTAGTCGTTGTCATGGTGTAGGCCACAATGTCCATTCTTGTCAAGGCGGAGGCTCAACAGGTGGCACCGCAAGTGGCAGTGTAAGAGCAGAACGCTCATACGACACTTTCATGGGGTTTAACATTGTTGCCGATACACAGGTGCTTAGATTGTTATGTTTTCTTACGTTGTTCTCACTATGAGCGTTTCGTCTGACATGAACTTCCTTTTGTGTTTTGCAGGAGTCCGTCGCCCCACACCCACATCCTTAATCATGGAGCTTCATCTACGTATTTGTTTTGTTCATGTATAATACACTAAAGTTTTGTTCATCCCTCGTGGGATGAGTTGCATCCATCAGGGGCGTTACCACCTAGGACAATCACCAATCTCCCAAACCCCCACATGTCCATTTACATTTATTCTGTTTAATTCATTTACCTTTAATGGTACAATAGATAATCATATAGCCCAAATGAAAGTTTTCTGCTTTGGGTGATCAGCCCTCATGGACTTGTTCTTAAATTAGCATCTCATACTACCAACCCAGAACACATCCACTTGATATGTATGAGCATTCATTTACCATTTTCAAAACATATGCATGATAAATCATTTTCATATCTTTTCAAATCCATGATGCATGAGCATGATAACATTCAACTTAATAAAGTCTAACATGTCAACAATACAACCTCAAAGCATGATCATAATCCTATAACTTAAGGTCTAATAAAAATAACATCAACCAATGCATAAATCCATGTAACAAAAGCAATACATCCTCAAGTAGAACATGATCAACACTTAGCAACTATTAAACACAATCATCACGCATCAAACAATCCACAAGTGAATAAACAGTAAATCCTACTTCTTGTGATGTAGCCCTTAAGGGAATAAGACAAGCATCTATCACTTACCTTGGATCCTTAGCAAGTTTGGCAAATATCATATTTTCCTTCCATTTTAACTGTACCCCACTTAATGAAGCATGAGTCCTCAACATTGTTTAATATTGCATTAGCAAAAATAGGAATTAAAACCCACTTGATAAAGCTCACGAAACTTAACTATTCGAGCATGAATCTTTCACAATACCCAGGAAGCTAAAATCAATGAAACCATATCCACTAACAGTTTGTCTAAACAGTATACAAACAACATGATTCTCAATATTAAGGCAACAACTGATATTAACCCACATCTCTAGAGCATTACTTGTCAACAACATACATAAACGTAATTCTTGCATCAAATAGAAACCAATAAAGAACAAAGAACCATTTCAATCCACAAATAACCAATATATCTCCTACCTTTCTTCACAAGAATCCTCTCATGTTGAGGCTTTTCTTTGCACCAACAACACGACGATAGTCTCTAGAAGACAGCTCTCTCTCCAAAAGACCAACAACATAGGAGTTGTCTTGAGAGAAAAGGTCAAAAGATTTATGTGTTTTCCATTGCCTTCTATCTTCTAATGTGTCTATAAACATTTTATGGAGAGATAGTAAGTCGTGACATTTCATTTTCCAGGCGCCACTTCATTTTCCAGACGACAGTTGGCCATTTTTTCCAAGCAATTCTTGGTATCCCAGTCGATCACCCTTTTCATTTGATCGATCGCAAATCATCAGAGTTACAATCTTCACGACCACAATCAACCACCTTTCACTACTAATCAACCGCAAATTTTGCTTCTTCAGAAAAACCAGTCGATCCCCCTCGAGTGGACGATCGACCGCAAAATCATATTTTACAATCTTCTTTGGACCCGGTCGATCACCTCCTTCAGCTGATTGATCGCTTCAAAAAAGGCTACAATTTGTATAGATTTCTCTTTGGAACAGGTAGATCATTCCCCTTCAGCTGATCAACCGCTTCGAAAATGGCTACACTTTGTAATGTTAATGATCGACCGTGCATTCCAATTGATCAACCACCCCAACCATTTACACACTTAGTGGTCAATCAAACCATAACTATGATCGACCATTCCCTTGTCATCCCTTCTAAACTTACATAAATCATACTTCAAACAATCAAAAACCATAAATCATATCTCTATACTACAATCATACTATAAATCCCCAATAATCATCACTTAGATCTTATGCTTAGCATTATGAAAACTTGGGGTATTACACGATCGATCACAGTTTTAACAAATTCAAAATGAGGTAATTTAGCAGATGATCAGTGAATGACTGACTTCTTTATTAATTGTTAAGTTTTTGGTTTTGCGGTCAATCGGCTTGGGTGAAGAGGTCGTTCTCGATCATTACAGATTGTATAGTTGAGATTTGCGGTCTATCGGCTGAAGGTTGTTGATCAACCATTTTTTCTGAAAAATAAAAAGAGTTGATTTTCAAGCTGCATTGCGGTCAATCACCTGAAGTGTTTGATTGATCGGTAATGCGAAGGGTCGCCAGAATAAGGAAAAATGTCATGTTTTCATTGGATAAAATAGGGATGACTCAACTTGGCTTTGATACTGGAATCTCCTGCTTGCGATGGCTGAAGGGAAAGGATTGAGTTATTATAAAAGAAATGACTTAGGAGAAATGGAAGGACTAACTGTAAAGAAAATTTGAGAGGAGAGAAGAGGGAGACGAGGTGAGTTCTGAGAAGAACATGAGAGAGAAGGAAGAGAAGGAAAGAGAAGGAAGGAGAATATTGAAGAGGAAGAAAAGGAAAACTTGAAGGAAGAAGAAGTTTGAAGAGGATGAAGGCTAAGGATTTTCTTCTCAAGGTAGGTTGAGTTCTTCATGGTTTTAAGGATGTAGTTGAAATGAATGATGATTTATGTCTAGCCTTTATTCATTTACTAATTTGTAAATGGTATGTTCAAGGTGTTATAGATCAAAAGGGATAGATGAGGACACTTACAAGACTTTAAGCAAGGAATTGAGTTAAGTTGTAACATCCTGTTTTTCATACAATTTAAAACATATAATTTAGAAAGACTTTTTCTTTTATAAAATACAATGGAAGACTTTTCTTACTAAGACATTTAGAAATTCCATAAATAAAATTCTTTTCGTTAAAACATTTACAACTTAGAAAACTTGAACTTCATACAATAAACCTTTTACAAATTGAAAACCCATTACATTTCTTTTAAACCTTTAGCCTAGCCAGTCACCAAATCCGCAGCACGTATGATACACCACGGGATGCAAAGAGCTCACTATTGGGGAATGATGCTAATCAACTACTCCAAACAGAACACTCAAATTGGAACGCCAATATCTCTCGGTGTAGGTAGCTAATCAACTTCAAATTTGGGGTGGACTTAGACATCACAAGGAAAAAGCTCTCCACCAAATTTCACTGTTCAACTCACCACAAAGACGGAGTTATGCAATTGACAAGAAGCTGCTCGGAAAAAGCCATAGAAAAACAATTTCACCTACCACCAACAACACTTGCACTAAATCAAAGAATCAATATCAAATAACTCCAAATCTTGAACACCTCAATATATAACTAGAGAACAACCAAAAATCCAATAATCCAGTATCAATCACAATCAATAAATTTAAGAAAACGTGACACACTTTCAAGCTGGTCTGCTAATCTCCAAAACCAAAAATAGCGACTTCAATGAATCCCCACAAAGAAGACCACTCCACCTTATTTCTTTCGGTCTTCTAAACCTCCACACAAGAAAAACACACCAAAAGAGAGATGTTGGAAGATTCAGTATAAGGTCCTCTCTCCAAGACTGAAAAAGAACAATGAGAGGGGAGATTTTGGCTTCAAGTTCACGGCAAGAACCCTAGACAAGAATAACCGAGGGGTTTGAGAGGGAAACCTCAAAAATGAGTTTAGCTATAGCTTATAGGAATTCAAATTACGGTTAGGACATCATTAAGGGAGATTAAATACCTCCCCCAATGGCTGCCCTAATCAAAATTATAGAAATAACCTTGTAGTCAAAATCTGGCCGCTCGGCTAACATGCTAGCTGAGCACAACAAAAAAACAAAGTTCCAAACATTCCTAAAACTATCCAAAAGCAACCAATATCCAGTAATCCAACAAAAACATAAATCTGGTGAACATGTCAAAACATAAAAAGGACATATCTCACACTAAGGGTCTACCTTAGCCTCACTAAATTGGGCTACAATGTGTTCTCGGGTTGTTGGTGGAAGCCGAGGGTGCCATCACCAAGGATCGTCACCCATTCTCCCGAACCCCCACACGCCTATTTACTTATATTTTAGTCATTTCATTAACATGTCATGCATATGTCAACATTTTCATAAATCTTAATCATGATGCATGTATGTCATACAATATTCAGACCACAAAAATATACAAAATATACAGAAAATAAAACATAGCATTACAACAGTGAGATAACACTCCACAGTCAAACCAAAGTAACTTATCCTTATCCTGTAGCATTTTATCAATGAATTATAGAAAACAAGGCAAGGATCAATTATGTTAGAAAATGACTATTAACATAACTGTGTAATTATCGACAGAGAGTAACCCAAAACAAGACAGAGGACAACTTACTAAAACACAGCAACAATTATAGGAATTAACAGAACACTCATAACTGTCTTGATACCCTATTTCCCACATCCGAGTAAAGATCCAATTTCAATAGGGAAATATTGAGTGAGTAAATTAATAGAACCAACTTAATAAATTTCTCAACATCCAAAGTTTCCAAATTCATAACATCATCAGAATGTTATCCAGTTTCTCAACCCAACAAAAAAGGCAGTAGCTAAAATCGTCTATCAATAGCAGAGTACATTATTTTACAGAGACTACTTCTTCATCATCACAACTTCACAATTAACAATAAATCACATAGTATTTTCCAGCTTCTCCATCAAACTATAAATGAGAGTAGCTAGAATCATTTAACGGCAGTAGATTAACATTTCATAGCAAGTAATCAAGGCAACATTTAATCAAATAATCAATTCCTGTGATGTAGGCCTCCACTGGCCAAACACACATTTCATTCCTTACCTTTTCCGAAATGCCACACAGCAGCAGAGCTTCCTCTTCAAACCACATCACCACTCAAGCAACTCACACTCCAGACGATTTAATGCAGCACACTCCTTCACAGAATACTTCTCTCTCACCTCTCTTTCTTTCTCTTTCTCTCTTCTGCCTTCCCTTCTTCCTCTCTATAAGCAATCAAGAATACGTCTCTCCCTTCCCTCCATCATCTCCATTTTATAAGCAGAGGAGGCTTCCTTTAGAGGCCTCTACTGATACAATGTTTCACCAACACACAGAGGAGGTGGCACAATCCAAAATTGTCGCGTGGATAATCTTATCATTTTAGGAAAATCGAGGATAATCCATTGGGCAAAGCACAAGCCAGGTCGCTGCTGAAAAGTAAAATTTCATAAATTTACGTGGGATTAGTCAATCATATGATTGACCACTTGGGCGTGAAATTTATTGGTCAATCATCGAAAATCAAATTCTTCAACAGCCTGGTCGAGCATCGCCATGATTTTTGCATGCAATTTCCAAGGCCAATCCTAGATTGACCCCTCCCACATGGCCATTACTCTCCTATGCCTCTGTCATTTTTTTTTTTTCTAATTCTTAATCATTTCACTTTAATTAGGTTATAACTTAATTGATTTAATACTACTTCTCACTTAATTGTCATGCTCATATTTACCGCATTATATCAAGCATACCACAAACTATTACAGAACATATTTCCTTTTTATCAAACATATATTCTGAAAAATTCTTTAAATTATATATAGAGGGATTTATCCAGATATTACATTCCCAAAGCCTTAACTTAATTTCCTTTATCTTTCTTTACTTAAAAACATATGCATGATAAACAAATTTTATAACCTTTTATGAAAACCATGATGCATGAATGCACACAACTTAGCATTAATAACCTAACATTTATCCAACTAAAGCATCCAAGCAACAATATCAAACACATAGCAAAACATTACATGTAATACCCCGACTTTTTATATTTGAATTAAATAAGGATAATTGGAAAGTAATTGGTGATATTTGGATTAATTGGATAATTATTGTGGTATTACCAAGGTTGTATTTGTAATATTATAATTTATGGAAATTTATCGGATGATAATTAAGAATTAATTTGGAAGAAGAATAAAATGATATTTATTAGATTAGTTGGGATTAAATGTTAGGGAGGGATTAATTGGAGATTAATTGGATATTAAGTGAAGTATTGGATTAAAGAAAATTAAAATGGAGGTTCGATGGAGTGAACCGATTCAGTTGATTGACTAGTCTGGTTCAGGCAGCAGTTTGGTCCGGTTTAAAATTAGAAGAAAGGAAGAGGAGGATTTTGCTTTGGCCCCTAGCCATTTGTGACGAGCAGGAGAGAAAGGGAGAGGGAGAGAGAGCTAAGGGAGACCGAGTGAGGCATACGCTCAAGAGAGCTCACCGGTGGGTTCTTTCGCGGCAGGAGGCATTGTGCAACATGAGAATGAGCGGCTGTGAGCGATGAGGAACGGCGATGAGATTCATGGCTAGGGTTTGAGTTCTGGCTCCATCGAGCGTGGTTTTTGGAGGCGATTTGAGATCTAACTAGTTGATTCCTTCCTTCTTCTTGGCGTTCTGGTGTTCGTGTGTTGGCAAGGAGCATTACAGGGACGATTTTCGGTGGTTGGGGAGTTCGATCTGGGTGCGACCCGCGACCCGCGACCCAGATTTTTCGACCCAGATCCGACTGAATCTGATTTGACCCAGTTCAGATTGGACCGTTATCTGCTGAGCAGACAATCCACTCCTCCGTCCAGCCTGGAAGCACACCCGCGTGATGGACAGTCTTTGGAAAGCTGCATAGAGTAAGGAATATTGTCAGAGATTTGTCTGGAGATGGACAGAGGGGAGGCACGGGCTATCGGGCGTGAGAGAGTTATACTCTCTGCCCTCTATTTCGGCAGAGAGTAATCCTCCCTTCGGTGCTACATACTAGAGAATGAAGAGAGGCAGAGGAGGGGTTGGTGGAGCAGCTCTCATTTTTCTTAGCTGCTGCAAAACGGCTGGTGATGACTAGAGAGAAAATGGAGCAATGGGCGAGGGTGGAGAGTTATGGCCAAAAGCTTCCCTACTTGCTAGTGAGATGATCCTTCCCTGGTTTCCTTATAGATTTTATGATGTTAAATGATGAATAGTATTAGGGATGAATATTAGTCTCTGTCTTGGTTTGGATTTATCCCCTGTTGATGTTCCACTTGTGGTTGGTTACGACTTCTGAAAAATGAACCTCTGACGGTTTGATTTGTATGTTGGACGGTGGATTATTTCTCTATTGTTGGTTGAGTTGAAATCAATAATTATATGTCCTTGTAGTATACTTTATAATAGAGCTTTTGTTGAAGCTTGGTGACCATGAGGTATTATTTGATTTCTGCGAGAAGTATGAGTTTAAAGTTCTGTAAGTCAAGGTTTCTCTTTTATTGGGTGTAGCGTTGATGAAAATAAGTCGTTGGAAAACGTTAGGCGATTAGGTTTGAACTAATAATGTCAATGTTGCTGAAGATAATGAATTATGAAAATGAAACTGATTGGTGATTATTAATGATAGATGTTTTGATTATGAAGGTGTTGAAAAGAGAAGAAGGATAACTATTAAGTGTTAACCGCGATAAAGATTTGAGGGAAGGAAATGGGTGAGTCTTGGCTAGTGGAGGCCCTACCCACAAGTAGAGTGCGTGAATTATGTTTCCTTTGATTCGATGATGTAGATTGTTAGTACGCTGTAGATTTAGTTAGCTCTATGATATTTTCTGGTTGATGGTCCGTAGATTGTCTTGATTATTTCCTTGTTATTTCTTGTGATTAGTGCTGTCAAATTTACTCTGTGAGTTTTGCTGTGAAGTGTAGAATGGTTTGCTGTGAATTTGAGAATGAGGAATTGAAAAGAGAAGTACGTGAGGATGTAATAAGCATGAATGACTATAATTTCCTTGACTCATGCTAGTTTTAATCGTGTTGCTTATTCCCTAGTTAAATCTCTTTGTGTAAGTTGTTTAATCACTTGCTATTAGGTATGTTTGCTTAACTAGTAGTATATAACAATCTTGAGCACATTAATTAAATTAACGAGAGTAATTAATTAACTAGAGTAATTAGGCTTGAGTACGTTAAATCAACTAATTTAATTAATTAACTAGTCGTTAATAACTAATTCGAACTTGTTTAACTAGTTGTTTAATTAACAAGTGTTAATCACTTCATTAAGCATGTTAATTAACTAGGATAACAATGTATTAACTAGTTGAACATGTAATCAATCCTGGGCAGCATGTTTAACCAATAAATCATTCATCGTAGTTTACCTAATTAACTAATCAGTCTAAACAAGTGAACTAAGTAGTATTGAGCATGTTAATTAACTTAGATGATAATGGTAGATAACTCAATTGTACTTTACTTGAGCATGTAATTTATTATAATAATAGGAGCATGTTAATTAGCTTCACTAGAACTAAGTAGCATATTTATTATGTCACTTCAACTAAGATAACAAAATAAAAGCACGTAACATGAGTAGGTAATTAACTAAGATAATTCATAGTATGTAATTAGTATGTTTAATTGTTAGCATGTTTAATTAGCATGATAAATCAATTTGTAGCATGTTAGTAACTAGGGTGTGACATGTAATTAACAAGTAATTAGAATGTTTGTATTGCATGTTTAATTTAACTAGTTATCAATTTATCTTCATTAACATTATGTGTATTATTTTTTATTGCAATTACATCCACTATAACTTCTACAATTGATACCTTGCTTTATCTGAGAATTATTAGAGAGAAGCTGAAAGATGAAGGAACTAAGTGTGAATGAATTAAAAGTTTCAAATACAATGTTTATCTTCCCTTCCGATATTATTGTTTTCTTAGTGTTTGTCTTTCTTGTGTTCATTGTAAATTACAGTCTACAAAACCTGAGCATGTGTAATTAGATTAGGAATCTTTCTTGAACATGTTAATTAACTAGGCTAACTAACTCAATAATCCAAACTTGAGCATGTTAATTAATTAGGATACATAATTAGAATAATAGAGGTAATTACTTCATGAGCATGTAAATTAACTAAGATAATTAATTAGAATAAATAAATGTAATTATTTCTTGAGCATGTAAATTAATTAGGATAACTAACTAGAATAATAATAGTAATCTTTCTTGACTATGCTAAGTAACTAGGATAACTAGAATACTAAATGAAATCTTTTGGAACGTGTAAATGAACTAGGAAATTAACTAGGATAATTAGCAAGTTAATTAATAGTATGTTTCGATTTCTATTTCGATTATTGTTATGTTCTATCAGTTCAAGCATGTTTTCATCGTTTCAATTCATTATATATTGTTCTGATATGGGTGTTCAATTTCTGTATTCCCTTATTGAGTTCGTTTGTTGTTTGACTTCCTTATGTGCTTAGTTGTTACAATTCCATATTTTAATTGTCCTCTAACGTGCGCTTTCAATTTTTGCTATTTAATTACTTTCCTTATATGCACTATTCAATTGTTATGTCAATTGTTGTGTCATCATGCATCATGTTTATACTTACGTTGAACTACATCATGCATCATGCTAATAGAAATCAAGTAAGGAGTGCCACCGGGTGATATTTGTCACGACCCAGAGGGGGGCCGGACAGAAACGCCGGGCCAAACGACCTGATCTTCGTAGAAGACACGATCGCCCAACCCAAGGCTAATTAAATTGTTGCGGAAGACTTATATAAATACCCAACCGTAGCCCACTTATGATGGGTCACGGTCCATATAGTGATTGCGAGATTAATTAATAATGCAGAAATAATAAACTTAAGAATCCAAGTAACTACTGTGCATACAATCCAAGAAAATCCAACAACCAAGTTTGGTATTTCTACAGTCATCCAAACTAAAGATTATACAATCATCCCGAATATTTCTAAACAATAAATAAAAGTTTAACAAGATGAAACCTATGAAATAGAATAAAGTCCCTACTCTGAATCTCACTCAGGTTTAATTAATTTTCTCTTTACCTGGGAAAAATAAGTCGATTGGGGTGAGTGACTAGCTCAGTATGGAATTTATACTAAATACTATACATGTGTAAAACTTGTTTTACCTTTTCTTGAAAACCATGAGTTTCGCGGAATCATGCATATTTTAATAAAAACATTTAAATCATTTTCGTCTCAAGGAAATCAGGCTCGAAGGCCTCCGACGAGATATTAAGAAAACATGGTTGTATACATCGACAACTATATGTTAAAATACTCTCGTCGTGTTTTGTACCGGAAATCGTAGTCCGTGAAAAAGGAGGGTCACTCATGGATTCCTCCAAACAAATACACAGAAAGGCGGCGACCGTTTCCGGGCAGCACCTCATGAGGCTGGAGGAAGAAAAATGACGGCGGTCCGTAGACCCGACCCGTCTTCCGGGAAGTCATGAGCAAATTCCGTCAACGACTCGCCCGTGATATATAAATACAAATGACGGCGGTCCGTAGACCAGACCCGTCTTCCGGGGTGTCATGAGCAAATTTCGTCAACGACACACCCGTGATTCCAGGGTGTCATGAGCAAATTCCGTCAACGACACACCTGTGGTATACCCTGATCAGGTTTTTCACACAGCGCGCAAACAAACCATCTCCACGCAACAGGAGATGTACTGGGGATAGCCTCCTGATACTTTGACGCCCAGACCGTTCAAAGTGCCAAGAGGATCTATCAATCCCATAATAGTATCCAGTATATCACACAATGAAATCAGATGCACGAAAGTAAACGTGTAAAACTTTCGTACATACATAATATAAAAAGCTGACGTGCTGTCAAACAGTCCCCGTCAGGTTTTTTTCCACAAAATAGGGTTTTATTTTGAAAACTATGCAATGCGATGCAAGCAACTAAGTATAAAGCCCCTACCTCAATGGTGGTCCTTCCTCGTATACGAAGGAACATCTACCTCAGGCACCGGCTCGAAGTCCTCAAACTCGTCCGAGCCTATCACATGTCAAATATGGAAATTCTCATAAATAATTCTCCAGGAATAATTTAAAAGATCCTACACCGGGAGTAAGCTTAACGCCTATCATCATTCCACTTATCATTCCCTCCACGATTCATAAAATAAATATTCAAAGTGGACCAACTATATTTACCAACTCCCGATAGTGTATCCTCAAACATTAAATGCAAAATAGTACAACAACAAGTTACATGCTTCTCACAATTATCATTAGAACAGATCTAGTAAACAACACCCTCGAAACAGTTTCATAGGATAGAAACAACCCAAAGAATTAATTCTCATTCAGTGAGCAACATTAAATCAACAAACTGTGTCACGGGTCCTCCAATCATTTCTCTAACTTATTTATCTTTGCAACATTGGAGAGTTATAAAGCCACATGAATAATAGTGAAATATCATCTAACCCAACACAAAATAGAGTAAGCAACTAAATGTAAGTCCCCCAAATCCGTGCATAGAACTATTCCCAACCAACGATTTCATCAAACCAAACCAACATCAATTTCTTAACCTTAACCCTTATTTATTTTATACAGGGCACATATCCTTGGGAATCTTTCACAGATAAACACAAATGAATCCAATCACTTAGCACCTCAAAGCAGGAATCAAACACAACAAAACTGAAGTGGAAACAATCCCAGCTTACGGTTTTTCCATCAAAACCGTAACAACCCAAATTGGAGAACCTTACTCATCTCTCGACAGAACCAAAACAATAACCCAACAGACATCAAAACAGTATTATGACCATATGTGCATCAAATGTACACCGCAAAAATTACAAGGTCGAGAACTTGTTTAGAAATCAAACAAAAGCAACAAATTATTTCCATGGTTCTTTCATCAATAATCCAGAAGTAAACAGAGGCAGAATGCATCATCCAACTCGGAAATCAAAAGCTGAACTGGAAGTTCCAAACATAGTCCAAAAACATAGAGGAACCTTACCCAAGTCGGAGAAATAGGCAAAATGGAGCTCCGCAGTTTAGTCCTTCGTCGTCCAGACAGCTCAATCTCGTCGAAAAATGGAGGAACCTGATTTTCCTCAACTACTAAGCGTCCCTCTCTCGTCCAAAACTGCCTAAATCCATAATAGAAAACTCAACGAAAATCCCACTGAAACCAAAACATAACCGGATTGCATTACTCACCGGAGTCTGAGAATCGGCGAAATGGAGCTCCTCGGCTCTGTCCTCGCCGTCCAGAAGCGTCGCCGGTCCTGTCCTCTGCGATCGACTGTCGTTCGTCGCTCGCCTGCCGTCGACTCTCGCTCGGACAGAGTCGCTCGCCGCTCCTTCGTTGCTCGCCTGCCTTCCGTCGTCGCGTCGCTGTTCGCAGCTGCTGATGGCCGGAATCACCCAAACTCCAGCCCATAATCGACAACTCGTCTCTCGCTGGTCGGAACGCCGAGACCCATTTCGCGTCTCCTCTCCCGCGAGGTCTCTCTGCCGGCTGGTGGAAATGAGAAGAAGAGGAACCCTCTTCCTCCTCTTCGTATTTCCCCCCTTTTTTTCTATTATTATTTTTTTTTTTCATTTAAAACCCCATCCTTTCATATGCTCCTTTCCATAATCCTTAGCTTGGGTTACTTAATGATAACATATTTTTAGACATGTGTTTCATTTTAAATAGACTTCCTCCAACCTCACGTTATGAATTTTAAACCTTAATCTTTCATATCTTTATTCCACTAATTCATTTAATATATCAATACATATATATATTAATATATGTATCATATATTAATTTAACTTATCTCAAAAATCTCATCTTCAATCCCGATCTATTTTGATCATTACCCAACTACGTTTATCGATCCAATCTAATTCTCCAATTTCGTTGATTTGACCAACTAACCAAATTTCACACGTGGTCGCTACGCGACAATTCGAGTCAATTTTCTAACGCTAAGACCAAATATTAACGCGAAAAATTTACATGTGAAATTTACTCTTGAAAATTCTAGGATTTCACAATATTCACATGCATTATGTGAGGAAAAATATTAAGAAAATGAAAGAAAAGAAGAAAAGGGAGTTGGGGGGCGGATGGGTAGTTCGGATCTAGCCTAGCAGCTAGACCAAGCCTTACCTTGTCAGGAAAGGGACTAGTTTGCACACGGGAGGTTAGAAGCCGATCAAACTATTCCATCCCAAAGGAAATCCTCCAATCTCCAGCTCGAAGCGCGAGTAAAGAATGAACGAACGAATGTAATGAAAAGATTGGTTTGGGTGAGCCCCATTCCAAATGAACTAAAAAGAGGCATATCATATTGCATTGCATAAACCATTTTCCTTACTAAGCCTTTGGGCTTACAGTTTACTTGTGGTGTAAGTGTAGGTACTTATACGAGAAAATGGTGAACATATCAAAAGCAGGGATGAGGGATTTGCACCCGCGAGACTCGTGACTGGCCAGACTAAGATAAAATAACTTGTAAAGATAAAATGGTTTATAATTAATGTGTAATGCTTGGTTAAGTATTTCTTATTGATTTCGCTTCCGCTATGTTTTCGTAAAAGATTTTGCTATTTGTAATTTCCATAATAAGTATAACGAAAATGGTTTTAACAATCCGACTTTAGGCACTCTGATATTATTTTAAGAGATTTTCGTAGTTTTATAAAAGTTTTAAATTCTACGTATTTTTAAAGGATTATGAAAAGTTGGGTCGTTACATTACATCTCCAAGTAATAGCATAATCACAACCTAACATCTCCTAATCACACACCACAACATGATTAATTCACTTAACAAGCGTATTATCTTTCAATTTACTTAACGAGTCCTTAAACTAAGATCATGATATACAAGCATCACTTCTAATGTAACTAACAGAATCAATATTTTCTATTAAGAAACTAAAACATCCTCAACAATATAGCAGAACAATATAACCTCAACAACATGCTTTTAAATCACAGCAGACAATAATATCAAACAACTTCTATCAACAATGATCACCAACAGTAGTAACTCCTATTATAGATATTATCAACATACTTTTAACACTAACAAAATGCAAAACTTATCCTCTATTAAATGCAAACATCTCCCAACAATTGATCCCCTATTTCTAACAATAGTTTCTTAATGAACATCAACAACAAAGTACCTCAACATGGTCATTTAACTTAAATATTTATCAATACAACAGTAACAATTTATTCTAATCTTTGACCACACAGCAACATAGGCTCATCCAAGCATGTTCACGGTAGCAACATTAACATACTCTTAACAACGACAAATCCAAAACTTAAATCTGTGAATGACATATCAATAATCAATACTTCACTTCTATCAACAACCACCATCAACAATAGTGAACTCTTATGCATGAATATCCTCAACTACAGGTAGGTTTACTAAGTAGAAACATCAAAAATAAATTATGAGGTATATTAGCAATCATCAACAACGGGGCATCCTTTTTACAGATTATCAAAGCAATATGCAGTCAAACGGAATCTCCTACTTCTTGTGATGTAGCCCTGAAGGGAAAACACACACACACACACACACACACTTCTTACCTCTTGAAAGACAAAGCTTTCTCATCTTCCTATTCTCCTCCTCCTTCATTGTCGCTCTCCTTCTCTCTAGAGACTCACTCAAGACTTCTCTCATGATTTCCTTCTTCTCCCTGAACGTCTCCTCTTTCTCCTAGAAGCTCTCCTCTTTCTGCTCTTTCTCTCTCAGACTTCTCCCTTCTGAGATGAAGACTGTAAAATCTGAGAATTTTAAAATGATTTTAAAATACCACGTGTAATTTTTGTTGCAAATTTTTGGTCAAATGTGGAAAGTTGACTTGTTTTGCCGCATAGCAGCGACGTGTGCATTTTTTCATCAAACGGTCAAATTGAGTTTTCCAAGCGAAAATTTGTTTTTGAAAATGTTTTGATAAATTATTTTGACTAAAGAAATTATTTTTAGTTAGCGTTTTGAGAAATAGAATTTGAGAATTTAATTGGAGCGGTAACCATTGTTGGGCAAAATTCGGAATAAGTTTGAATTTTGAATAAGTTGTTTAATATATATTATATAGATACAAATAGTATATATACAAATGGATGAATTAAGAAATTGATAAAATAAAAGAGTAAATATTTAAGTAAAAGAAATATAAAAAGGGTAAATGACAAATCAACTATCGCGGTTTCTGATCAATGACAAGTCAACCACTATGGTATTTTTTTAAACAAGTTAACCACTGACGTATGAGAAAATGGCAAAGCCAACATCGCGGTCACATTCTCCGTTAACAAGTTGACGTGAGACACGCGGTGTCCCAAAACACCGCGAGACACGTGGTGTCTGTCTCTCAAGACATCGTAAGCTAAGCGGTGTCTGTCTCAAGAAACCGCGAGAACACCCGTAGGTCGCGGTGTCTCAACAAGGTGAGACGTAAAACTTTGTCTGTTGTTCAGCTAAATAATAGAAAGAAAAAGAGAATTGAAAAGAGAATTACAAGGAGAGAACATTGTCGCAGCGTTCATCGGCGTCTGAGAAGAAAGACGCTACGGCATCTAAAAAGAAAGACGCTCAAATCTCAAGACACCGTAGTTTCTTGCGGTGTCTTGGGTCAAGACACCTCAATGCGGTGTCTTAATTCAAGACACCTCAAATGAGATGTCTTGGTCAAGACACCATTTGAGGTCTTTGGTCAAGACACCTCAAATGATGTCTTGACCAAGACCCTGCAAGACTTCGGTGCCTTGATCTAAGACACCGCAAGACACTGTGGTGTCTTGACCCAAGACACCGCAAGAAACTACTGTGTCTTGAGATTTGGGCATCTTTCTTTCCAGACGCCGTAGCGTCTTTCTTTTAAGCCGCCGATGAAAGCTGCGACAATATTCTCTCTCTGTAATTCTCTTTTCAATTCTCTTTTTCTTTCCATTATTTAGCTGAACAACAAATAAAGTTTTACATCTCACTTTGTTGAGACACCGCGAGCTACGAGGTGTTCTCGCGGTGTCTTGAGACAAACACCGCGTAGCTTGCGGTGTCTTGAGAGACAGACACCGCATGTCTCGCGGTGTTTGTCTTGAGACACCGCGTGTCTCACGTTAACTTGTTAACGGAGAACGTGACCGCAATGTTGGCTTTGTCATTTTCTCATATGTCAGTGGTTAACTTGTTAAAAAAAATACTATAGTGGTTGATTTGTCATTGATCAGAAACCATGATGGTTGATTTGTCATTTACCCTATAAAAAATGAAGGGGGAAAGAGAGTGCCCTACGGGCATATTGTGAAAAATGAACAGGGAAGACTTTAAATGAACAAAATAAAATAAAAAGGAAAGAAATTATATAAAGGGAAGGAGAGCCATCAGAAACTATGAAGGTTGATTTGTCATTTACCCTATAAAAAAATGAAGGGGAAAAAGAGAGTGCCCTACGGGCATATTGTGAAAAATGAACGGGAAGACTTTAAATGAACAAAATAAAATAAAAAGGAAAGGAATTAGATAAAGGGAAGGAGAGGCAGAAGGTTCGCGAGCGAGAATTGAAGAGAAAGAGTAGGGTTTTAGAAATAAAAAGGGGTGCAAGCAGCAAAGTGTGAGAGGAAGAAAAGGGGAGAAGGGGAAATAGGGTTCCTACTTCGGCCGGGAGAGAGAGGAAGCATCGCGAGGGTTGACAAAGGACAAGTGGTTGGAGTTTTCGATCGCAGGCAACGGTGAAACCGCGACTAGAAATATCTGGGAGGGCTGAACCGAGGAGCTGGGTTTCTACCATTTCTCCGATTGAGGTAAGAAAATGCCGTATGTTTCTTTGGCCTCTCGACCGAATCATTTTTGTTCCTGCTGCTGATTATTTTTTATGAATAATGTTGGGTGTTGAGGCGATAAGGAACATTTGCTATCTTTCGTTATGCCCTGTTTTCGTTACGATCCATTGATGAAAGTGTTGGGAATTCTGTTTGGGTTCTATTCTCTGTTGCTAGGGTTGATTTCTGAATTCTTATTTTGATGTTGGATTCTGCCTTGAAATTGGGTCTCCAATTTTTCTTGCTGTTTTTATTTCTATTGGGGCTTCGGCCGAATTGGTTTTTCTCATTCTTGTTTTGCCACGGTTTTTAGCTGATAAATTTGGGTATGTTTAAATGAATAATGTGGAGGATAGTACTTAGTTAGACGAGTGTTGTTCCTTGTTCTTCATTTATTGCGTTTCTAAGCATTGTTGAGGATTGGAGCTCCGTTGGTTTGAATTTTATATTATGCATCTTAGTTACAAATTTCTGGACTCTATTGCATGAGTTTTGTTTTATATTTTTGGTCACTTTTGATAGCTACTATTGAGGAATTTTGTCTCTGTTGATCGGTTTGTTGTTCTCCATGATTTGCTTATTGTCTTGATAGTCAATGTAAAGAAAACCTGCTTTGTTAAAAAAGGATGAGAATATTATTGTGTTGGTTTGGGAATGCCTCCATTTCATTTAGGTTTTTTTGAAGATAATGAATTTGGATTCTTAATATTGTTGACTGTTGAGTTGTGGATTTATAACAATAGTAGAGGGATATTCAATTTGTTGTTTTGTCCATTGGAACTGATAGTTTCTGATAAAGCGTTGTTTATGTTATTAAGTGATAAGGTTGGGGATTTTGTTGGGATTCCTAGATTTGGTTTTTAGTTTAGGACTCGTGGTTGTCCCTAGAAACTGTCTTGGATTCTAGTCTTGCTTAAGACTTGTCTGTTATCCCGGTTATGTTTGTGGGATGTTGACACCGACCTTGTTGTAGTTTTTAGAGGTGTTAGATTATTCGACTTTTTGCTAACAACGGCGTGTGGCATTAGTTTGCCGGTAGGGCTGGGCAAGAACCGACCAGAACCGAGAACCGACCTGGAACTGACACTCAGTTCTAGGTCGGTTCTGGTTCTCGATTCCACCATTTTTTATGGTATTCGGGTTAGGTTCTTTATTTGAGTACTGGTTCGGTTCTCGGTTCCATATATGCAGAACCGAGAACTTATGGTTAGTGATAATTTTACTAACCCTAGGAACCAAATCCCATTTCCCTCCCCCGATTCTTTCTACCAGCTGGAGATTTGGAACCAAGAGAACGCGACTGTGAGTCTGCAATCAGCGATTTGAAGCTGTGACAACAAGTGCGAAGGTGGGACGAGCACCGTGAAGCTGTGATGAGCACCGCGAAGCTGCGATTTGAAGCAAAGCTGGAGATCTGGAAGATTGGGGCCGAGATCGAGAGGCGACGATCGACTGCGAAGCTGCGAAGTGTCGAGCCTCCGATTGTGAAGGCGATTGCAACTGAGATTTCGAGCTTGCTCCCTGATTCCAAGGTCTGTTAAAAAACATTGCTTCTGGTCTCTAGATTTAGTGTTTGCAAATTTGATTACAGTCATTGTTTTGCTCTGTCTGATTCATATTTCCGAGTTATTTTGATTTTTGATGAATGGTTATGCTTGATTTCTGATTAATGATTATTGGATTCATCATTGCAATTTTATGTCTGTTAATTGTAAAGGAAAAAGAATCTGTACGTGTGAAGATGCAATCGGGTTCAAATTTGACAGTTTTTGTTATCATTGAATGTGTAATGTTGTCATATAATTTATAGGTTTGATAGGGACATGAGATGAGAAATTAGATTATTGCTCCTTATAATCTTCTCTTTCAGGTTTAATTTCTACCACCAGTTAAATTATTGTAGGTTTGACAGGGAGTCCCTATGGGAACCGAGAACCGATGGAACCGAACCTGGAACCGACCTCGATTCCGGTTCTGGTACCGGTTCCCATCGTTTCTGGGTTCGGTACCGACTTCTCGAAACCGAGAACCGACTATTCGGTTCCGGACGGTCGGGAACCGGACCCGAAACCCGAATTGCCCAGCCTTATTTGTCAGTAAGCGTGTCGTGGTCACCATCAAGGTAGGGAGCTTTATACGTTCTGCACTGCATTGCATCATGGTTTTCAAAACTGCTATTTTGTGGGATACTACACCTGAAAACTTGACGGGGACTGTTCAACAGCACGTCAGGTTTTACATATATGTATGTTTTCTTACGTTTACATTTTGTACATGGTTTATTCTTGATATTCTGCCATATTGATGATGTGATATTTGTGCATGTGTTGGAAGGATGAATCCTCTTGATGCTTTAGGCACTTTAGCTCTTAAGCATCCCTAGGCTATTCGGTGACATCTTCTATTGCGAGAAGATGGGTTATATGATATATACGTTGGGAGGATTAATCCTCTTGATGCTTTAGGCACTCTAGCGCTAAAGCATCATGAGACTATCCCCGTGCAATCTTCTATTGCGTGAAGATTGGTCGTTTACGTGCAAAATGGTGATGGGACATTCATGACATGTCCTTAGGTTTTGAGCCTTGGAATTGGAAAAAAAGAGAATGGGGCATTGGTGACATGTCCTCAGGTTGCAAGTCCTGAAAGCTGATAGTGGAGATGGGAAGGTGATGACACTTACTTGGGCTCGAGTCCCTAAACCTGGCCAGGGTATTTGTCACACAGAGTTGGCAAGGTTGTCAGTCGCGAAGATTAGCCTATCCTAGTACCATTCCAAACTGATGAGTGGCGTGACGACTTGAGCTTGCTCATCGGCAACCCTCGTTAATTTGGATGACAAAGGTATTTTAGTAGAGAAGTGTTCTATCGTGAGAAACCTCATCTTTTACTGCGATTATATGAGTTGGTCAAGCTTCGCGACAACTCGGGTGACATGCTGGATCTTTGGGTCGTCGTCAATGGTATTCTTTCTTGCCTCATGATGTGTTGCTATTGGCAGATAGCCACTTTTCTGTGACATGCGCAGGGTGGATCCTTGAGTGATCATTCATTTCATTGAGAATAGATTAAAGGTTGTCAGTCGCTGAGATTGGCCTATCCAATTACCGTTCCATTTGACGGGTGGCGTGATGACTCAAAGCTCTGCTCTTCGGCAACCTTTGTCAATTAGGAACATAGAGGTATTTAGTGAGAAGCGGTCTATCACGAGCAACCTTATCTGTTACTCTGATTATACGGATCGTATCGGCCCTAGTTATGGCCCGTCGGCACATCCGAGAGATTATACCACCTCTCGATGATGAGTGACGGATGTGTCCTTGTGTGGCCATCCCTTTTCACTGATGACATTTTCATACAGAAAATGATGTTGGCATATTTTGTGATTATAGTTGTCTATGTATAGAATGAGTTTTTGAATAAAGCCACAACGAGGGCCATGAGCCAATTTGTTAAAATAATAAAAAAGTTTTAGATGTTTAAATTCTATGTATGATAAATGAGAAGCATGAAATGGTTTTTTAAAAGATAAGGAAAATAGTTTTAGCATGAATTGCATTTAGTATAGATTTCCCTACGGAGTTTGTCACTCACCCCCTTAGACTATATTTTTTCCTAGGTTAGGGTGTAAGTTCGGTGCACTAGTCGTGTACGTGTGCCAACAGGGCGATACTGGTGTTCCCTGATGGGTGTCTCCATCTCCCCGTGGATGGGTGAAGGTTTGTCAGTTCAATCTCTCCGTTCTTGGTATGTTAGGATTTTAGTTTGGTGTTGTTTTATTTAATTCATGCACAGTACTTTCCTTTATTTACATTATCATGTCTCTAGTTGGTCACTCTGTGGAATCCAGCCCATGTGATTTGGGTTTGGGCATGATATTATTTTCATTAAGTCTTCCGCATAAAAAATTCACGCCTTGGGCTGGGTAACTAGGTTCTCTCTAAGAATCGGGTCGCCTGACCTAACGGTTCTGTTTGGCCTGCCTTCGGGTCGTGACAAAATTTTATGATATCAAAGGATAGTTCTGCATTTTCTGGGAGTGATCACTTGAGAAATTGATAGTGTAATGTGTTAGTCGTGTGTCTACTATGCATGGAATTGTCCAATACCAAGTTAAGCTTTAAGTGAATCAAGATGCTACTAGGAAGGCTTCTGAGGGTCATCTGCTGGATGATGACTCCATCTTTCCCCTATCCATGTGAGTGTTGGGTATGCTCTGTGGATCGATTAAAGAAATTCGTTTGGATTACGAGTTGTGAATTCGTCTGAGTTCTTTCTCATGTGTGGGTCGGTGTAGTTCGGAATTTGATCAAAAGCCTGGGTTTGCGATCCTTTTGGCTTATCTCTTCGGGTGGGCCTATGTGGGTCTAAGTTAAACCTTCTTCTCTGAAAGTATTTTTGCGTCTCAATTCCTTGTGGTTTTCCAAATTTGTATTGGTTTGTTTGGAACTCGTTAGTCCGGGTGGAAAGTTCAGTTCATGTTCTCTAAATCGATTTCGTGTTGTATTCGTTCTCATGGTTCAGAGACCCTTGGTTCAAGTCTCTAGGTGAGCATTATTCCCGTGCTTTCTTACGTTAATGTAGATATCTGCATAGGTTGTTAGAAATACTTGGTATGGGAACTGAAGTCGTTCGATGGGTGTTCTGGAGACTGCAATGGAGGCTTCCTTGACCAAGGCTCATTGTTTCGCTTAGAAATGAGTTGAGTTGCCGTGATGGTCACCCTTTTTTTTCTATGACTGTCACATTCATTTTTCAAGTTGGAGTCTGACTGATAGGAAAGAAATGCTTCTGGTTGGTTTGAATCCTAGTGTTCACTTTAGAATCGTCCCCTAGTTTCGTTATGCCTTAAGGTTCCTACACATTGGACATGTTGGAGGATCTTAGAGTCTCGATCCTTCTGCATCTAGTGTCGGTTGAGTCGGTGGTTGGTGAAAAGCCGTTGGATGCTTGACGCTGCCGTTTCCCATGCAATGAGCTTTCTAGTGCAGTAAGTTTCGACTCATTTTGGTCTATGTCATTTTTCACGTTCTGAACAGTTCCTCTGCTAGGATGGTGTGTTTCAGATCCACTTTTGCATAGGTGGTGCAGTTGCGTAAGTCACGTGCAGAAGCATCGTGGTTGTCTGGCGCAAGAAGTCTGACGGATGGGACGGCGATGTTCCTAGTCAGAAGTATTCTGTATCGCCTATTTTGAAATTATTTTCCTTGACTCCTTTGTCGTATCTTGAAATTTCTACGCCTTAGTGTGTTAGGGGTCATATTGGTTCGATCCCGCTCCTTGTTGATCTATTCAGGAAGATTGCTTGGTTCTGTTAGACTGTAATCTTCATCTCCATTATTCTTCGTGTTGAGATCCTTCCGACATTTGTGGGTCTCAAGTTGTTCAGTCAACGTTTATGTTCTGTACTCGGAGTCATTCCTTCAGTAAGGCGGTGTGTGTTGGATTCTTCCAAGACCTCTCTTGGAATGAGAGTTGTTGTTGGCCTCATTTGGTAAGGTATCGTGCTTTGTCGAGTGTGGAGCGTCATTTTTTCCTCTAAGTTCCACGTCGTGTAAATTGTTTCCTTCTTGGGAGTGGTGCCGAGTAGTCATTGTAGTTGAAGCCAGGTGGCGATTTCTGCTGGCTGGTTGAATGGTGTTTCGCTGGGCTAGGTTCCATGTTGTCGGTTGACTTGGAATGTGGGTTGCACTTCCCATTGGACTAACGACATGTCCTTTGACCAGGAAATCTGGTTTTCCTATGGCTTACTTTCGACCTCTGTGTTGACCTTGCCGTGTTGTTCGAAAGGTCTGTGTCAGATTGGGTAAATCTAAAATCCTAGTTGTGGAGTTGTTTCGTGCGATGTTGGTTTGCGTGTTGGCGACCTTGTGGTTGAAACTTTGCTTCGCTCGTTTCCTTTTAAACTCGTGTTGTGGCAGGTGGTGTCATCTCTTCGGATTCTATTTGTTTCCTATAAGAGCCTGTCATTTCTTCGTGTTGATCGGGTGTGTTTTCCTTGGAGGAGTGGTTTCCTTGCTATTTGTTGAGCCTTGTCGCTTGTCTTTGTAGTTGTGGACCTTTGTTCTGATGCTGTCAACCGTTGTTTCGCTAGAACATCTCTCGTTGGCAACTTCGTGTTCCTGTTTTGGAATTGGACACCCTATGTTTCTAGTCTTACCCTTTGGTTTGACCAGTGCCCTGTTTCTTTTGTAGTTCGCGCTTTTGTTTGAAAGCTAATGTTCGTTGATCAAGTCATTGTTGTCTGTGTGGGACATGACGCGTGTCGGGTTTGTGTTGGATGTTGGGTCTGGGTACGATTATGCCTAAATGCCAGTTGTTGTGTGGACTATATCTGATAGTTCCTGATTGGTGTTGTAGCGGGCGGGCTATTTTGATGTATCAGATACTTGGTTTTGGTAATGTTCTGATCCGTCAGAGCATAGTGGTTACCCATGAATCCACAAGATTTGGTTTTCATTGGATGTTAGGTTACTTGATCGCTTTGGTTTTGATGTGAAGTCCTATTTCTTGCTTCGATAGGAATCTTTTGCATATCTCAAATCTCGAATTCTTCTATTGTTGGGCTTCAGGCTTGGACAACAAGAACTCAGAGAGTGTTGTGTGGTTGTGATCTCGATTTAGAGTATTGCTCAAGCGTGGAGAGCGTTTTGACGGACACTCTAAACCCAGGTCTAACTGATGTCTTTTCGTTTTCTGGTTCCAAACATGTTCCCATTCAGGGAATTCGTTAAGTCACGTCTCGGGTGTTGCGGGAACTCCATATCAGTTCATTGTTGGGTGATCCGCTATAGCCAGTTAAACTCCCTTGTTTGTTTTCCATCAGGACGTGTGAGTCCTTTTCGTTGGAGTTCGTTTCGTCTGTCGATCGATCGATCGATCGAGTCATCTCATTTGTTCTTGTTCGGATGACCCCTTGCCTTTGTTGGTTTGTTAGCTCATAGTGAACTTTGCTCGTTTCACGATAGTTCTTTTCGATGTCTGGTTCGAACACGTTCTTGGATTTTCGTCCTGCTCTAGGCTTGAGGTAAGCCCTAGGAGTAGGCAAGCGTGTTTTCTAGAGACATTCTCTTGGTTCGTGTGCTTTGGGTATCACACTGAGTAGAGAGTTTTTACAATTCGTGTTTTTGGGTTTGTTTTAAATTTCGGGACATGGTTAAGATGTAAAATCCGACAATTTTTAAATGCTTTTAAAATGTCACATGTAAATTTTTCACGAATTTTTGGTCAAATGTTGAAAGTTCATTTGTTTTGTCATGTAGCAGCGATGTATGCGTTTTTCCATCATACGGTCAAATTGAGTTTTCCAAGTAGAAATTTGTTTTCGGAAATATTTTAATAAAATATTTTGACTAAAGAAATTATTTTCAGTTAGCGTTTTGATAAACGAAATTTGAGAATTTAATTGGAGCAGTAAACGTTGTTGAGCGAAGTTCGGAATAAGTCAAAATTTAGAATAAGTTGTTTAATATATATTATGTAGATATACATAATATATATACAAATGATGAATTAAGAAATTGATACAATAAAAGAGTAAATATTTAAGTAAAAGAAAAGATGAAAAATGAAGAGGGGAAAGAGAGTGTCTCGTGGACATATTGTGAAAAATGAACAGGGAAGACTTTCAATGAATAAAATAAAATAAAAAAAAGGAAAGGAATTAGATAAAGGGAAAGGAGAGGCAGCAGGTTCGCAGCCTAGAATTGAGGAGAAAGAATAGGGTTTTAGAAATAAAAAGGGGAGCAAGCAGCAAAGTGTTAGAGGACGAAAAGGGGAGAAGGGGAAATAGGGTTCCTCCTTCGGTCGGGAGAGAGAGGAAGCTTTGCGAGGATTGACAGAGGACGAGCGGTCTGAGTTTTCGATTGCGAGCAACAATGAAACTGCAACTAGAAACATCTCGGCGGCTGAACCGAGGAGCTAGGTTTCTGCCATTTCTCCGATTGAGGTAAGAATATTCAATATGTTTCTTTGATCTCTCGGCCTGATCATTTTTGTTCCTACTACTAATTTTTTTATGGATGATGTTAGGTGTTGAGTCGATAAGGAAATTTGTTGTCTTTGGTTATGCCCTGTTTTTGTTACGGTCCATTGATGAAAGTGTTGGGAATTCTGTTTGGGTTCTATTCTCTGTTGCTAGGATTGATTTCTGAATTCCTATTTTTATGTTGGATGCTGCCTAGAAATTGGTTCTCCGATTTATTTTGTTGTTTTGATTTCTGTTGGGGCTTCGGCCGAATTTGTTTTTCTCGTTCTTGTTTTGCCACGGTTTTTAGCTAATAATTTTGGTCTGTTTAAACGGACAATGTGGAGGATAGTACATAGTTAGACAGGTGTTGTTCCTTGTTCTTCATTTATTGCATTGTTGAGGATTGGAGCTTCGTTGGTTAGATTTTTATATTCTGCATCTTGGTTACATGTAACGACCCAGATTTTCATACATTTAAAAAAATTGCGTTAAATTTTGAGAAAAAACATATCAGAGTGCAAGCCGGGCCGTTAGGAACACTTAAAACATTTTGGAAGTAAAACATTTTGGAAATAAAAACATTTGCAGAAGCGTAAATTAAATCGTTTTGAGAAAAAACTAAGAAATACAAATAAATACACTTAAATTACACTTTAGGAAAGAGAAAACTGAATTGAATTATAAATTAATTACAATTTGACTGACTATCACTTCTCATAGCCTGGTGTAAGAATCCGAGCTTGTCTAGGACGTGTTGTCCATGGCCGCCCATGCTGCTAGAATAGATTCCTTCTATTCTTAGCCGCTCCTTTTTATGTTTTTTAATTTCTATTTTTGGCAAGTGACTCATCGCCACTTTTAATTTCTATTTTTTAATTATCAACACATACAGAGAAAACTAATAACAGCAATCAACCACCAAAGACTCACTCACGCACACACTTGCGGTGTAGGGCCTCCACATGCCCAAGACACACCCAAGTCTTACCAGTTGAAGAAAGCCAAGCAGGGATAGCAACTCCATGGCTCCCAGCTCCAGCAACTCCAACACCAGAGAGCAATTCTTCTCCATTTCTGCATTTTTCTCACTGCCTCTCCTGAATTTATAACCCGAGGACCATGTTTGAAAAACACAATAGATTATCCCACAATATCAACATTGGAAGTTGATTCATCGGCCACAATCTGAGCTGCAATCTGCCACCCTTCATAGCCACAAACTAGAGAATAGACCGATTCAGTCCAACGCGAAACGCAGACCAGACCATCGAAGCTGGCCAGTGAACCGAAGCCCTATGTAAACCATCCCTTCCATCGCCAATCACTCACTGTCAACGTCCGATCAACAAAAAATGGAAGAGGAGGAAGAAAACCTGATGAAACGTACCCTGAATCAACGTCGGAAATCGTCGTTTGGAAGTCCCGATCACGAGCCCTAACTGCGAACCATCGCGACTCGCCGCTCTGCCTCACCTGGACGTCGCGCACGCCGGACCCGTCGTCTTGCTCGCCATCGCTGTTACCTTCGTTGCTTGTCGCCTCTCGTTCGATTTCCGATCGGCACTCTCAGGCTCTCTTCTCCCTCTCTCTCTTTCTGAGTCTCCCTCGACAGAATGGAAGAAGACCATTCTATCCTCTTCATCGAACCGGTTCAAGGAGAGAACCAAATCGGTAGCTCCTTTCTTTTATTTCAATTCTTCGTTTTATTTCAAACCTCTTTCTTTCCTTTATTTAAATAATTCTCTTTTCTTAATTAATTTTCTTCTTTAATTAATCATGTAAAACAAATAAATTAATCTCAAACAATATAATTTAAATTCATTAAATTCCTATTTATTTTAATTACAGTAAATTCCATTTAATCTTAATAAATGGAATTCCTACGAATACGCCCTTCGTAATACCCCGATAATTAAATAATTATCCAACTTTAAAAAGTCGGGGTGTTACATTACAAATTTCTGAACTTTGTTGCATAAGTTTTGTTTTGTATTTTTTGTCACTGCTGATATCTACTGTTGAGGAATTTTGTCTCTATTGATCGGTTTGTTGGTCTCCATGATTTGCTTATTGTCTTGATAGTCAATGTAGAGAAAATCCTACTTTGTTAAAAAAGGTTGAGAATAATGCTCTATTGGTTTGGGAATACTTCTATTTCATTTAGATTATTTTGAAGATAATGAATTTGGATACCTAATTCTATTGGCTGTTGAGTTGTGGATTTATAACACTAGGAGAGGGATATTCAATTTGTTGTTATGTCCACTAGAACTGATAGTTTCTAATAAAGCATTGTTTATGTTATTGAGTGATAAGGTTGGGGATTTTGTTGGAATTCCTAGATTTGGTTTTTAGTTTAGGACTCGTGGTTGTCCTTAGAAACTGTCTTAGATTCTAGTCTTGTTTAAGACTTGTCTGTTATCCTGGTTATGTTTGTGGGATGTTGACACTGAACTTGTTGTAGTTTCTAGAGGTGTTAGATGATTCAACTTTTTGCTAACAATAGCGCATAGGACTAGTTTATTGGTAAGAGTGTCGTGGTCACCGTCGATGTATGGATCTTTATACGTTTTGCATTGCATTGCATCATGGTTTTCAAAACTGCTATTTTGTGGGATACCCCACCTGAAAACCCGACGGGGATTGTTTGACAGCACATCAGTTTTTACGTATACATATGTTTTTTCACGTTTACATTCCGTACATGGTTTATTCTTGATATTTTGTCATATTGATGATGTGATGTCTATGCATGTGTTGGAAGGATGAATCCTCTTGATGCTTTAGGCACTCTATATCTAAAGTATCAAGAGGCTATCTCGCGAAATCTTCTACTGCTAGAAGATTTGTTATGTACAGTGGGAGGATGAATCCTCTTGATGCTTTAGGCACTCTAGCACTGAAGCATCACGAGGCTATCCCCGTGCAATTTTATGCTGCGTGAAGATTGGTCGTTTACGTGCAAAATGGCGAAGGGACATTCATGACATGTCCTCAAGTTTCAAGCCTTGGAAGTGGAAAAAAAAAGGATGAGGCATTGGGGACTTGTCCTCAGTTTGCAAGTCCTAAAAAGTTATAGTGGAGATGGGAAGGTGATGATGCTTACTTGGGCTTGAGTCCCTAAACCGAGCCAGGGTATTTGTCACACGGAGTTGGGTTGTCAGTCGCGAAGATTAGCCTATCCTAGTACCATTTCAAACTTACGGGTGGCATGACGGCTTGAGCTTGCTCGTCTGCAACCCTCGTCAATTTGGAACACAGAGGTATTTTAGTAGAGAAGCAATCAATCGTGAGCAACCTCATTCATTACTGCAATTATACGAGTTGGGTGGTCATAGAGCTTGCTCGCCGACAACTCTGGTGACATGCTGGATCTTTCAGTTGCCGTCAATGGTATTCTTTCCTGTCTCATGTGGTTTTGCTGTTGGCGGATAGTCACCTTTCTATGACATGTGCTGGGTGGGTCCTTGCTTGACCATTCATTTCATTAAGAATGGATTGAAGGTTGTCAGTTGCTGAGATTGACCTATCCTAGTACCGTTTCATTTGACGGGTGGCATGACAACACATAGAGAAGTATTGAAGGAAAGAATTTTGTTCGTAGGAAAGAATTTTCTCTAAACTGACAGAAGGTGATGTGTCACATGGATCTATCACTAGGTCACAAGCAAAGAGGCTAACAAATTATTACATTTCTCTTTATTTTGTAGGAAATGAATTACAAAGGAGCTTAGATGGAGTCTCAACTCTAAAAGATGAATAAAACCTGAAGTATTTACTAAAATGGAAAAATTGTCAAGACACTATAGAACTAACAACACCATCAATTGGAGGAGACTCAAGGCATTGATCAATGACGTGGAAGGTTGATCAAATACATGCATGAACCAAGAATGGAATTATAATTTATAACTCACACATTTAAGAAAGGAAAGAAATTAATAAAATGAATGCCACCTGTACTAATCGGTTAACCACATATTTAATGACTGTTAGAAAGATCTTTAATTTTCATTTGAATTCTACAAACATCTTTTGTAAAGGTATTTATACCCCTAGCTAAGGTCTACTTGAATCATCAGATTTTGAATAAATAAACTTGTTTGCTTCTGTAAATCCCCACGATTTCTTTTTGGTTGTTTGTAGTTGTTACAAAATAGAACGATATTTTATTCATTCATGAGAGTTAGGTAAGGTTATCTTTATCTCAACTTCCTTTCACTTCTAAGAGGTGGAAAACTTCAGTGAAGTTTTGAAATCTCGCATATTATCAAGTTGGAGAGCTGCTCGTCCATAGAAGTAGCCTTTGAAGTGGTTTTAGCCATTATTTCAACCAGCTTGTGTTCATCTGTGCATATCTTTGTTTCCTTTTTGAATTTCAAAAGATTATTTCTCACTTAAAAGGTGTTGAGCTGTCCAAATTGCACTTAAAAATTATTTGAATTACGCTATTTTCAACACATAGACATCCGCTCATCGAAATTGAAAACACTTTCATTTTTGGGCATCTTATTCCTTTGAAGGAATATACTAAAAGCATGTTACAAGAGTTTTTGACTCAAAGAGAAAGAGGATTAAATTATGCTTGTTACGTAGAGACTAAGTAAGCTGTGTTGCATGTGTGTGGCCTAACGATCTACATTGCAAGGTGTTGGGAGAATATGTTTGTTTTGTTTAGTGCTTTTATTTACAATGACTCGAGCATATATTGATTTGTTAACTATGATTATAGATGATTTTTTCTATTCTAGTACATTCACGATGTTCGAGGATCTATTGTTAAGTTTGTATTGAGATGTTACTTTCTGTTTTCAGTGAAATGATGGTAATTTGAGGATATGCTTATGTTGAGTGTTTGATGATATTTACATGCATGTGTTTGCACGTAAGAAAGATAAAAAAAAAAAAATATATGTAAATAAGTCTGGAGGATAGGTTGTAATACCTAGGGTATTTAGTTACGTATAAATCTTGGATTAAGTGAAATAAAATACTTTGGTCATTTTCTAAATGTCACACCTTATTGTGATATTTTTATGGAAGATAATGTTTTAACATTCGGAATTGTAGTGATGCGGTTAGGAAAAATAAGAATTTATATTTACTGAGTTAAATGTTCTTGGCGGATGATCGTGGCACTTGATTGCCATGGTCAGCGTGTGACCGGCCAATCGAACGGTAAAATTTGGTGCCGAATTCGCTACTGATCGATGGATTGACGTTCTATCGTCTAAAGAAGAATTGATCGATCGCCAAACTGAAAAGTTGCCTAAAATGATAACTGTTGCCTAGAAGCTTCTGGGCTAGACTCTTGTGGATGCTGAAGGTGTTCTATAAAAGGGGGACGTGTGTGTGTTGGGAGATTTTTTAGAAAAAACAGAAAGGGTGTTGTTTACTATTCTGTTTTGGTTTTGTGCTTTTGTGAGACGCTTTGACGGTGAGGAGAGGCTGCTACTAAGGAAGGAGAAGAGAAGGGTTAAGTGAGGTAAGGAATAATGTGTGTTCTTTGTCCATAAGAACTTACGTCATGGGAGTAGGGTGTTTTGCTGTGTGGTTGTTGCTATGTGATTCTCTGTTTGTTCTCTAGAAGTTATTGTTTCAGGGATAGGTTATTGCTCTTGGTTTCTCTGCATGTTTTGCTTGATAAGTTCTCTATGATGTTCATGCCTTCGATGATGGTTCTCTGCTAAAGTTGTTCCTTGTTGTTAGTTTACCAATAGCATTGATGATAACAATCTAATCTGTCAATGATCAGTGGTGAAGAAGAAATGAATTGCATGTTCTTAATTCCCTACTATTAAACTACTGACTATTATTCTGCCAGATTTCATGCTTATTCTCTGTAATGTTTCACGACTATTTTCCTTGTTATCCTCTGCAAGTTAGTATTTTGTGATGATCTTGCTGTTCTTATGCTCTCTGTTTACTTAAGTTTAGTAAGTTAAGTGGTAAGAGTAAATCTGTAAGAAATCAACCATGAAGCAGACGTGAATTTATAAGTAGGTAACAAGTTTTTCATGATTAGCTTCTCTGTTATTTGATTTGTTCAATCTGTTGTTTTCCTTTGATATTAATATGGACGTTAAATAGGTTATTTTTATTTGCTAATAGACTGTTAGTTGATATTTTGCTTTGAGTTGATATTCCCTGAATGAATTAAAATAAATAGAAATTTATTAGTTATGTTAAATTGCAAATTTTGGTGCTTGGGTGCATAGTATGGATATAGAAAAATTTAGATTAACAACATGATTAAATTTGTTAAATAGTATGTGTCCTAAATGCATATTAAATTGATTGTTGCCATAGGTTAGTATCTTTACTGATAAATAATAAGTTGGAAATAATGCGTAAAAGATAAAGGAATAAATGTATGGTATCACTGTTAGGGTAATCGTTAATATATTAGTGAAAGTATGTATAGTGTTAAATTATAATTGATGTATGATTCTTGCTCATTAATTGATAATTGTTTGTAATATGATTGCGATATTTGATAAGTTGTGTTACATTCATATAGGCATATCATTAGGGTTGCATATCATGCATTGCACAGAATTAATAATGAAGATAATATATGAAAGTTTTCTATGTGGATTCGGAGACTTAAAAGGTTGCTCTCACGTAGAAAACAATCCGTTTGGGTGGGTTAAGAGACTTAAGAGGTTGCTCTCACTCAATGGATGGGTGAGTTCGAAGACTGAAGAGGTTACTCTCACCAAAAAGTAAATAAACGTAAATGTAAGTAGATTTGTTTTTAAGTGAGTTCGAAGACTGAAGAGGTTGCTCTCATGTAAAAACGAATTCAAGTGGTGAGTTCAGAGACTGAAGAAGTTGCTCTCACCTAACTTATGGATCTATCAGACTTATGCATGTAGAGTATCATAGGTATTTCATTGCATTTCATTAATATTCCTTACTGGGCAATAGGCTCATTATTCATCCTGTGATGCAAATGTGGAAGAGTGTGATGTGATGCAAGCTTATGTTACCATGCGCGGATCGATCTTGGGGGTTATGGCTCAAAAGAATAAAAGTTCTTTAAATTGTTTAAAGGCTCCACTTTATGGATTATAAATATTTTAAATTATGTTTTTTTTTGAAAAAAAATTTAAATGTTTTTATTATTCCACGTAAAGTACTCTGATGATTTCTTTTAAATATAATTAGATGGTTTTTAAAATTATCAAAATTTTTATATTGCCGTGAAATGGATATGAAAATTTATAAACGGAAATGGGATGTTACATTGGCTGTCCCAAAGATTTGACTTATGGGTACATAAGTCGTTAGTATGTTCCTTATTGATATCGGGGCAGACCTGCCAAACGTGTTGTGTCATCATGCATTGATGTGTATGGTAGCTAACAAATAACTTAATTTATATTAGGTCTATCTCCCAAAGGTTGGAGACTAGTAGTGAGTGTTTCATTGTCAAGTCTACTCATACATGGAAAGACGAAGAAGAGTAACAATAAAAAAAAAAAAAAAAAGTTAAAGAAAGGAAAAAATTTAATAGAATAAAGTTCTGTCACTGCATGCATGTATATTGAGGCATATTATGTATTAAATTATGAGTTTTAATATTTGATGATTTGATGGATTTGATACTAATGATTTTTCATATTTGAAACTATGTTATCTGCTACTATTATATAATTGTGTTAAGAATATTTAATATATATATATATATATATAATGTTTTTAAAAAATTGTGATCTTACACTAGCGAGTTAAACAAATTAAGCCTCAAGAGTGCAATGAGGCAAGTTTAACAAGTTAGTTTAAAAAAAATTTCAATACGAGTCTGCTTACGAGTCACAATTAAATGAGCCTAACCAAGCTTGTTAAATGAGTTTTATAAATTTTTTCAACGTATATAATATAATGCATTTTTTTAATTTAATTATTAAAATTATAATAAGTGTTTATCATTATAATGTCAATGTATAATAGCTACTCCTTTAAATAAAAAGTTTATTTTATTAATATATAAAATGACATGTATTAAGAAAAAAATTATTTGATACGATCTAATAAAAAAATATATCCCATAAATATCATTACGAATATTTGACAGTTGCATCACAATGAATTAGATACATCTCAATTAACTTGGTACCCATCTAATTATCAATCATTTGCAACATGTCAAAAATATTACAAGTTTGAAAAAATTACTTCAAATTACAATACAAAATAAAAAAATAAGATCTAATCTTCAACATCTAAATTTATATATTCTTCAAATATTTCATCATTTCGTTGTTGATCTCTCGTCTTGGCATCTGTCCAATTTTTTATACAAATTAGTGCCTCCACAAAGTCAAGTACAAGTCGTCCTCGTTATTCATCGTACACACGTCCACCTGTAGTACTAAAAGAAGACTTTGATGCTACTGTTGAGATCAAAGATGTTTGTAGATCACACACAATTATAGAAAGAATAAGATATGTAATAGAGTTTCTTTTCTACCAATTTAAAATATCAAAATCCTCTCCTCGAGGAAATTGATAACAAAATTCAAAATAAATATTAATTTCATTTCTCAAAGAAATAAAATAATTTTGAATATCTAATTCGCTCCACATATCTTGCAAACTGAATTATGGAACTACAATATTACCACTACTACTACTACTAGGATAACTCTCGTTATGTAAAGGAGGACGTGGACGACTAATATTAGAGTATTTTATTCTATAAGAAGAATATAAATTAATATTCTATTTGTTATTGACCACTAGTAATTTAAGAAATTGCACATAAATTAATATAAATTCTATTAAGCATACGAAAGATTCCTTTTAATTTATATCTAGGATGCATGATATATGAATAACAAAAAATATAAGAAATCTTATACATTTATTTTTTAAATTTTGTTTCCATCTTATTAAGACTATTAATAAATTCATCTACTTGTTGATAAAATGAAAAAGTATATATAAAATTAACAAAAATTGGAAGAACAAGATTAGAAGTGGAATAATAAATTTTAGAACATTGATTTGTAGTATCATAAAAAGCTTTTAAAAAATCAAGAAATCTATTAATAATATTATAGCTAGATTTATCAATATTAATACTTTATATTTTTTTCATTAAAGAAAGTATAAATAACTTGCCAATATGGTCTAACATTAAGTAAGTTGAATGCAGTATCGAGCTACACCAACTCGCCTGTTTGTCTTGTCTAGGTTATGATGGAATTTGAAATTGGTCTTTATAGAACGCTATAATGATAAGATGCAATGTCGGTGATTCTAGATAGGTTGACGATGTTAGTTCATTCCGTGTCTAACTAGATCTTAAGTTTACTTTCATGTTCTAATGAGATTCGCTAAAAGCCATAGGAATAAAGTTTAATCTCAACACATCATCCTAAGACAGACATTTAGAGAGAAAATCCAAATTCTTGAGGACATGTTGTAAGCTTCTATTGTGGATTCTAGTGACAACTAGACCAATAATTTGTCATTGATTGAGTTTGTTTATAACCATAGCAACCAGTTCAATATTAGTATATTGCATTACAAAATTTTGTAACCAAAATTGTGCAGATCTTTGTTGTGGGATAGGTCATCTCTTGGACCTAATATAATCTAGGAAATTACTAATAAAATTTTAAAAATAATGGAAAGCCTAAAAACAGTAGAAATCCAACATAAAAGCTATGTTGAACTCGAAAGAAGAGAGATTGAGTTTGAAGTGAGCAATTTTGTTCTTTTAAAAGTCACATAGAGACGTGACATCAACAGATTTAGTGTGAAAGACAAGTTAACTCCTACCAAAAGAGTTGGGAATGAACTAAACTCTTAGTGAAGTAGATTTGAGTTGGGAATGTGATGTTTGAGCTGTAGCTACCTCCGCAATTGAGTTACAATCATAATGACTTTTACATTTGAATGTTGGGAAAGTATGTGCCAGACCTATATCATGTCATCTCTTAAACTAACATGCCATCTAAGTATTTGAGTGGTCCACAACAAAAGTCTTAGTGAAGTAGAAATGAGGCACCACTTTCTCAATAATTATTAGATAATTGTGATAGTAATAAATAAATTGTGTAGAAAGTAAATATGTCGTAAATAAATTATCAAAGTCTAGAAATTATTAGGTAAATTAACTAAACTCTCATACTCATCAACAGTAAGAGAATAAAATAATAAGTACCGAATGACAACTCCAGCAACAAGGTCATGCACTCAGAGGTACTGAACCTCTCACACTCAACCCACGTCACTTGAACTATCACTAAGAAAATAGGTTGTCAATTGAAGTAAGTTGACTAAACTTAATATGACATTTCTAGTGTTATATTTCATATTCAAAAAACTTACCTTTTTATTCGCATTGCATAGATTTCTATATTATTCTTTGAAAACATTTCAAAAATAGGTTCTTCCAACCTCTAGTGAGACATTTATCAAAAATATATCGTATATAGTAAGTAAAATATTGTCACCACTATTTTTGTAATCATCACTTACAAAAAAAATTGTAATCACGCATTTAAAACAAGTCACAAAAATGGCCTTACTAGCCCAATCTCAATTCCTCTAGTCACCAACAGAATTAAGCAAAATAAATCTTGACCTAGATCCCAATCGGATGATGTGACACTTGATCAGATTTGGGGACTCCCACCTCATGATGCAATCACCAGTCATCCCGACGCCTTCAAAATAAGCATACACCTACTTGTTGCTAGTAGATGTTTAACATATACAACACTGATAACTAGGCTCATCACCTTCGGTCCATTGACTAGAAATACATAATAGAAATGTGGGAAAATGACAAATGAACCATATAATTTTTGGTCAATGACAAGTTAATTATTGTGGTATATTTGCTAACAAGTTAACCACTAACGTATGAGAAATTGACAAATCCAACATCACACTCAAGTTAACACAAGCAAAGAAAAAACCTGGACGCCGCAAACAAGCGGCGTCCAGGCAAAGAAAAAGCCTGGACGCTGCAAACCAGCGGCGTCCAGGCAAACCCTCAAGCCCAGCGGCGTCCAGGCAAACCCGCAAGCCTGGACGTCGCTGGTTTGCGGCGTCCAGGCAAAGAAAAAGCCTGGACGCCGCAAACAAGCGTCCAGGCAAAGAAGAACATGCGGCGTCCAGGCAAACCCTCAAGCGTCCAAGCTTTTTCTTTGCCTGGACGCCGCAAACAAGCAGCGTCCAGGCTTTTTCTTTGCCTATGTTAACTTGAGTGTCATGTTGGATTTGTCAATTTCTCATACGTTAGTGGTTAACTTGTTAGCAAATATACCACAGTGGTTGACTTGTCATTGACCAGAAACCACGATGGTTGATTTGTCATTTTCCCTAGAAATGTCTACCATGATTCTGCATACTCGAATAAACCATTATAAAAAGGGATAATGATAAATCAACTATTGTCATTTCAAGTTAATGACAAGTTAACCATTGTGATTTAAGTTTTAATAAAGTAACCACTAACGTACGTCTAAATGACAAATCAACCATTGCAGTTATGGTCGCCGTTAACTAGCGTGCAGCCGCGGTGTCCCACTGCGCCCTGGCGGCGGCCCGTGTTGCGAAGGATAATAGGCACAAGTGTTGCCTGGACGTCGCGACTAATCGCCATGCTGCGGTGGCGTCCCAGGACACCGCCACGGCGGCTCCCCGGGACACCACCGCGGTGTCCTGAGTTTAAACCACGTACTTTAACTCCCGAATTGAAAAAAATTTGTCATAGTTGTTCTTGTTGCTTTACTCCTCCAAAGCTAATCTCATATATCCTGCACATAAATTGCAAGTAGTTCCAGAATCATCCACAGTACATAAACAACACCAGACAACCAAACTCATGCAACTTCGAAGTATAAACAAATGACATGAAATCTGAACAAAACATGAACTTTATACAGCACACATTCAAGTTAACATCCATTACAACTTTTAAATGTAAACAAATTACACGAAATGTACATAAACATTTTACAACTTCTTTGTCTTGCCCGGCCGCAGATCTTTGACCGCAAAAGATAAGTTCGGGACCATGACTACATGTTGTGCTTTCTCCCACAACGGTCCCTCATACTCAAAGATGGCTGGTTCGTGCTCGTGAAATAGTTCGTCAATGTTGCATTTACGCACCACGCTCATCCCCACACTCGTACACTGGAAGCTGGCGTACGGACTGCAATACAAAGGGAAAATAACCGAGAATATACAGTAGCCAATATTAAGAATTTACATAAGGGAAAATATATACGTGTCTTTGTCAGTGGGAGCACAGATCATTGAGATAGCTTCCGGCAACAATTACTGGTAACCATATTGAGTGTGGAGGTCAACGGACGACATAAAACATCGATGCTTCGGGTGTGTCTGCAAGGAAACACAACGCATTAGATGATCCCAGTTAACCTGAACAACAACCCGGAGAAGCGAGATGATTACTTACGTGAATCCACCCTAATGAGATTAGATTGTGCTCGTGATGATACGCCAATATGGCTTCCTCGTTTTTAGCACAGCACTGCATATACGTTCAGATGAGTACTACGATCAAATCTTATAAATTAACATATAAAGAAAGCTTCTCACCATATCTGGCGTCCCCTCTTGGTCGGGGAAGATGAGATTAGTGACTTTGTAATGATCCCCCATCCGCCTTCCCCCAAGAACTGGGCACGTCTCTTTGTTCATTCGAGTATTTCTTTGCATATATTGCTCGAACACGGTCATCAAATTTGCAACTTGCAAGAAAAATGTCAAATGTCGTTAGAGTAACAAAACATTAACATGAACCAACACACTCATATAAGCAACACACACATATAACCAACTCACAGACGTACCACGTGCACCCTTCTAAGTGGCCGATTCTCGTTGTCCTCTTCGTTCTCGGCATGTTGGCCGCTTCCAGCACTGGGCCTACAAATGAACCCCATGACATTCCGTCAAACATTAATAAAGTAGATACTCGACCTTGCGTACGAAGTCAATCACTTATGCGCGATGTGAGGCTGATGCTACCATTGATGATGACGATGACACACAAGCTGATCGCCTCTCACGTCGCTGAAGTGCTGCTATCATATCACGGTGCCAATCTGTTGCTTGCAAATGGCGCTCTTGTGCAATGCGATGCCTCTTTTCCGCCAGGGCTGCTGCTCGCATATTCTAGTCTTGTTGCATTCGGTGCCTCTCTTTGGCGAGGGCCGCTGCTTGCAAATTCCACTCTTTGGCCATTTGATGTCTCTCGGCTGCGAGGTCTTCCATTCTGCGCAGTTGCATTTGTTGCATTTGGAGGTGCTCCTCCATTATTTGCATTCTCGTGTCCATTCTGAACCTCCAGTCGGTCGTCTCCTCAGGCATCGGAGTGAAGTACGATGACTGAGGAGGAGGCTGCTCTTCATACCCGGGGGCTGCCTGCTGAGGCTCTGAGGGGGGTGGAGGTCGAGGCCGAGGTGCTGCCTGGCTGATGTATTTGCACCGCCATTCCCCTCCAACGTTTGTGAACTGCATGCGGTCCACCTTTTGTTGATTGTAAACGTGTAACGGCGACTCCACAATTCTCGGCTCGTACTCAGGGATGGCACTCCATATTGGTCACATATGCTCTGTATCAACCAATTGTACGGGAGGTTCTTCGAAGGGATGTTCAACACCTCATTCATGTGGCTGAGGATGATATATCCAATGTCCACCTTTTTCCCAGTGAACACCTTCTCCAGTATGTAAAGATCCATGCAACTAACATGGTCTCGATGCCCATCTCGAGGCAAAATGGTGTACGTCATGATCAGGTGGACCAATCGGGCTATGACATGAAGGTCCTTGCCCTTCGGCTTGTGGTACTCTTCAACCTCTAGATCGCGGTGCAGCAATCTGAGCACTTGTAGCCCTTCTCCCCGGCTGACAAATGGTGGCTCCCGAGACACATGATAGTAATCATCGCTTGAGCCATCCATTTCACATTCAAGCAATATATTTAGGACCTGGGGAGTCAGCCTCACCTCCGTCCAAACACCAACGTCGTTAACTCCATTGGCTCTGTCGACAGTCTCAAATTTGCATAGAACAATTTGATAGCTTGTTCGTAGCAACTGCCTCTCATCTAGCACAACCCGGCTAAGCCAGCAGATTGCATAAGATCTTTAATCCCCATGCCAGCCAATGAGTTCAGGTCCACAATTTTTGAGACAATAATTGTCTGGTTCTGAATATCATCCTCGTACCGTGATTTGTATTGTCTAGACCTAAATAATTTGACCCTCCGCCCAGTGGTGACAGGTTCAACCCAGACAATTGAGCGCCCGGAATCTTCTTCGTCGTGTTCTACAGCGGGTTCATGTTGAAATTCCCACGGTGCTCCAGGTTGCTCATGCAGGGACGCTGCTGTGGTGTGCTCAACGTTGGACGCCGCCGCGGGTTGCTCAGAGTACACCGCCTCTACTTGATCAGTGTAGGACGCCGCCGGTTGCTCAGTGTAGGACGCCGCCGTGGGTTGCTCGGCCGATGCCTTCCCACGCTTGGCCGCCAATTTCCTTGCTCGTTGGTACTGTTTTATTTTCTGTCTTTGATCGCTGGGAAAATTTCTCGCCGTGAAAAGTGGTCGCCGAGTGGTTTCGGGGTTTTTGATTGTTGAAGATGGGTGCAAATGGTGAGCCCTAGCCTTTGCACGTTATGTATAGAGCCGATTAAAATTGGGACTCAGCGGCGGCGTCCCGGGACGCCGCGACGGTGTCCTGGGATGCTACTGCGGCTTCCTGGGACGCCGCTGCGGCTTCCCAGGACGCCGTATGTATGCAAGATTTCGCTTATAACTTAGTCGCCTCTTTTCCTTAGCCATGCACACTGGTGGATATAAATTGAGCGATACACAACACCAAAACTTTTTTACATTGAACAATTGCGGTGAACTTGATACAACAAGTCAGCTATTTAAATTTAGTCACAATTACAACAATATGTAGCAAACACTTGTATCACAGAAGGTTAAGGTCCACCGTCTGGTACGTTTGTGTTTGTGGACCGTGCACAGCCGACTCCTGCAAAACAAATTGCAAATGAAATTAGCATTTATCAAATAACACTTGAAAACGTGAACGGCATCAGGGGCTCACCTGTGTCGTAGGGACTCTGTCAGGCTCTGTCTCGGAGACTAGGGAGGGGGCTAACTCGGGGACTCTGAACCCCATAAAAGTGCCCTCTGACCTTCCTCTGCCTCTACCGCCTCTGCCTCTACCGCTGCCTAGGGCGCTCCCCCTGCATGGCCCAGTACTTGACTCTCCTGCCCCATCGCAAGTGCGGGAATTGTGCCCCACACAACCACAAGTGACGTTAAGCTATCTTCTGGTTAGCACCGTCCGGCTTGGGGCCTCGTCCACATCCCGTACTCTACGTACGTGTGGCCTTCCTAGAAGCCTTTTAAATGACGATGGGGTAATTGGATCAGTGTAGGACTAGGGAGGGGACTGAGGAAGTGGGAGTACATTGCCATATATGTTTCCTGATGATAGCACGCATCCACAAATTCTTCCGCAGATCTCCTCATGAACTGAATGCACTGGATTGTATGGACACAGGGGATGCCGGTCAATTCCCACCGGTAACATGTACACGTTCCAAATCGACAGAGTACATGTCGGTACTGTTGCTGACCTCAAACTGGGCACGGCCTGCAAACTGGGGGCTCCAATTTCTACTGGCATGTTGTACTTTGGCAAGGTGGCTGCTAATCATTGGACACAACCGTTCGGTCAAGCGAACCATCTTTTCATTTTTTTTAACGATCCTACCCATGATGCCCTTTCGAATAATCTCGAACATACTTAGAATTGGTTTGTCCCGGGCGGGTAGGATGCAGGCATTGAAGGACTCGCTGAGGTTGTTGAGGCTTATGTCGCACTTTGGGATGGAAGAGAATGCATGTTTGGCTCAATATCTTACATCTATTGCTGCTAAATAGTCGTGGGCGGCCGGGTCAAGGACCAATAAGTTGGCCATCTCCTTGTCAAATTGTTTCCTTGTTGTGGCTCTTGATGCAGCCCACATTGGATCCTAGAACAACCTGCCTTTAAATTGTTTTTGAAAATTGGCATACAGGTGTCGGATGAAAACCGATGGTTTGCTTGCCATGCCACCTCTCTGACCGCTGGCACTAGTCCCTGCAAAGATTCATAATAAGAGAGGGACATTGGTAAAAAAATGCATAACATACACACATAATGAAACAAGCAATGAACCGCACCTTTTGTCGATCCGAAATGAATGTCCATCCATTGCTAGATAGGGTGTTTAGATAGTCTAACAACAATTCTAGAAACCATTTTCATGAAGCTCTATTTTCTGCTTCAACGACTGCTGCAGCAATCGGATACATACCATCGTTCCCGTCGATGGTCACAGCGGTCAGCAGCTGTCCTGGAGTCACTCCCTTCAAGTGGCAACCATCTAAACAAATCACCGGTCTACCACAGTTCACCACAGCCTTCTTGCATGCATCCAAGCACATGTACATCCTTTTAAATACACTCATATCAAGGTCAACACGCAGTGAACTTCCAGG
This sequence comes from Begonia loranthoides, assembly GCA_022433065.1. Classification (NCBI taxonomy): domain Eukaryota; kingdom Viridiplantae; phylum Streptophyta; class Magnoliopsida; order Cucurbitales; family Begoniaceae; genus Begonia; species Begonia loranthoides. Next base: position 13,013,236 of record CM039472.1, on the reverse strand, counting down.
ATTCGACCTCTGAATCTCCTTAGCATAGGACCATATGAGCTTGTATTGCTCATTGCCATCCCCTTCGTTCATTTTCTTGGCGGCATTTCTTGCCCTTCTAGCAAGGCTGCTTGTTACGTTAACGTTGATGTCCTTCCTGGCTGTCTCAATTATGGAAGATATGTCCCAGTCAGACTGACTTTTAAATCTATCTAAGTAATGCGTTGCCACCCATTTCGCAGTGGCATGACGACTTTCCATCTTTCTAGAGCAAGTGTGAACGTCATTGTAGGACTTTATTTGAAACGTCATTTCATTTTGAAATTTTGAGGCGTGCAGCTGCCACATGCACCCTTCTTCGCATTTGGCCCTCAACCGAGTCGCATCGCTGTGGGTGAATTTAATCCCGTACCCATTCTTCAAAGCATGATCGACAATTTCTTCTCTAATTTTATTCAACGAACTGTATTTTTTGCCAAGGCTCATACCAACAAATGTGCATTGTGCTTTTGGTTGGCGTGGGAGCCTACTCTCAGCCATGTCCATGTCTTCATCGCTACTGCATTGGCATGCTGATCGGAGGTCCTCATCATCCTCTTCGTTTAAATTTGCTGAGATAGAATGCAAGACAATTGCAACTTCATGTCTAATTCCACGTACCTCGTTCTAATTGGCCAACAATGTCTCTATGGGCCCCACGTCACATTGACGGTTAATAATAGATTCTTCCTCAGTCCATGACTCCATTTGCTTGTAAAAAAATTCTTCAACTTGGCCAAAATTCCTTTCTCTTCAGCTCTCGCACTTCTCTAGGGTTCGCTAATCGCTAATCAAATGCCTCTTACTGTCGAGAGGAGTTAGCTCTTTGCTTATATAAATTCCCGGTCCGAGAAACCGTTGCGGTGTCCTAGGACGCCGCCGCGGCCTCCTAGGACACCGGCGCGGCACTCTGGGACGCCGCGGCGGCGTGGCGACTAGTCGCGACGTCCAGGCAACACTTGTGCCTGTTATCCTTCGCAACACGGGCCGCCGTCGGGGCGTGGTGGGACACCACAGCGGCGCGCTACTTAACGGCGACCATAACTGTGATTGGTTGTTTTGTCATTTAGACGTACGTTAGTGGTTACCTTGTTAAAAATTAAACCACAATGGTTAACTTGTTATTGACTTAAAACCACAATGATTGATTTGTCATTTTTCCTTATAAAAAACTCGTATATACATATAATAAAAATTAACATGTTGTTAAACAGAAATATCCTTAGGTTTTTATGGTCGAAAATGGGATTTTAAAAACATAAATGCAACAACTGAATATATTAAAACCTGTTATCACCTCTTATCGTACTAATACATTGTGATCAATAATTTACTCGCTCCAAGATCACTTCTAAAATTCTTCTCGAATCTTGAATCTATCATTATACTTTTATCAATATAATATTATAAAATATTAAAATATCAATGACAGTTTCCATAACTGAGATAAAATCCACCTGGGGGTCATTCAAAAAACACCTAAAAATTTACATATTTTACTACTACCACCGCAACCTTATTTCCCAGCCATGAATCTGGCACTAGTACAATCTAATATTCAGAATTTTAAGGAATTAAATTCACAAACAAAATTCATTAAATTCTCAAAAACCCAAATATAATTATAATTCGCTAAATAGAGAAGGTTCGAGCTCTTACCTTCAGATTCTATTCGAAAATTCAATTGATGGAGCTCCCTAGCAATGTAACACTCCGAAATCCGAGCTCTAAAAATTCTCTCCAACAACCTTTCATTTTCCTTCTCCCTCAAACTCTTTGAGCTTCTCATTAATTTTTTTTAAATTTCCCTCTTCAAACTCTCATTCTCTCCCTAATTCATATCTTGCTTGCTGAAAACTGATGCTCCCCAAATCTCAAATCGGCCAAAGAACAAGCTTCTTGGGCTGCATAAGGCCTTTGGGCCTCAAATATTTAGGGCAAGTAGTGGACACGTAATATTAATTCATTAACAAAATTCAGCTCAAAAGGCGCCGTACACACAAAGTTGTGCATTGGAGAAAACCCTGCTCGGAAGTGGAATTTGTGGAAAAACAAGTTTGCGTCTCTCATAGAAAAATAGGCATAATTTTTAAAATATGAGTACAAATTAAGCAAAACCACCCAGCACTTCACAAAGACAAGAAAGTCAATAATCTCAGGTAAAAATATAGCAGTATTCTTCAGGGAAAATGGAAGAAAATTGTGTACCAAGTTGGACTGCGGATCCCCTCGGATTTATGGTTTGCAGAAAAATAGTTTTCAATCACCAAGAATAAAGTGTCGATAACTTCCGATTCAGAAATTCAATTTATGTCAAAATTTGAGGGGACGTCCAATACACAGAGGTTAAAGTGTCCAGAAAAATGTACAACTAAATTCTTTATGAAGATTGAGTTATGAAATTGACAAAAACATTGCTCGAATATTGATCAATAAAAACAGATTCTGCTATCTTCGAAATTAGGCACAAAATCCTCAGTTCGATTCCAAACCTCAACAAAAACTCAAGCACTTCAATAGCTTCCAGAGAATAACCAAAATCCAGAATCCCAAACAGAAATACAATCAAAAAATAGAAAAAAAAAACGGAACTCCAAGCTGGTCTGCTAACCTCCAAACTTCTGGAACTAGCGACCCAATAGGACCCCTGTAAAGAGATCACCCCACCTTGGTTTTGTTAGGTCTTCTAATTCACCACGCCAATGGACACCTCAAAGGAGAGATGCTGGGAGAACTAGCATAAGGTCTTCTCTCCAAGACCAAACAAGAAACGATGAGAGAAGAGATTGTTGGTGAAGAATCCGCGGCTAAGCAAGACAAGACACCGGTTGTGTTTTGAGAGTGAACTCCAAAATGATTTTCAACAGCTGCTTTAGGGTTTCTAATCACCTTCAAAATAGCCCTAAGGGAGGCTTATAAGCTCCACATAAAATTAGGGCAGTTGAGTTGTCAAATTGCAAAAATAACCTTAATAATAAACACACAAAGAAAAGGGGTCCGAGGCTGGGATTTAGTCTCTGTAAATGCAGTGTTTGACATAGTAAACAAGCTCCAATTTTCCCACAAAGTATACTCTGGAATGCTTGGACTGTTGGAAACAATCTTCATGAAGGATAAAATTTGATATGAAGTCTTCCAGAATGCCAAAAAGTGTCCTTGAACGCTCGGAGGTCAGATTCTTGGCGGAAATGAAAAGCCCACCATTTCTTCTATGTTTTGCATGACATCCACTTGTCCAAATGCACAGACTCCTCTTTGTGTAATTGACAAAAACTCTTCTCCAAGCTAGCTAGAGAAGAAACACCTACAAAATAAATAAAAAGGTTAGAAAATAAAGGAGCCCTTGGCTCAGGCTCAGGTGATGGGACTTTAGGGCGCATCATACTCCTGGGGTTGAAAAGGATTTGTCCTCAAATACAGGTAGTCTTCTACCTCAATCCTCTTCTTCATTCCATGTCTTCCACCCAGACCAAATGGAAAAATTTTGTTGACACCATACGTGATGATCTCCATTTCAGGTTGCCTATATAAGATAACATGAAGACAATCTTCAATCTTCACACCAACATGGCCCAACCCCCAACCAAAATCAGTGTCTTTATCCACAAAATTCATAAATTTATCCCAATTGTAAATATCTCTTTTATTAATTACTGAAATATCAAGCTCAATACCATGGGTTCTTTAGTCAATAGCAATTCTATAGTAGTACCACTAAGCATGCTAAGGTTAACAACCTCATTTGACCTTCCAATATATAAAGAGGGCTTACTAACAACAACATAAATGAAATTTCCAATCCGCAGTGATATAACAGATTCAATATCATCAATATCTTTAATCCATTCAATTTTCAAAATCCAATCAATTAATGAAATTAATAGCATGTACCTTCCTTGGCTTATACATTGGTTAAGGAAAATTTGCTTCCCTGGAAGTTTATTTTGCACCGATTTACTTATGTACGCATTAATCTCACTTTGAAGCCTCTTCAACAATAATGGCTCTCTTTTTACCATCAATAGAAGAGTGTCGCATGTTGTATACCCCGATTCCATAACAATGTATGAATATGAGTGGCTAAAGTCCAAGTCTACTCTCTGATTGGGTGAAACAACATTTTCTTTATGTTCTTCTTCTTTTTCTTCGTTTGCCTGTAACTCTGAACTCATTTCGAGTAGTGGACCATCATTCGAGAGAACAATCTCAGTGATTATAAGCTCTAAGGGAGGCTTATAAGCTCCACAAAAAATTAGGGCAGTTAAGTTGTCAAATTGCAAAAATAACCTTAATAATAAACACACAAAGAAAAGGGGTTCGAGGCTGGGATTTGGTCTCTATAAACACAGCATTTGACATAGCAAACAAACTCCAATTTTCCCACAAAAGTATACTTTAGAAAGCTTAGACTATTGGAAACAATCTTCATGAAGGACAAAATTTGATATGAAGTCTTCCGAAATGCCAAAAGTGCCCTTGCACACTCGAAGGTCAGATTCTAGGCGGAAATCACCATTTCTTCTATGTTTTGCATGACATCCACTTGTCTAAATGTACGGACTCCTCTTTGTGTAATTGACAAAAACTCTCCTCCAAGCTAGCTAGAGAAGAAACACCTACAAAATAAATAAAAGGTTAGAAAACAAAAGAGCCCTTGGCTCGGGCTCAGTTGATGGGACCTTGGGGCGCATAAAAAACCAAGGGAAATAGGGGTTGTATCCCTTATTTAAAGAAGGAGAACTATTCCACAAATCCTCCACGTATGGATGGGTGTGGCATTTTCCATGCTACACTCATGCCATATATATATATTTTAAATTATTATATTTTTCATACCTTAAAGAATTTCGTCCTCAAAATTTAGCGACGCCTCTAGAATGCCCCTAAATAGACAATGATAAGTCTAAAACAACTATTACTCCAATTCTCAAGTCGTAATTTACTCACTATGATGATTCCACAATATCTTGACTCTAAGAATCTATTGTCATCATAGTATCTTGTCAATAAAAAATACTCACTCAAAAATGTCAAAGGTGGAGTCAAGTCTAACAAAATTGTCAAAGGGGAACCTAACAAAAATGTCAAGTCGAACGACTAGATCCTCGGAGAGGACTCATTTGCCCAAGTTAAGGTCTTGTTTACAGCAGAAGACTTAGTCAAAATCAAAGTCATAGACCACAAGAAATGGTATGAAGTCCACATAGTGATCACTAGAAAAATATTGCAATAAGTTATAAAAATATTATGAAAGAATACAATCACCGAGCAAGAATTAGAGTATTATACAAGCCCAAAGCAAAAACTCTCACCAATGATTAAAAAGACTCCAGAGATATGAGAAAGAAATGGGGGCCTTCAATCCAACCTCATATCAACTACTGCTCTCGACCTCCTTGACTATTACCTAAGAAGGAAGAACGTTGTTTGGCTTGTGACTAACACAGTAGAAAACTTATACTATATGTAATGCATAAGAAAACTTGTTTTTCCTTTCGTTTGAAACCATGGTGCATTTAATGTGGCATGCATAAGTTTAAGATTCTTTGTAAACTCTTTTATCATTTAACAAATACGCTCCATGAGTCATCGATGAGGGAATCTTCAAAACCTTATTGTATACATAAACAAGTATAACAAAATAGGTCTTCATCGTTTTTACATTTGAAAAATAGTATCAATGGAAAAGGAAAGTCACTTAAGGACCCAATTGCCCATAAGACGCATAAACAATGATGGAAATCCGAAGATCAGGCTGCGTTACATGAGTAAATAAGAAGTATGATGGGGATACGAAGACCAAGCAGTGTCACATCTAATGCCCCTTTTTTGTAAATCTCCATATTTCTTATAGTGTGTGTCTATATATATATATTTTGAAATAACAATAACTAAAATATGTCTTTTAAAAATAAACCATTAATCATGCCTTTCAAATAATACAAACACAGTGGAAGACTTTACCAAAACAAAGTTCTCTTTTTTTAAAAAAAAAAAACCATTTTTTCAAAATCATTCATAGTCATAAATAAATTGCAAAACTAGAAACATAATCCATGTCATAAAAATAGAACCCGCATGTAATACCCCGAAAATGCATTTTGTGAACGTAATAAGTTTAGAATAATTAGTGCAATTATTGGATTGGAGATTTAAGATTTATTGAAGATTAGTTAGTGGATTAATAATAGTTAGAAGTAGTGTAAATTAAATTGATTAAGTAAAATAATTGAGAAGAAATAAGGCAGAGGCAAAAATCATGGCAAAGGAGTAAGTTGAGTTGGCAGTGGGAGAGGTCGATCAAAGGATCGACCATAAATATGCAGGAAGGGTTTTATGCATGGGGAATTTCTGCTACGTGGGAGAGGTCGATCAAATGATCAACCAGTCCCAAGCATTTTTCTGGCAATGCAGTTTTCCGCTGAGGCCCAATTTGTGGGTTTAAGACGTGGATACCAAGTGGTGATGTTTTGTGGGATTTCTCCACACGTTCCCCTTTATAGATGGCAGTTTATAAGAGGTGGTGGGTGAGATATAAGGGGGATGAGTGATACGTGTGATGGAAGCCTTCAATGATGATAAAAAGAAACAGAATGAGAGAAAGAGAGAGAGAAGAGCAGGATTGTGGATAATTTGTAACGACTCGGATTTTTGTAAATCTTTGAAAATGCGTTAAAATTTGAAATTTCTTTCTTTTTAAAACGAAACGTATCAGAGTGCATATAACCGAATCGCTACTGACTCTTTTCTTAAAACTCGTTATGAAAACTCTTTGATAGAATGTGCGGAAGCATAATAATAAAATAAAATCATCTGTTTAAAATCTTGCGGAGGCGTAAATACATAAACCCTTGTAAATCATTGTGACACATGGTGGAAGCATATTTAAATCGTTAGAGAAGGACTAGACAGTTGAATACAATTTAGTAAAACTTAACGTTTGTAAAACTGTTTTTCCTTTACCCTTAGCCTGGCCAGCTCGAATCTCATGCTGCGAAATTATTCATCCCTGCTTCATTATGTGTTTATCATCTACTTGTTATCTGTTCATCGATGTACCTACACCACAAGTAAGGACATGAGCTTTCGCCCAGTAAGGAAATGGGGGAAAACAAATGCTATGACACTCTTTTTAGGTTCTTTTGGAATGGAGGCCACCCAAAGCAATTCTTTTGTTACGTATTTTCGTTCGTTACTCATGCATCGAGTTGGAGATTGGAAGAATCCGTAGTGGGGGAGTAGATCTTTGTCGACTTTAGTTACCTAGGGTAGACAATCTCGCAGTCTCGACAAGGGAAAGGTAACGTCATTTTTAATTCCTGTCTACCTAACTAATCCGTACTTACCCCCCATCTCCCAACTCCCTTCGTTCTTCTTCGTTTTCTTTTGTCTTTTTCCTCACTCAAGCGTATGGGTACCATCCCAAGGTGGTACCCCCTAGTTGTTTCTATTATCGTACATGCATGAGGACACTTCTATCTACACTAGCACATACGTGACTACCAAACAACGATACTTTAAGAATCGACAAGAGAATAGCATAATATAACACATACATAGAGATATCACGAAACAATGATAAAGGAAATCACAATAAAATAACATAACGCAATGCACAATTTTAAAAACGATAGGATATTAGAACATGTTTCATTATCGATCGAGGTTAAAGAGACTAACGAGTTATCAATAATTCATGCTATTAAACGAAGCGAACGAAATCATGCTACCAACGAAGACATGCTCTTAAATAATGAAAATACAGCAGTGTATATGGCAATACAAAATGACGAATACATGCTCGTAAATAATGAAAATAGAGCAGCGTATACGACGAGATAAAACAACAAATACATGCTCTTTAATGATGAAAGTACAGCAGCGTATACAACGAGATAAAACAACGAATACATGCTCTTTAATGATGAAAGTACAGCAGCGTATACGACAAGATAAAACAACGAATTAACAGCGGAACGAATTCCAACGAGACACAAAGCAACGTGCAAATTATCGAATCAACTTGAGAAATGAATAGCGTAACATGCTTTTAATCCAAGAGAACAGCAGTATGCAGAGTCAGTTTATGATAACGAACATGCTTTTAATGGGTAGTATTCAACGGGAAGGTGTCAAACAAGAGCAGGGAAATGTGCACTTTCAACTACTAATTTACACAGCAGCAAATTTATGGAAGACAGAACGATTAATATAGTGTGCTGACATATTATGAAAACAAACAGCATATAATAACAAGTGGAACTAAACATGCTATTAATGACTAAAATGAGGCAGTAGAAAAATAATTGCTAATCATACGCTCAATCGACAATCAAAACAGCAGTAATATACCATTGTACAGAACTACGAATAATGCTTTTAAACTACTAGGACAGTGAGTAACATTTAAGACATCACAATAGAAACATGCTTCTTAACAATATTAATAGCGGTGCGAAACAACGAAACGAAGCAACGCTAACATGCTCTTTAACGACTAGGAAGCTGTAGCATCAATATTGAACTAGAACAGTGTAATAGGCCTACGAATCATGCTTCATCAGAGCAACAAATGGCAGTAAATCATAACGAAACAGAACACCAAATCGTGCTTCTCAATGTCTTATATACCATAGTAAAATATCAAAGGTAGGATAATGAAACGTGCTTCACAAATGATTGATATGTAGCGGCAAATAAATATTAAACATGCTTTTCAAGCGATTTAAATACCGGCGACATTATCGCAACAGAGCAGCGAAACAAGCCTCATAAAGGGGTATAATCGGCAGTAAATAACAACAGAAATTAAATAGCAAAAGACATACCCTCCAACAACTAAAATATGCAGCAATAATAATGAACATGGGCAGCGAACACATACTTCATAGATGATAATAATAGTAAGAATGGTGGCGATGAAATGATGAAAGTCATGCTTTCCCAATATCTACAATGTCAGCGAACAATAACGAAATAAAACAACTAGAGTGTGCTGAATAAACCATACACACAAGACTATTGAGTGAAAGATCATCAGCAAAAAAAATCATCATTCTTAACAACAATAAGACCTCATTAGTCATTCATTTATCCCTTAAACATTTTCTCTTTGTCCCAACACTTCCGTATAAGAATTTAACACAAGTAAAATGCAACAACTAGTAGAGCATCTAAAAGGAATGTGAGAGTTAAGGAAATTAGTATGGCAAGCAACATCACAGCAACTTAAGGCAACTACATCTACAAAGTTCCTACAGCAAAACAAACACAACACACACACACTTTTACTTGGGTGTAGGGCTTCCTCAAGCCAAGACAACCCATTCCTTACCTTTTAAAATACCTCTTCCCTTAGACAGTAGCCCCTTCCTCCGTTTCCCTTCACGCCTATTCTCCAACAAAAATTCTGCAGCAAGAAACCTCCAGCTCCAGCATGGAGAAGAAGGATGGAGGAGCTGGAGATAAACCCACCTCCAAGAGACAATCTGTACCACCAGCAGGGGGTTGGGAGTGAACATATCATTGTTGGTCTCCTGGAACGTGTGATTTTGGGTCATGGAGTCGCATCCTAATTGGTCTAGTGTCACTCTCGTTCTGTTTTAAATCGGCTTAGTCACTGATTTGCTGCGATTCAGACGGATGCGGACGGTATCTTTGCGTCCGCAAGACTAAATTTTTCCTTTGTAAAACCAAAGTTCAGACGAAAATTGGCATCCTTACTCCTTTGTTCCTACCATCCGCAGGCCATCTTTGGACGCCAGACGGCGTCTGCGTCGTCCCCATGAGGCATCCAAATGTGTCCAGGAATTGGACAGATTCAAATAGGACGATTCCTCCCCGCGTCTGCAGTCGTCCTAAAGACTCCATAGTAGTACAGAGTCGATGCAGACACCATTCTTCTCGTCCGCATCATTCGCAACCATCGTCCAAAAGTTCCCAGTGTTGGAACAGATTCGATAGGGACGCCATTCTTCTCATCCGTAACGTGTCGTCCGAAACTGTCCAGACTTGAACAGATTCGATGCGGACGCCCTTCTTCTCATCCGCATCGTCCGGAGACTCGTTCTAACACCCAAAATTCCCCCTTTCTTCATCTTTCCACATTTAACTCTTACCCCACAACATTCCCCCCACAATACACGTCACAAAATGACACGTATAGTTACCTGATGCAACATCCTCATAACTCCAACACTTTGATTACATCACGTATATGGGGAAAAACGTTACTGAAACCACTCTTAGGCTTAGTGCTCCAAACGCCCTTGGTAATATCCTGATAATTATCCAACTTAAAATACCGGATGTTACAAAATTGAAGGTTGAAAAATTGCAAGGCAGAGAGGTTGATCCAGCGGCAGATTGTGGAGTTCAGCGTTGGACCAGTCAATCATAGGATCAACCAGTCACATGGTGTTTTGTTTTTTTAAGCATTGTTGCAAATGGCAACGAGCGATGAAGTTTTAAATCCCGAGGCTGCTTCTAGGATTACCTCAACGTTCGCTTCCTTTACTCATGGAAACGTAGATGAAATGTTAGGTTTATGGGGATAGATAACACATGCTGGGGAAGATAAATAAAGAGGCAGAGAGTGAGAGTAAAAGAGAGCAGAAAGAAAGTGTGAGAGAGAAGTGTTTACAGAGAGCTTCTGGGAATTCTGGGAAGGCTGAGTCGTGAGTGAGGGAAAAGAGAAAGTGAGGGAGAAAGAAAGACATAGTATAAGAGAGGAAGAAGGGAAAAGAGAACTGAACAGAAGAAGAAGAAGAAAGTGAAGGAAGAAGCATGAAGAGAGATTCTTCAGGGTTTTCCCCTCGGGTATTCTTCTGGTGAGGTATTCCTTCACTCTTTTATGAAATTTATGTGAAGATTATACTGTGAGAAAATAAATGGATGATGGATGATAAATGTGATGTTATGTTGTTGTAGTTCTTCCTAGTTGTGTGTTGTTGGGGATAATGTGCGGGTGTTGTTCTGTTAATCTAGAGTGTTTGTTGTATGAAAATGGCTTGAGGAGTAATATTCTATAATTGTAATTGTGATGGTCAAGGTTGAAGGTTGTATGTTGATTTATGCTAACTGTTATTTGTGAAAATAATAAATAGTGAAGTGAAGAAGAAAGGCAATGAGTGAGGTTAATGGACTGAGAATTTGATGATTAAATGTTATTTATTGTGAAGGTTAAATTAGATTGCTAAACGCTTTAAGGATGCGAGGTAAGTTGATATTGTATGTATTTTGGTCTTTGGGGCCCTACATCGCAAGTGTAATACCCCGATTATTTTTAAGTGGGTTGACTATCGGGGTATTACCGAGAACGTACTCGTTAGGTTATATATTATGAAAATTAATGTAATCAAAATAAAATACATATTAATTTAATGAATTAAAATATATAAAATTAGGATTTAAAAATGTAAAGGGATTGAATTAATGGAAATAGTTTAATAAATAAATAAATTAATTAGATTGATTAAAGATGATTTAAAATGGGAGGAGAAATTGAAAAGTGATGAACCGGTTCACTGAGTGAACCGGTTCAACCCATTTAAGTGAATGGCCCTCGGCCATTCACTAGGGGGAGATCCAAATACGCGAAAAGAGAGGGAGGGAGAAGAGAGAGCGGACCACAGAGAGACGAGATGCGATGAAGAATCGGGACCAAGTCCCAGCGGTGTTGTCCAGGCGCGGCGAGACGCGACGAGACGACGGCGATTTGGGCTTGGGTCTAGTCAGGGCATCATCGAGCATCGACGTCTGCCGATGTTCGATGATCGGCGATGGTCAAGTGGTAACGAGCTGGCGAGGGTTGGCGTTGTCGGTGGTTGGAAAGGCTTGAACAGGGGCTGGGCATCGGTTTGCGATGAGTTGCTGTTCGGTTCATCCTTTGGTTCAAGGATGATTCAGCTGCAAGGTTTGAATGTCGTGATGCTGCCGAAAAATTAGGATCTTAGCTGGGATTGTGGGATAATTCATTGTGTTCTTCAAGCGTGGTCTTCTGTGTATAAATTCTGGAGAACTGAGAAACGGGAGAACAGAGAAGGTTGATGGCCGAGAGGTTGGGGCTTCTATCGATTGGTGAGAAATTCCTTGCACTTTTCCTTATGGGTTTTATTAAGACATATGCCCTACAAATTGGTTATGAGTTTATCTATTACGTTGTGGAATGGGGAAAGGTGAAAATGGAGGAGTTCCTGGTATGGCAATGAAGTTGATGTCTTTGGCTCTTGGTTTCTCTCAGACATTGTTCAGGTAATAGTCTCTCTGTTTATTGTTGCTCCGCATATGTGTAAATATTAAGGCTCTGTGGTTGGATATTACTCTCTGCACTTGGATATATTATTATGATGGTGAATTGTAGTTGCATCATTAAGCTGGAATCTTTACAAAATGTGGTTAATGTAATGGGTTTGAGCTACTAAGATTTGTGTTCAATTCTGGGTTCATGTCTGAAGTGATATTATTGGTTCTGTGTTTTAATTACTGCCTTCTGGACTTGGATAGATTTTGTTGAAGGATGTTTGGATAAGTGTCATTTGTTTATTATGAATTTTAGATAGAATATGTTAATTGCATTGTTGAGGATTTGGGAAGAATATTTCAATTAGATGCTCCTACTGAATTACAGATTTAGCAAATGTGCTTGGTTAGTGTTATTTGGTTATGACTATGGAATTATGGGGTGGTGTTGGACATTATTCCTTGTTTTGGTTTATTGTTTCTTGGTTTGGTAAGTGGTAGGTCTGGATGTCATTGTCTGCTGTTGTGATTGGATGGTTCTATTAGAAAACTTCTATAGGTTATTATTAATTGGACTGATTGGTTTAGTCGGATTTGCTATTGTTTAGTTATCATCTGAAATGTGAAAAAGGAATTATAAACCTGTTATGTTGAGAAAGTGAACTAGGAGCTCTGATGTGTCCCAAGACCCTACCGTCTGAGCCGAGCCATGATGCTCCTTTTATCTAATACGTTATTATTTTGTAGGTTGGAATAAGGTAAAGAACCTTGAAGATGAGCCAAAGCATGAGGATAAAGAGGCTCCTAAGCTAACACTTACTTGGAAGCAAAATTATGGAAGAAAGGGTAGACGTTACAAGTCTGCCTACAATCCGACCACAGTGGAGTATTTGATGTTTTTATAGCCTCAAATGATGTCAAATGAAACAGCGTTCTTCATATGGTTTGTAGCCAACGTCTATAGCTTTTGAAAGAGGTATTGAGAGTTATATTTAGGGTTTGTTTGATATTTCAAACATTACATTTACAAAGACAAAAAACCAACTCGGACCTGTTTTGTGATTTATTATTTGGGGTTATTTTTGTCATTTCATTTTAGGGCAATTTCGTCCTTTTTGTTGTAGTTTCCTTAGAGGGTATTTAGTCCCCTCTAAGGCAAGCAAGAACGCAGATTAAATTTGAAAGAAAATTTAAAACCTAGTTCCTTTTGGTGTGAAGAAAACCGTGAGAGCTCCCTCTCCTTTGGCCGATTCCCCATCTTGCCTCAACTTGGTCTTCTTGTGACTTTTTGATTGAGTTGAAGGGCTGCTATCTCTTCCAAACCACTCTATCCTTGTAGTGGTCACTGAGGAGTGGAGGTAGAAGAAGTTTCAACCCCCTTGGAGAGTGCTTTTCCGTTTGGTAAGGCCAATCATAGTCGCCCCCTCTCCCATTGGAGGTGTGCGGACTCTTTGGGTTTATTTTCTTGTTTTTCTTGCTGCAAAAATCAAAAGGGTTTCTCGGTGTCCTTGGAATTTCTTATTGTTCACAGGGTATTCGTGATATTTGAGGTTGTTTAAGATTAAAGACTCGTTCAAGATAGCTATGTATGATCAAATGCTTCTAGCCGAGCAAACTATTCTGTAATTTTTCTATTCTGATTCTTGCGATTGTTACTGGATTTTGACGACCTTGTGCGTGTCCTTTTGCGCTTATTTTTGGCAAAAGTTTCTTCAATTTGTCATGATTATATCCTCCAAAATTGGTGTTATTTGGCCATATGCTTGTTCAGTTATTGCCACTTCTTTTCGGGTCACCAGATCTGTTCCGGGAAAGCCCTAATTTTTGGGTTATCTTTAAATTACTATAACTGGAGATTCTGAAGGGTTTTGAAGCTGAATTTTTGATATTTGATCTTGATGTGTTATTATAATGTCCTCCAAATTGCTGCTCCTAACTCCCTTGTGTTGTGAAGTTATAGTTTGAAGTCTGTTGAGTAGATTGCACGGAGTATTGTCTAGCAGATTGCACTTAAGTTCTCCTTGTAATTTTGGTGCACATCATTTTTGGAATGAGTGTTGGAGTTATTGGGTGCATCGGAGAGCTGTTCCTGTTGTATGCAGTAATGGTAAGGATTAAGGGGTGTTTTGGCCATTGAGGCCCTACACCACAAATATGGGTGTGTGAGTTTAGTGTTATTGTTAGTTTAATGCGTACTATTAGTTGATTGTACTGCTAGTTGATTAAGTAGGTTATCTGTCGTGAAATACTTCTGTTAGCCATTGATAGTGTTATTAATGCCATATAGAATTAGAATGTTTTGTTATTCCTGTTATTACTATTGTCAGTATGTTGTAGATTTTTGATAGCTCTAGGATATCCCCTTGATGATATTCTTGTTAAATTGTTAGTTATTGATGAAAAATAAAGAATGAGAAAGTGAAGAGAGAAATGGGTAAGGATGAGATAAGCATGAACGAACCAAAATTTCCTTTACAAATGTTGTTTATTTCCTTACAATTTGTTTTGGCGTGACGACGTCGGTTTATTAGTTTACTCACATAATTAGCATGTCTAATCAACAAGAATAACATCAACATGAAATTAACTAAAGTGACCTAACTGAGTAGTACGTTTAAATATGATGCCTAATTAACTAAGCATGTTACTTAACTAGTCATCTAATACCCGAGCATGTTAATCAATTAGCTTAATGAATTAATAGATGCTAATCACCTCTTAAGTCTGGTTAACTAGTTGTGTAATGAATAACTAATTGAGTATGTTAGCAAATTGAGACATCTACCTAATTAGACTGATAATTATTGGCATGTTAATTATAGGAAGCTTACGAATGGTAATAGTTTGATTTGCTAATTACAATAGCATGAAATGAACTCTCGAATGAAAAACCCACTCAGGATAACTAATTAGGATAACCACTTAGAATAACAAATGTAGGGAGCATGTAAATTGAAGTTAGTATGTTTAACTTAGTTAGCATGTCAAACTGACTAAGTCATGTCATGCTTATCTTACTAGTTTGAATGCACGATTAATTAACTAGTTAATCCCTTAACTAGATTAATTAACTAAATATGGTTAATTAGCTAAAATGCTAATTAATAGACCCAAGTATGTAAATTGAACTAGGAATGATAATCGTAGTATGTAATTAATACAACAAATCACTTAGCATGTTCATTTAAGTAAGCATGTAATTAATTGGAATAATTAACTAGACATAGAACATATTAAATAACTAGAGTAATTAATTAACAAAAGCATGAATTAGAGCATGTAATTAATTAGGATAGTTAATTATCATGATAAATATATTTATTTCCCAAGCATGATAGTTAAATCAATTACTTGTATGTTTATCGTACGCGTTCGCCATTCAATTCAATGTTGAACTGATTTTCTAGTGTGTGTAGTTGTCTTCTTCTATTATGTGCCTTACTTCTTTATATGTGTTCTCAATTTCAATTACTTTATTTCAATGTGCACTTCTATTACGTAACCAATGCCTTACTTTTGTAAAGAGTAGAATGATAAAGAGGATGAAAAGAGAATGAAGTAAATGCGAGTGAATTAAGGGTTTCATTGACTAAGTGAATGAATGTCTTATGAATGCTTTTGTTATTATTTTCTTGTATTGTTTACGATAGCTAAGTAGAATAAAACATGAAATCAACGTAGGAGCATGTTAGTAACTGATTAGAATAATCACTCAGAAATATAAACCTAGGAAGCATGTAAAATGACTAGGAAGCATATAAAACGAGTAGGAAAGAAATTAGGATATGATAGTATGTTTTCAATTCGTCTTCTATGCTTCATTGTTTACAAGATTATATTATGAAAGTTTTCTATTGTGTGCTTTTAATTACTGCTATGTATTATATGTGCTTTCCATTTCAGTTACTTTCGTCTATACACACTTCAATTTCTATGAATGTTATGTTAGAAGCATCATGCATCATGATAGGTTGAGAATGTATGTTCACGCATCATGTAATAGAAACAAAGTAGGAAGTGCTTCCACGGGATAGTACTCACATGCATGGTAAGGAAAGTAAAATGATAAGAAAAGACGAAGGAAAGGAATGAAAAGAAAAGGGAGTTGGGAGGCGGATGGGTAGCGGTCCTAGCATGGCAATTGAGATATGCCCTTACCTTATCGAGAATGGGACCTAGTTGTCCATAGGAGGTTAGGTCTGACCCACTATACCATCCCATACGGGTCTTCTAATCTCCAGCTCGAAGTACGAGTAAAGAAAGAAAAAAAGAAAGAAAGAAGAAACGTAAGAAAACAATTGGTATGGGTGGCCCCCATTCCAAATGAACTTAACCCTTTTTCCTTACTAAGCCCTTTGGGCATACAGTTGCTTGTAGTGTAGATGTAGTTACTGTAAGTAGAGGAATGCACGGACTAGGAATAGCGAAAGATAAAGAACAAACAAAAGCAAGCAGGGATGATGGGTTTGCACACGCGTAGAAGATCGTGGCTAGCCAGGCATATGAACATGGGTAAAAGAGAAATTGTTTTAATTAAGTTAAGTTTTTAAATGTCGTGATTAAGTGAAGTAGTAATTGTATAAAAGTGGTATTGCATTTGCTTAGTATTTCTTTCTTAAATGATTTTAATTATGCTTCCACTATGTTTTCAAATGGTTTAATTTTAACACTTCCGCAAAGTTCCATTACATGAGATTTTTTTAACGAGTTTTATGAACGGTTGGTAGCGATCTGGTTGAGACGCGCTCTGATTTACTTCCAAAAGAAAAATCAAAATTTTAACGCATTTTAAAGGATATAGGAAAATCTGAGTCGTTACAGCAAGAGTTAGGATTTGTATGATGCTTGCATTTACTAGATGTAATAGGTTGTGATCATGTCCCTGAGGATGTATTGTTGCTTATTGTGTGTTTATTAGAATTATGTTATTTTAATGATGTGTTTATAGATTTAAGTTAAGGATTTGATATGGATCATGTTTGAGGATTATTGGATTTATACTGAACATGCTTTGAGGATGTAGATACTGTATGCATTCATGAGCATTGCACGCATCATGGTTTTCAAAAAGATACAAAAATGATTTTCATCCATGGTTTTGAAAATGAAATGGAAACAAAAATTAAGTGTAAAAGAAACGTAAATAGATGTTTGGAGTTGTGAGCTCTTGAGTTGGTCACCTGGGTGGGTGCCCTGGGATGGCCACCTGAGGTGTGTGCCATGTGATGGCCACCTCCGGTATGTTCCACAATTGGCGGCCTTGTTCACCCTCATCAAGTTTTGACATCTCCAACGCTTAACAAGATAAAGTAAACTTAAGATCAAGATCAAGAAAAAGGAAATGGAAACAGAAATGGAAATGAAATACAATGAAACATGTTTTTGTGGACCGGTAGGTAAAGTCCAGCATAGAAATAAAAGAAATGTAAATAGGTGTGACGAGACGTAAGGTTGAGTTGGTCACTCTTCCTCGTCAAGTTTAGACATCTCTAATGCCTCCAGATAAAGTAAAGTCAAGATCAAGATAACAGTAAAGGAAAATGAAAAATGAAAACGAAAACAAAAACAGATAATTGCATATGGATTTTAAAAATTGGATAGCATGTGTATGTTTTATTTTATATCACTTACTGAGCCTTAAGCTCATTAGTTAAGTCTTGTGAAGTAGGTATGTACAAGAACAAGATAAGGAGCAGGCGATGAGGGATTTGCACGCGCGGATGTTGTGGCTGGTTAGGCTAAAGGATAAAAGAGAAATGGTTTGTAAAGAGTTTTGTAAAGCATTTAAATTGTAAATGTTTTAAGAAGAGATTTTGTAAGAATGATAATTTGTATTAAAATGATAAGTCTTCCACTGTGAAAAGAAAAATTTTAATTTTATGAGATTTCTAAGGAAAAATGTTTTCAAATTACAAGTTCTAAAAGTAAGAAAAATCGGGTTGTTACACCACATCATAGGAAAAACAATTTTTAATGATCCTTCCATTCTTTAACCCACAGTCAAAGTGTCCCAACAACACCAAGAGCTCATCACGAAAATAATATCTTGAATTGCACTCCATCAGTAGATGTTTCATCCAAAACTTCTTCACTTACAAGACAAAGTTCATCAATAAGTCTAAGCTTAGAGTATGAGATCATGAACATATGAATGATGCACTTGCTATTTATGAAAAGTTTATAGTTTGCCTTTCATTATTTATCGTTTGTTTAATTTTTTCTTATTTTCTTTACCATTGGGATTCAGTACCAAGCCATATTATTTGGGAACAAGTCCACCAAAGCTCCATTGGGGGACACACCCACCAAAGCTACATTGAGGGATAACTCCCAAATCTACATGAATACTAAATTGCCAAAGCTTGTTTCGTATTCTTCATTTCGTTTGCTCATTCTTTCTTTCACAAAAAAAAAGCATGAAAAATCCCTTTTTGGTTATTCCTTAGAAAAAAATTTTCATGATGCATGGAATATGCTCATGATCATACAGTTGCAATCAACAAATCCACAATGTTCATCTCATTATAAACTACGTGAGACAACTAAATAAGCCATGCAAACTATCGCTTACACATACTAATCACATAATCCATTAAACAACATACCAACAAATTCTCAACTCACCTTATCACATGACCAGCTTAGAAACCATCATCAAGTAATTCAAGCATCATCAAAGAATCAATGTATTTCCTCACTGTAGCTACTGTACAGAAATCATCATCACATAAGCACTTGAATAACAGTAGGAGTCAGTAATATCCTCATATATCTTCATCACACGATACAACAAACAACATATTAACCAATAGGGGGAGTCGATACCAACCTCATGTCAATCACAATATAACAAACACCAAACAAACATACAATGTATATATACATAAATTCCTACAACTACCTCACCTAGCACCTTGTGTTGTAGACTCGTAGATGTGCCACCGGAACCTACCACTCACAACTAAACTTGGAGATTTTCTAACGTTAATTCTAGTGTTTATTTTGTATGTGAACATGGAGGAAAACATATCAAAGGTATCAAATACACTCATTTATCTTCCAAATATTTTATGAATTTGATAAAATAAAAGTGGAAGTTCAAGCACAAGTTTAGGAGATATATGAAGCACTCCAAAAACTTCAGACAATCTAACCCTCAAGCAGTATGTGGAATGTTTGAGAGGTTTAACAATCTCATATCAAAATGTGTACATCATAAAGATTTTAGCTGACATCTCAAGCTATCTAGAATGTGGTGTTTTGTTAAATTTAGAGTTTGTTTGCTATGCCAGAATGTAACATCCCGTAACTTTTACTGTACTAAAATTTTCTTTCTTTGAAAAACACTCATGAGGGAAAACCAAAGTAACAAACAGAAGAAGTCTTTTACATTAAAATACGACAAACCAATAATTTAAAGCTATTAAATAAACATAGTTAAAACATTAATTTAAAACAGTTTGAAGTCGTTAAACACTTGAATACTTTTAAAGCATTTAAATACATCAATGGGACCTATTTATGAGCCTAAAGCTCAGTAAGTGGTATAAACATAAAACATGAAATACACATAAAACTTTTGAACATCGTATGCAGTTTTCAGTTTTGCATATCTATTACTATTCTTGTCTTTTACTGTTATTTATTACTATTCGTACACAGTTTTCTGTTTCTTTATTTGTTACTATTTATGTCTTTTACTGTTATTTATTTTATTTCTGTGTCGGACGTGTCCAACCAAACCACAAAAACTCCTGTTACGTATTTTCCATTTAATTCTATTATTGTTGTGTTTTCATTTATTTCCAGTTACTTATCCAAGTGTTATTGATGTCAACTTGACAAGGTAGAGTGGTTTATGCGCGAGGCGGTCATCCCGTGGCACACACCTAGGCGACCAACTCAAAAACCCACATCTCTAGCCACCTATTTACGTTTATTAATTTACATATACTTTAGGATTCCATGTCTTAACGTTGTTGTGCACTTACAATCCAATCTACGTGTTCCTCAACTATATCCTTAAAACATGGTTCGTCCTAACTAAGGAACTGAACCTAAATCTAATAAACATACAATTCATAATAAGCAATCAAAAAAACAATAAACACACCCTAATTCCTGTTATACAGGCCCTTTCGGACAAAACACATGAAGTACCACTTACCTGTAGTTTTGAGCTTTAAAGAGTTATGCACTTAGAATTATCCTTCGCGAAACATATTCATAATTAACACATATAGCTATTAATAATAAATCTCCACTAACAAACTACAACCAGTGAATAACGCTCGTCTAATACCATTCAAAAATCAACTTAACAGTTATAAATCTTCAACTAATATTCTTTAAATTATTTCTGACTTTATCCAACAACTTATCACTTCAACCATAGTTACCAAGTCTATCTAATCCCCAACCGTAGTATTATTTCCTTAATCATACTCGAATAATCATTGCCAAACAATCAGAATAACAAAACAACAATTCATATTATCAAACCCATTTATCTGCAGAGACCAATTTATCCTTATTTCATCATACCTAACATAACAACTCATGCAGAATTTCAACCAAACTCTAACCTCATTTTCATTCATCAATGCAGTAATCACACTCATATTTCCCACTTAACAACTAACAAAATATTACTTATATCACAATTATCCCAACAGAACCTTAGGCATGTTTATCAAATCAGTTACTATCACCCATGGAAAATATACCCATCCACTTAATAAACTAAATTCAATCCTACAGATAGCATATCACGTTCATCATAATTATTCAACAGAGAACAACCAGAAAGAATGCAGTTTCCCTTACAAATATCCTTTCGGCCTCACTTTCTCTTTCTATCTTTTTCTCTAAACCTTTACCAACAATTCACTCACAATTACAAACTCTAGAAGCTCATTCTCCGAAAATTCCAGAAGCGCCTAGCAACCCTCATGGCTTTCTATCACCACGGTTTCACCTCTTTGCAAACCTTCATAATTTCTTTCTCTCAAAACTACAGCACATCAAAAGCCTCAAACCTCAGCCTCACAATTTCACAAACACAACTCCAGAAGCAAGACCTCTCACAAATCTCATAACCCTCACGCCAGTTTAGCAGACTAACCCCATGCTTTCTTCTCTGTGATTCCTCGTTCCTTCGCTTCACAATTTATAGGCCACTTCCAACGCCTCTTCAGCGTCCCACTGAAGATGGAGAGCCAAGGGACGTAGCCTCTTCAACAACCAGATGCATCCAACGTAAACCTAGAAGCTTCCAGCGATGCATTTTTTATTCCAGGCGAGAACTATTCATTTTGGCGATCATTCAGTTTAGCGGTCGATTGTACAAGTCGATCGTTTCCTTTGGAAAATTGACCGCCAATCATCAAAATGTCTTCTGCTTCAAACGTCGAACGATCGGGTTGGAAGATCGCATCCATGGGCGCACGACTGCCACACCAAACCGATCGACCGTGAGCTTTTATTTTTTTGAGAATATACATATATACACGTTATTCCTTAACATGATATAAATATATGAATATATACTTTGCAACCATAAGTCTTAATTGGGACTGTAACATCTTCTATGCAACTTCATCTTCTCCAAACCAATTGCACTAAATCCATATATGTATATATATGAACATCTATATCATCTAACCCAACTTATACTATATGCTCCACTATTCTTCCTTCACTTTTATCCAAGTCAATTTCTCATAAATGTTAAGAACTTTATTATTCTCAACCCTTAAATACTTATTATATCCATACTATATTCAAATATATCCAAGTATATTTTCCCTTAACAATACCTTAACAAAAGCTTTTATCCGTCACCTTCAAGTTCATTGCTAATCTAGTTCTAAATTACCAAATAATTTTCCAATAACCTTAATTCTTCCTTAAGCCAAATAATCCTGGTATCAAAGTTCACTTTATCAAAATCTGTTTCTCATGGTCAATACCTTAATCGTTTATTTTAGTTCCAAAAACCCCAAAATTATCACTTAAGCCTCAAGCTTAGCTCTAAAAAATTTCAGGATATTACACAGAAGGTCCCTGAACAAAGGGCTTTATTTTCTACTAAAGAAGTCTAATCTCACTTACTCGGCATTGAAGCTTAAATCAATTTAAAAACGAGCCTTGAAAAATGATCCATTAGATCATTGTTGCACACAAGATTTAAGAATTTATTGAGAGTTTATTTTATTTATTTAATATTAAATTTAATAGTCAAGTGTTGGTGTCATTCGGTTAGGGCATGTCTAGTCAAGCATGTGTCTTTGTGAGGGTAATTTCATAACTTTTGTGTTGTGACTTTAAACCCTAATTTTGGAGGATCTATTTAAGCTCTCCATAGAGTTCATTGTACTTAGTTAAGATTATTCAATTTTTCAGAGTTTTTTCGGCTTCCCATCTTTGATTTTTCGAGCAAAAACCCACATTGCAATTTGGTTGTTGACGATCAATTATTTTGTGTTCCAATTTCTAATCCTTTGTAAGAGTTGGATTAATTTTCTTTCTATTGCAACCTTCTCAATTCCTTCCTAGGAAATGAATCCCCCCAACAATGTTGTAAAAACTTACAAGTTATCAAGTTGGACTACTTTCTTCCGTTGGAGATTGCCTTGAGAGTGGAAAGTTGTAATTAGGTAATTTTATGACCAACTTGTATTCCTTCGACCATTTCTTCACCTTACCTTTGATTTTGTACATGAAATTTTGAAGGTATTATCTTCATCCATTGTCTATTATGGTATCAAAAAATCCTTCCCAAATTCGTTCATTTAGTTCTTTTTTATTCATTCCGAAATCACTTTCCAAAATTTTCTTATTAACATAACCGATTCCAGAGCACCTTTCACTTATTTGAATATAACTTCTTCTTCTGTACGAATTTGAACATAAACTTTTGAGGATTTGTTCTTCATTTATTCATTGATGTGTTGTTCAAAAATCATAACAAAGTTCATCCGTTTGATTTATTTTTATTGAAGTTGAAATTTTGTCTATAATCTATAAAATAATTTCCTTATTTGTAAGATTTCATCCGAAAAGTATTTGTTTTGGCGTCACCTAAAGGACATGCACACACTACACTACTCACCTCAAGTTCTTTAGTGGAAATTAAGTTACTCTCAGCTCTGCATCGTTTTCCCAAACTCATTGTTTTCCTGAGAAAAGCTTTAGGACAAGTTTAATAGCACGAACTCCAATAAAATAGTTTCAAGGCTCTCATAAAATCCCTTTTTATGCCTACAACTACAGCATGGGCGGACGTCCCTTGGTCACAGAACAACAACATCCTTCATTTTTGTGGACGCATTCTCTTCTACAGACGCCTATGCTTCCGCAATACTCACTATTGTTTACATACATGTTTCCTTCTACGAACGCCTACACTCCCATGATACTCACCATTTTTTGCAGATCCATGATCTAAACGATGATGTTCTGAGTTTTACTAATCCACTGTGGATGTGCTCTTTTTCGCAGATCACTCATTTGAAGTGTACTTCCATCCAAATCGTGACGTTATACTAGTTTTTCCTATCCACCTTGGACTTATTTCTTTCTATGGTTCTCACTCTCAGCGTACTTTGATCCGAATGGCCACGTTTTACTTGTTTTTCCTATCTACTGCTGTAATACCCCAAAAATACATTTGGCAAACGTAACGAAGGTTCAAATAATTAGTGATAATTATTGAAGAATAGTCAGTGAATTAATGTTTAATGATTGTTAAATTAATAAAGAAAGTGTAGAGTTAAGGAAAAATGGTAGTGGCGTTAAGAATGATTAGCCATGAAGGATGAAGGAGGGGTTGATCAAAAGATTAACCGGGTGTGAAGAAAAGAAGGATTCGATTGACTATGAAGATTTGGCCGACCGCTAAATATTGTAGAGAGTTCCCAAGTTCTGCAGTCGATGGAGCGGTCGAGCAGCTAAGATTTGGTCGACCACTAAAAATTACAAAGGCGATTCTTGTGAGGCGGTCGACAGAGCGGTCGAGCATGCGATTGAGGATACTCAATCCAAAAATGGGGCAGTGGGAAAGGTCATGAAATTGATCAACTTTGAGAATGGAAAAATGGGTTTTCATATGGGAGAGGTCAAGCACCGGTGAAGAAAAGGATAGGTCGATCTTGTGATCAACTTATAGGGAAAGGAGAGGCGAAAATGAGTTGGACCGGTCGATACTTATGTCAACTGGGAATTTCTAATAGATAGTTGTATCGATCGTTTCCACATAGAAACGTAGGATTGTGATTTTAACATGGGACCAGTTGATCATGGCGGTCTATCATCGATCGTCTGCTCCCACATGGAAAATCTGACCTGGGAAGAGAAATGCATATCCCGAGACGTGATTTCTTCTGAGATTTCTCAATGTACTCTCTCCTTTGTCGATGGCAAAATGTATGAGGGATTAGGTTTATGAGGATATATACAAAGCTTATAAGGAGAGCTTCTGAGATAGAAAGGCAAAAGAGAAAAAGGAGAGGGGGAGAAACACTTTGTTGCTGAAGGAAAAGCTGAAGGAGAAATTGAGCGTGAGAAACAGGGGAGAAAAGAGAGAGAGAGAGAGAGAGAGAGAGAGAGAGAGAGAGAGAGAGAGAGAGAGAGAAGGGAAGGTCGAGAGGTTTGAAGAAAAAAAGAAGAAGCAGAAGAATATTAAGAAAATGAAGAACAAGAAGGAAGAATGAAAGGAGGTATGCTCCTAGGTTTTGGGTGTGCTTCAAGTATGGAGAGTTTCCTTCATGGCTTTTTATGGTTGTTATGTAAACAATAAGTAGAAGATAAAGGTAGATGAAAGATGAAGTTTTCTATAGCTCTATGTTTCTTGTGCCCGATTGTGTGTATGATGTTCCTTAATGTTTACTGCTTTTATGGACTTGGTGAGGATAATGCCTTGTTGATTGTTTGGTTTCCTATTTTGTTACCGATGGGATAATTATGGTTAGGGCATTATGTTTGATGGGGGGAATCTGTTTTGGTTGTTAGAAGCAGTTAAGTCTTTAAGTTGGATTTGTGTTGTCAAATTCTATTAGGAAATAAATGGTGGATTTGTGTGTACTGTTGAGTTATTATTGCTTATGGTTGGAACTCTGTTAATTGTTGTTGAAGAATTATTGATGAATAAATGTTATTTATTATGAAGGTATTGTGAAGGTTAAATCGGACTGCTAAGACGCGTTACGGACCCCAGGTAAGTGATACTGAATGTGTTTTGGTCTTTGGGGCCCTACATCGTAAGAGTTAGAATTTGTATGATGTCTGCATTTACAAGATTATTAAGTTAGGTTGCGATCATGTCCTAAGGATGTATTGCTGCTTGATGTTGTGTTTATTAAAATTAGGTTTTTTTAATGATGTGTTTATTAGATTTAAAGGAATTGATATTAAACATGTTTTGAGGCCTATCTAGATGATATAAAACTATATGCATCCACGAACATTCATGCATCATGGTTTTTATGCATGGTTTTTGAAAAGAAAACGTAAACGGATATGATACATGAATAAATGAAAATAGAAAGATAAAGAGTAAAGCGAAATGTGTAAAGAAAACGAGAAGGGTTTGAATTGGTTTAAATTTCACCGCTCATTCTCAAAGTACTAGCAGAAAAAAGAATTGGTGAAAGTTCATCGTGATGGCAATCGTTCATCATCACGATGAAAGTTCACCATTGCGGTTATAGTTCACCATGATGGCACGTGTTCATCATCATGGTAAATGTTCACCGCGAGGCACATGTTCACCATGATGGCACGTGGTCATCATCATGGTAAATGTTCACCGCGAGGCACATGTTCATCAAATTAAAGTTCATCACTGTTCATCAAAGTTCTATAAGCTCGTAAAAGTAAAGAAAGGAAATGGAAACGAAAACAAATGCAGAAACGAAAACAGAAATGAATATGAAAACGGGAACGGATACGGAAATGAAAATGGAAATTGAAACGGAAATGGGAACGGGAATGGAAACAAAAATAGAAATGGAAACAAAAAATGAAAATAGAAACAAAAACAGAAATAGGAACAAGAATAATAGTAAAAGAAAACGAAAACGAAAAACAGAAACTGCATATGGTTTTTAAAAACTGCATAGCATTTGTATTTCATGTTTTAATTTATATCACTTACTGAGCCTTAGACTCATACATTCCATTTATCAGTAACTGACGCGTTCCTTTCAATGAACTACCTTTTAAGCGGATACTTCATCCGAACGATGACATTTCATGTTTTCCACTTATCCACTGCAGATGCATTCCTTTCAGTAGATTCCCTTTTAAACAGATACTTCATCCAAACAACAGTGTTTCATGCATTCCACTTATCTATTGTGGACACGTTCCTTTCCGCGAGTTCCCTTTTAAGTGGATACTTCATCCAAATGACAATGTTTTTTCCATTCCACTCATCCACCGCGGATACATTCCTTTTCACGGATCCCCTTTTCAGTGAATTCTTCATCCAAACAGGTACATTTCATGCATTCCACTTATTTGTAGGGGATGTGTTTCTTTCCATGGATACATTTTTAAGTTTATACTTCATCCGAACGATAGTGTTTCATGCATTCCACTTATCCACTACAGACGTGTTCCTTTCCGCATATCCTCTTTTTGGCAGATGCTTCATCTAAACGATGTTGTTTTATGCATCCCACTTATTCACCACGGCATAATATCTTTACAATATGACATCGTCCATTCTATTTTGGCGTACTCAAACATGTCTTCCAGTGACCGAATCCATTTTTCCTCCATGATGAGATTAGAAGCACTCCCGTTAAAGCTAGGTGCCTTCAACCTACAAAATTTCTCCCATCCTACCTCCCCATGAATGTTAGAATGAGTACTTTCTTGTGCATCACATTCCATGAAGCAACTAAGCAACTATACTCACTACGGAATAGTACTTATAGTTAAGGAGGCATCTCTATAGTGAGATTTGTGTTGTTGGATAGTCTACAAAAACAATTTTCAAAAGTTGAGCTCTGATACTAAGTTGTAATGCCCCTTTTTATCGTAAATCTCCATTTTTCTTATATTATACATATTTGTTTTTTGAAATAAAAACAACTAAAATATTTCTTTTAAAAATAAACCATAAATCATGCCTTTAAATAATATAAACACAGCGACCGACTTTTACCAAAACAAAGTTCTCTTTTTCAAAAAAAAAACCATTGTTTCAAAATCATTCAAAGCCATAAATAAATTCCTAATCCAAAAACATAATCCATGTCATAAAAATAGAACCCATGTCATAAGAAAAACAATTTTTAATGATCCTTCCATTCTAGGCCTTAACCCACGGTTAAAGTGTCCCAACAATTCCAAGTGCTGTGCATACTCTGCCACAATCCCTAACTGTCGTATGTGTAAAAACTCTGTCTCTTTTTGGGTACGGATGGTGTGGTTAAAATATTTGTCATTGAACAACTTCTTAAATGCATTCCAAGTAAGAACTACCACATCCCTAGAGGCCTTGATCGTGTCCCACCAAAATCGAGCCCCGTGACTCAGATAGTATGCTGCACATCTAACTTTCTTTGTCTCATCAACCTCCGCATAGGAAAATTTGTCTTCCATGGAGCAGATCCACTCCTCGGCTCCAGTGATATCCAATACGTCACCATTAAAATAAGGTGGTCTAAGCTTTTGGAATATATCCCATCCAGCCCCCCTCTGGACCGGCTGTATCTGTAAGTCTCTATGATCTCCATTTCCGTTTCCTTAGCCCATAAACCTCTCCATGTAACGAGACTGTTGTTCCATAAACCAGTTTTGCCTTTCAATCTGTTACGATTGCTGCTCTATGATTTCAGCCATGCGCTCTAGGGTCTCATCCCGACCTTGGTTCTCGTAGGGGTTTGGTGCCCTAGGTGCACCCCTCAATCCAGGTAGTCGTCTTCTTCCTCTCCTTGCCATTTTTGGTTCTAAATTCCTACGCGTCCACGTTACTTAGACAAGTGAGTAAGCATTTTAGGATTTCATTCATTAAAGGAAAACTTGTTATTGTCTTATATCTTTCCATATTTTCAAGTAATAAGTTTCATAGGTAAACAATTTCCTTAATTTCAGTTCTATTCATTTCTATGTTTTCTACATTATGAAGCTCATAGGTAAACGATCTCAGTTCTACTCATTTCTACGTTTTCTGTTTTCTACATTATAAAGCACTCATTAAATAAGTATCTCATTAACATAAGGGAAAACGTACTACAGTTCCATACACTTCTGACTTTACTATGCAATAAATCATTCATAAGCTATCAATAAATCATTCATAAGCTATCTAAATCATAAGGGAACACTTACAACAGAGGCATTGCCCGTCGAGTCTGGGTTGTCCGTAGCAAGACACTTGAGTAGTATGGCTCTGATATAAATTCTACTCTGATACCAATTATAACGACCTGAATTTCATAACCATTTTAAAAGCTCATTAACCTTACTATCACGACAAATTAAAATCATTTCTAAAGAAAAAGGGATTATCAGAGTGCATCCAAATCCGATCGTTAATAAAAACTCGTTAATTTTTTATTAGAAAACTGTTTCTTTAAAGAGTTATTCATAAAATTTGCAGAAGCATAATTAAACGAGAAAATCTACCTTCACTAAATAATAAAGCAATGAGAATACTAGTTATCAGAAAATGACATTTAAAATATAATTCAAAATCCAAGGTTTTAAGTTTCCAAATAAGACTTACATGATATTCTGAATTATCCAAGTAAAGGCAAATAAAGGAAAATGTAACGTTCGTGAAAATTAACCATTCATCATTAGCTCTTATTGATTTTCCTTTTCTTTCTTTTCTCCTTGTCATACTACTAGTCCGTTGGCGTCTTCATTGGACCTACCGCAGGCTCCACCGGAATGACCACTTCCTTAACTTCTGGCATAATCCCCTAGTTACCTACACCACAAGTAAGGACTTGAGCTTACGCCCAATAAGGAGATGGGGGGAAACAATTTATTCATTTCTCTCTTTTAGTTCTTCTTGGAATGGGGCCACTCAAACCAAACTCTTTCATTACGTTCGTTTTCTTTGTTCGTTCTTAACTCGTACATCGAGCTGGAAATTGGGGGTTGTGATGTGCCCCAAGTCCCATTGCCAGAGCCGTGCCTGGGGCACCTTTATTTGTTTTGTAGGGTTTTGAATCAAATAAACAAAGAGGAGTTGGCATTTGGGCTAATGGAGATTTTACAATCTTTGGGGAAAAATTGTGAGCTGTTTTTCCGCCTAGATTCTGACCTCCGACAGTTCAAGTGGATTTTTGACAATCGGGCTGACATCATTTCAACTTTTGTCCTTCATACCAAATGTATCCAACATCCAAAGGTTTTGAACGAGCTATTGAATGTTGTATTTGGGCTCCATTTGGTATGTCAAATGTCTTTCTTTCAGAGAGAAAAAAGCAGACTCAGATTTTACTGTTGTTGTTTTAATTAAGGGTTTGTTTAGTCTTTTGCTACCTAGGGATATTTTAGGCCTTTTATGATTTTGTTGTAAAACCTTAGGGTTTTATATACCCTATTTTCGAATGGAAGAACCAGTTGAAGATTGAATAGAAAATTGTGTTTCTCTTGGAGAGCATAGCCGCGGCCACCCCCTCCCATTGAGCCGATTCTTCCATCCCCCTTGCAAGGAGTTCTTGAAGCCTCCTTTCCTTGCAATTTCAGGGTTATTACCTCTTCCAATCCCTTATCTTTGTGGTGAGGATTGTGGCGTGGAGATAAAGGTAGGCTTCCAACCTTGGAGAGTGTTTGTTGTTAAACAAACCGCAAGTCGTCCCTCTCACTAGGAGGTCCACGGACTCCTTGGCTTTTTTTCTTCTCGATTCTTGAAGGTCCTATTTACAATTTCTAGATATTTTTGGCACTTGTAGATCCTATTATATGAGTATTGAATCAGTGTTTGGTGCCTCGTTCATAAAGTGTAAGTTGGTTAGTGTTAATTGTTGAATCCATTTTAGCTGCTGAATCTGTTTTATTCGTGGATTTCAGGAAGCTCGATTTGCAGCTCTGTTTTGGAAGTCTTAAGCTATTGGATCAGTTTTGTGTGTTCTGGAAAGTTGTTTATGTCTGAGTGAACTGACTACCCTCAAAATTTGGGGTTATTTCACTATATACATTACGATTTATTGGCGTTTGATTACTGAAAGGTTTTTCTGTCTTGCTGAAACCCTAGTTTCGGGTTAATATTGATTTCGTCATATCTACTAATCCAGAGTGGTTTTTGCGACGATATTTTGATACAAGTTAGCTGAAATTGTTAAATTGATATCCGCCAAATTCCAGCTAAACCTCGCGCGGGAATTGGGAGTTATTGCTGTTTTAGTTTCACTTGTCGGCATTTCACAGTTTTCTGGACAGATTCGAGTTTCGCGTTCTTAGTGATTCTTGGATCCTATCATTTGGTATCAGAGCCGGATTGCACGTTTCTTTTCTGTTATTATTGGAGATATTATTTATCATTATGAGTACGAGAAGTGGTGCGCAATATCATATGTCTCGGTAAATGAGAAATAATTCTAGTGCCCCACCACCCGAGGGAAATGAAGAGCCGACCGAACCTTCCGTGAGAGAGATGTTCGAAATGATCCTCAAATTGTAGCAACAAATTGGATCTTCCGATAATGATCATGTACGGGGTCCTAGAACTCCAAGACCTCGAAGAATGTTTGGTATTTCTTATGATTCAAGGGACCGGAGTGAAAGTTTGTTTGAAGAAGGATCCGATTTGGAAGAGTTTCCTAGTCTGAGAAGAAGCTCACATGGTATAGTTGTTATGAGGAGTGTCAAGGCCTCCTTACCTCCTTTTAAAGGAGCAAGCAATAGCAGTGATTTCTTAGAATGGATTGAAAGGGTGGATCAAGTCTTTGAATGTCATGACTTCACCGAGAAGGTTAAAATTCAAATGGTGACTTTGAAGTTATCAAAGTACGCTAACCTTTGGTGGGAAGACCTAAAGGCACAAAGAAGGCGAGTTGGTGTTGATGATGTGAGGAGTTGGACAACCATGAGAACCTTATTGAAGAAGAGGTTTGCCCCCGATCAATACAAACAAGAATTGCTCCTTTATTTCAAAAGTCTAAAACAAGGCACACAATCGGTGGAGAAATACTTTACAAAATTTGAAGCATTGAAGGATAAATGTGCCTTGAAAGAACCGAGAGAGAAAACCATTGCAAGATTCATCAAGGGACTTCACAAAGACATTAGTGATTTGGTGGAGCTACAATCCTTTGAGACTTTGGATGATGTCGTATCTTTTGCAATAAAGCTAGAAAGGCAAAAACAGAGAGAAGTTAAGAGAAGCACTATTCGACCCTTTTCAACAGATGCAAGACCTTCTATGTCACCTCTCAAAAATGATGAAAGAAGTGAGCAATAGAATCACATGAGATCAGAGATAATGATAAAGAGAAAGCAAGTGTTGAGGCCAACAAACCAAGGTCGGAGGACATTAAGTGTTGTGAATGTCTCGGCCTTGGACATCTCGCAATACAATGTACCAACAAAGTTATTATGGTGATGAAGGATTCCTCCGAGGAAAATTTAATTTTAGATGAAGTGTGCGAAGCATCTTGTATCATGGAAGAACCCCTAGAAGATACCTCCTATGCTCAAGAAGGACTCCTAATTGTTGAAATGAAAAGACCATTGATTATACAAAACCGAGATGATGAGGGCCAAAGAAAATTTTTTTTACACCCCAATGCAAGGTAAAAGAACAAGTATGCTCTATGATTGATGATAATAGTTGTATAAGTGAGAGTTCTCTTGAAGATAGTAAGAAATCTGAATTGGAGACTTTGGTGCCTCCTAACTCCTACAAACTAAATTTGTTTGAGGAACAAGCTTCTATAAAAGTAACCGAGCTAGCTCGTATTGATTTTTTTATTGGTGAATACGAAGATGAAACTCTATTTGAAGTTGTACCTATGTGTACTAATCCATTGATAGTGGGAAGCTCATGGCCATTTGGCAGGAGAATTATTCATTATGGTTTCACCAATTTGTTTTCATACAAGTTCAAGGATGCATTCATACAATTAGTTCTTCTCAAACCGAACAAACTACTATAGAACTTTCCATATTTGATAACAACAAGGAGGGAGAAGCAAACTTTCGATCCGGCACACTTTTACAAAGGTACTCTTTTTTATCCGAACTAAACATCATGATCTATGGCTTATGTTTGGTTAAGAAATTTTATGTGGATGATAAAGGCTTAGGTTATGGATATCAATTGGTCACTATGGAATCCGAAAAGGACTATCGTGTCTTGGAAAAACTTTGTTAAGCGTTGAAAGGAATGCTCTTTTGGTTACATTTGCGTGAAGGAATACTCCTGATCATTGAAAATGATGCCATTCCTAGTTGGCCCAAAGAAGTGCGCTTTATGAACGGGTGGAATGAAATTTTTTTTACAAGGGAAATGACGTGCAAGTGAGAAATATATGTGTTCGAGTTGAAGAAAATCTCATGGAAAAGTTTGTTGTTTATTATGGACAGTCAAAGATGAAAGTTATTATGTTTGGTGTCAACCTGAATATTCCATTTGATCCGGGTGGAAGGCATGAAAATAAGATACTGATGAATACTCCTTGGATTTGAGGACAAATCCTTTTTCAACCTCGGGAGTATGATGTGCCCCAAGTCCCATCGCCAGAGCCGTGCCTGGGGCACCTTTATTTCCTAACTTTTTTTATTTGTTTTGTAGGGTTTTGAATCAAATAAACAAAGAGGAGTTGGCATTTGGGCTAATGGAGGTTTTACAATCTTTGGGGGAAAATTGTGAGCTGTTTTTCCGCCTAGATTCTGACCTCCAACAGTTCAAGTGGATTTTTGACAATCGGGATGATATCATTTCAACTTTAGTCCTTCATACCAAATGTATCCAACATCCAGAGGTTTCGAACGACCTATTGAGAGTTGTATTTGGGCTTCATTTGGTATGTAAAATGTCTTTGTTTCAGAGAGTAAAACTCATACTCGGATTTTATTGTTGTTGTTTTAATTAAGGGTTTGTTTAGTCTTTTGCTACCTAGGGATATTTTAGTCCTTTTATGATTTTTTTGTAAAACCTTAGGGTTTTATATACCCTATTTTCGAATGGAAGAACCAGTTGAAGATTGAATAGAAAATTGTGTTTCTCTTGGAGAGCATAGCCGCGGCCACCCCCTCCCATTGAGCCGATTCTTCCATCCCCCTTGCAAGGAGTTCTTGAAGCCTCCTTTCCTTGCAATTTCAGGGTTATTACCTCTTCCAATCCCTTATCTTTGTGGTGAGGATTGTGGCGTGGAGGTAAAGGTAGGCTTCCAACCTTGGAGAGTGTTTGTTGTTAAACAAACCGCAAGTCGTCCCTCTCACTAGGAGGTCCACGGACTCCTTGGCTTTTTTTCTTCTCGATTCTTGAAGGCCCTATTTACAATTTCTAGATATTTTTGGCACTTGCAGATCCTATTATATGAGTATTGAATCAGTGTTTGGTGCCTCGTTCATAAAGTGTAAGTTGGTTAGTGTTTATTGTTGAATCCATTTTAGCTACTGAATCTGTTTTATTTTCGGATTTCTGTAAGGTCGATTTGCAGCTCTGTTTTGGAAGTCTTAAGCTACTTGGATCAGTTTTGTGTGTTCTGGAAAGTTGTTTATTTCTGAGTTAACTGACTACCCTCCAAATTTGGGATTATTTCGCTGTATACATTACGAGTTATTGGCGTTTGATTGCTGAAAGGTTTTTCTGTCCTGCTGAAACCCTAGTTTCGGGTTAATATTGATTTCGTCATATCTACTAATCCAGAGTAGTTTTTGTGATGATATTTTGACACAAGTTAGCTGAAAGTGTTAAATTGATATCCTCCAAATTCCAGCTAAACCTCATGCGGGAATTGGGAGTTATTGCTGTTTTAGTTTCACTTGTCGGCATTTCATAGTTTTCTGGACAGATTCGAGTTTCGCGTTCTTAGTGATTCTTGGATCCTATCAGCTTGTCTTTTGAGATGGCCTAGTTTGTAGGCTCCTAACCTCTTGTGTGCATACTAGTCCCTTTCCCGACTTTGTGAGGGTCTATCCTAGCAGCTAGGCTGGATCTGGAGTACCCATCTACCCCAACTCCCTATTCGTTCCCTTTTTCAGGCGTATCCCACCTTCTGGGTTCTTTCTCTTTTCGGCGTATCCCGCCTTTAGAGTTTTTTCTCCTTTCGGTGTATCCAGCCTTTGGAGTTCTTCCTCTTTCCGCGTATCCCGCTTTTAGAGTTTCTTCCCTTCTAGCGTATCTCGCTGGGAGGGTTTCTTCGGTGACGGACGTTTCCCGCTCGTCCCAAACATACTTTTTTTTTCTTAACCTTTTCCTCACTCATGCATGTCGATACCTCCCTCCGAAGAGTATCCCCTACTTGGTTTCTATTAACATGAAGCATCCTAACAATAATAACACATACATATATCGGAAGCAACAACAAAGCCACAAAATGGAAACTCAATCATACTAACGCAGCTAGATCATGACATAAATAGAAATAACAACAGCATAGAGGAACTAAGCTTAATATCCAACTAGAGCTACAACATGGTGTAAATCCAAAGAAACAGCTGCTATAACACATATTGAATTTACAACGGGCATGACATACTTTTAATCTACTACATAGCGGAACAGGTGAGTATCGAAACGTAGTTCTAATCAACCATTCAGCAGGAAATACGTTCAAAAATTCTGGTTTTCAATCTAACATAACCACAAAAGAAACTAGCAACTAAACACGCTTTTACTAGATGATACGTAATAAAAAAAAATAACGATGATTCAGTTAACAGAACGTGCTTTCTACTCAGTTATCGTATGACAGAAATTTTAGATGAACATACAGCGAACATAACGAACATACA
The DNA here is from genome assembly GCA_022433065.1 of Begonia loranthoides. NCBI lineage: Eukaryota > Viridiplantae > Streptophyta > Magnoliopsida > Cucurbitales > Begoniaceae > Begonia > Begonia loranthoides. The sequence continues at coordinate 12,978,052 of CM039472.1, read as the reverse complement.
GCAAACATATAGCGATGAATACAATTAGCAATGGACATAACTAGAGGCAGCAGGGAAATATACAACCATACATTTAGCAGAAAATACGTGCATTAGATTTCTCATTTTGATAGCCTTCCTACGTAAAATGAACGGTTAAACATGCTATTGAAAAACAGCAGCAAAACAACACTTGTACATGCCTTGGTTTTATTACTATAGCAACGTTTTCCATGTATAACAAACATCTAGTATATCTAGTACACTTTCAAACTGACTATACGAGAGGAACCAACATGCTTTTAATAACTAAAAGAGACCATGGATCATACATACAGTGCTTGGGACAGCGTAAAGAACATACTTAGTAGGCTTTCTTACCATAATAGCAGCAACTAGAATGACTATGAAGAACGACCATAACATCCTAGGCAATAAGATACGTAACAACATGAAAGACATGCTTACACTGAAAATGAAGCATACAATAATAGGAATCATACCACTAAGGAATCTCATGATTTCTACAATGTCATCCCTTCTTACAGAGTAAAGGATCATGTTATAATGTCAGTCAATCATTCTTTTCATCTTTCTTTCATATTTCAGCCATGATTCTCCTTTCCTTTAATACTTTCTTTAGAAATACTGAAGTCTCATAGCAACGTAAATGAAGCGGCAAAGGAACATCTACTAAGTGTAAAGAGAGTAGCCATAATTCAGGAAGAAAACAAAGCTCATCAAGAATTTTCTACATATACTATTAACTACAACAAAATCATCACACACACACACATATACTTGGGTGTAGGGCCTCCACATGGCCAAGACAACCCATTTCCTTACCCTTTGGAGTCGAATCTTCTTACGTATTGCTGCTCCTCCCTTTCCAGCAGAAATTCCCCAAGCAAAAAACAAAGTGCAGGAGAAGAGTTTGAAATGGAAGAAATAGAGGGGAGAGTTGCCTAGGAGACAAAACGTGCTTATAGGGAGGCTCCTTTGTGGGCTACGTAGCTGCTGCCAACACTTTTCTCGCCGAAAGTGCGAGTATTAACTCGCTAAACGTTGAGTTACGTCGATTTTTCTGACTTTTAGTTCTTGATTTTTTGCAGATCTGCTACAATTCGGACTTGTGTGAACGCCGTAATGTCGTCCGCAAGACCTAAAACTACACAGCAAAATTGGGCATTCGGATGGAAATTGGCGTCCCAAACATATGTTCGTACCATCCGAAATCCATTTTCGGATGCCGTTGAGCGTCCGCATCGTCTGAATAAGTCGTCCAAACTGTCCCAAAGTTTGGACAGATTCATTTGGACGCTGAATCTAGTCATCTGCGTTCATCTGCTTTGTTTCACAAAACTCCAGATCTTAGCAGATTCGTTGTGGACGCATCCTTCCTCGTCCGCACCGTCCGCTTCCATCATCTGAAATGCCTCTACACAACGAGTTTAGGACGTGGTTTGGTGTTCCGAGTCGTCCCCACTTCCGGGAGACACTCCAAATGTGTTGCGGATGACACGTCTCGTCCGCAGGCATCCTAAAGTCCTTAAATCCATCCTTTTTTCATATTTTTCATCTAAGTCTTGTCCAAATTAAATGCCTACGAAGTTATACATCACAACTTAACATCCATAGAATGATGTATTATATAAATATTAAACTCATTTTACTTCCAAAGTTTTTATTACATCGTTTATCCGAAAAACTTAGGATCGGGTTCTTACAGTAGTTGTATCATTGATGAAGTTTGATGAAAATAAGATTTGGTTGGTTACTCTTTGTTGGAAACTATTAAGTGGTTAAGTTGGATGTTGGGTTGTGGAATTCTATTAGGCAATGAATAAGGAATTTGTGTATGCTATTGAGTTACTCATTACTTGTAGTTAGAAATTGGGACTCAGATAAATGTTTGTTGGAGAATTGTTATTGATGAGTAAATATTATTGATTTTGAAGGTATTGAGAAGGACAATTTTTAAGTGCTAAACTCTCTGAGGACTCCAGGTAAGTGATATTACATGTTCGTTACCATTTGGCCTACATCCCAAGAGAATAGGGATTTGTTTGATGATTGTGTTTACTAGGTTATCGATATTGCTATTGTTCGATGATGTATTGCTGCTTGATGTTTGATGTTGTGTTTTGTTAGACTTAGGTTCTTGAAGTTAAGGATTTGATCATGTCTTGAGATTTAATTGATAATATGTAAGAATGATAGACATGCAGGCATTCATATACGTTCATGCATCATTGTTTTTATAAAATGTACAAAAATGGTTTTATGCACTATTTTGAAAATGAAACTGGAACAAATTAAATAAATGTAAATAGGTGTAATGAGATGTTGATTTTTGAGTGGCTATCCCATATGGGTCATTAGGTGCTACTCTACCTTGTCAAGTTGACATCTCTAACGCTTGTATGGGTAACTAGAACTAAATGAAAATAGAATACACGTGAATAAACATAAATAGAAGTTGTGAGGTGTGGGTTCTTAAGTTGGCTGCCCGTATGGGTCATTAGGTGCCACTCTACCTTGTCAAGTTGACATTTCCAACGTCTGTAAAGGTAAAGGTAAGGTAAAGGTAACAAAAAAAAAAAAAACTACATGTGTTTTTATAAAGAGCATAGCATTATTTATATCGCTTATTGAGGTTTAGGCTCATAGTTTAAGTCTTGTGATGTAGGTAAGTAGCCTATGATTAGATACAAGCTTGTAGAGGACCCAGCTGATAGAGTATTGCAGTGTTGAGCCCTTTTGTGTTGTTGGCAAACTAACTGGTGGGTTTTTTTAACGACCCGGATTTTCATACATTTAAAAATGCGTTAAATTTTGAGAAAAACATATCAGAGTGCAAGTCGGGCCGTTAGGAACACTTCAAACATTTCGAAAGTAAATCATTGCGGAAATAAAAACATTTGCAGAAGTGTAAAACATTTTTATGAAATAAGCTAAACATTTAATTACAATTTAAGAAAAGAAAACTTAATTTAATTAAATTACAACCCAACTATCTTTTACTTCTCGTAGCCTAGCCAACCACAAGTTGTGCGCGTGCAATCCCTCATCAATCGCTTCTTTACCGGCTTGTGTACTCCTCGCATGCATGTATCTACACCACAAGTACGACGTGAGCCTAAAGTGTAACACCCCAAATTTTTATCAGAATTTAATAAGTATATAATATGCCGTAAGGTCCCTTGACTATATCGAGAGCCCAGGAGATTTCTAATTTGTTTGCTCATTTTGCAAAGGATCAATTCTATGCTAATCTTGTAGGAGAACCAACAATTGAAGACATAGAGAAACCCTTCAACTTATTGGTTTGGACACATGGAGGATACAACTCAAGTGATGCTCCCCTCGGTCCTCAAGAAAAGCACTCCCACTAAGGCCATGTGTTTCAATCCTTTTTTGTACATTTTATGCTAATGCTTTTTGGAGATTATCATGCTGGTGTTTTTTTGGAGATTTGCATGGTTTTAGAAAAGGAACTTTTGCATGAGAAATGGAGTGGTGATGCTAGAGTCCATGGATCACACAAGCCAAGTCTACTCGGCCATCCACCTAGCCGATTGGTTACCCTTTTTTCAACATTGCCATTTTATTTTATTATTTGTTTCTTTTCTTTTCTTATTATTGTAACCCTAATGGGAGCACTATATGTATTACATGTTAGCTACTGAGAAGGTAGTGAACATTTTGACAAAAAACCTAGCTTTGAAGAGAGACTCTTCACCTCTTTGTGAGGAACAAATCGGCCAAGCTTCTTAGAGTAGATCCGAGTGAGTGAGCCACCATTTCTTCAATCCTTGTTCATTTTGGTTGAAGATCTTACTGTCCCTCCTTGCTCTGCTGCCTCTAAGGTAGTAGATCCAGAGTGTAAGTGAGGTAAAACACACATCCCAGCCCGGTTGGAGACACTCCTTGTGGAGCTCAATCAAACCTAAGGTGCAAATCGGTTCACCTTAGGCTCCTTCTGGTTTTATTTTCCATTTTTACTCCAACATTGCCAGCACCAAAGTTAACAAAACCATAGCCAAAATAACCCTACATTCACCAGGGTTCCAAGTAAAGAAGAATCATCAGAAAAAGAGTTCGGATTCAAAAGTTACACACCTTTCTTTGCTGAAGACTCAATCTGTCGATTCCCACCGACCTCCGAGCAGCTTTCGTACGAGATCTTGAGTTGCATATAGGCTTTTGAGCTGATATTTGTAGGGAGTAAACTAGATATATGTGAGAGTGAGGTGTCCAAAAATTAGCTTCATAGGAGCTCTGGAGAGGAAGTTCAACCATCACAAATCTGAAGCAACTGCTGGCAAGTAGCAGCTGCCACCTCCTACTTACAAGTAAGCTACTTGCTTGAAGTACTCCATTTTCACTGGTCCAATTTTTTACCCCTCTTTTGGAGGCACGTCAGCGTTGTATCAGAGCTTAATTGATCTATGTTTGGTTACAATTTGTTGATAATTTACTTCGTATTATGATGACAAGAAGTGGGGCTTAACAAAACCAAAACCGAGAAGCTTCAACTAGTCAACCGGTTGCTCCTCAACCACCTTCCATTGTTGAACCATCTTTGCAGCAGCAAATGGACTCTTTTAAGGAAGAGATAAGGCTGATGTTACAACAATTTACATTGGCACAAAGGCCCCAACCAAATGCTGACCGACCACAACAAAATCCTCAAACCGCAAGGAGAAGAAATGTGGGTGTTCGGAGACCCCATTTTAATGATGACGATGAATTCGATTTTACTCCAAGAATTTCCACCAAAGATGAGTTGAAGAATGTCAAAGTATCCATTCCTCCTTTCAAAGGGTCCAGCCAAGGTGATGAATTCATAGAATGGATTGAAAAGGTGGAGAAGATTTTTGGGTGTTATGATTAATCCGGTGGAGCAAAAATTCAGCTTGTGGCACTTGAGCTTAACGGTTATGGTCACTTGTGGTGGGAGAACCTTAAAGCTCAGCTGATAGGCTCCAAGAAACAAATGGAGAGCCTTTAAGAAATTTGTCCCGGAAGACTAACAAACTCGAACCAGCAGCAAAGAATTGAATCAAGCTCCAAAAATACACATGAACTAGAGCTGTATTTTGGAGGAAATAAACTTAATATATTCAGGAAAGTTGTGTCAAAATTCCAACCCAAAAAGCACTCTGGATTAGGAGATATATCAAATTCAATAACAACCCAAAATTAGTTTCCAACAAGACAGATTTACCAACACAGATTCAAAATGGAATAACTTGAGCTACAAACACCAAACATCACCTAAATTTCGAGGGTAACACCCTGACTTAATCTTGAACAAATCACTAGAAGACATCAAACAGAGACGAACGTCGTAAGGGCCTCTAACAGATACTATAATCAGCGGTAACAACAATCCAGAAAAAATTACAGATTCTGCACTTCAACAATGATCCGAAAATATCCCTCTTCAATCAATAATCTCCAAAAGACTTCTTCAACAAATAACCAGCATTTAATCACCAGAACATATATTATCCAAGCAGCAAGAAAAGAACATAAAAGAACTTCAAGAATCAAGAGAAAATACAATGGAGTCCGCGGACCTCCTAGTGAGAGGGGCGACTTTGGGGTTGGCCGAAAACCAACACTCTCCAAGGTTTGAAAGTTCTCTTGTCTCCACACCACAATCTTACCTCGAAGATAAGGATTGGAAGAAACAATATCCCAAGGCTTGTAAGGTTGAGAAGCTTCAAGAGAGCTCTTGCTTGGGTGATGGATGAAATCGGCGCTAAGGGGAGGGGGAGGCCGCGGCAATGCTTCACAAGAAACACTTTGTTTTTTTTCAATTCCAAAACTGCGTCCAATCTTCCAAGGGAGGGTATTTAACCTAAGGTTTACAAAAATAGGTCGAAAGACCAAAATACCCCTAATGACGAAAATTCGGCTTGAGGGTGCTGTTTTCATGCAAACCGCACACCTCTCTAGCATCTCACAACACAATAAAAGAAACCAAATAAAATTATTGTTCAGAAAACTAATTCTAATAAATCAAACAAGACCTTAAATAGCATTCATATTCTTCACGTCACCACTCTTCATAACTGATGTGGAATTCGGCTTAGTTTGGTGGTACACAATCCCATGAGATCAAATAAAAAGGAACTCCTTTATCCTCTTGTGATATATCTTTCAAAGAATCCCACATCTTGGTATTTCCTGCAAAAATATAGAAGCTGGTTAGAAAAGAAATAAGCTCCTTGACTCAACTCTGGACGATAGGATTCTGGGGCACATCATCCTCCTCGGGTGATTGAGGATTTGACCTCAAATCCTGGGAATGCACTACCTTTGTCTTCCTTATTGAAGCTTCTCCACCCGGATCAAATAAGAATAGTTTTCTAACCCCTCGAAGAGACTCTACGTAAGTCGAAAGGCCGAGGGTATTAACTAAGACAACGATGACATAATTATTGAATATGTCCTCCCTGAAACCTCGAGTACCTCTATCCTCCACTATCATGCTTGTGATTGGCAGCACTGATATTTTGAACGGCTTATCTACCCAGTCGGTGATGTCAAACTCCGTTTCAATGTTTACTTCCCATTTCTCTTTTCCATGTAACTGAACCTGAAAGTATTCATCTCTTGGAATTTCTTTAAAGAATATAATCTTTCCATCGTGTTTACTATGCTCCTTTTTAAAATGATGGAAGAAAATTCGGTACCCGTTTGTGATATGAGCATCTTCTCCACTATTCCCAGATATGTGCAAAGAATCATCTGGATGTAGTAATGAAAACAATGCAAGCGGTATTCTTTGAGGAAAAATTTCTGTTTGATGATGTTTAACTACTTGGGTTACATGTGTCACCAAGTCGGTTGAAGTTCTTAAATTCACCTCCCTCTGTTCAAACAAACTCGACTCCAACGTCTTCCTTGTAATTACGGTTCTAGCTATGGCTTTGTTGGAGGAAAATAGGGAAAACTCCAATCTATCGCTTCTCATTTGCTCGAAATCTTGCATTATCTGTGTAGGACAGAGAGGGTTTAGTTTAATGAGTCTCCCATTATACTTGAAAGTATAAACATTGGTAAATCCATTGTGAATAGACTTCCGATCAAATTGCCATGGTTGTCCCAGTAATAAATGTCCTACAGTCATGGGAACGACATCAAAAAGAGCTTCATCCTCATACTCCCCAATAGAAAATATAATTCGTGCCTGCTCATCGACGGTGATAGAGTTTTGTTCATTTAACCAGTTGAGCTCGTATGGTTTTGGGTGTGAGATTGTTTTCAATCCCAACTTTTCAACAATATCAAGAGAGACAACATTAGTGCAACTCCCACCATCTACAATCATAGAACATAGTGCATTATTCACTCGACCACGTGTATGAAAAATAGTTTCCCTTTGGACCTTTTCTGCCCTATCTTGAACCGTCATAGATCGTGTCATGGCCATGAGCAAAGGGCCATCTGGCGGGAAAATGGTCTCTTCCAGCGATTCTAGTGTGGGACAAGGTGTTTCTTCGGATTCATCTTCACTAACAATTTCTTCAGGGACACCTCATATTACCATCACCCGTGTATTAGGACACTGAGAAGCGATATAACCAAACCACAAGCATTTAAAACACTTGATATCTCTGGATCTCGGTTTGGTAACATCAGTAAAGAACTTCTTTTCTTCATTATTCTTCATGGTATTAAACTTGCTTTCTTCTTTATGAATCGGCTCAGAAGGATTGTGGTTCTTAGAGAAGGGCCGAGTCATACTCTCCTTTGTTCTCCTTTTTCTTTGCCTTTCAATTCTCAAGGCTAATTGTACCACTTCATCGAAGGTAACATATGATTGCAACTCCACTGTTTCACCAATCTCCTTGTGTAAACCTCTGATAAATTGAGCAATGGTTTGCTCCATTGGTTCAGTCACATTACAACGTATTTTCAATATTTCAAACTCAGTTAAGTATTCATCCATAGTCAAAGAACCTTGCTTCAAATTTTGCAGCTGAAGAAACAACTCTTGTTTATAGTGGGGAGGTACAAATCTTTTCTTCATGAGTGCTTTTAGGGCTTCCCAACTACGGATCTCTCCTTCACCATCTCTCCGATGATTTGCTTTGAGGTCTTCCCACCAAATGCAAGCATATCCTGAGAATTCCAAAGCCACCATTCTTATCTTAGTCTTTTCCGAATAATCGTAACATTCAAAAATACGATTGACACGAGACGACCTGCAAAAGGAAGTACGTGTTAGCAACTCACGAAGAATGACAGGGACGGAGATGTAGACCTTTGATCGGATCCGGGAACTATCTAACGTTAGGTTCACGGATTCTAGATTTTCGAAGAAAATCTACCGATCGCGGGCAATGGTTCGGTTTTCCCTCGCTCAAACTCCCAATGGAAGTTTGAAAAGGGAAAACTTACGAGTTAGCTCAAGCACCACGAGCTTGCTAACAAGGAAGTCCTCTACTTCGTCTCGGATTCGAAGATCCGGGGCGGCCGCTCGACGGAGTCGGAATCTCCTCACAGGGAAGGGAAATAGTAATATATTAATCTTGTCAAAAATTGTCTTTCAATGCGTCTAACCATGGAAATTTATAACCTAGGTGATGATGAGTAGGGGTGATGGACGGTCGAGATGAGGCAGATGATGGACGGCCAAGATGAGGCATGTGGGTGGCAATATGCAGGCTCTTGGATGAATGTGGAATGAATGGCCGAGATTAAAGCTGGTGGAAGAACATGCATGGCGTACACGTGGCAGCTCCTTGATGTTTTCTTTGGGCTTGCTCTTTCCTTGGGCTTGAAAAGGATTGGACTTAGCCCATAACTCAATCATCACCATCTAACCTAACCAACAATCTAAATGCATGAATGGGTAAAGCTTATAACCATGCTTTACCCTCACAAAATAGGCTCAATGTTTGCCATGAAAATAAAAATAAGAAATAAATAAAAATATGCAGAATTGAAAGTTACACGTTTGGGATGCCGGGAAGACAAATTCCCGTCTGATGAAGCTCATAACAATCACGTGTGTCCCAAGTCAAGACATGCACAGGTTGCTCCTTATCCGTTGGGACAACATCCCAAATAGAATCATCCTCGAAGTTAATACCTGCAAAAGAAATAAGATCATCAGTAATTTGGCTAAGTGACAGTAAGGACCTTGTTTGCGATCGAGTAATAGGCCTCGGCCCCCGAGGCATGTCAACGATCCACTTTTTCAACCCATTCCAGGAAGTCACCACCATTACTAGAGCCTTTGAACTGAGGAATGGAGACCTTAACATGTCTCATATCATTTTTGTTGCTCGGTTGTCTCCTCGGAAGAGAAGTATCACTATCATCGGTGTCTTCCCACTCTTCACCAAAATCACTAGCAACATGACTACGGGAATCAAGTGAATTACTAAGCCTTCTTCTAGGCCTCGGAGTTCTAGGACCACGAACTTGCTCATTTTCGGTAGCTTCTAATTTTGGTTGAAGCTTTTGGATCATTTCAAACATATCATTTAGTCTCCCATGTAAACTGGATTCGGCTTGCTCATGCCTCTCCCCAGTTGGTGCACCCGGGTTGTTTCTCGTCTCATTATTACCTTGATACTGAACTCCACTTCTCGTACTCATAATGGCCACTAATAACTCTAACAATGACAGCAAGAAAACGTGCAACAAAGCTCTGATACCAAATGATAGGCTCCAAGAAACAAACAGAGAGCCTTTAAGAAATCTGTCCCAGAAGACTAACAAACTCGAACCAGCAGCAAGGAATTGAATCAAGCTCCAAAAATACACATGAACTAGAGCTGTATTTTGGAGGAAATAAACTTAATATATTCAGGAAAGTTGTGTCAAAATTCCAACCCAAAAAGCACTCTGGATTAGGAGATATATCAAATTCAATAACAACCCGAAATTAGTTTCCAACAAGACAGATTTACCAACACAGATTCAAAATGGAATAACTTAAGCTACAAACACCAAACGGCGCCCAAATTTCGAGGGTAACTCCCTGACTTAATCTTGAACAAATCACTAGAAGACATCAAATAGAGATGAACGTCTTAAGGGCCTCTAACAGATACTATAATCAGCGGTAACAACAATCCAGAAAAAATTACAGATTCTGCACTTCAACAATGATCCGAAAATATCCCTCTTCAATCAATAATCTCCAAAAGACTTCTTCAACAAATAACCAGCATTTAATCACCAGAACATATATTATCCAAGCAGCAAGAAAAGAACATAAAAGAACTTCAAGAATCAAGAGAAAATACAATGGAGTCCGCGGACCTCCTAGTGAGAGGGGAGACTTTGGGGTTTGCCAAAAACCAACACTCTCCAAGGTTGGAAAGTTCTCTTGTCTCCACAACACAATCTTACCTTGAAGATAAGGATTGGAAGAAACAATATCCCAAGGCTTACAAGGTTGAGAAGCTTCAAGAGAGCTCTTGCTTGGGTGATGGATGAAATCGGCGCTAAGGGGAGGGGGAGGCCGCGGCAATGCTTCATAAGAAACACTTTGTTTTTCTTCAATTCCAAAACTGCTTCCAATCTTCCAAGGAGGGTATTTAACCTAAGGTTTACAAAAATATTTCAAAAGACCAAAATACCCCTAATGATGAAAATTCGGCATGAGGGTGCGGTTTTCATGCAAACCGCACACCTCTCTAGCATCTCACAACACAATAGAAGAAAACCAAATAAAATTATTGTTCAGAAAACTAATTCTAATAAATCAAACAAGACCTTAAATAGCATTCATATTCTTCACGTCACCACTCTTCATAACTGATGTGGAATTCGGCTTAGGTTGGTGGTACACAATCCCATGAGATCAAATAAAAAGGAACTCCTTTATCCTCTTGTGATATATCTTTCAAAGAATGCCACATCTTGGTATTTTCTGCAAAAATATAGAAGCTGGTTAGAAAAGAAATAAGCTCCTTGACTCGACTCTAGACGATAGGATTCTGGGGCACATCATCAGCGGAGGAGAGATGACATGGAAGAAGTTGATACATGGAGGGAAATGAAAATTTTGATGAAAAAGAAATTTGTGCCACTACATTACCGATAGGAGTTGCTTTATCAAGTGCAAAGTGTGAGACAAAGGGTTATTGACGGTTAATGAGTATTTGGCCGAGTTTGAAACTTTGAAGACTTGATGTGGACTTGAAGAACCAGAGGATGAAGTCATAGCAAGGTTCATTAAAGGCCTCCACCGTGATATAGGAGACATTGTGGAGTTGCAACCACTTGACACCATGGAGGGCGTTATCAAAATGGCCGTGAAGGTGGAGCGGCAAAGATTGAAAAAAGGAAAGGAGGTGGCTACCAAGTTCACCCCTCAAAGAAAGTTTACCTATCCCAAGCCCCAAACCAAGGAGAATGAGAAGATAACAAACTTCAAGGTGGCAAATAACAAGGGAGTTACCATCAAAACCATGGAGGACAAGAAAGTGGTAGATGGAGCTCCAAAGTAGAGAGCAAGGGACATCCAATGCTTCAAATGTCTCGGACATGGTCATATTGCCTCTCAATGCCCTAATAAACGAGTTATGATTTTTAGGGAGGCCACAAATGAGTTAATTAGTGAGGATGAAGATGAAGCATCCACCACCCTTGAAGAGGGAGAAGAAGAAGTTGATGTGGCCGAGAGATGCTTGGCACAAGAAGGACCTTTGTTGATGGTGATTCGGAAATCTCTAGTTGCTCACACCCGTGGAGGCAATGAGCAAAGGCAGAATATTTTCTTTAGTAGATGCCAAATTAGAGATAAAGTGTGCTCACTAATCATTGATGGAGGGAGTTGCACAAATGTGGCATCTCAAGAGCTTGTGGACAAGTTGAAATTGGAGACCACCATGCACCCGAATCCATACCAATTGAGTTGGTTGAATGACCGTAGAGTGTTGAAGGTGTCAAAGCAAGTGAAGATTGATTTTTCTATTGGGGGCTATGAAGATCAAGCCCTCTTTGATATAGTGACAATGGATGCAAGCCATATCTTGTTGGGAAGACCATGGCAATCCGATCGGAGAGTATTGCACGATGGTTACACAAGTGAGTACTCACTCAAGCACCAAGGCAAGAATTTCATTTTAATGCCTCTTAGTCCGAAGCAATTGGCCAAGGATGAGGAAGCTAAGTAGGAACAAAAGTCCGAGGCTAACTTGTTTTTGTCAAAATATGAGTTGAGGAAGAGCCTTTGTGGAGGAGGGCCGATTGTCCTCATCTTGTTCAAAGAAAGCATGGAGGAGCTAGGAGTAGTTCCTATGGAAGTTGCACAACTCCTTAAAGATTTTAAAGATGTTTTCCCTGACGAGTTACCGCAAGGACTTCCACCCTTTCAAGGGATTGAGCATAGAGTTGATCTTGAGCACGGAGTAGTTCTTCCAAACCGTCCCGCTTGTAGACTAAACCCAGAGGAGGCCAAAGAACTACAAAAATAGGTTCAAGAACTTCTAGAGAAAAGGTACATTCGAGAATCAATGAGCCCTTGTGCTATTCCTATTTTGTTGGTACCTAAGAAAGATGGCACTATGAGAATGTGCATTGATAGTAGGGCCATAAATCAAATTACTATTAAGTATCACTTTACCATACCGAGACTAGAAGACATGCTTGATGAACTTAGTGGGGCGGCTATTTTCTCCAAAGTGGATTTGAAGAGTGGATGTCACCAAATCCAGATGCAAGAAGGTGATGAATGGAAGACGACTTTCAAGACTAGGCATGGTCTTTTTGAATGGTTAGTGATGCCTTTTGGTTTAACAAATGCTCCTAGTACTTTCATGCGACTAATGAACCATGTGTTGAAAGAGTTTTTGGAAAAATTTATTGTGGTGTACTTTGATGACATTCTTGTGTATAGCTTCAATTTGGCTTTGCATGTGAGCATCTACGATTGCTATTTGAAACTTTGAGAAAGGAGAAACTATTTGGGAATCTTAAAAAGTGCTCTTTTGCTCAAGAAAGAGTGCATTTCTTGGGATTTATTCTTTCAAAAGATGGCATGGAGATGGATGAATCCAAGGTGGTGGCCATTAAAGAGTGGCTGATTCCAAAGAGTATTTCGAATGTGAGGAGTTTTCATGGATTAGCCTCTTTCTAAGGAGGTTCATTCAAAACTTTAGCACCCTCATGGCTCCGATGACTGATTGTATAAAGAAACAAAGAGAATTACAATGGAGTGAAGCATGTCAAAGAAGTTTTGAAGACATCAAGCAAAAATTGCGCCGAGCTCCCATCCTTCGGTTACCCAATTTCAATAAAGTGTTTGAACTAGAATCTGATGCTTTGGGTTTGGGGATTGGTGTTGTCCTAAAGCAAGAAGACAAGCTAATTGCCTTTTTTAGTGACAACTTGAAGGGTACCACACTCAAATACTCAACCAATGACAAGGAGTTCTATGCGGTTATCCGAGCATTGGAGGTATGGCAACACTGTTTGCTTCCTAAAGAGTTTGTATTCATTCAGACCAGTAAGATTCGAGGCACCTCAAGAGTCAAAACAAGTTGAATAGAAGACATGCAAAGTGGTTTGAGTTTCTTGAACGTTTTCCCTACATCATTAAGTACAAGAAAGGAGAGACCAATGTTGTTGTCGATGCACTTTCTAGGAGGTGCAACCTTTTGACCGAATTGGATACAAGGATAATGGGATTTGAATGGATCAAAGGTGCATATTTGGAAGATGAAGAATTCAAGGAGATCTACCAACAATTATCTCAAGCCAAAGACGAGGGCACTTACCATCTCATGGATGGATATCTTTGTAAAAGTGGTCGGATTTGTGTGCCGAGGGGGAGCCTTTGGGAATCTTTGATAAAGGAAGCTCATGAGGGAGGTTTGGCATGTCATTTTGGTGAAAAGAAGACATTAGAGGCTGTGAAGGAGCATTTCTTTTGGCCACACCTTCAAAGGGGTGTTCACCAAGTGGTGGAGAAATGTATTACTTGCAAAAAGTCCAAGAGCCGATCACTACCCCAAGGACTTTATATGCCACTACCGGTTCCAAGCCATCCATGGGTTAAGGTGAGCATGGATTTTATTTGGGGTTGCCTCGCACTAGTAGGTCCAAAGATTCAATTTTTGTGGTTGTGGATAGATTTTCAAAGATGGCACATTTCATACCTTGTTCCAAAATTGATGATTCAAACCATATTGCCAAGTTGTTCTTCCGAGAAGTGGTGAGACTTCATGGTGTTCCCAAGTCCATTGTGTCGGACCGGGATGATAAATTTCTTATTGTTTTTTGGGGAAGTTTGTGGAGAAAGATTGGCACTAAGCTCCTTTTTAGTACCTCCTCCCATCCCCAAACGGATGGCCAGACGGAAGTTGTTAATAGGACTCTCGGAACACTATTAAGGAGTATTCTTAGAGGGAAGCTCAAGGATTGGGATTTACAACTCCCTTATGTGGAGTTTGCATATAATCGAAGCATGCACACTTCCACTCAGAAAACACCCTTTGAAGTTGTGTATGGCTTCAACCCCTTAACTCCCTTGGATTTCATTCCTATTCGATCAAAGGAGATGACAAATACAGAGGGAGAAGCCAAGGTCGAGCACATAAAGTCTTTGCATGAATCGGTGAGGAAGTCAATTGAAAAGAAGAATGAATCCTATGCCAAGCAAGCTAATAAGGGCAAGAAAGAAGTGATGTTCAATGAAGGGGATCTTGTATGGCTTCACCTACGCAAGGAGAGGTTTCCACACAAAAGGAAATCCAAGCTCATGCCTAGAGCAGATGGACCCTTCCGAGTGCTACAAAGGGTGAACAACAATGCCTACAAAATTGACCTCCCCGAAGACTATGGAGTGTCAGCCACTTTCAATGTACAAGACTTGTCACCCTATATAGAAGATGAAATTTTCCATGAGAAATCAGAAGAAGAACTTGATTTGAGGACAAATCCTCAACTACCCCAGGATGATGATATGCCGCAAGGTCCCTTGACTAGATCGAGAGCCCGAGAGATTTCTAATTTGTTTGCTCATTTTGCAGGGGATCAATTCTATGCTAATCTTGGAGGAGAACCAAAAATTGAAGACATGGAGAAACCCTTCAATTTATTGGTTTGGACACATGGAGGAGACAACTCAAATGATGTCCTCTCGGTCCTCAAGAAAAGCACCCCCACTAAGGCCGTGTGTTTCAATCCTTTTTTGTACATTTTATGCTAATGCTTTTTGGAGATTATCATGCTGGTGTTTTTTGGAGATTTGCATGGTTTTAGAAAAGGAACTTTTGCATGAGAAATGGAGTGGTGATGCTAGAGTTCATGGATCACACAAGCCAAGTCTACTCAGCCATCCACCTAGCCGATTGGTTACCCTTTTTTCAACATTGCCATTTTTATTATATTATTTGTTTCCTTTCTTTTCCTTATATTTGTAACCCTGATGGGAGCACTATATATATTATATGTTAGCTACTGAGAAGGTAGTGAACATTTTAACAAAAACCCTAGCTTTGAAGAGAGACTCTTCACCTCTTTGTGAGGAACAAATCGGCCAAGCTTCTTGGAGTAGATCCGAGTGAGTGAGCCACCTTTTCTTCAATCCTTGTTCATTTTGGTTGAAGATCTTATTGTCCCTCCTTGCCCTGCTGCCTCTAAGGTAGTAGATCCAGAGTGTAAGTGAGGCAAAACACACATTCCAGCCCAGTTGGAGACACTCCTTGTGGAGATCAATCAAACCTAAGGTGTTGATCGGTTCACCATAGTCTCCTTCTGATTCTGTTTTCCTTTTTTAATCTAACATTTCCAGCACCAAAGTTAACAACATCACTGCCAAAATAACCCTACATTCATTAGGGTTCCAAGGAAAGAAGAATCATCAGAAAAGGACTTCCGGTTCAGAAGTTACACACCTTTCTTTGCTGAAGACTCAATCTGTCGATTCCCATCTACCTTCGAGCAGCTTTCATACGAGATCTCGAGTTGCATACAGGCTTTTGAGCTGAAATTTGGAGGGAGTAAACTAGATATATGTGAGAGTGAGGTGTCCACAAATCAGCATCATAGGAGCTCTGGTGAGGAAGTTCAACCATCGCTAATCTGAAGCAGCTGCTAGAAAGTAGCAGCTGCCACCTCCTACTTGCAAGTAAGCTACTTGCTTGAAGTACTCTATTTTCATTGGTCCAATTTTTTACCCCTCTTTTGGAGGCACGTCAGTATAATTATAGTATAATTTGGGGATTTAATTGATAGAAATCAATTTAGAAAATAGAATTAAAAAATTAAAATTGGACCTCTGATAATCTTTTAGCGATAATTAGGATAAGTCGGGAGTTAGAAATTGGGTCGGTTAGTATTCGATTTAACATTTAAAAATATTTTAATATTACTTAATTAGGGTTAAAAGGGAAAATGATTAGGTTAATTGGTTTTTGAAATGAGAGAGAGAAATAGAGAGGGACGAGAGGCGAGAAGAGAAAGAGAGAAGGACGAGAGCTGAGGGAGAGATCGGCTGCGAGCGAGGAGCGCGATCGGGAGACGAGGATGATGGTGACATGGGCAAGCTTAGGACAGCGACCTGCGACATTGTTCGACGTCTGGTGATCTGTTCCGGGGCGACACGATCTTTGAGCTAAGACTCGGGTTGAAATTGGAGCTTCCACCAGCTTGCAATTTCAACGTCGAGTCGTGTTGTGTCGTTTTCCAGCTACGTTCGACGACGATGGATAGAGACTGCAGGTCGGTGAAGGCATGGCTGCAGGTTCCGACTCAGGTCAGATTGCTGGAATTCTGGGTGAGCTCTAACCCGGGTACTCCGACCCGGTTTGACTTAACATGGGTTGGCTGCTTGGATTAGTTGGCTATTCTCAGTGTTCCTCAGGTAACCCAACCTTTCCTGCTTGTGTTGGTTTGCAATTTGATGGATGTTCTGGATGGATTTTTGGAGGTTGGATGTGTATTTTATGCTATGTAATTTTGATGCTCTGAAGTTTGGATTAACTGTCATGGACTAAGTAAGGTCTCTGTGTTGTTATTGGTTCGAAGTATGTTAAGTGTATATTACGAATGAATTGTTGGAGGTAGGAAATGTTAAACCTGTTGATATTATATGAGATGGGCTAGCCTTACTATCTAGCAGGTATGCTAAATGTCTTTGTTGGTGATTATGGATAATTATATTGAAGAGGTCATGCTCTGTTGATTATACATGCATAATGTCCTCTGTCAGAGCCATTAGAACTGTTAAATAATTGTTAAGTTGTAAACAATGGAAGTGGTTAAATAATTGGGTATTAATTGAGAGAACTTAGGATGTGGGTCGTAGAAGTAAGGTTATTAATACGTGATTTTAACGATGGGTTTTTCAATGATTGTGAAGGTACTAAAAAAGACGATGAAGGATAACGAGTAAGTGCTAACGCGCAATAAAGAATTGAGGTAAGGAATTGGGTGTGTCATGGCCATGTGGAGGCCCTACACCACAAGTGCATGTGTGAGTTTAGTGTTAGTGTTCTTAAGGTATTTATAGATAGTAGTTTGATGCCATGTAGATGTTGATAATTGTAGATTTCCCTGTTGTGTTATGATTCTCTGTAAATTTCTTGTAGTTGTTATTTCTTTTGTTGGATTGCCTTCATATTAGTTGTGTTAAATTGTTTTATACTATGTAAAATGCTTAAGGTTCAAGGATGACAAAATGAAAAAGGATAAATGGTCATGTGAAGCATGAAAATGAGCTAAGTGTTCTATGATAGCCTTCAGTGGAAACGTTTGTATGATTGTTGTTCTTGTTTGTTTGTTATTCTCTTTAATGATAGTGTAGAAATTGTTTGTTAAATCTGTGATATCCTCCTTTGTTAGTTTTGTTTTGTTTTATGAGATGCAAATGCCTAAGTAAAGGAAGAAGTGATGGTATGAAAGTGGAACAAGTAAAGGACAAGCTAATATGTAAAGTCCAAAAATGAGCTAAAGATGAATGAATATCTAATTGCTGTGTGGTTACCGTTTATTTACCTTTCTATCATTGTTTTGTCATTAGTTGTGTTTCAGTTTGATATCTTTGTGAAATTAACGCAAGCATAAATCAAGCATGAAATTCATATAATAAATCAATTAGCATGTCCACTTACTTAAGCATGTATAATTATCATATTAACTAGCAATATCAACTCTTGAGCATGTCGAATCAATTAGAAATGCATGTTAGCTAAATATGAGCAATAATCAACTAGTTAGCATATCTAATTAACAAGATCAAGCATGTTAGTAATGGAAGCTAAATTAATCGTACCTTACTTGAGCATGTAATTGGTTTGAATAAAATGAGTATGCTTCGACAAATAAAGTAACTTAGAGTAATTAATTAAACACCCGAGCATGAAATTAACTAAGCATGAAATTTGAATATGTAATTAGAACATGGAACATGTAATCAATTAGGATTAGCATGATAAATACCTAAAAATGTATTTCCTTGTTCAATTGATTTCCTTTGCTGTAGATTTTGTTGCTTTGTATTATTTTCGTACTATTAACTGTTTCTTTACTGTCATGTTTTAATTAATTTGCTGAGGGGATAATCTAATGTCAATGTTAGAATGTAAAGAGGATGAACTAAGTAAGAACGAATTAAGAGCTTCATTGATTGTGTAATTAGTGTTTTACGTTATCCTTGTTATTAACTACTTGGTATTGCGTACAATCTCAATTTCGGTTACATGTCCTTAACATGATATTTTCTATTAACAAAGCATGGTAAATTACTTGGATAACTTATTAGAATAATTACCTAGAATAATAAGTGTAGGGAGCATGTAAACGGACTAGGAAGTTGACTAAATAATTGGCATGTTAATTACTGTATTCAATATTGTAAATGTTCCCTATTGTGCATTGTTCAATTGTTGGTTGACTTCATTGCTATGTGCTTTCAATTCTGTTGTCCTTTTATATGTGCTTAAATTCAGTTATTTTTATTTAATGTGCACTTCAATTTCTATGAACGTTATGTTATGTCATCATGCATCACGATAGGAAAGAATATATGGTCATGCATCATGTTAATAGAAACAAGTAGGGAGTGCCCTTGGGGTGGTATTCACATGCATGAGTGAGGAAAATGAAATGAACGAATGCAATGAATGATGATGAATAATGAATTATGGGAAGTTGGGGGGGCGGATGGGTAGTTCGGATCTAGCCCACATAGGGTTAAAAGCCGATCAGACTATTCCATTCCACACGTGTTCCTTCAACTTCCAACTCGAGGTACGAGTTATGAATGAACGAATGAATGAAACGTAATGAAAAGATTGGTTTGGGGCGAACCCATTCCAAGTAAACTAAAGAGAGGCATGATCATATTGCATATTCCCTTTCCTTACTAAGTCATTTAGACTTACAGTTTACTTGTAGTGTAGGTACTTATGTATGCACGAGAAGAACGATGAATATAACACAAAGCAGTCGATGAAAGGTTTACACGGGCAAAGCTTGTAGTTGGTCAAGCTATAGACAAGTAAAGGGTTTTGTAAAAGTAGCAATTTACTTAGCGTGTTTTACTTGGCTTGTTTTAATTAGACCATTTTCGCTTCTGCTAATGTTTTAATAAATGATTTTCATAACGAAGATAATGAATGGATTTTGACACTCGGTTTTAGCACTCTAATTTTGAAAGATTTTTGTTATCTTACAAAAGTTTTAAATTTTGCGTATTTTAAAAAGTTATATGAAACAAAAAACCTGGTCGTCACATAAAGGCCCAGTAAGAAAATGGGTTTATGCATATGAGATGCCGCTCTTTAATTCTTTGGAATGGTTCCGCCCCAAGCCAATCTTTTATTTACATATATTAGGTATAGCTTGTACATAGAGCGTGGATTGGGGAATCCTATGGTTTCTATTTAATTATGTTATAGGTCTTACAATCCCGTTAAGGGAAATATTAGTTTTTTTCCTCACTCAAGGTGTGTGGCCACTCCATAGTGGTATTCCTAATTGTTTCTATCGTTATGATGCCTAAGACTACCCTAAAAGCACATACATGGAAGGTAGATGACAACACTTTAAAGAATTGACAATTTATAATAGAACGTGCTTTTGCACAGTGGAGATAACATCAGCATATAACAATGGAATAGAACTATTCATGCTCTTAACGTCCAATAAAACGACTAATAGAACATGCTTTTACACAAAAGAAAAAGCAGCGAGTAGCATCAATTAAGATAGCGAAACATGCTTTCCAACAAATTAAGATCTGCAGCATAAATGTTAAATCAAAATAGCAAAAGCATGCTTCTTAAATGGTAGCAATAGCAATAAGAACTAAGGAAAACGAAATAGCGAAATCATACTTTTTAATTGTCTATAATCAGCAGTAAAAATACCAAGATAGAACAACGAAAACATGTAGCTTAAAGGACTAATAACACAGCAGAAAATCAACACTAATCATGCTTTTAAATCGACTACTATAGCAACAAGATATCGAAGGTAGAACAATAAAACGTGCTTATTTAATAGACTAAAATACAGCAGAAAATAATGATGAAACGAATAGCTAAAACATACTTTTTAACGACTAAAATACAACAGCGAAATATCAAAAACAAAATGGCGAAACGTGCTTTTGAACGACTAAAAATACAGCAGCAAATATTGAAAACAGAACAGCTAGACATGCTTTTGAATGGCAAAGAAGACAGCAGCGATCAATGACGAAGCACAACAACAAATCATACTTGCGAATCATGCTTCTAACAGCTTTAAACAGCAGTAAATAATAAACAAAACAACGAAGTACACTCCTAAATCAATAATAAACAACATCATTTCAACAATGGCATGGATCAGAGCAACATGCTTTAAATGGATAATATACATCAGCATTTTAATGATAGAATGGATCAACAAAACATGTTTCTGAATCAATAATAAAAAACAGTGACTTATCAAAAATAGAGCAGCGAAACGTGCACTTTTAACAACTAAATATAGCAGCGTTTTCCAACAGAATTGTGATGACAGAACATGTTTCTTTGGTGACAAAAATCAGTAGCATGCAACAACAAATCACAGCAACGAAATCATGCTTTTAAGTGATGAATATTACAATAATAACGAGCGACAGAACATGCTTATAAACGACAACTATAATGGTAGCAACGCACAACAACGTACTTCTACAAAGATTAACGACGAATGGAAATAGAGGATTATATAATAACTGTAGATGTACTATGACGAATTGGTTTGATGCAGAGCAAAAACCGTGAGCAAACAGGAAGTAAATCATGCTTTGAACAGGAACAAATTTGCAGAACAATACACTGTAAGCGACCAACATCATCTATGAAAGTAAAGATACAGAGTCTAGCTCATTCATCCTCAGCAGTTACCATAATCTCTTAGTTCATAGTCTACCTTATTCAGCTTAACACCATATGAAGATTTAACAACTCAGCCCATACATAACATTCAGGAAAGACCATTCATTAAGCAAGTTGAAGGCATTCAACAAGGAGAAATGTAGAAGTTCAAAGCACCTAACGATTTCGTAGAGATATAACTACATAGCAATCATCACAAGAATTTCAACAACAGGCAATACTCACGCACACACATTTTACTTGGGTGTAGGGCCTCCAAATGGCCACCGACTACCTCATTCCTTACCATCACTAAAGACACAAGCGGGAGCAGCAAGCTCCAGCTCCAGCTCTCCAAGCTTCACGGTAGCAGCAAACGTCTCCAAAACACCAGAGCCATCACTCCAGCTCTCTTCCACCCAAGAGGATTTCCATCCCCAGAAGACACTCCCCTTCTGCCATTTTATCGTCCCTCTACCGACAACATCCTATCAATTCTTCCAGTCGTTGTCCATTCCCAACAAAACACCCGACAACCACTCCAGCAGCTTCACAGAATGTTCTCCACGCTGCACTGCAGAGTACGAACCAGGAAAAGAGAACCAGTTCGATCTGCAAGCTGGACCATGGCCTTCGGCCAGCCCAGCGTGAACCGTTAGCATCCCGTCCCATCAACCCGAGGTTGTCACTCGCTGCCATCCTGACGCCGAAAATCGCTCCCTGCCAACGCCCAATTGACGGAAAGCAAAGGAGAAGGAAAGAATCGGTTGAACCCACCTTAACCCGACGCCAAAAATCGCCATCCGCAGAACCCTCGATTCGCGAGCCCTAGCCACGACCCGCGCTCTGCTTCGCCCGCAGCCGCACGCCATCGTCGTTCCTTCGTCGCCTCCAAGCTCGCTCTTTGTCCCTTAGTTCTGATCTCTCTCTCGTCTCCCCCTTTCTCCCCTGTCTCCTTCTCTTTCTCGTTCCTTCTCTCTTTCTGGTTCCTCACCAGAATAGCCCGAAGGCCATTCTTTGTACACACTGGACTGGTTCTTGCTGAACCAGTTCAGCCTATACTAGGACAATTTACTTTCATTTATTAAATTAAATCCAATTTAATCCCATTTATTCAATTTATTCCTTAATGTAAAATAATTAAATTAATCTTTAAAGTACAACAACTATAATAAATCCAAAATATTATAATTTAAATTCATTAAATTAATATTTATTTTAATTACAGTAAATTCTATTTAATCTCAATAATTAGAATTCTTACGAATACGTCCTTCATAATACCCAAAAATAATTATTCAACTTAAAAAGTCAGGGTATTACAGTTTTGACTCAGAAAATGGAATAAAGTGTGTTAAGTATTTCAAAAACTTTAAGTGGTTTTTAGTTATGACAATTGTTTTAAACAGTTTTATGTTAATGTTTTAAATAGATTTAAATTAATGATGTTTGCTTGAAACTATTTTAAGTTGTGATTGTATGTTTTAACGTTTCTAAAGTCTTCCACTGTTATTCACTCTGCTTTTCCCTCCACGTGTTTTTAAGAAAAATTTTTATACGGTTAACTAAAGGATAAAATGAAAATATGGGATGTTACAACATTGGGGGATAAACACCCAAAACTACATGGATACCAAATCGCCAAAGCTTGTTTCGTATTCTTCATTTCGTTTGTTCATTCTTTCTTTCATAAAACATATGCATAAAAAAATCTCTTTTTGTTTGTTCGTTAGAAAAGATTTTTCGTGACGTATGGAATATGTTCACGATCATACAGTCACAATCAAAAAATCCACAGTGTTCATCTCATAATAAATTGCGTGTAACAACTAAAATAAGCCATGCAAACTATCGCATATACATACTAATCACAAAATCTGTTAAACATCATACCAACAAATCCTCAATTCACCTTATCAAATGAATAGCTTAGAAAACATAATCAAGTAGTACAAGCATCAACAAAGAATCAATATATTTCCTCACAGTAGCTACTGTACATAAGTCATAATCACGTAAGCGCTTAAATAACAGTAGGATTCATTAATATCCTCATATATCTTTATCACAAGATACAACAAAAAACATATTAACCAATAGAGGGAGTCGATACTAACCTCATATCAATCATAGTATAACAGTCACCAAACAAACATGCAATGTACATATACGTAAAATCCTACAACTACTTTACCTCACACCTTGTGTTGTAGACCCAAAGGCATGCACACACTACACTACTCACCTCAAGTTCTTCAATGGAAATTAGGCTACTCTCAACTCTGTCTCATTTTCCCAAATGCTTTGTTTTCTTGGGAAGAGTTTAGGACAAGTTTAATATCGCTGACTCCAATTAAATAAGCTTAGTGTTCTCATAAATTCTCCTTTTTATGCCTATGGCAAGGGCATGGGCGGACACTGTTGGTCATAGAACGACGGCGTCATTCATTTTCACAGATGCGTTCCTTTCCGTAGATGCCTACGCTCCTACAATACTCACTATTTTTCATGAATCATTGATCCAAATGACAACGTTTTCTTTGATTTAGGGATGCGTTCCCTTCCGCGGATGCCTACACTCCCATGATACTCACTATTTTTTACGGATCCTTTGATCCAAACTACAATGTTCTATGTTTTACTTATCTGTTATGGATGCCCTCCTTTCCACAGATCAATCATTTGCAGCGTACTTCCATCAAAACGGTGACGTTTTACTTATTTTTCCTATCTGCCACAGACACGTTCCTTTCTGTGGATCCTCGTCTTTAGCGTATTCTTCACCCGAATGACAATGTTCTATGCGCTCCACTTATCCACCGCAGATGCGTTCCTTTCTGCAAAATCCCCTTTTAGCATATACTTCATCATAATGACGGCATTTCATGTGTTCCACTTATCTGCCGCAAACGGATTCCTTTCTACGGATTCCCTTTTAAGCAGATACTTCATCCAAACGACAACATTTCCAGGGTTCCACTTATCCATTGTGGTCACGTTCCTTTCCTTGAATTCACTTTTAAATGGATACTTCATCCGAACAACAGCATTTCCTGCGTTCCACTTATCCACTATAGATGCGTTCCTTTCCACATAGCCCATTTTTAATGGATACTTCATCTGAATGACAATGTTTCATGCATCCCACTTATTCTCCGTGGCACACTATCTTTGCAATACGACGTTGTCCATTCTACAGATACCTCTCCTTCCGTAAACATGTTCCTTTTCGCGATTTCACTATTCACCACGACACAATATTTTTGCAATACGACATCGTCCATTCTGTGGACAACTCCCCTTCCACAGATGTATCCTCTTCTGCATACATGTTCCCTTAAGTGACTTCACTGTTTATCGTAGCACAATATCTTTGCAATATGACGTCGACCATTCTATGGACATATCCCCTTTTGCAGACACATTCATTTCCATACGTAAAGTAAAGTACCAAAAGTATTAAAGTACCATGCACGCGTAAAGTAAACCTGAAAAATGTGCAAACAAATAGCATAAAAACAGACGTGCTTTCAAATAAGCCACGTCAGGTTTTCCTATATGATAGCTCACAAAAATAGAGTTTTGAAAATCATGATGCAATGCAATACAGTATAAATTCTCTACCTTAACGATGACTACTCTTCTTACTAGCAGGAGCAACTACAACGGGAATGTGTTTAAAGTCTGTGAAATCGTCGAAACCTATAATGAACAAAATATCAGAAATCCATCTACTAACTCGAGGGAAAAGAGTGAATAGGTCTTTTACCGAGACTAGAAAGTCAAACAAAAAGGAAATGATAAACAGCTGCGAACTTCATTGAGGCATGTAGGCGACAAAATTTTTTGCCCAAAAGGCTACCACGGTAGTTCAAACCCTGCCACGAAGGCCCAGTCCCGAAGTACTTTCCAGCGCGGAAACCCAGACCTCTCTATGGAAGCCCAAGGTCTTGCCGCAAATGACCGGCATGGATGCTCAATATCAACCATAGATGACCGACCCAAATACTTGTTGTAGACATCTAGCACAAACACCCAGACCAAACGCGGACGTCTGGATCCAGCTGCGGACGTCCAACATGGACACAGTCTCAAAGCACTTCACTCCTGCAATCAATTGGACACAAACAATGATCAACCGAGTATGTTTCTGACAAAAATCAGCGAGGAAGCTAGCACTTTTCATCATTTTTATGCACCAATCGGTTAAACATTACTCCTAAACTATACATCGACTCAAACAAACAACCAAAGATTTCGAGTTTCCTAGCCCAAAATTCGAATCTGACAACAAAGAAACTTCAAATGAGAAAACGAGCTTAAATTTACACTTACCCACAAAAAACCTTCACAAAAGTCGAAGCTATGAACATCGTAAACGAGGATCTAGCATTGGAATTCACTCTCACGCAGCTTCTATCATCTCTTTCTCTCCCTCCCTCCCTCCTGCAAGGTCGGCCGAAGGAAGGGGAAATCCTTCATTCTATTATATACAATAATTTATTTTTAAATTATTTAATATATATAATATATAATATTACATACATTAAATAAAATCTTGTAAATTCTCATTTGTCAAAGATTCAAACATTATTTGAACTTGATCCGTGATAACTCAAATTTACCGAACATCATTTCTTTATAATTCAACCACAGTAACACCAAATTTTTACTAGTGTGAGCAATTGACAGAAAATTATACATGTAATACCCCGATTTTCTGTAACAGGATTTAAATATGGATAATTGGAAGTAATTGGGAGTAATCGGATTAATTGGATAATTATCGGTGAATTACCAAGGACGTAATTGACAATTATTATCAAGCAACGTTCGAAATTAGAAAATTTAAGTTGGACTCGTAATTATGGTCAATAAATATTCAAAATAAAATAAGAATTTGAAATTGGATAATTAATATACTATGGGTATATTTAAGAATTATAAATTTATTAAAGAAAGTAAATTAATTAAATGGAATTAGAAATTTAAGGTATTAAATTGAAAGGAGAAATTATGTGGAGATCAGAGGAAGTGAACCAGTCCAGGCGAACCAGTTCATGTTGTTTATTGTGGCTGGTTTGATTTAGAAACAATTAAAGAAGGGGAAAGGAAATTGGGTTGGATTTTCGGCTTGCTGAAGCGAAGAGTTGAAAGAGGGAGAGAGGACCCGAGAGGGGGTCGGCGAGAAATCGTGTAAGAGACGTGACGGGAGCGCTTGGGACAGCTTTCTCGTGGCGATGCGACGTTGTCCGACAGCCGTGAGGGCTACGGTCAGCGACATGGGTTGCTGGCTAGGGATCAAAAATGCTCGAGCTTGCGTGGATGAAGAAGGAACCACGAGGCATTGGTTCATGAGCGACGAATGAACCTGTGCGTTCGATGAGGTAAGTAATTCGTTTATGTCCTATATGTTTATTCTCCCTGGCATCCGGTTGTGGATGATTCGGCATTTGGAATTGGGCGATTTGCAGGGGCTGGGGATTTTGGTCGGACTGCGGTCAGGCTACAGTCGATTGCCACTGCCTGTGTGCAACCATTCCGATGTGAACTTGGTTCAGTTTGAATTATTTTCTGCCGACAAGAAACAAATGGGTGGGTGAGGATTTAGGTGGATGGATGATGCAGCTGTTTTTAGTGGAAGTTGTTGGGTGAATTATTAGGAGACAATGGGTGGTTGTCCAGCTGGGAGAAGTGGAATAAAGGAATGGTAGAGAAGCTCTCTCTAAAAGAAGAAAGAAGCTGAGAGTGAGGTGCCCTCTGGAGCTGTGAGCCGTGAGGAATTGTGCTTCTATGAGAGGAGGCCGAGTGTGTCTTCTCTAGGGAATAACAAAAAATTGACAGAGAGGGAGAAGTTGTGTAAAGGAGAATTAAATGGATGAACTCCCTGCTTTCGGGTGTTCTCTGGTGAGTGACTTCCTTCACTCTTATTCTGAGTTTTATGGATGTTATGCACTGACATTATCTGTTGATAGCCATGGTTAAGATTTATAGGTTGTTGTGTATACTTTTGTTATTTGTCGGTTACTGCCTGGGCAAACTGTGAAATTGTATCCTTTACTAAGCCTCTGTTTTATTTATGAATCTTTCGGATGATGTGCTCTATCATTGGATTACTACTCATTGTTGGTTGTTAAGTTATAGTTAATGGGAACTGTTATTCAATGTATTCGGATTATAACATTTTGGTACGACATTGATAAAGAATAACGTTATACTAGCTTTGGATATGTCTTTTGGATTGAGTTCCTATATTCTGCTAATGGATGCATTGAAGAGATTAATTGTCTATTGCTAAATCCTTGTGCGAATAATAATGTTAAGGATAATGTATATTGTGGTCATATACTCTGTTAGCTTGGATTCAGTTCAATAGTAGATAAATATATTTTGGAAATTGGATTTAAATCGTTGTACGTTTGGTTGGCTGTTAGATGTTGATGTTTCATGCCCTACTTTAGATATTATATTGGGCGTTGGTTTTTGGGTACCTATTATGTGGTGAAACCATGTTGGGATTTAGATTAAACTATTAGGTTGAGTTATATTGCTTAAGCGGTTTCGTTTAGGAAACCTTAGTAGGTAATGCATAAGGATTTAGAATATAAAAGATGTTGAGATTAATAAGTTTATTGATTGATTAGATTAATGATTAAACATTATAAAATTGTGAAGGTACTAAAGAAGGAAGAAAAGAATAACGATTAAGTGCTAATACACGTTAGAGCTTCCAGGTAAGTGATATGCATGTGTTTTGGTTTTCGAATTCAAGGTTGTATGTTGACTGTTTACTACTTTCATAGAATATTTAGGTTGTTTACTGCTTTACCAAGTATTGAGCATGTTCCGTAAATTGTACTGTTGTTTGTTGGGTGTTTATTAGAATTATGTTCTTTTAATGATGTGTTTAATAGATGAGCATGCCTAGAGATTATAGTACTGATATGATAGAATGTATGCATTCATAAGCATCACGCATCATAGTTTTCAAAAGATTATGAAATTGGTTTTCAAGCATAGTTTTAAAAAGAAAATAGAAAATGGAAAATGAAATCAAATACGAAGAGTCAAATAAAGTGCTTGGACTGGTAAGTAATGTCCGACAACCAAAGAAATGTAACTAAACGATTTTTGTGGACTGGTAAGTAATGTCCGGCACATAAACAAAAGAAATGTAATTAGACGGTTTTTGTGGACTGATAAGTAATGTCGGGCATAGAAACAAAAGAAATATAATTAGACTGTTTTTGTGGACCAGTAAGTAATGTTCGGCACAAAAACAAAAGAAAAAAGGCTAACACGTATAAGATAAAAGAAAACGAAAATGGATAATGACACGTGGTTTTAAAAGATGAATAACATGTTTACAGTTTTCTTTTATATCACTTACTGAGTCTTACACTCATTAGTTAAGTCTTGTGATGTAAGTATACGCACAGGAGAACAAGTTAAGAAACAGTTGGTGAAGGATTTGCATGTGCGGATCTTGTGGCTAGTTAGGCTAAGGAGATTTGCAAGAAATCGTTTGTAAATAATTTCGTAAAGGGTTTGTAAAATATTAAATTGTAAAATAAAAGAATATTATTTCTTTAACACTTTGTTTTAATTATATTTCGCTACGTTTCATAAAAAATTTTAAAGAAAAAATTTTATTAATGTCTTTTTATTGGGTTCATGTTTTATAAAAATGTTTAAGAAAAAGAGTTTAATTATCATCTTTTAATTTATGAAAGAAGAATCTTCCGTTGTATTTATAAAGAAAATTTTTTAAATTTTACGCGATTTTAAAGTAAAGAAAAATCAGGTCATTATAATCTATCCAACCAAAAAATTATCAATTCAGACAATCGACTCAACACAGAAGAAGTTAACCTCAAATATAGTGAAAAAAATCTTACATGGAAAATTCATTAAAAATAAATAAATAAAAAGGGAGTTTTACAATTATAATAGTTATTGGTATGATATTTTAAAAGAATTAAATATTATTGATAACTCCATAACGGGATAGGATTCACCCTATTTCTTTTTAAACAACCTTGAAAATAGGAGTGGAAATTTCGGTCTGAATCGGGTAACCAAACCAAACCAAATATTTTTGATCGGTTCGGTTCAGTTTTGATAAGAGTAAATTTTGTAATTTGAACCAAACCGAACCAAACCAAACCAAACCAAAAGTTTGGTTCGATTGTCGGTTTTGGTGTGGACTGAACCGGGTAAACCAAACCGAACCGAACGAACCGACATATTAAAAAAGACAAAATTGTGTCGCTGCACCACACCCAAACAGCACTTCGTTGTCAAATATTGATTTTATTTTCTGTCTTCTTTCGTTCTTAGATGTTTGTTTAGAGAGAGATAGATGATGTTTGAACTATAGCATGGCTAGTTTCTCTCTCTCTCACATCTTTGCAAGTTCTCTCTCTCACATTTCTGCAATATTTTAACCACATTGATGAAACTATTTCTCTCCTGGAAACCATTTTTTGTCTAATTATGTTCTTCATCTCTGCTGGAAACCATTTTTTTCCACAAAAAAACATACTTTGATTAACTTCCTCGCTAACAAGCTCCAAAGAATGCCTTTTCCAAATAAATCTGTAATATCATTAAACGCTCAATTTATTCCTAAGTCTGACAGTAATCTCTCAATTTTCACAGTGATAATTTATTTTACAGAATCTACAGTTCCGATGAAGATTGCTATCGCTTTTACATTCCATCTGATTTTGAGCGAGAGAGAGTGATAGGGAGAGACCATCTACAAAATTGTAAAAACCAACTACAAAACCAAAAAATCAAAAAGGAAAAAACCGGAACCAAATAGAAACCAAACCGATGAAAACTGAAACCGAGGTTTGGCTTTCGGTATGGTTTTTCATAGTCATCGGTTCGGTTTTGATTTTTAAAAATAAAAACTGAACCGAACCAACTCAATTCGGTTTTAATTTAGCCAAAAACCAAATCGAACTGTTCCCACCCCTACCTGAAAATCAACATTTATAGTTAATGGCATGACCTTGGCTTGACCAGAACCCAATATTAGATTTCAGCTTTATTAAAATTCTAAATTTTAATACACACATACCAATAATTTTATGTCACAATTCAATGGGCTAACTCATAAAGTAAAAGTCCATATTATGATAGCATTCAGAATATCTCATAACTCAATCTATTTTATATTTCAAAAATCAAACTTACTAAATATAAAAACGTTTTAGACATTACCACAAATTTACTTTGTTAAAATCTATCTATCAAATTCTAGAAACACCGACAACGTTTTGATCCCAAGCTTAAAATTCTCCTCAGAAAATCTTGGAATTTGACTATAGATGACAAATATATTAAATCCTCACTTACCCCGGATAATCACCACGCAGCGTTGAGTTGATTTCTTGCGCTGTCAAATGTTGAGCTCCCTCCCTCCCTCCTAGATAATCATTGTGACGCACTAATATTATCTCTTACAACACTTAGAAATCCAATGTTCAACTCCCTCCCTCCCTCGTCAAACTAACGAAGAAAGAAAACAAATGCAAATGTCTTAGGCATTTTTCCTATTTAAATCCATTTTCCTCCAAATGTAAAAATATCCCTATCTTCTATTGTTCTCTTTTTAATCAAACTATCTAAATTAAATTACACTCTATAATCCACTATTCCTTAACTTGGTGTTATCATAAATTAACATTTCAATGGCAATTTATCCAATTTTTTGGAGATATTCAAATCTCAAAGTGTATTTAAACGCATTAATACACATTTTTTAGTTAACAATATAATACCTCGAATTCTTATCATGATAAGCATTAGGTTAAATAATGATGATTATTATAATTGTATTAGATGATTTAGTATTGATGTGGTTAAATTGCAATTTATGAACTTTGGAGATTAAGAATTTTTCATGTATTGAGAGTTGGCAGGGTGTGGTCGACCAGCAATGTTGGTTGATTGACCGGATTGTAGATAGTGAAAAATGAGGGCTCTCAGGTAGATTTGCAGTCGACCTGATATGGATTTGTGGTTGACCGAGTTTGTGACAGATTAGAGTATGTTAGCTTAAAAGTGATTTACGATCAAGCGGAAGTGAATTTGTGGTCGACCGAATATGTAAAAAGTTGCGTACTTTAGATGACTTGTCATAATTTAAGTTGGGAAAAGAATTGATTACTCAACATTTTTTTGCTAAAGGAATGCCACCTCTTTCTTGGATGGCTGAAAAAGAAGAATAAAGCTTATTCCCTTAAAAATGAAGAAAGAGCTTGCGCGAGAAAAGAAGAAAAAGAAGAAGAGAGCTTGAAAGGAGAAGAAAACCGTGGGTGTGAAAGAAAGACCAAAGGAGAAAAAGAGGAGAAAACGTGTGGGTGGAGGAGAAGAAGAGGATGAGGACTTTAACTTTGAAGAAGAAGTAATTTGGAGAAGAAGAAACCTTATGAATTTTCTTATCTTCTCACTTTTTCAAGGAAATTAAGATAAGAAATGATTGTTTGTTGTTTGCCTTCGAGCTACATCACAAGAGTTTTATCATGTGAGGAGATGTTATTGTGATAGAGAAATGAGGCTTTATACATGATACGATTTATTTGAGAATTTGATGTTGTTGTTGTGTTTCTTAGAAGTTAAGTTCTATTGATTATGTTAATGTTTGATGCTATGCTAAAATTGTTAGGTGTGAGGTTCTGTACATGATAATATTGGTTTAAGGATTTGTTGCTTGATTTGAATGCTAATTGTTGTGCTTAAATGTGATATTGGTGATAGAAATCATGTACAGAATATTTTTGGGACTTAGGAATATGTTGAATTGATAATGTGTTCGATCATGTTGATTATATGTTAAGATCTAGATTCATGAATGCATACATGTTCATGCATCATGGCTTTTAAGAAAAAATTACAAAATGGTTTTTTATGTACACATGTTTTGCATATGAAAAAGAATGAAGTAAAGAAGGGTTTGAGTTGGCCAATGTTCATCACTCAATCCCTAAATGGTAAAAGGAAGGGTAATGGCTAAAGTTCACCATTATGGACAAAATTCACCATTGATTGATGTTCATCACTCTTCCTTCAGTAAACGAATGTTAAGAAAACTGAAATGAAAAAGTTTTATAAATGCATCTCATGTTCATAGTACATCTCATTTCTTACTAAGCATTAGGCTTATAAATTATATATTGTGATGTAGGTAAGCATAGTAAAGAAAGGAAAAGAGCAGTTGATGGAGGATTTACGCGTTGTGGATCTTGAGCTGACCAGGCTAAACGAGAGAGGGAAAGGCAATGTGATTATAAAATGTATTTGTAAAATTTTATGACATGTCATTTCTTTTAATTTATAAAATGGTTTTGTAAAGTGTAAGGGTTTAAAGAAGAAATTTTATCAATAGTATTTCATTACTTTTATTGTCAAATATTTTTATTAAGAAAAGTCTTCCACAACGCATCTTACAAAGAAAAAGAGTTTCAATTCTAAACGTTTAAAGTAAAGGAAAAAGGGGTCGTTACAAACAATGCAAATATATTTCTTCTGACCACTAAAGTTATGGGGTATTACATTGTTTTATCATGTCTTAAAGGAGAACCCATGCATTAATCAAACCTAGACGCCATAATTCAATGAGCAAAGAAGTTCTTAATTCATGTGGACATCCTCCCATCATTTTTTTTCATACCTTTTTATTTGATTTACAATTGTAATATCCAGATTTTTCATACGAATAGTTTTAATTATGTAATGCGACAATTTAGAATTTAAATAGATTAATTACTGTCACAATTGGAGAATTTTAATGAGGAAATAAAAATATTAGAATTAATTTTAATGAGGGAATAAAAATATTAGAATTATTAAATAAGTATTGAAATTAAAAAAGTTAAAATAAATAATTTTATTTTATAAATAATAAAATAAAATATGAATTATTGAGGAATTAGGAAACCCGAGTATATTAGAATTAGTAAAGAACATTGTGTAATAATTCATGGAATGTGAAAGTTTCATTATTGGTTTAATTATTTTTATGTTATATTTTGGATTAAGGAAATATTGTGTGAGGAAGAACCGGATACAAGATGGACCGTTGGATGTGATCTAGGAACGGCTGAGATCAATCTGGATGGAGAAAGATGCTTCTGCGAGGACTGTTTGTTGTCGCTTGGGTGCAAAAGGTCGTCGGACCGTTAGATTGGATTTGAGGAAGGAACGTGGATCGTTGAATTGAAAAAATGTGCTTCCGCATGAGTGTTGGACGCCGCTTCGATGTGAAAGAGTGTTGGGTCGTTGGATTTGGTTTAGCAGAAGTAATGTGAACAGTTGGATTTAGAAAAGATTATTCCATGGAAGGGAAAGATGTCATTAAGTAGGAGTTAAGTTAATAACGTCGTCATTTTACACTTTAGTGTGTTTCCACGATTGTGTTCCTGTCCACGATAGGGAATTTAGGTAATGGAACAACATCGTTTGGATTAGTGAGCCACGTTATTAGTGTTAGAGCGGAAGCATTCACTTCCGCGGAAAGGAAGATATATCAACAGTAGGTTTTGGATAAATTGAAACGTCGTCGTTGGATTTATTGAATTCTCAGAGACGCTCGTGTCTGTGGGAGCATTAGCGTCTGCAGAAGGGATTTTCACAATGAATAAGCACACATGGCAGACAGTGATTCATGGACAAACCTGCAGATTGGAGTTTTCGTAGGAACGTTTGCTTCCACGGAAGTGTTGGCATCCACAGTAGCTTTGGCAACCGCGAAGGTAAGTTTTAAGACTGACGTGGCTGTTGGCCATTGGACGAGCGGGATGTCACGGACATCTCTAATGGTTGTTCGCGCGTCCGTTATAGCTTGGGCAAGTTTCAAATAAGATTTTTTTCCAAATTTTTTGCAAGTTATGATTCGATCTTTAGACTATTTAGGAAAATATAAAATTAAGATAAGATTTCCATGGAATTTTCTTCCACAGAACTCTAAGTTTTCAGGTCTAGAAATTGAAGGGTTGGGTCGAAACCCTATTTACCCTGGAGCTGCGAGGACGAGAGAACCACTCTCTCAAGCTCTTGGGTGAACCTTTCTTCAAGCTTCTCAAGGTATGACTTTTCATAGTTAAGAACTTTATAAGGCAACAGTGAATGATGGAATTGTGAAGGTTTTAAAGTTCTTCTTTTCTTATTAATTTGTTTCTAGGGAGGAAAAACGTGTTGAAGAAAAGTTGAATAGTCAAACCTTCATTCAGAACTTCAGGTAAAAGATATTTTGGTTGCATCACAAAGTGTTAGGGTAAGGTAGTATATTATGATGATATGATGCCTATGAGCTGTGTTTTGAGGATGCGTTTTATTAACTGTTAATATGATGTCTTTATTAGAAACATGTTACGTTAGGATAAAAGGTGATTACTTTGGAAATGTTTTGATGGTTTTCATGCATATATGATATACTATTACATGATATGTTACGTCTCATTGATTCGAGGATATGCCCAGTATTGTTATGCTATATGTTCATGCACGTTAGACTGTTATCATATATCATGTATTTTCCATGCATCACGCTTTTTAAGAAAATAAAAAAAAATAGTTTTCATGCATATATTTTCATAAAAGATAGAAATAGAATTTAAGATATGTAAGAAAGAATACAAATGATTGAGAAAATATTGTTCCAAAGGTTAGTTCTATGGAGGGTAAACCCGTTAGCCCAGTTATGTTGGAGCTTGGCCAAAGTTCACCAGGTGATTATGCATTGAGTGCACAACAATAACGAAGGTCTCTGTAAGTGAGTCGGTCACGCCGAAGTTCATGAGACTCAGTGGTGTGTTTTCCATAATCGTGCTTACTCTTCCATAAAGAATCTTGACAAAAGTTTCAAGGTCGTTAAATGAAATAAAGAAATAACGAAAAGACATATTTTTACGATATTGCATCTCATACTCATATTATATTTATGCATATCTTACTAAACATTAAGTTCATAGTTTAAACTTTGTGATATAAGTAATGATGAATTTTATTGAGAAACATGATAATAGAAACAATTAATAGTGCGGTTAAAGAGGAATTCTAATGGGCGAAGTCAAAGTGTTATCGAAACAAAGTTGACCTATAAGTAGAGATTTGAAAAAACAAAAAGAAGAAATGATTTTTGTTATGTTTTTTATTTGTTGATTTCAGTTTAAATTATTTTATTATTAGTATATTTATTTTATAATGGATTTTACTATGATAGATTTAAATAAAATTTATTTTAAAGACTTCATGTGTATGAATTTAAAGATACAATTTTTTTGTATGATGTATTTAAAAAAAAAAGCAAAAAAAATAGTTTTAACATCTCAGGCATTACAACAATTGCCAACATCCTCAAATAAGAAATACGCAATAGACTGAGCAAAGATTATTGCTTTCATACAATTTCAAAATCTCCTTGCACGATTTGAATGTACACTTTCTTCACTTCATAAACTCCCATAGAAATTTGAATCTCTCGTGCTGTTTGGAAATGGTTATATTTGATACTATCTCTAAAGGTGAGACTACTAAAGAAATAGTCTGCTGATCTTTCTTCTACATTCTTCGTTGACCCTCCTTTGATTTTTGGTCAATGAGCAAGGCCCCTCGTACCTCACAAATCCTTCATTCAAATGCACATTCTATTTATTATATTCAGTGAATTATAATGAAAATCTAGAATCCATTGTCTTTCAATAATCAAGAAACTAGTTGCACGACAAGAGTCGATGTCCATAGAAAAATTTGAATATTCTCCTTCTTCATCGGCCTCCCCTTAGAAATTCTTCTGTCTTGGTATGATCAGGGGGAACACTCAAAACTTCTCCATCGAGTCTGACTTGTCTTGCAACTACAAAAATTAAAGTAGTATTTAAATGAATCTTTAATGCAAGTCAAAAGTAAAAAAATTGTTCATTTGAAGTCAAACCACATCCATACCTCTGAGCCCTTTAATCAAGTACATCATATTTTCCAAACAATTCTACACACACAAGTCTAGTTTTAATCATTCTTACTCAAATATTCCATAGAAAGTGAACTAGCTGTATCAAAATTCAGTGCGAAAAGTAATGATTTTTGCAGATTTCGTCAATTCAGAGTTCGATTTGCTAATGGTCCTAAATCTGGGGTACCAGGGTACAATAAATAATTAAGGTGTCAGTTGAGAATTATTCTTAAGTTCAAAGAAAAAATTATACTTTACCCTTTTGTATATCACACGTGCACCAAATTCATCTACTAAAAAAGAGACTTCTAAATTTACATTGTCATGACACCAGAAAACGATAAAGAAAATTAGGAAAACATATCTTCAACTACATTTTCAAAACTAGAATTAAAGTCATTTAAATAAAATATTAAAAAGCTATAGCATGAATATAAAAGTGTTAATTCCCCCTCTTCAAAGCTACAGCTTCATATTATAGAGGTTCAAATATACATAAAGGTGAAAAAACATCAAGCAGATGAAACAGTTGTATAAAGAAAAGCAAAATCAACCACAGCAATCAAAATGTTGAATACACTTCTGCGGAAGAACTTGGACCCGAAATGGATGGATACCAAAATTCATCAAGGGAAGATTCAAAAGAACATGGTGGTACACAGAAAACGCAGAACAAGATTGAACATGGGTGAAGGAGCTAGCTTTGCAAACGTTCCATTTTGTTTTTCTCAAAATGAGACTTCAGATAGAAGAACATTAAATTTTTCACAACATACAAATTAAAATCCAAAAACTACAAATCAGAAATAGATATGCTTATGACTGCAAATTTATGGGAACAAATTAAGTGCTTATGACTATCAGGCATGGACTTGAATCTTTTCTTTGTTTCATTCTCATTCGCTATATTTTAGATTGAATTTAGACTGTTGATATCAAATTTAATAGTTTAAACTGTTAATATAATATGTAAAAAAATATAAGTGGCTTGGGCTAAACCATTAAATTAAATCCATAAGTCTAGATTTAAGCAATAATTAGCAAATATGGGCAAAAACAAAAAGGGGTCAGTCCATTTTGCAAACCCGAATTTATACAATCTACAACTTTTGAATGATTCACTATTTCGCATAGTAACTAAGTAAAGTATCTATAAATATGCAAAGGAAAACTAATAGTCCACATCCAAATTATCATCATTTCGACTTTATTTCTTAAAAGATGACTAAATTAAATTTCACCCCCTTCATATCAGTTGGAAAATGTATTTTTGAAAGTCTCCACAAGGAAGACTATCTCTTTACAAATATATTGACACGCTCCCTTTCTATAAAACACAGAACATAACAATCTTAGGACATGTTGAATGCCTTGTAAGAAGAAGAAAGGAAAGATAAGCATATCAAGTGGATAGTAAAAAAGACTATTCACCTTGTGTAATTATTATGTTCAGGAGTACTCGAGAATCGCTGCAGTGTGATTGAAACCGCAGGAAACTTGAAAGGCCTTGGCATTGTCTTCAAAATTTACCATCATAGGTTTCATATAGTCAACATCATCTCCGTGACCCTGCATGATGGAGAAAAGATCACAGCTGTTAAATACAGTAAATAAGAATCAGATCATATGATTATGAAATAAAAGATTATATTATGTATCATCAATGATGGTTTTAGTATATTATTGCAATTAAGAATTGATTAAATTTGCCAGGACTGACATTTTATCTAATTATGATTTGCATAACTTACATAAAGTGGACTAGGCTTGAATAGGTCACCAATTAAAATGTTGAGAATTGAATTAATTTTGAGAACATAACAAAACTGAATACCCCTCCTCCCAGCTAGGGGTGGAAATCAGTTCGGTTCAAACCCAAAAACTGAACCGAACCACGGGTTGGTTCGTTTCGATTCGGTTCAGTTTTAAAATTAAAAAAAAAATTGAATTTGGTATCAAATCAAACCGAACAGTTCGGTTCGGTTCTCGGTTCCAATGTTGAAAAACCAACTAAAACCAAACCGAAATTATAATAAACACCCGACTATTTTCTACGAAACGACATCATATTAGAATGAGAGACGCCCATTGTGGAGTGAGACGTTCATTGTTTAAAAGGGACGACGTCATATTAATTTAAGGGACGTCTGTTGTGGAGTGAGACGTTCGTTGTTTAAAAGAGACGGTCGTCCCTTAGCTTACAACGGACGTCCCTCAACCCATAAAGAAAATCTCTCAGCTTATAATGGACGTCCCTTAACCCATAACAGACGTCCCTCAACTTATAAAGAATGTCTCTCAACTTATAACGGACGTCCCTTTACCCACTATGAACGTCCCACAACTTTTACTTTGTTAGTATTAGTTTCCTCCCTCCAAATTATAATTAAAGCATCTAGTTTCCAATTCCAGCCACACAGCCAACACCCGACTCTACTAACCCTAAAATTAAGTGCGACTAGGACTGTGCGAGCAAGACTGTGAATGCAAACTGAAGATTGCGACGGACAGACACTTCACACTTCAAACTTCAACTTGAACTCACTGTTAATAGATAGGATAGAAAATAATACAAGTAATAGTACGAATGAAAGTAGGAAAAGAAGCAAAGCATGTGAAGCATGGAATTACTTCACTAAAACATAGCCAATAGACCCGAATAACCCTCTAGCGACTTGCAATTACTATGGAAAAGCATATGTCTGTGAGTGAAAAATTGTGCTGCTTGCTCCTTGTTTATTCGGATTCATGACACAAAGTGGAATGGAGGTCCTAATGAATGTATCATTTGAAATCGAAGTGTGCATTTTCCGCTAAGTCTTTTATGTTGAACTCTTTGCTTGTGGGTGAATTTTGTATTGGAGGAAGAGTTGGGGAGATCTAAGGCGCCTTTCTTTGCTAAACAGAAGTGCTTCCATTCCTTAGCTACTGTCTAGATGGCTAGGAGTTTCTTGGGGGAAGCCTAAAACAATTGGGCTCTCGTGGGAGTTAGAGGCATGTGTATTGTTGCTAATTCAGTGCCTTTGTTTAGCTTGTTTTTCTGAGTGCATGGAATTAAATAAATATGATGATTTTCAAAGATGAACTATTAAATTTTGCTTCATTTATGATTAGCTTTTGTCATGCCTTTTCATGGTGCGTGAATGTAAGCAGGTAGTAAATTTATTGTTCTGTTTTTAAGGAGTTCTAACATTTTTCTGTAAGCTAACTGCTCATTCTTACACTTGATACATCAATGGAAATTTTACTTGCCGAATAAAACAATAGTATTTCACTTATTTGTGTTGTTAAAAAATCTATTTGATTTTAAATCAAAACGTCTTGGCCTGCCAATCTCAAGATTAAGAAACAACATTTATTATGGATTTATAAACATGCTATTTTGCGAATCAGATACAAGAGTACAGAAGAACCAAACCAGTTGTCCACCCGAAGAATGTCCATCTACAGAAAATGTTCCATGAGAACCTCCCCAACCCCATGTAAAAATCCTGCCATCTACGTAAACCATAAATTTAGGTCATCGGATCAAGTTTTGTTCAAACACAAAATATAACATCAAATCAGATATTAATGGTATTTTAAAGCCCTACTTACCAGTGGGGAAAAAACATGTAATAAATGTATTTCATCCACACAAAACGAAAAAACAAAAAAAGAATTCACCAAGCTCCAGGAAGCAACCCCAAAAGGAGAGGATTAAAACTATTTAGAACATCGAGGCTGCCATGAACTACTTTGATCATACTTAGAGTGATGCTAAAAACTCTAAGAAACTCAAATTCTCTCAGTAGTCAAAAAACTGAATCTGTGTAATTTGTAAGGTTAAAAGCATGTCGTTTATTTCTTACCAATCCCCCTCTAGTGTAACTTCAATGGTAATAGGGATCGAGCAAGGAATTTTTTTATTTTTAAACAAGGGTAAAGTCATTCGATGGAGTTATAACTTAATATCTACTTGATATCATGTAAGCAGATATAGATATTGAAACAATAATCCACTGTATTGAATTAATTGATAGGAAAAATGACAAATAAACTATCATACTTTGTGATCAATGACAAGTAAACCACTAAACTATTTTTGCTAACAAATTAACCACTGAACTATAGAAAAAAGTTGCCGCAAACATCACTGTCACGTTTGCCGTTAAATGTATTGATTTTGTTTTGCCCTGAAATGTGTACTGTTTCACTGCAGAACGATATTTTTAAAAATAACATTCTAATATTGATGGTCCGCGGCGGAACGTCTATACTTATTAAAAATTACAACGATCCGCCATGGATAGTGACACGTTCCGCCGCAGATCATTAATATTCCGCCATGGAATGAAAATCATCTGCGGTAGATCGTCGTGCGTCATTCTGCGCTCCTGTGCCCTAGTATATAAGACTCGATTGTGCGTTCCGGCGATTTCACCACGAACCACAAAATCATCGGCGAACATTCAAACTCTCAAACCTTTGTTCCTCACTGTATCAACGATACCAATGGATTCTCGCGTAAAGAAAATGTCGCTCAAGAGAAAGGGTGGTCCGTCTTAGGCTCAACCAAAGCCACGGCCAGAAATGACGGACTCGGCCGTGAACGAAGTCGAATTGCAACTGAGCTCATTAATCAGTTTCAAGGCCATGTACTTGCCATGGTGCAAGGTGGAGCACCCACATTTCAAGTTGCAGCAGTCGCGGTTGACGTTGGAGGACCCACAATTGCCCCTGTTACAGAAGCCGAGGTTGAAGTACAACCTCAACCTCAACAACGACTGGCAGCAGATGCACTGGTCTGCACTTATTCATGTGTTATTAGTCTGACAGTCTCTTGTCAATATTTTTTGCAGTCAGGTCAACTAATGGATCTTTTAAAGAAGTATGCTGCTAGAAATACTCGGAAGAATTTAGAGACATGCGCAATTTTTTCGGGAAAGCTAGTCCAAGATGAGTACAACATCACTGATATCATCTTCTTGCAGCAAGAAGGGACAGCAAACACGATGAGAATTACGTTCTGTTACATTAAGTAGTTCAAAAGCTTTTATCTTAATATTCATTATTACTTTACTTTCTTTATATGCAGTGCTATGCGTTGAATGAAGAACAATACTTCCAAGTTCACATGGAAAAATCGCTGCTTACAATAGGGTGGATCCACGTAAGTAAACTTCTCGCTTTTCTGGTTTGTCGTTCGTGTTTCAACAGTTCTAATGCATACTTCCTTTTCATTTCAATCCCACCCAAATCAAGTGTGTTTTATGTTGTCTGTTGACCTGTACGCTCATTACCTTTATAAGCTATTAGTAATTGCTACCTGAAGCAATTTCGATCGTCGTAGCGCCAACTGACAAAGAGTAGCATATCTTTTCTCTTATGTAGATTCATATTGTTTTTTGGTTACATGCTGATTTTTCCTTATCCATTTTAGTCTGCACGGCATCTTTCGGTGTACGAGTGAGAAGTTAAAGGTGATCCGAGATTGCAAGAATGACAACTTCCACCATCACGATGATGTACCCAAGGAGGGTCTGTTGTTCGCCAAAGTGTCCAACGTATACGTGGACCCGCAGTTGTCATTTGACATCATGGATATTTGGGGAAGAAAACTGGTAGGAAGGTGGCTTAGGCTTAAAGTAGTTGAGATGTGTATAGATACTAATTTTGTTGTACTTGGCTAATATATATTGATGTTTATGTTTTTTGGTTGACTTTAATAATATCTGTTTGAAAAATATCTGTTTAGATACTATCTGGTTTTGATAATGTCACAGGGGGATAGACTAAAAACAAGCAAAACTCTTGCAAAATTTCAATTTTTTGAAAGAGAAATTGACTCAAATCATTTTATTCATCATCAACAAACAACTAACATATTCATTGCAACAATTTAAACAACCTATGCATAAAACCGAAATATACAAGGCAGAGAAATGCTGACGTTCAGTGGCGGAAAGGTGACATTCCATGGTAGAACGTCAACTTTCTACCGCGGAATGTCAGCGTAGTCGATAAAAAAGTGAGGGCGGTCGAACAACTGAAGTACAGATTTAAAATTTCGTTTACAGATTCAAAATTCCATCATCAACAACCAAATTATCAATTCCATTATAATCATATCGTGTACATGTGCATTACAAACCCAAACCGATTTATCAATTTAATTACAACCATATCATGCATATGCGTATTACAGACGCAAACCAAATTATCAATCTCGTATTCTACATATATCGTTAATCTTCTTTGATTAGATAAGACAACGCTCAATAAAAATGACTATTAACTATGCGTTGAAACCAAATATACATTATCTACAATAGTTTATGCAAGACTCTACAATAAGCTACCTAAAATAAACTATTATAGATGATATATATTGGTTTCAAAGCATAGTTAATGGTCACTTTGATTGAGCGTTGTCTTCTCTAATCAAGGAAGGTTGAGGTTCACATTTGTGTTTGTTTGTGTTTATGGATCTTAGATATCATACTCCTGTATAACACATTGCAAATAAAATTAGCATAGTTTAAAACGTAACACATGAAAACATAAATGCAACAATGTGTTCACCTGCGTCTTGGGAACTATGCCGAGAACTGTCTCAGGGACTCTGAAACCCATAAATGTACCATGCGAACTTCCTCTGCTGCCTTTGCCGCCTTTGCCTCTGGATCCTCGGCCGCCACATGCACTAGACTCTGGGCCTTCACACGTGCGGGAATTGTGTCTCACACCCCCACACTGGTCACACATCATATTTAGATGTCTCCTATGCAGCATTGTTTGGCTTAGGGCCTCGTCCACATCTCGTATTCTTCATTTTCGTAGCTTTCTGGGACGTCTCTTAAATGGTTGTGGCGTAATTGGATCAAGATACATCACAGGAGGCCACATGATGTGTCCACTAACGAGGTGCACAAAGTGTGAGTACATCGTGATGTATATTACCCGATGGTAGCAATCATGCACAAAGTCCTCAGAAGAACGAATCACGATGATCATCAATCCGCCGCAGATCATTATCAATCTGCCGCGGATCGTGGTCAATCCGTAGCGGAACGTGTCTCGATCCACCGCAGATCATTAATATTATAACATTATTTTTTAAACTATCGTTCCGCAACGAAACGAAATCAATACATGTTTTTTCCGCAGTGGAATGAAATCAATACGTTTAATGAAAAACGTGACAACAATATTTGCGGCGACTTTTTTTCATAGTTCAGTGGTTAATTTGTTAGCAAAAATAGTTTAGTGGTTGGCTTTACATTGATCACAAAGTACGATGGTTGATTTGTCATTTTCTCTTAATTAATCAATCAAACAAATCTATGCAACTTCTCTACAAAAAAATACAGGGAAATAGAAATGTGGAAAACCCTAATCCTAGCCTCACCTGACAATATTCATAATTTACATAACATAACTAAGTTTTAGAAATTAGGAACAATGGGAATGCAAATTCACGGTGATCCAATTAGGAAGTTT
This sequence comes from Begonia loranthoides, assembly GCA_022433065.1. Taxonomy (NCBI): domain Eukaryota; kingdom Viridiplantae; phylum Streptophyta; class Magnoliopsida; order Cucurbitales; family Begoniaceae; genus Begonia; species Begonia loranthoides. The sequence continues at coordinate 12,934,294 of CM039472.1, read as the reverse complement.
TTAATCAACCAAAGATTATTTCAAATAGATCCATATTGATTTGATATTTCCACCACTCTCTTCAATAACATGGTCGGCTACCTCCCCTATGTCATCTTTCTCCTAGACCCTCTCATTTTTACTCACGGGAAAATGGGCATGAAATGAAGCCTTAGATATGTGTGTGTGTAGGGTTTATTGTACTAAAACAAAGTCCTCAGTAAAAATTTTTAATAACAAAATTTAAAGTGGATTATAACTTGAACAAATAATTCTATTAGGATCAACAACAATTTTCTTTTAGTCCCAAGAAACCTTACTTGAGATTGTTGCAGTATGTTTCCAACCACATGATATCTGAAAATGCACGTTTGTCAGAGTTATTGAAAGCAACCCTTGAAAGGTGAACTGCAGTTTATTTTCTGTTAGTGAACTACTAGCACTGTATTTGGGGCATGAACAGATAGCACAAAGCTTAAAAGATGCTGAACACAGAATTTAAGATATCACAACCTGAAAGTTGAATAATTGTACTTTGTGGTTGCCCATGCATTATGCTTGGGAAGGTTTTATTTTATCCCTCAACTATAAATATGAAGTAAATGACTAGCTAGTCCAATCTAAACCTACATAATCATTGTTTTTCTAATTTTAATACTATTTGGGAAAGGAAAAATGTTTCCATATCTTTATTGAATTACAAATCTAATATAGAAAAACTAACCTACAATATATCTACCCGAGTTTAGTAAGAAAACCATTAAAATCTATCAATCTTAGGAAATAATTCAACATAAATGAATATAGTTACCCATTTTAAACAAGGAAAAAAATCAAATATAAGTATAGTAGTTACAGATATTATGACAAATTAAGGACCAAGAATCTGTCAACGCTCCCTCTCTCAAGAATATATGGAAACAATGTCCATCCCCAGCTTGCTAGTAATAATCTGAAAAGAACCACGCATGCCTACCAAGAAAAAACTAGAACCATCATGGCTTTTGATTAAGATATTGCAGTTAACACATGAGAACTTGTACTGAATCGTACTAAATAAGCATTGTGGGTGAGAAGGAAATTGTACTAAATTAAAGCAAATAAGTATTTGTTTATGGTAACTTCGCCATGTACAAACCTTGGTAACTGAACACTTCAAGAAACAACCATCAACCTTTTCAGGTAAATGAAGGACATCTGTAGACCTAACAACAAAATGCTATATCAACTAGAGATCAAAGTAACTCAGTCTTCTGTTAGGAGACTCCAAATTCATGAAACATGTACCCGTTGCCAAGACAACCGTTTTCATTTGAGCCCCAACTAAATAACTCTCCAGAACCTATGAGAAAAATATAAGAGAAAATTATAAAACCAGAACTTCAAATAAATAGGAACAAAGAATGAAGCATGGCCCTAAATTGTTATAAAAAAATCTAGAATAAGAACATGCTGAAAACAAGTTAAGAAGATTGTTAAACATTTTCATTCACAAGGCACTAGCTTGACAAAAATTATGCATGTCTTTTGCACTTCAAGAGAACAATTTTGCTCCCCAATGTCAACCAAAAAACATTGATGGAAATGTGATAAGGTCCCCAATTGAATATGTTCTTGAGAAGAAACTGTGTAGAAAAGTGAAAATCTTTGAAGAGAAAACTATTCTTCATTCCTCTTTCATGCATATGGTTTATAGATTTATACACAAATTAGAAAAGTGAATAGAAAAACTAAACTAATTAAATTTAGTACAATATCAAATTGTCAAGATTGAATGTCTCTTTTTAGAAAGTTGCTAAAAATCAAGAATTTCCTAAATTATGGCTATCTAAATAAGAAATAAATTATAAATTATTCATAGTTATAATTAAACATTAATACATGATTTCGCTGTCAATAGTTGGTTGGTCAATAAGCATCAATTTGCTTACTAGGAATTGATGACGTTTACGTGTCATGGCATTTATAAATATGACAGCTATCTGCATATCAATGAATATGTGAGGAAGAGGTATGATGTTATTGTCAAAGATTTGTCGTATAGAGTGACAGTCTACTTCGATATGCTTGGTGCACTCGTGATAAATGGGATTAACAGCAATTTTAATTGCACTAGTGTTATGAGAGTAAGAAACCGTTGGTTTTCTAAAAGCTAGAACGCATTGTAATTATAAGATCACTAATAAAAGCCTAAAGGCATGGTAAGGTTGAAAAATAAGTTTCAACTAGTGTGTAACTTTAAGCATGAAAATTTGGTAATGCATAAAATTAATTCTATACATGTGTTTTTACTTATTGAGTTTATCTCTCAATTAGTTTTGTGATTTAGGTGAATTTTTATCAGAAGAGGAACTGGCGCTGATCAAGAATCTTCCAAAGGCGGGGCAAGCATACAGAAAAGATGTTAATAACATTATCGTTCAGTCAGATGATTAAATCTAAATTTTGCTATAGTATTAGTATCATTTAATAAATTAAGGATATTTTGTATTTTATTTCATTAGTATTTGGAATTTTCAATAAACACTCTTTGACACTGACATGAAAAATTTTGTTTGTAGGTGGTGTCCAAGACCAGGCAGTAACGAAATTGTCTTGCTGCACATTGAATTTCTTGAGAGCCCTAAAGCTCTACCCCCTATTTGGCAAAAAAGAGTTTAAAAGACTTTGAAAATGAGAACATAATAATTTTACTTGTAATGACGCATGTGTGATTACCACCACATGCAACTTCTTCTGAACAAGGTAACTCCCTAATCATGGATAGCATTGTCCCATTTGCATTACCAAAGCCCTGGATCGAAAGTCAAATAATTGTTAAGATTCAACAGTGTACTTATAAAGATCAGTACTATATAACTCAAACTTAGAGTTGTAAAAAGAGAATTTTTATGAACTCACCACCTTATCTGTTACTCTTTCCCCAAGTATATACACAATACCATTAACTGCAAATTTGTCCAAGATACAAATTTAATAAAGCTGGATATGCAGCACACCAAACATTAATTTACTATAAGGCACCAGAAGAAAATACCATCTATGAATGCTGAATGCAGCAATCCTGCAGCAACACTTTTGACCTAAGTAGTGAGCAAATCATCAACAAAACATAGAAAATACAATAATTGATCTGCCAACAGTAATAACCCAAGGAAGCTCAACATGTATTAAATACCTTGATACCCTCGAGCTCCTTCACAAGCCTTGGTATGTACTCACTACAACAAAGGGCTTTGGTCAGAAGGAAAAAACACCATAGAAGAAAGAAAGCTCTTCTAGTAGGTATCCACAGTGTGATTAGAAGTAAATGTTAAATAGATTTGGTATTACTTGACTAGAGTCTTTATGCATAAATAATGTAAATAAAATATTCAACGAAAGTACTAACAAAAAGAAAAATACTCTTAAAACCCCAAGAAATTCACCGGAGGAGGAACTATTTTAGCCTTCCCCCCAAAAAAATGGTCACAAAAAACAAATGAGGGAAAGACTTGACATAAACAACGCATCCTCATAAATGACTTTGCTACTCTCGTTCCAAATACACCAAAAATGTAATGACAAAAAAGACAAGAAAAAAAATCGGAAGAAATAAAAATAAAATCATCCAACCACTACAAAAACCCAAGATCACAAGTGCGTAACAACAACACAGCAAAAGAGGAGATAATTCGTGTTTTCCTCAGCTATAACACCTTTATTAAAACAAACAAAGACCCACAACTTAAAGTCATCGAAGGAAAGGAAAGCTTCACGAGAGTTTAAGACATGTGAAGAGCACCGAACTAGCCAAAGACTTGGCCTTGCACTTCTTTTACCACTTGGTGGACTTTAAAAAGACATCAATACTGACCAACTAAAGTAAAGAAAGTAATCAAAATGAACTTAAATTAAACTAAATTCTTCAACATATATAAAAGCTCACCAATTTAAGGCCTTGTAATTGTGTAGCATAAATTCAAGTACAGACTTGCCAACTCCATTAATATTACATGGCAAAGAATGAGTATAAAATAAAAGAGGAATCCAGGGTACAGCCTAGTATGAGGGATCCTTCAAATCCTTAATTCCTTAATCACTGTTAGACAAGCAATACAAGTTATATCCTTTGTAGTTGATAGAAAATACGAACAAAAAGAACACAAATGCACTGCAAAGAAACCCAACACTCCACAATTCTCTTCTTGATTCTCAATGTCTTTTTCCTTCCCCTAACGTCTCCCTAAATAACCCACTTTTCCCATGCAAACATTTACTTTCACCAACTACTAACTAAAACCAACCACACTAACAAAAGGGACAGAACATAAATATTAAATTCTAACTTCTTATTTCCCTCTTCTTGCATAAGTGAATGTTAATGGAGGAGACGTATCAATACTGCCCGCTCAAAGAGCCACATCATCCTCAAGGTGAAAGTGAGGAAATTGGCCATTAATGGTGTCAAAGTTTTCCCATGAAGCCTCATCGTTCGAATGTTCTTTCCACGCAATCAACACTTCAATTCTAGAGGAGCCATCTGTGCATTTCCAAACACCCTAAAGAGCTTCAAATTCGACTCGTAATTCATTGTCAACTATGAGGAGAGGAGGAAAATTTGAAGAAGCGCCATGCTTCCCAATCGCCTTCTTAAGTAGTGAAACATAAAAAACCAGATGTATGACCGCTCCTGGGAGAAGGTCGAGTTTATATGCAACGGGACCCACCTTAGTTATGATGGAAAACGGCCCATAAAAACGAAACAGAATTTCCCGTTCTGCTGTTTAGCTAGAGAGCGTTGGCGATACAGCTGTAGCTTAAGATAAACGTTATCATGTAAATCCAAATGTACCTCAATGCGATGGTGTTATCTGCTAGTTTCTTCATTTTAGACTAAGCATGAAGAAGCTGATATTTCAATTCATCCAAAATAGCATCGCGGTCCTGAAGAAGGGAGTCCACTAAAGATATTGTTGATGAACCCACGCCATAGCGAACTAAGGGAGCAGGATCTCGACCATACACCACACGAAATGGTGTAGTTTGAGTAGCCGTGTGATAAGAGATATTATACCAATATTCTGCCCATGAGAGAGCCATTGTGCCCAGTGTTTGGGTTTATTGCTCGCAAAACAACACAAATAGATTTCCAAGCAACAATTCACCATCTCAATTTGACCATCTGTTTGAGGGTGGTAAAAGGTGTTGTAGTGTAGCTTAGACGCTTGAGCCTTGAAATATGATCGTCGAACTTCAGATTGGATCAGAACTCCTCAGTGTTATATCTTGTCAAACTTTTCTACCTTTTGATTTATTGCTGTCTGCGAGATGTTGTGGGACTCCATTTCTTTGTTATTCTTTTCGTGAGCTGCTGGTTTGTTGTGGAACCGATTGGGTCTTGAAGACCCACTTTTGAAGTAAATTTCTTCTTTACTCTTTTACACTAGAAATTAATTCTAATTGGAATTCTATTTTAAGTATCTTTACATGGCAGAAAATAAAGTTTTCTCAATTCTTGATGTGATTCCTGCAATGAAAAAAATCACGGATAATAAACTTAATGACTCAAACTATTTAGATTGGATTAAGACAATTCGTATTTATTTTAGGAGTATTGTCAAATATAATCATCTTGGTGATAACCCACCTTCGGACGATTCAAGACAAACATGGATGAGGGAGAATGCTCATCTTTTCTTACAAATTCGAAATTCCATCAACAATAAGATACTTAGTTTAATTAATCATTGCAAATTTGTCAAAGAATTAATGGAATATTTAGAATTTTTGTATTCTAGAAAAGGCAATGTTTCCAGAATTTCTGAAGTGTATAGAACTTTTTGTCGCGTTGAAAAACAAAAAAGGTCTCTTACAACCTACTTTATGGATTTCAAGAAAACCTATGAAAAACTAAATACTCTGCTTCTATTTAGTTTTGATGTAAAAGTTCAGCAAACCCAACGAGAACAAATGGCTATTATGAGTTTTCTAGCTGGTCTTCCCAATGAGTTTGAAATTGCAAAATCTCAAATACTCTCTAGTTCTGAAATCTCTTCCCTCCAGAATGCCTTTACTAGAGTACTTCGAACAGAAAGTACTCAATCTACTCAGTTTAACAATGCTCTCAATACTCACAATAGTGAATATGATACTGGACGCGATAATAAAGGAGGAGAATCAACCAATCACGAACTCCTAATAATTCAGATAAAAGCGGAATTATTTGTTATTATTGTCATAAGCTAGGACATACAAAGCGCACTTGTTGGAAATTGCAAAATAAAGGAAAGAGAAATCAATCTACCCATATTGCAACTACAAATACTCAATCTGAGCCATCTATTCTTGTTTTTGCTAATGAATTTGCTAAGTTTTCACACTACCAAAAATCATTAAAGTTTCATCTTCTTCAATTATAGCAATTGCTAAATCAGGTAATCCCAATACATGTCTCTTTTCCTCATTCTCCAAATGGGTCATTGATTCTGGTGCCACAGATCATATGACAGGTAACTCTGATATCTTTTTTACTTATCAATCACAAACACCCTCTTCTAAAGTTACTTTATCTGATGGCTCAACTTCATCCGTTCTTGGGTCTGGAACAATTAAACCTACCACATTGATCAATTTGTCCTATGTATTGAATCTGCCCTCATTCTCTTTTAATTTAATCTCTGTGAGTAAGCTTACTCGTGCTCTCAATTATTGTGTCTTATTTTTTCCCGACTATCGTCTCTTTTAGAGTCTTATGACAAAGAAGATTATTGATAAAGGACATGAATCTAGGGATCTCTACATTCTTGACACACAAATATCACGACCTACTGTCTGTACTGGAATATTAACACCCATCAAAGTACATTGTCAATTGGGACATCCCTCTCTCCATGTTTTGAAGAAATTGTATCTCAAATTTAGTGATTTACCTTTTTTAGATAGCGAATCATGTCGATTTGCTAAACATAATCGTTTGAAATCTTTTCTCAAAATTCATAAACGAGCTAGTTTTCTATTTGAGTTAGTTTATTCAGATGTTTGGGGTCCGTGTCTTGTACCTTTTCAATCTGGTTTTAAATATTTTATTACATTTGTTGCTGACTATTCTCGTGGAACCTGGCTTTATTTAATGAAATCTCATTCTGAATTATTTTCTCATTTTTATGCTTTTTGTGTAGAGATTAAAACTCAATTTAATGTTTCTTTCCATACTCTGAGATGTGATAACACTAAAAAAATATTTATCTAACTATTTTCAGTCTTACATGATTCAAAATTGTATCATTCATCAAACTTTGTGTTCTAACACGCCATCTCAAAATGGAGTGGCAGAAAGGAAAAACAGACACTTCCTTGAAATAGCAAGAGCTCTTTTATTTCATATGCACATTCCAAAATAATTTTGGGCAGATGTCGTTTCCACAACTTGTTTCCTTATCAACCGCATGCCCTCATCTGTTCTTGATGGTGAGATTCCTTATAATATACTCTTTCCTACTAAACTTTTGTTTCCTATTGAACCAAAAATATTTGGTAGTACTTGCTTCGTTTGTGACGTTCGTCCTCAAGTTACAAAGTTAAATCATAAATCACTAAAGTGTGTTTTTCTTGGATATTCTCATCTTCAAAAAGGATTCATATGTTTTTATCTTACCCTTAACCGATACCTTATGTTAATTGATGTTACATTCTTATAAAGTAGTTTATTCTTTCCTATATCATCTACTAACGAAAGTCAGGGGGAAACTAATGATATGTTAATCTACACTGTGGTTTTTACAACTCATGCTCTCTCTTCACATTCACCATCTCAACCTCTTACTCTTCAAGTTTATTCTCGTCGACAAAAGCCTTTGAATACATGTCCTACACAACAATCTTCATCATTAGATCTAGTCCAAAGTAATGATGATTTTCTCATTGCTCTTCGCAAAGGTAAAAAACAGTGTACGTATCCTATATCTTCCTATGTATCTTATTATTATCTCTCAACTTCATCTTGCGCCTTCCTTACTTCTCTTGATTCTATTTCTATTCCAAAAATCATTAATGAAGTTTTATCTCATCCTGGTTGGCGAAGTGCTACAATTGAAAAAATGAATATTTTATATACAAATGGTATAGGGACTTGGTAACTTTACCAATAGGAAAGAAAACTATTGAAAGTAAATAGGTATTTGCTATTAAGATCAAACTATATGGATCCTTAATAAGCTCCAAGTTCGCCTTGTTGCTAAAGGATATGCTCAAATTTATGGAGTAGATTATTCTGATGTATTCTCACCGGTAGCTAATTAACTTTTGTCAGACTATTTATATCTATAGCAGCTACTCATGATTGACCTTTATATCAGTTAGATATCAAAAATGTTTTTTTACATGGTGATCTTCAAGAGGAAGTGTATATGGAGCAACCACCTGGATTTGTTGCTCAAGGGGAGTATAGGAAAGTTTATTGTCTTTGCAAATCTTTGTATGGCTTAAAACCAAGTCCAAGAACTTGGTTTGGAAAATTCAGTTAGACGATCAAAACATTTGTAATGAAACAAAGCAAATTTGATCACTTTATCTTCTATAAACAATTTGAATTTGACATCATTCTTCTAGTTGTATACGTTGATTATATTGTCATTACTGGAAGTGATATTATGAGAATTTCATCTCATAAATTATTTCTTCATACACAATTTCACACCAAAGATTTAAGAGTTTTGAAGTATTTATTAAGTGTTAAAGTAACAAGAAGCAAGAAATGAATTTTTCTATTTCAAATAAAATATGTACTTGACTTATTAACGGAAACGAGAAAGCTAGGAGCTAAACCAAGGAATACACTCATAATTTCTAATCTGCAACTCACAAAAGATGGTCAATTGTTCAAAGATCCCGAGCAATATAGAATATTAGTGGGAAAGCTGAATTATCTCACTGGGAATTGTCCTGATATTGCTTATCCAGTTAGTATCATAAGTCAATTCATGATTTTTCCAATAGTGTATCGTTGGACAGCTTTAGAACAAATTCTACATTACTTAAAAGAAGCCCCTGGACATGGTATATTATATGAAAACCATAGGAATACTAATATTAAACATTTCTCTGATGCAAATTGGGCAGGTTCAAAGATAGATAGAAGATCAACTACTAGTTATTGTGTGTTTGTCGGAGGAAATCTAGTCTCATGGAAAAGTAAGAAGCAAAGGGTTATGCCTCGTTCCAGTGCAGAATCTGAATACAGTGCTATGGCTCAAACTGCATGTGAAATTATGTAAATACATCAATTGTTAGAATAAAATGGCCTTAAGACTTCATTATCGACAAAATTATGGTGCGATAACCAAGCTGCTCTTCATATTGCCTCCAATCTTGTATTTCATGAACACACTAAACACATTGAAATTGATTATCACTTCATTCGTGAAAAAATACACGAAAGTAAATTTTCTACAAAATATGTGAAGTATGGAGAACAAGTTGGAGATCTACTTACAAAAGCTTTGAATAAAAGCCGGGTGAATTATCTTTTTAACAAGTTGGGCATGATTGACATTTATGTTCCAATTTGAAGGGGAGTGTTAAAAAGGTGTAAATATTAAAATTAATACTTTCTTAATTAAAGTAGATTTTATTCTTAAGTAAATTAAGAATCCCAAAATTAGAGGGATTTAATTTATTTAATTTCCTTATTTACATTCTTATTTTTTTGTATATAAATTAGAAGCATATTAATGAAAATACAAGTAAGAATCAATATTTTTCTCTTCACCCATAAATGATTTAGGTGGTATCCAAAATTATGGTTTGTTTCATAAGGTTTTTTAAGGAATTTATTTGTTTATTTTTACTTCATTAGTTCTTGTACCTATAAAAGTGTAAACTCTATTACAATATAGAACTTAATCATTCTGACACTAGTGAGTTTTCCAACAAAAGTTTCAAATGAAAATTAAAAAATTTTAAAAACAAACTTTCAATCATAGTTGAAATCTCATATTTTAAACTTGAGAAAACTGAAAATTCAACACTTTAACTCTATACTGATCAGAAAAGGAAGAAAAAAAAACTCTTAAATTTCATCAAAATTCAAGATTAGAACTCAGAGTCGACTTAAGTGATTGGTACCATTTCATATAATAAAATGAAATTTTTTAAAAAAATGTAAATGAAGGAGAGTGATCAGTAATTGATTAAGATCAGAATTACTTGAGATCAACCTGGAGCTCTTCAAGAACCCAAAAAAAGTAGGCTTGTGACCATGACCAAGTCTTCCTGACCCTCCCTCTCCCCAACTTAAGAACTCACCTTTATCTGGCAAAGAACACCTAGACCATAAGTTTAAAAACAAGAATAATTTAAACATCAATCATTTAAAAATCAATGAATGATGAAATACTGTACACTGAGGGAATCCGCTTTCATACCAGTAACAGCCACTGAATGGTCTGAACCCAAAGCTGTCATCTTAATGTTAATTCCATTCAAAGACTCTACTCTCGTAGGGACAGGAATTGCTTTTGCTGCTCCTAAAAGCCAGTAAAAACACATTGTTGAAATTGGATGTGGGAAAGAAATTTATTTAATTATATTAATGAGTCAATATGACTTCTAGCTATTTAAGAAAATATAAAGATACAAAGATACAAGGAAAGAGGAAACAACTACCTACAATTACTCTAATTTTGATGCTATGCAATCCCTCATTTATCCTAACATCAAGTAAATATGTGCACTAATATTTAGATGGAATAAATGAACATATTATAATAACTAACAGAAACAAAATGGACTCAAAACAAAAAAAAATGGTCTGATTGTTACTTTTTCCTAGGCCAAGCTGTCCACTTGAATTCTGTCCCCACATGTAAAGTTCTCCATCCACTGCAAACAACACACTTAGTCAAGAAATGAAGCTAGAGAAACACCAATAAACTAACTCCTTTATTGTCATACAAATCATGTATTAATATTCAATTATTACAATTATAACTGTAAATAATTTGTAATTTATATTCTTTATTTAGATAGGTATAATTTAGATAATGGCTCATTTTCAGCAATCTATGTAATCTTTATCTTTCTATATAATGAAGATAACTCTCCCAAAGAGAGACATTCAATCAAATTCAATTTTGATATGGTATCAGAGTCACTCTTTCTAAATATTTCGGTGTGAATTTTTTTGGTACTTTGGTTTGAGTCATTGTGGGGCTATCAAATTTTTTAATATCATTGTAGTTTTCATAATTGTGGTTAAGTTGTTGTTTAGGGTATTTCATTGCAATTTTTTTTGCTACAAAATTTGGTCTATTTTATTGACATTTCTTGTTGTCGATCTTCTGTCCAAGTCGATCACTCACAATACGGTCGGCTAACTTCCAATTCTGTCTCTGACTTTTAGATAGCAGTTGCCGAAATCCATCTGAAACATCAAGCTCATTCGCAATGACAATGCAGTTGCTTATGTTGTGCAAAAGAAAGGCAAGGGTAGGGACAAGAGTCAAGTTTAATGTTTTAGTGGCAAGGAATATGAACATATTGCTACTAACTATGCAAAACAAATTCTGCAATTACTGTAAGAAACCTGGACATATTATTAAATAATGTCTCACTTGGCTCCAAAATCATAAAACTCATGTTAATCAAGCAGTGATTAATGCTTCTACATCAACTAGTTAAGTGGCAATGGGTAATAACACGACAATTACTCTTAATATTATTCAAGAAATGATTATTTCAGCTTTTTTAGTTTTAGGTCTTCAAGGTAAGGATATTAAATCATCTCTAACTTGGCTTATTGATTCTGGAGCGTCTAATCATATGACTAATTCTTCCAACTCTCTTAATAATGTCCAAGCATATGATGATTCATCTTATATTCAGATTGCTAATAGTGATCAGTCACCTATTCATGCTATTGGGGACATTAACTCCTCAATAAAAGATTGAATTTGTGTCGCTTGAGCTCTCTACCAGTCTGATTTCTATTGGACGATTGGTTGATTGTAACTGTAATATCTGTTTTTCTAGTAATGGTTGTATTGTGTAGGAACAAGTGTCGGGGAAGAAACTCCCAAAGGGGCCTAAATTTGGACGATTGTTTCCTCTGCATTTTTCTGTACCCAAGTTTGTTTCATTATCCTATACTACTGTAGCCTAAAAAATAAAATTTGGCACAAACGTTTAGGTTATCCTAACTTTATTGTTCTATCCTCATTATCTTGATATGCATACTTTTTGTTGTGTTTGTTTGATTCATTTGCCACCTCATAAACGCTATAAACTTTCTGCTCAATCTGTTACATGTGCATTTATGGATTATAACATTTCACACAAATTTTGTGTTTGTTATGATTCATCTTCTAACAAATTTTGTATGTCTCGACATGTTTTTTTTTAGCATCAATATTTTTTTCCTAATCATGTTGAATCTTTGCCGTACTTGTTTGTTCTTCCTAAATTTAATGAATTAATTACAACTCCTAATCGATTAAAACCTAGCTTTGTGTATAAATGAGGGCGTCCAACTTTGCCTCTTCTTGAGACTGACTCGCAATCAAATCTTGGCAATAGTGTTCCTAACCTGCCTCATCCTATAATACAGACATCACTCCTCGACACTCTCCCAAAGTCTGTAATATCCCTCATCGATATGGCTTCTCTCACACATCTCTTCATACTACTTAATCTTCCATTTCTAGTCCACCATGTTATTTAGAAACAATGAAACATGAGTGTTGGCGTAAAGCAATGGTTGATGAATTTCAAGCTTTTGAAGATAATCACATATGGGATACTATTACTTGTCTTCCTAACATTAAAGCAATTGCTTGTAAATGGATTTACTCGATCAAGTTTCGTTCTGATGGTTCTCTAGATCGATTTAAAACACGATTAGTTGTTCTTGATAATAAATACGAGTATGGAGCCAACTATGAAGAAACTTTTGCTACGGTTACTAAAATGACTATAGTATGGGCTATAATTTCTATTGTTGCTTTACAAGGTTGGCCTCTTTATCAAATGGATGTTAAAAATACATTTTTTCATGGAAAATTAAAGGCAAAAATTGCATGGTTTTGCCTCTTGGCATGTCTTCATCATCTTTGTCGAAAGTATGTAAACTGAAGCGATCTTTAGATGGGTTAAAACAAGTATTTGCTGCATCACAAGTTACACACGGAAAACCATCACGAGTTACACACGGAAAACTACTACTAATATTCTAACGATACCAATTGGAGATACTCATAATCATGTGATGGATTATGGATCCCATTTATCAACATTCAAGCTTCCAATGATATCATGGAGTTATTCAAGATCAAGCATATGTGGAAGTTCAAGTACAATTGTAGAATATTTGATGGACTTCACAAATTCACCGACTTTCTGATCCTAGACGAGTATCTGATAGTTTTGGCATTCAGAACGAGTTATATCAAAAAGTGTGTTTCATGAAGATTGTAGCTGACTTCTTAAACTTTCTAGAATTGGCTGATTCGTTAAAATTGGAGTTCGTTTGCTTTGTCAAAAGCCCCCTGAACAGAGTGCAAATATTGTTTGAAGCCTAATGGTGGATTACAAGGTCCAATCACAAAAGCTTGAGCCCAAAAACTCATCAACACTTACCTTCTTCTTATTTGGAAAGTAACTTATTAATGAACCAAGTGGAGGAGTCACCATTTTGTGGTGATCAAGAAAAGTCAATACATGATTGTTATGGAAACCATTCCAAGTGGCCAAGCATGCAGATTAAAGAATGTTAAGACATGAGAAGATATGGAAATCATCCAAGTGGCCGAACTCAAGAAGGAATAGTTGTCAAAAGGCATCAAGACTTGGAGAAGAAAAAAATAAGAATTAATTAAGTAATCTTTAAGTTAAATCGTCTAGTAACTATTAAGTAAATAATCGGCCAAGATTGTATTACAGCCGATTTAGTGATACTATTCTTACTTAGTTATTTACTATTCTATAATTTGTAATTAGCTATTTAAAGCCACCTTATGTAAGTATTTAGACAGTGAAAATTAAATATTAAAGTTTTTTATTTCTTTCGAAATAGAAGTGATTCCTTTTTCAATCCTTTGGTGAGTTATATCCAAAGTTCTTTGTGTGTGTTACATCATAAATTGAGGCTACTTGTAAGTTGAATAGCTTCTCTTATTGACATCTGTACGTGAAAAAGTGTTCAACTTTTAAGAGGAGTTTCATTGTCGAAGTCATCCATACGAGAGTGCAAGTTTTGAATTATTGCTATTTCTGGCCAATCCACTTCTCTCGTGCATATTTCTAAATCCGTGGCGTTTCCTACTATTATTTCTTAAAGAAGTTCTTTTTCATTCATCAAGGAAGTTGTGTTACAAATTTCATAAAGAAAACTTCTAATTTAGGGAGAAATTGGTTTTCAAAATCAAACTTTCCAAAAGAGGATTTGCGGCAATTTTAGGAAGCTACTGCCAATCGAACGATAGCCCCTCCTTCGGCCGTTCGACTGATCATTCAACCAGGCAGTTGCGGGAGTTCGAATCTATGATTTTTATCTCGTTGTTGTTTGACCACTTTTTCGTCTTTGATTTTGCGAACGATTATTTGTGGTCGTTCTTTGCCTGTGTTGATCAACCGCCATGCCTATATTTTACAACATCTGGTTGTTCACTTCTCCCACTTGATCAACCACACAGGTTAAGTTCTTTGCCCTTTCCGTTGGCACATCATTTGATATCAGAGCTAAATACTTATATTAATTGTAATTCTTTTTCCCTCAACATATGACGAGGGGCCAAAGCTACTCAAGGAATCATATTTCGGACGAGGAGGATTTGCAATTATCTATTCCTACTTTTAGCAATTCAGAATATGCCGAAAATTATTTAGATTGGAAAGACGAAGTCAAAAAAAATTTCAAAGCTCTTATTTTTCGAAGAAGACCATAATAAAACTTATTTCTTCATAGCTTAAAGGAAAAGCTTAAAGATAGTGGAACAAATTGATTACTAATCGAAAAGAAAGCGGAGAAGTAGACATCAAAACGTATGGCTTGATGAAGAGATTTTTTAGAAGAAGGTATGCTGCAAAGCTTATCAAAATCATCCCATCCTCACCACCAACCATAAGGTATGAGTCGAGATTTTCCGAGAGAACGATCCAAACACATGCAGGCCTTTTTTAGAAAAGCAATCCAAAAACTATACAATATGAGTGATAGCTTGGCAAGGAAGCTAGAGCCAAAATGCTTCTCTACCTTACAAATCGAAAGTCATGATGAGGTATTAAAAGAAGTTCTTGGAGCAAAGGAGCAAATTGAAGAAGATGTCATATTACCTCAAGAAAGGTCATACTATCTTTGGAGTCTTAAGTAGATGAGAAAGATCATCTCAAAAAACAAGTACCCTTAGCTGAACATCTAGAGGGCAAAAATGACTCCTTGACAGCAACAATACAATAGGGTGAAGATGAATTGTTAGTAACAACTAATGAAGAAAATGAGCCACAAGAGGAGTTGTATTATTGTCAAAAGAAACAAACTTTTCATATCTAATGCTCCAATAAGAAAAAGATTTGCTCTTATTTCATTGATGATAGAATTGGTGTTAACATGGTTTATATGATTATGGTTAAAGCGATTGGCTTGAAAATAATGATACATGGCATCCATTACAAATTATGGTGGCACATTGAAAAAGAGCGAAATTGGCATATGTAAATATTTTGATAGTGAAGATTGAATATTAAAGTTTTGCCTTCTTTCAAAATAGGAGTAATTCATTTTTCAATCCTTTGGTGAGTTATATCCAAAGTTCTTCGTGTGTTACATCACAAATTGAGGCTACTTGGAAGTTGAATAGTTTTTCTTATTGACATCCGTACTCTAACTTCTTGAATGAATAGTATGTGAGGAAGTGTTTAACTTTTAAGAGAAGTTCATTGGCGAAATCATCCATACGGGAGTGCAAGTTGTGACTTCTTACTATTTCCGCCCAATCCACTTTTCTAGTGCATATTTCCAAATCTGTGACATTCCTTTCTATTATTTCTTGGAGGAGTTCTTCTCCATTCATTAGGGAAATCGCCTTCTAAATTTCATAAAGAAAGCTTTCAAATTGAGGGAGAAATTGGTTTCCAAAGTCGGACTTTCCAAAAGAGGATTTTGATAGGTTATGAGAATTATGAAAGAGAAGTTGATTAGTGATAGTGGTTATAAGGCGTCTATTATATAAAGACGAAGGAGTAAGGAGAGAGAGGGATATGAAAATAGTAGATGTGTGCGGAGGTGTGGTAGACATGTAATCTGCTACGGTGATTGTAATTCATCTGTTTACAAGAAATAAAGAAGAGTCCTATCATTGGTATCAGAGCAGTTACTTTCCTGAGAACAGTTTCGTCCGAGAGAGAAGATGATGATTCCCTCAGAAGCCCAAAAGGAAAACACAGCGGAACAGCAAAAAGGGGACGCGGGATGAAAGGAAGCAATGGGCAGCAATTTGGCACAATTACAAGAACAAATGGCGAGGATTCTTGCTCGATTCGATGAGCAACATGTATCGGCAGAATCAGTGGAAGCGCCAAGAAATGTAATCGGCAAAACGCAATGTAAGCGAAGGCGAACGGAGACAATTCTTTAATCAAGACTATTTTCCGCAAAAATTGGAACTTCCAGTGTTTAATGGTACAGATCCAGAAGGATGGTTGTTCAGAACAGAGCGCTATTTTTCATTAAACCGACTTACCAAAGAAGAAAAGTTGGAGGTGGCGATGGTGTGTTTCGAAGCTCCAGCTCTAGCCTAGTACCAATGGGAAAGTAAGGCAAGACCTTTTTGCAGCTGGATGATCTTGAAGGGAAGAAGAATTATGGACCGCTTTGCTCATTGAAGAAATGGGAATGAGTGTGAACAATTGTTGTCGCTCAAACAAGAGGGTACCGTGGAAGAATACAGAATAGAATTTGAGTCCATAGTTTCAAATTTGTGTGATATCTCGGATAAATATTTGTTCAATGCTTTCTACAATGGTTTAAAGAATGAAATCAAAAAGGATATATGATTAATGAGACCTGTCGGATTGTTGGATTTGATACATTCGTCTCAGATGGTGGAAGATAGAAATGAATTACTTAAAACAGGTGGGCAAAGAAATGGTGGTTGGATGGAGAAGCTGAATCCAGAAAAAATCTATAACAGCAGTAAAATTGTTTCAAGAGACAGTGTTTTATCACAGCCATTGGCTAATCATACAGAGGTGGCTGAAGAGGAAGAATCGTCGAAAAGGGAAGAGGCAATTGAAGAGGAAGAAAATAATTTTCTTTTGCCGGTGGCAAGAGAGGAAGCAACATGGGAAGAATCAGCCGAAGATGGAAAAGGCGATTCAGCGACTGAGGTGGTGCGTTGCGAGCAAACAGTAACGCGCGACGATGGGTATAGCAGGACCAGCGACGATGGGTATGGAAGGACCGGCGACGATGAGAATGGAAAAACCGGCGGCGGTGGAAACAAAGTAACCACCATTGATGGAGAAAACTGTATTTCCAGCGAAAGAAGAAATATCGATGGAGAAGAAGAGAAGTTTCCTGATTTCCTAATGGCTGAGGAGAAAACTGTAATTCCGGCGAAAGAAGGAACAGAATCTATGTTTTTTACCGAAGCCCTAAATTGGTGAAAGAGGGTAATTGTTGGGCTAACTCCAACTTTGGCCCATTTAGTTGAAAATTGGAGTTTACTAAAATATAACCTTTTAATCAAGGTTATTGGGCTACAAAGTTTAATGGAGGATGCAGAGGAAACTTTTGGACTTAATTTTGGCCTACTTCTTCTGGAGAATCTTGACGGTCTCTTGATCGAGAAAAAGTTTTACGATTTTATATTCATTAGGGAAGAAAATTGTGCAAATGTAGATATAAAGTGTATTTTTCATTTTCTTCCTCCTTGAGAACAAGGTGATTTTTTAGGACGAGAGTAATGATAGGTTATGAGGGTTATGAAAGATAAGTTAGTTAGTAATAGTGGTTATAAGTCGTCTATTATATAAAGACAAAGAAGTAGGGAGAGAGAGGGATATGAAAATAGTAGATGTGTGTAGAGGTGTGGTAGACATGTAGTCTGCTACGGTGATTGTAATTCATCTGTTTACAGGAAATAAAGAAGAGTCCTATCAGATTTGCGACAATTTTAGGAAGCTACTGCCAACTGGACGATCACCCCTCCTTCGGTTATTCGACCGATCATTCAACCAGGCAGTTGCAGGCGTTCGAATCTATGATTTTCGTCTCGTTGTTGTTCAACCGCTTTTTCGTCTTTGATTTTGCGGACGATCATTTGTGGTCGTACTCCGCCTGTGTTGATCAACCGCCACGCCTATATTTTACAACATCCAGTTGTTCATTTCTTCCACTTCATCAACCACACAGGTTAAGTTCTTTAACAAAGAAGCATTTTTCTCCATTTACTTTTTTGTTCATGAATTCTCAATAAAGTAATTGTTGCAAATCAAGTATATCTTGGCCAAATCTTTTGCTTGGCTAAAGCATCTAATCATGTTCAATGCTGGGACCTTATAGCAATATTGTATGAAATATTTTATCTCACTATGTAATCGGGAAATATATCCTCAAAAATTACCCTAGACAATATGCGGCAACTTAGGTTGTATTTTCCGATAAAACAATTATATGTGAATATAAAGAAAAATTGTTTTTACATGTATTAACTAAAATAAAAATTGGTACTTGCCAAATAATTGGTAGAGGCATTACAAGGATTATATGACAACATAACAAGGACACGTCTGCTCCAAAAATCTGTCAGGCAATTCAAACAATTTGTGCTCTTTTGAAAAACTCAACGAACCCAATGAGCACAAAAAAACTCATACTCACATAATGATTAATTATAAGCTTTACTAGAGGCATTTGGAGGTGATTTTTATTTCTATTCAATCAGTCTATGGGAGTGCATTCGAACATTCAAAGTTTCTTTTATGAGATTTTTATCAAAAAAGAAAGATCTAAAAAACAAAAATTTATCTTGAGAATAGGTGGTCCGACGATATTTTGGTTCATCTAGCTACATCGTAACGCTGTTATTTTCAACGATAAATAGTCAAATTAAAATTTTTTGGACAATATTAATTTCATTATTGCCAAGTGAGCCTATTGTTCAAAATTTTTCAAGATCTATCCTTTTAGCATATTTCTCTCTAATTAGAGAGAAATTGTTTTAACTAATCAATGTTCAACAAACCCCTAACGCAATCACATAAAAGTTGATAAGAGTTCTACCGTTTTTTTCTTGCCATCCATCAATCATTATAGAACACTCATAATTTCCTCAAATAGTTCTGTAGCTTAATTTTATTTAGTTGTCCAAATCTTTTTTTATGTACAGGTAGTCAAACTTTATGATAATTTGGGGCCTTGATGCCAAGATCAAGATTCCCAATAGCTTCGATCAAGGTTCCAAGTTGACATCATACATCCACCTAGCAACTAGATACAAGGTCATTCCAACAACTTTTTTGGCACAAATTTTTTTGTTCATTTTTTTTTGTTGTCTTTTAACTTTTGAGCTTTCCACAGCAACATCTCAATTTTGTGCAAAAAATTGCATCTATAGGTCCTTTCACTCTTGGTCTCTCTTGTTTTAATTTCTCCGACCTACTAGAATTATCATTTTCAAATCTGTTATCATCAATCTGAAAACAATTAAGCGTCACAATCATTTTTTCTTTTCAATCAACACTTAATCTCTAATTTCTTCTCTAACATGCCATGGATACTTTGCACACACAATAAAATTCTAATAGCCTCCAACGAGGTTTTTCTTAATCTAGTAAACATCTCTATTTTTCACTTTATCGCAAATTATACACTTGAACTCAACTTCGCTTTGAGACATATTGTAAATAATGAATGACTCATAGAATCCTAGATGATAAATTATACTATATAGAACGATCGCTGTTTCATGCATATTAAAAAATGTATTGATTGGTGCAAACCTGTGATGGCACATGAATGATTATAACCAGCTGATATTTGCATTATTTCTTTTTGAAGTCCAGGTACCTCCACTGGCTCCTGAAACAAAATAGTGATAAATGATTTGCACTCATAAACTTTAATTTTAAGTAATAAAAATACAATAAATGCGTAATGACATACAAGGGAGAAACTTTTGTCAACTGATATGCCAAGCTGTCCAAAGTTATTGAGGCCCGTACTATAAACACGCCCAGTCTCTAACAAAGGAGAAGAATAATGTATGAGCTTCTTCTAACAACATTTATTTCATCAACTTTAATTGAACATGGGCTTTTTGAAATATAAAGGGAGGAAACATATGCAAATTTTGCTATTTCTTCGTTAGATTGTTAATACAAAGAACAAAGAGCCCTCACATAATAAACACGCCAAGTTCAACTAGTAGCTCTTGGATATGCCCCTCAATAACTCTCATAATCGAGTCCACTCAAGGTCAGTAGATAGTTTATCTAATCTTTAACTTCAGAGCCCTATGAAATTGTTGGCGTGCAAACAAACTTACCCAAACAACGAGAGATATCAAAAGAATATAGCAACACTGAGGAGAATTTTTAGAAAAATATCAAAAAAGAAGCGTCCTAAGGCGTAGAATCATTTTTTAGCTATATAATTCGAACATAGTTTTCTTCTAATATAGATTTTGGGTTACTGATGAAAAAATTCAACAATAATAAGATGGCTAATACTTAAAGAAGATAGAAAACGACTTTACCTTTAAAGAAGATATGTAATTTTCATTCCTAAATAAAAATTCAGTAATTCTATAAGGAAATCCAAAAAAAATATTATGGAATCGATGTCAACACAATATTTTCATTTCTGTGAGTAAATGGAAATTTAAATTTCGAAAGAGGGAAAGAAAACCTGTCAAAAAAAGAGTGTGAGCACCACCACAAGCAACCGCACGGACATTTTCGCTGTCTAACGCTGAGCATATCACGGGCCTCCACTGTGATTCCAAGCTGCCGAGGCCCAGTCTGCCGTAATCGCCGTTTCCCCACAGGGCCACCACCCTTCTACCAGCCTCGGTGGACATCCACCTTCTGCTTCGTTGCACCCCCAAATTCAACCTCGTCGTAAGAGCCAAGAAACTTCTTCCACTCCACATAATTTGAATTCTTCTCTTACACTAATAAGAAATCAAATGAAAACCAAATTTAGAGATATTATTTCCCGATCACAGCGAACTAGGTCAGGACATTATCTCCACAGACTGTATTCTCTTTCTGTTTTTCTTCTTGTTGTTTAAGGTAGTGATTAAGGACTTAAAGTAGCCGGAAACGTTTGAGAAACTCCATGGTTATCGAAGGACCACATGGCGGAAGACAACAGCCGAGAGTTCATATGGCGGTAGGTAGAGGTGGCTAACCAACCGAGTCTAAAAAAGTCTGGCTCATCGAGCCTGTCGATATTAATGAGCCGAGCCTAACGAGCCTGTTGAGGCTAACGAGCCGAGCCGACCGAGCCTAACGAGTTTTACCGAGCCGAGTCTAACGAGTCAAATATACATAAATAATAATATTTTATATAAATATATTATAAATTATTTTTAATATTATTTCATTTAAAATTATAATAATTTTTTATTATTATAAAATAAAAATATTATAATTAATAATTTAATTGAGTCTTCAAGTCCAAGTCGTCTCCCTCAAGGAGTCCCCTCCCACGTATCTCCAGTTCTGCTCCAAAAATTTCAGATCAGAGCTCATTTTTGTTTTCCTTGGTCGTCTTCTTCTCTGAAAGTTTCCAACGAGGATCGAACCCAGGTAACAGATTTATTTCATAGAAAATGGATGGAGTTTCGCGCCGCCTCCGACATGGCCTCTAGATCAACCCTTAGAACAGCCACAATCAGAAGCACCACCGCGTCAAGACTCGCAACGGGAGCTAGACCCAAACCAGCGTGCTCACCGTTTGGTATTCCCAAACAGAATACAATCTCCCGTCGCCGAGGTGCCTGGCCTTCAGGAGTTCTCGCCTTCACGTGAGATGCCGACGTGGACTGGAGAGTGGAGCGGCTCCACTGGAGCCTGGAGGGGCTCGAGGGGCCCGGCCAGACAACTGGCAGGCGGGCTCACCGGGCCAGCCCGCCAGGTTCGCGAGCCTGTGATTTCGAGCTTGGCTCGGCCAGCTACAGTAACGGGCTGAGCGGGCGGGCTTGTGAGCCAGCCCGTCTGTTAGCCAACTCTAGCAGTAGGTATCGAAGTGAAACATTAACGTAAAAAAACAAAAAAATACTATAACTCCCATAAATCCAAATAAACAAATGGCGTGAACCGGTTCGGGAAGAACCGGTTCATGCCCTCCCACTTCCCCCTTTTAAATTTGCCTTTAATTAAATTAATTTATTTAATTTCCTTAAATGGTTAAATCCAAATAATCTAATTTATTCCATAAATCTCATTTTATTCTTATCCCAAACTAATCCTTAATCCGGTAAATTTCCACAAATTATAATATTATGAATACGTCATTGGTAATATCCCGAAAATTATCCAATAATTCCAAATGTCCCAAATTAATCTTTATTAAATTCTCATATAAAAGTTCGGGGTATTACACTACCTGATTAGATCCGAACTACTCATCCGTCCTCAAACTCCCCATTTTCTTTTCCTTTAATTAATTTCATTTATCAGTGTTCCTTGCGTAATGTATATGATTACCACCCCATAGGTAGCACTTCCTACTTGTTTCTATTATCATGATGTATGTTGATGCAGTACAAAAATAACGACTATCAAACAGCGAATAAAAGAGAACAAATAGAACAGCAAATTAAAACAGCGAATATAACAACGAAATAACATGCTTGAATTTACAGAACATAATAGTAAAGGAAACGACAAATTGAGTATGCTATTAAACTGAGATTAAACATTAAATTGCAGCAAGGCTCAACGAATTAGGCATGCTTAACAACAGTATGATGACATTAAATAGACATGGATATAACAAGTAATTGGAAACATGCTTAGTAAATCGATAGGAGTTAATGAAATGAATTGATTATAAACAAGTGGAATAAAGATAGTGTACATCCGAAAGTAAAGCATGGTTCCATGGCATTATTTTCAGCTAGAGTTAACAATCTACTTTAGAGTTATCGAAAATTAAACATGTCATATTAGGGGTTGATTATGCATGGTCATGTCAAAGAAAATTAACAGCTCTTAACTAGCACCAAGATTAATAGCATTATAATTCGGGTCTACTATATTAACATGCAAGATAATATGCAGCACATCCCACCAAAACAGAATCACTATCCATGAAGTAGTTCACAGCTTATTCATACGTAACATGTCATCACATAATATTCAGTTTATCAGTTCATCATTTCGTATCATAGAGATAAACATCAGAAACTATAACCCAAGCAGTAGCATTATCATTTCTCTATCAGACAAAGCATGTATTTGCAGTCAAGGAAAATACAGAATATTAACAAAGGAACAAACGGACAATACTTGTGGGTAGGGTCTCCACTGGCCACGACTCTACCCAATCCTTAACTCAGTTTGCTATTTGTTGAAGAATTCCAATACTGGATAGAAAAGGCAACAACACCTAGCTCAATCTTTGCATTCCTTAACTTACAGAACTCACACCCAGAACACACGTTTCACTTCACAAAGTTCGCACTTCACAAAACACTCACTCTCACCAGAGGATTTCTCTCTCGACAGGGGAAGCTGAAAAATGGTAGTGGGAGAGCTTACTTCAGCGTGGAGGAAGAGGCATCCAAGTGTGGGGGAGTCGTGTTCTTGGTCGTTTTAGTGGGATTTTAATGACTACACAACAAACATTCTATTATTTAAAGCATATTATTTCACAGAACTGGGACTTTTCGGACGAGGGAAAGCATCCTGGCCTCATCTACGTTCATTTGAAATCCTTATTTTCTAGACAGAGTTGCATTTGGGATGAAGGAAGGCATCCTCGCCTTCATCCGCGTGCGTCTGAACTCGTCTGAAAACTCCGCGTTACAGGCGAAGGACGAATTGGGACGTGAAGCCTCATCCTGCATCGTCCCAAAACGCTGGGGATGACATGCAATGTGTTTTCGAATGCAACCCCTAGTCCGCATCCATCCAAAATCTCTAATTACATATTTTATTCACCAAATTTTCATATTTTATTTATTCCACAATATTTACCCCATACATACACGACATAAATTAACACGTACGTCACGCAACATAATATTTTAATTATCCAAAATTAATTACATTAATTACAAGGGAGAAATATTGTCGAGGTATTATATTATCTTAGTGAATCCTAGATCTTTTCTAGAGTCGAAGTAGATCGCATCAAAGCAAATTTGAAGCGTATTTAATTGTTGCTCACTAATGCCTTTGAGGAGAGGTAATATCTGTGCATTGATCACATAACCAATGTTCACCTTCTTTTGGTTGAATATCTTCTCCATCATATAGAGATCTATGTAGCTAATATGGTCTCAATATTCATCCCAAGGTAAAATAGTGTGAGTCATCATATTATGGATCATTCGAGCTTTAGCGTTCAAGTCCTCGGATTTTGGCTTCTTGAACGATTCAATCTCGGGATTGTGGTACAACTGTGGACATGGTAATATTGTTTTCTTGGTTCCTCCATCGAACATCCAAGTAGCTGGTTAATATCATTGGGAGTCAACCTCAACTACCGTGCAAACATGTAAGTCCTCAACTCTAATGATTGGGTGGATAATTCCAAATTGGCATAAAAAAGTTTCACAATTTGCTCACAATAACCCCATCCAATTTACACAAACCAGTTAATCTAGTACTCTCAAATACTTCTTCTATTCTCATATCGATTATTGTATCTAATTAATGTATCAAAATATACTCTTCTAGATACAATAATCGAACGATTTTTAATATCAGCTTTGTACCTAACGTTCACTTACTTAGTCATAAAGACCGGTGAATAGAAACAATTTGATATAGGTTGGAAATGAACTAATTGAAATACTGATCATGCTTGAGGTTGAGGTTAAGGTTGTGCTTCAAGTTGGGGTTGTGTTTTGCCATCGGGTTGTGCTTTGCACTGAAATTGAGCCCGAACAAACTCAGTTGCAAATTCAGCTACGGGCATGGGCTGATTCAGATTCTGGTTGAGGTCGATACTAAGAGGGAGTTGTTTTACGCTTGAGAGTCAATTTCGTAGGCTTGGTAAAATCCATTGTAGAAGATAGTGAAGATTAGGATTAGGGTTAGAGTTGCCTCTAAAGAAGATATGTAATTTTCTATCATAAATAAAAATTCAGAAATTCTATAAGGAAATCCAAAAAAAAAAAAATTATGGAATCGATGTCAACACAATATTTTCATTTTTACGAGTAAACGAAAATTTAAATTTTGAAAGAGGGAAAGAAAACATATCAAACAAAGGTTGTGAGCACGGCCACAAGCAATAGCTCAAAAATTTTTGCAATCGAACAGTGAGTGTCATGGTTCAAAAATGTCCAACCTCGACGACAAGAGGGCGTCAAGGCGCCACTATGATATCAAGTTGTCCAATTCATGTACTAGACATGGTTGCACAATATCTGTCAGATAAAGAAAGTGGCTTTCTCATTACCATGAAATGTTCACTCCTTTCACAATAAAGATGTTTCAAATTACTTTTTAAGAGGAAGATGAGGTGTCAGCTCTCTACTACCCTTGGGACCTTAGCCCTAACTGAGCTACATCATAATGTGTAATATCTCGTAGCGTTAAAACCATTTTTTTGCTATATTTGTTTTTAAAAAATACATCATACATAAAAAAATTATGCCTTTAAAATCATACACAGCGAAAGTTATTAAAATAAATCACATTTAAATTCAATGTAGTAAATCCCATCGTAAAATAACGATAACTATTAATAAAATAATTTAAACTAAAATCCAACTAATTAAAAGAATAATCAAAATATAAAGTTTTTCTTTTTCCTTTCATTTTTCTTCAAATCCTCACCACGTGTCAACTTCACTCTGACAATATTTTAGCTTCACCCATGAACATTCCTCTTCAATTGCACCATCAATTTTTCTCATTCTCTGGTTTCTTAGTAAGTTCTCATTACTTATATCACAAAGTTTAAACTATGAGTCTAACTCTTAGTAAGAGATGCAGAAATTTAAAATGAGTATGAAATGCAATTTCGTAAAAACTTATCTTTTCATTCATTCATTCATTTCTTTTCTTTCATTATTTTAACAACCTAGCAACCTTTGTTGAGATTCTTACGAGAAGAGTAAGCATGACTATGAGAAACACACCACTAAGTCTCGTGAACTTCGGTGAGATAGTCCCCCTTATCGAGACCTCCGTCAGTGTTGTGCACTCAATGCACAACCACTTAGTAAACTTTGACCAAACCCCGACATAACTAGACTAACAGACTTATCCCTCATATGACCAACCTTTGGGACAACCTTTCCTCAACCCTTCGTATTCTGTCTTACATATTTTAAATTTTGTTTCTGTCTTTCTTACATGGAAACATATGTATGTAAATTGTTTTTGTTATTTTCTTGAAAAACATGATGCATGGAACATACATCATAGAACTTGTATGAACATATAGTATAACAACAGTAAACATATCCTCGAATCAATGAGTCATAACATATTATCCAACAGTATATCAAACATTCATGAAAACAGTCATAGTATCTCCAAAGTCATCACCTTTTATCCTAACGTCACATGTTTCTAACAAATAATTCATAATAACAATCAATAAAACACATCCTCGATTCACAACCCGTAGGCATCATAACATGTCATCAAAACATACTACTTTACCCTAGTACTTTGTGATGCAGCCAAAGCCCAAACATAAACAAAACATCTCTTACGTAATCTATAAACATGAAACAAGCATTGCATACCATATCGTAGATCAACAGCTTGTAAGCATCATAGACAAAATAGTCATCAAAACATAAGATACCCTAGCGTCTTTTGTGATGTAGGTCAAAGGCCAAGCGCATGCAAATATCACTTACCTGAAGTCTTTAATGAAGTCTGACTATTCAACTCTTTCTTCAACGCGTTGGATTTCCCTTAAAACAAACAAAGAGTCGATTAACAAAAATGATAACCTTTTAACACTATATATTGTTCACAATCCAAGGAACAATTTCAAACTCCTTACAGTAGAAAACCTACTATCAAAAACTTGAAGAAAAGTTCACCAGCGAGCTAGAGAGAATTCCTTTTGTCTTTAGGGTTCTCGAGTGATTAGGGTTTCAACTCAACCCTTCATATTTATAGACCCATAAGTAGATAATTTCGTGGGAGAAAATCTCATGAAAAATAGTATCATAATTTTATCTTTCCTACGTAGTCTAAAGATCGAATCGTAGCTCACAAGTAATATGGAAATAATCTTATTTGAAATTTGCCTGAGCTACAACGGATATACGAACAGCTGCTGGGAACGTCCGCTACAACTCAGTCATCCAATGGCCAACAGTCACGTTAGCCCTAACTCATGCATTCACGATCACCAAAGCAATCCCGGACGCCAACACTTTTGCAGAAACTCAAATCCGCAGGTTCGTCCATCAATCGTCGTTTGCCAAGTGTGCTTATCCATTGTGAAAATCCCTTCCGTGGACGCCAGCGCTCCCACGGACACCAACGCTTTCACAAATTCATTAAATCCAACGATGATGTTTCATTTCGTCCAAAACCCATTGCAGATACCTTCCTTTCTACGGAAGCAAACGCTTTCGCTCTAACATTGTTAATTGTGGCTCACTAATCCAAACGACGCCATTTTCTTCTCAATAGATCGCCGTGGACACATTCGCAGCCGTAGAAACACGCTAAAATATAAAACAACAACGTTCCTATTTACTTATCTCATCTTAATGGCATTTTCCCCTTTGCAGAAGAATCTTTTTCTAAATCCAATGGTTCACACTCCTTCTGCTAAACCAATCCAACGATCCAACACTCTTTTGCATCCAAGCAGCATCCAACACTCCCGCTAAAGCATCTTTCTCAAATCTAACGGTTTACGTTCTTTCCACTAACTTAATCTTATAGTCCAACGACCTCCCGCATCCAAGTGGCATCAAACACTCTCGTGGAAGCATCTTTTTCCAATCCAACGATCCACGTTCCTTCCACTAAATCAATCCAATGGTTCTACGATATCCCGCATTCAAACGACACCAAACACTTCTACGGAAGCATCTTTCTCTATCCAAATTGAGCTCAGCTGTTCCTAGTCCTCATCCAACGGTCCTTCTTGTATTTGGTCCTTCTTTACACAATATTTCCTTAATCCCAAAATATAAAATATAAAAAAAAAAGAATCTTACAATTTTCCTTACTCTGGATTATTACATATTATTTTTTACTAATTCTAATGCACTCGGATTTCCTAATTCCTCAATAATTCATATTTTGTTTTATTATTTATAAAATAAAATCCTTTATTTTAATTTTCCTAATTCCAAATACTTATTTAATAACTCTAAAAATTCTCCAATTGTAATAATAATTAATCTATTTAAATTCTAAATTGTCACATTATAATTGATCATACAAATTTTTGGGTATTTCGCACATCCTTAGCCGTAGAGGCTTGGATGTGGGACCGCTATAAACTCTACCATTTCTACATGGTCGACGATGCATCAAGCGGAGAGAATGTTTTCGTCGAGGACCTCATGGTTAGATCATGCTCGCTTGAGATACACATTAAGTTGCGTTAACATCTTGAGACATGCACTTGGATGGGAGTGCCCATATGCTCAATGCTTATTCAAGAAGTGATAACTCTAGAAAAAAAGTTACTTGACAAGTATAATTTATATGAATGAATAAAAATCATATTTTTGCCATAAAATATCACAACACACTACATCATTACGTTTTTACATAAAATGATTTTGTTTTATGATATTTTTATGGAAAATTTGATGGAAATTAATAATTAATGCAGATTTAGTAAATTGCAGGAAATAAAGTGGAGATGAATTACGAAAAATAGAATTTAAATTATTCATCAAATAAAAGATTCAAAGGAAGATTGAGAAAAAAAATCTTGAAGCAAAATAAGGAAGATAATGAGCTGATTCAAATTTGATTGTGTAGCTGGATGAGAGAGAGAATATTCAAATCATTTATGCTAGATAAGGAGGAAATTAATTGGCCAAATTATAGGGAGAGAATAATAGAGGAAAGAGAGGAGTAACCTAAGGATAAAAATGAAGAAGCGTTCAGAAGAAAAGGAGACGACCTCAAGAGGTGAGAGGATCCAACACAAAAAAGAGTTTTCTGACGATGAAAGTCAAAAGAAAAGCAAGGAAGAAATCGTAGAGGCTGTTGATTGAGAAGTCTGTTCATTTATGTAATATTCTTGACACAGTTATTGTTGTGCTGTAACGCCCCGTTTCTCTTATCTTTTAATTTTCAAATAACGTGTAGCGGAAGACTTTCTTTTGACTCATTTAAATGAAAAGGAAGTGAAAATATTTGTTTTAAATTTATCTTTTATTTTTCAAATCCTTTGAAGTGTATATTGTATAAAACATTTTTTATAAATAAAATCATCTATCTTTCTTTTCCCATTTAGTCGGCCAACACAATATCCTCATTGTGTAAATCCTTCATCAGCTACTCCTTTCTTTCTTGCTTTATGATGATTACTTATATCACAAGAAGTAAACTATAGTACTTTGACTTTTCATAACAGAAATTAATATGGATAGTTAAAAAGTAATTGAAGGTAATCGGATTATTTGGATAACCATTATGATTTATTAGATGGAATTATTAGAAGTGGTTAAGTGGGGTATTTCTGATGATTAAAATGTTGGATTAATTAAAAGAGAAGAGAGAGAAAAGCAGTGTGTGACTAATATATACCTGTGTAGTGGGACGGACGTCCTTAATTGTGGAATGGAGGTGGATGCTTTTGTGGAAGAGTGGGCACACTTGGTGGGGGATGGACATCTTTATAGAGGGATGGATGTCCGTTATGGAGTAATGGATGCCCTTCATGGTGGGGCAGACTTTCTTTATAGACGGCAGGTGTTGGAATGAAGAAGGGAGTGATGTCGTTTGATGGAAGGTGGATGTCCCTGGTCAGTGGTGGACGTTTTATATTGGGTGAACAACATCGTTTGGATGAAGATGGACGTCCTTTATAGGAAAATGGACGTTCCTTGCTGAAGGTGAGTGTTATGTATGATAACCAGAATGACGTCGTTCGGTGGATGGACTAGCAAAGAAAGTGATGGATGCCCATCTTAAGAATGACGGACGAAGAAAATGTGAAGGCGATGGACGTCCCTTATAGGAAAATAGACATTTGTTGCAGCGAAGAACTGACAGATGACTAGAACGTGAAGGCAACGGACGTCCCTCATGAGGAACAAACGTCCCTCATTACAAGGCAATTGATGGTTGTTAAAAGTGGAATGACGGATGTTTGGAATACTAAGGCAACAGACATCCCTCACGAGGAGTGGACGTCCCTCACGGCAAAGAAATTGACGGATGTCTCTTAATGGTTGATGAACACCTCAAATATGAAGACAATGGACGTCCCCTTAGTGAAAATGGTAAGCATATGTCATTGCATGGAGGAATTAAAATAAAGGGGATTAAGGGAGGGGGAGAAGTAAACCGGTTCACCCTCTGAACTGGTTTAGTTGAAGACAAAAGGAAAAGAATGGCCATAGACCATTTTGAGAACAGAGAAAGAGAGGAGAGGCAACAAAGGAGAGGGAGACCTCGGGAGGAGGTCTCGGGAGATCTTCTCCCGCGACGTGATGAGGAGTGCGACACGGGTGGCGCGATCTGGCTTGCAGTTTGGTCTGAACTGGTACATTGCTGGTTCTTGCCCTAGAGAAGGCAACAACATAGATGTGCATGGAAGAATGGAGAAGAGACAAGGTATGGCTTGGGACGTGCATGGGTGTCTATCATAGGGAATGATGTGTCTTCTAGAGAAAAGTAGAAGAAAAATTGAGAAAGATAGAGTGCGAGGGATGAGCAGGTTGTGGTCTCAGGTGTGTCTTCTCTGGAGGAGTGTGTCTCCTCGGCTGTCTATTGTAAGTGAAGTCCTTCATTTTTATTCTAGAGTTTTTATGGATTTTAGTGCAGGTAAATGGATGATGTGATTAAGGTTCTCTGTTTTAAGTGTAAAGATTCATGTTCTTTGGATGGATATTACTCTCTGTTGCTATTGCTTTTGGTCGTTTGAGGAAAGTTGAGGGATTGTTGTCTTCTATTTGGTTATGAGTGGTTAAACTCTTTTGATTGAATTGTTTAATACCTCTGTTGTTCAGTTGCTCTTGGATTTTGTGAAATATTATGCTGGGAGATATTTTTCCGTGGTACACACATAAATTGGGAGTTTGAATTCATCCTCTGTTTATGTGCTGCGATTGGTAATTATGCTATGCTCTATTGGTTGTGGAAGATATAGTAGTGAAGAATATGTTGGTTTAAGCAAGAATTGAGTTTTGTCTTATTCTATTTGGAAAGGTTATATTTTGTGGTGTTTGATTGACGAATATATGCCCTCTGTTGGTTATTTCCGAAAGCATGAATATGTTGGATTTAGTTTTGTTGCGGATTTGCACTTTGTTGGCTGTTGTTGGATGATGTCTCTACTGATTGTTGTCGTGTGTAAGTTGTAGGATCGATATACGCCTATATCTACTGAATATAGCGTTTCTAATATTTTCGTGTGATATTTAAATTCTCTAAATCCTTAAGTGATTTATCGAATATGATTAAATATGCAATCACCTTAAATGCGTAAATTAAAGAGTAAGGGTTAGAGAAGTGCACACAATATTTGTTTACGCGGTTCAGAAAACTCGCCTACGTCCGCGCTCCAAGTTTAACTTGGAGATACACTAAGTAATTGGCTTATGGGTGCCAATAAAACCGTTTACAAATTGACTATTAGACGGGGCGTCACCCTTGACTAATTATAAGGTCGTCAACCTTAGACTCTTATGAGTCGTCACCCTAAATTTGACTATTGCGGGGAGTCACCCTATGATTGAACTTACGGGCGTTCAATCGAGCCTATATGTGTTTCGGGTTGTCACCCTCGTATGATGAATTCTTAGGGAATCACCCTTTACAATCAAGCACAATACTAAACTAAAAAATTTAAGCTTAAATCTAGCTAATCCGAATTCTCCCAAAATATAACTCACAAGTTCGGAATGGGGAGAATTGGATTTACAACACAATTAAAAGCTCACAGAGTAGTATTCGAGTATTGATTTTGCCAGGGCTTCGCCTCGAATATTCGATTCGTTGGTTGTTGAGAGCTTTGAATGAACCCACATTTATAGACACTGCCACTGCCGCTTTCAGACGTCCTCAGCGTCCACATCTATCATCCGCATGACCGTTGGAATTTTCCCGTTGAAAATATAGCCGTTGTGCAGAAATTTGGGCATTTGCGGATGCCATTCTCATCGTCCGGAGCGTCCGCATACATCGTCCGCTTCACATCTAGAAAATGGCAGTCATATCGGACGCCTTTGCTTTGCTTGTGCAGCATCCGCATTGTCCGCGTCTTCACAGAAATTTTGGGGACGCCAAAGCAGCGTCCTTTTCTCCTTTTCTCGTCCGCACATCTGAAGAGTTGCGGACGCCATTTCACATCCGCATTGTCCGCGACCATCGTCTGCTTTTCTAACTGAATTGGATAGAGGCAAATCGGACGCAAAATCCAGCGTCTGTATTGTCCGCTGCGTCTGTGTCCTCACTGATCAGTAGGGGACGCCAAGACCATCATCCCCACAACACTCCAAGTTCAACCCTGAACTATATTGAATCCCAAAATGACATGATACACTACATTGACTCAAATAAACATGTTAGCACATTTTAATACCCTCAATATGGGTATTATTGATAGATTTGAGTATAAATATATTGAATAAAACATTGAAAACATTATCAATAAAAACACAATTAACCAACTTATTATTTTCATTAAATTAAACCATTTGGTCATCATCAAAATAAAACTAAGCCTAACAAAAAGGCTAACAATCTCCCCCTTTTTGATGATGACAAAATCCTATAAGTTGGTTATACTAAAATCTAAGCATGTGCATCAAATATTGCATATTAGATTTATCCAATTAAGCTATGCAATTTATCAACTAATTAATTCATGCAACATGCTACTACATGCTATTCAACTCCCCCTAAAATATATTACAACTGATACCTTTCTCCCCCTTTTTGTCATAATCAAAAAGAAATGCTAGGGGATGGAAGTCGAGGGGCAACCAAAAATTTTATCAACATATATTCATCAAAATATTTGTCTAAGAAGGATCTCCCCCTTTAGAATTATCAACATGAGTATGAGGAGGGAATAAGCATTAGAGAAGTCAAAGACAAACTCAACAATTAATTCTACTGAAAACAAATATCTCCCCCTTAATCAAGAAGTTAATCCACAAATCAAACAAATGAGGAAAATAAGCATTAACATTTAATATATAATTTAATTACTCCTAGAGCAATTATCAACAAGTTAAAACTATCTCTCTTCTTAATCAAGGAATCTAACCAAGAAGCAAACCATGGAAAGAAATATAGATTCAATTTCAATTTGTGGTTAAAAGAAAAATACCAATTGTAAATAACCACAATCATAAAGATTTCTAACAAAAAACATTCTCCCTCTTTTCTATTAAGCAAAGAAATTCATTTGAGGGAATATAGACATTAAAGTTCAATGAGTGGTAAAAGATAAGATATCAATCTAAGCAACCACAATCACAATTCTATTTTAACAAAGTAGCCTCCCCCGTTTTTCCATTAAGCATATACTATTTATTGGAGGGATTTAGCATTCCAATTCAATTTGTGGTGTATAGTATGATACCAATTGAAAAATCACCACAAGAAATATTCAATCAAAAATATTTTCCCTCTTTTTGCTCATTAAGCTTAAACATATATGAGGGTATTTTGCATTTAAGTTCAACCCATAAGCACAAAAAAAATGAGATTCAAGAAATGAAAACCAAATGTAAAAACTGGAATACATTTACATATTAAGAATTGTAAACAAATTTTCAATTCTACAAGGGATACCAATTTAAGAGTTAAGAAATCAACAATGGATACTGATTGATCATTCATAATTTGAAGCCAAACAAGTTGTTCAAAGGTTTATATCAATTGTAAATCCAAAGTTAAAATCAAATCATTTTGGCAAAGTATTGATACCAATTGTAAATTCAAAAATGAAATTTCGAAGAGAGATGCCAATGTTTAAAAATAAACTCAATCAAGTTATCTCTCCCCCTATGTTAAACACAAAAACAACGAATTTGGGGATATTCCACACATTCAAAAGGTTTGCTCTCCCCCTTAGAGCAACAATAAAACACCTCCATAAATTTCTCCCCCTATAATTTTGCACATAACCAAGTAGTTTGGGGAATCTAAATATGATACCAAATCAAGATCCAAAGAATATTATACCAATTATAGAGAAAATATGATTTTATGGATACCAAAACAAAAATAATTTCATATATGATACCAATTAAAGATTAAGTTCAAAAATTTCAATTGTTGAAATTCAATTCTAAAAACAAATATTGATACCAATTCAAAATTTCAAAGTATAGAGAAATTGAAGATACCAATTGAAGAAATGAAATCCAATTTTCAAAAATACTAATTGATATAAACTATCTTTCAAAGATATTCAAGGTAAGAACTATTTCTCTCCCCCTAAATCATTGCATACAATTAAAACATTGGGGATGGAAATCCAAGATAGATACCAATTGTAGAAGTTTAAAACAAAACAATTATTGATATCAATTGTGTGATTTCAAATCAATGGAGAATATTGATATCAATTTGAAAAACAACTACAAAACTTCTTCCCCTTTATAGATCTCAAAACTAAACAACATTTGGGGAAACAAAGTTATCAAACAAAACAATAAGAATTTCTTCCTCTAAACTCTTAATGTCAAACCAATTCAAATCTCTCATTCTTTGCATTAATCAAGTTAGATTCAAAGAAAAGTTATCAAAGTCTACCCTACAAGCGGAAACATATTTATCAAAAGCTAAAAAAAAACTTAACCTATTTTACAACAAGTCAATAGTTTAAAAACAATTTTTAGCAATTTTATTTTCTCCCATTTATCATTATGAATAGGCAAATTCAATCAAAAAGAGAAGTCCACGAAAAATTTTTGAAAAGGCAAAATAATTTATGCCATAGCAATGATCTCTCCCTTTATAAAAAAATAAAATCAATTTAAGGGAGTGATCTAAATTTTCAAGAATGGAACATTTGTCTAAACAATTTATGTCTTCCCCTTTTTATCTATAGCAAAATCAATCCAAAAAGGGAAAACCAACAAATCAAAATTGATATCCAACAATTCAATAAAGAAGACAAGAAAACTAATTATTGGATGCCAAATCTAAAGCAACAAAAATAACCCAAGACAAGAATTATGCAAAATTTAACTTAGAGATACCAATTGTAAAATACAAATTTCAACCTATAAGCACACTATCAATATCTTTCATTTCAAACTCAAAAATAACGAAAATAAGTTCGAAAACTATGTATTGAAGAATTTGAGTCAATTCAATTTTAATCAAAAATTGAAAGATAAATTAAGTCAATTGTCAAATCTAACCTATTCACTATTAATTCAAATTAAGACAAGCAAATTTAATTTCTCCCCCATAAATCATTGATTAAAATAAAATCTATGGAGATTTTCAAGTTTAAATCAAGTGCGAAAGCAAACTTAGCAAAATTAAAATATTTGTATTTTTCTGTCCCTATATCAATAACTAATTTTAGTCCAAGAGAGAAATACACAAGTCAAAAATTGAGTATCCAACAATCTAAGCAATTCAATATATGCAAAGTAGAAATTCACTTGTTGGAATACAATTTTCAAACTCAAAAATATATTTGCAATCTAGAGATCAAATTGTTGGAATACAATCTTCAATCATCAAAATGAAAATATCATGAATCATGCTCCAAGAAATCACAATTCATTTAGCGAATAGAAATTCATTCTTATGATGTCAAAAATGTAAACTATTAATGAATTCATAATTAAGATAGATTCCAAAGAAAAACCAATTGATGGACTAACCGATTTAAAGATCAAGGATACTATTGGGGTTTTCATGTTTATCAATATAAAATCAACATTTGAAAACAAATTAATAATTTATATATAAAATTACTTTTCTTCCTCTTAGTATTAATCAATTTAGAAACAAGAGAGAATCATCAAAGTGTGGCTTAGCGGAAGCAAAATCTATCTAAGACTATAATTGAAATCAACATTTCAAAACAAGTCAATGATTTCAATACAATTCTATTTTCTCCTCCTATTTCATTATTCAAATTCAATTCAAGGGAGAAATCAACAAAACATCATTATTAACAAATTTTCTACTCTTCTCCCCTTATATCAAGCTAATTTCAATTCATGGGAGAAACACATTCTCAAAAAGAGACAAAGCAATTTATTCCAAACAATCATCCAACTTAACATCCAACAATCCAATATTTGCACTAGCATGTTCAATTTAGAGACTAAGTTGTTGGAATGCAAACCATCAAAATATAGATTGAAGGAATAAGGACATCTCAATTCCTAGATATCGAGTGAAGAAATAATCAAATTTACAACCTATGATATCTATCCATTCACTCCAAAGACAAAATCAATTTATCTCAATACAATCCTAAATCAACAAAATTAAACATCCAACACTCTTTCAAAATATGCAATTTAGAATCCAATTGTTGGAACCAATTATCAAAATATAAGTTGAAGAGATAAAGCATTTTTCAACCTATATATACAAAAAGATTAAAGCTAAGAATGAATCCAAAGAAAATATTCTACTAATAAAAGCTAGATCAAATCAAGAATCAAAAGCAATTTAATCCAGATCAAATTCAACGAATAAATTCAATTATAACAAAGAGATTGTGTACCTCCAAGAGTTTTATCCCATTTTATCACATAGGAGGCATCCTTTGAAGTTTCTCCCATTTTGTTGGATATTCAAGTATCCAAATCCATTCAAGCTTCTTGGGAGAATCTCCAACCTACAAAACAAATCAATTCGATTTCTTTGGTACCCAAATCATTTTGGGTCCATTGGTTATAGGTTTGGTTCCTTTAGGAACCCACACAAATTTAGAATTTAAATTGAATTTAGAATTTAAATTAGATTTTGCATCCAAAGGATAAACAAATTTTGAATTAGCATTTGATTTAAATTTAGAGTTCAAATTCAAAGGATAGGCAAACTTAGATCCAATATTTGACTCCAATTTAGCATTCAATTTTAAAGGACAACAAAAGGATTTTTGTCTAACAAAATTACAAGAATTACAAGGAGAAGATCTAACAAATAAATTATTGTAATTCTTCTTTCCAAAGGGTTTATATCTAATACCGGCTTTATCAAAAGTAACCCTATGAGAATTCAAGAGCATATTTAAATTTTTACTTCCATTTGTGAATTTAAGCACTATAAAGTTCAAATCATCATTCTTGGCTTTCAATTCACAAACATCAATAGAGAGTTAATTTTAGCATTAGCATCAAACATATATTTAGATTTAGCATTCAAAAGGCTAATTTCATCTTCACGTGATTTGATACACCCATTCAATTTATAATTTCTATTTTTCAAATCACTACAGTCATGCTCAAGACATTGGATAGTAGCAATCAAATCACAATTTTTAACATTCAATGGTTCAATTTCCTTTTCATGTGATTTGATAGTTGTATTTAATTTTTCATTTAACAATTTCAAATCATTACTATCATGCTCAAGAGATTTAAATGAAGCATTAGATTCATCAATCATACTCTTTAACTCCACAATTTGATCATCAAGAGATTTATTCAAAATAGCATGCTTTTTGATCAAATTGTTTTTCTCATTTTTCAACAATTTATATTTATCTTTGAGCTCATTAAAACTATCTAGCAATTCATTAAATACATCATTATCATCTTCACAATTTGAATCGAAATTGCTATAATAGTCGTTAACCTCAATATCGTTAGCCATGAAGCATACGTTGGCCACTTTCTCCTCATTTTCGGAGGATGAGCTTTCTCCACTTTCAATCTTTTGATTTGTGCCTACATGTGTTAGCTCAAGAGATTTCCAAATATCATAAGCACTAACACATGATTGAACTCTATCAAATTCATTTTTACTCAAGCCACTATACAAAATATTCATAGCTTTAGCATTCAAATTCCAATTATGTTTATCTATATCATTGAATTCACAACATGGTCTTGAAAGAGTTATTCCCTTTTCAATGATTTTCCATAAAAAGAAATCAATAGATTGTACAAATATTTTCATTCTACACTTCCAATAAAGATAATTACTACCATAAAAATGTAGAGGTGTAGATGTGCATTGACTTTCAACAATTCTATCGAAATCCATAATCAATTATTCACAATAAATTTCAACAAGAAATTCAATAAGAAAATTTTTCAATAGATGCAATTCAACAAATATTAACAATATGCACAATCAACAAAATATCACACAAAAATTTAAATCCCCTGCTTTGATACCAACTGTAGGATCGATATACGCCTATAGAAGGGGGGGGGGGGGGGNTATCACACAAAAATTTAAATCCCCTGCTTTGATACCAACTGTAGGATCGATATACGCCTATAGAAGGGGGGGGGGGTGGCTGTCACGACCCGGAGGGGGCCCGGACAGAAACGCCGGGCCAAACGACCCGATCTTCGTAGAAGACCCGATCGCCCAGCCCAAGGCTAGTTAAATTGTTGCGGAAGACTTATATAAATATCCAGCCCTAAGTGATTGCGAGAATAATAAATAATGCGGAAACAATAAACCCTAAAGTCCAAATAAATACCGTGCATCTAATTCAGAAAACCCAACAACCAAGATAAGTGTCTTTACAGTCATCCAAACTAAACAATTTGTTGGCTAATGTTACGCTTATCGAAAATTAAAAATTCAACTAAATGAACCGAGTGAAATGGAACAAGGTCTTCAACTAATCCGTGCAAGCTTGGTTACTCTTTCCTTTACTTGGAGTGGTGCGAGTCATGGGGTGAGTGACTAACTCAGTATGGAATTTATACTAAATACTATGCATGTGTAAAACTTATTTTACCTTTTCTTGAAAACCATGAGTTTCGAGAAATCATGCTCATTTTAATAAAACATTTAAATCCTTTTTGTCTCAAGGAATTAGGCCCAAGACCTCCGACGAGGTTTAAAATAAAACATGGTTGTATACATAGACAACGATAGTTTTAAATACTCTCGTCGTATTTTATACCGAAAATCGTAGTCCGTGAAATAGGAGGGTCACTCATGGAATCCTCCGAACAAACGCATAGAAAGGCGGCCTTTAACGCAAGCAACACCTCATGAGGCAGGAGGAAGAAAAATGACGGCGGCCCGTAGACCCGACCCGTCTTCCGGGGTGTCATGAGAAAATTCCGTCAACGACACACCCGTGATTCCAGGGAGTCATGAGCAAATTCTGTCAACGACACACCTGTGATACACCCTGATCAGGTTTAGGGATTTGCAACCCACGGAAGTGTCAGCACCTTCCCAATGTCTCCTATTTTCACACAGCGCGCAAACAAAACATCTCCACGCAACGGAGATGTATAGGGGGTGTCCCCTTGATACTCTGACGCCAATACCGTACAAAGTGCCGAGAGGATGCAGCCCAAACAGGTTATAATCATCATATAAAAACATGAAACCCAACGCACGAAAGTAAACGTGTAAAACTTTCGTACATATATAGTATAAAAAGCTGACATGCTGTCGAACAGTCCCCGTCAGGTTTTTCTTGTGTGATATTCCACAAAATAGGTTTTATTTTGAAAACTATGCAATGCGATGCAAGCAACTAAGTATAAAGCCCCTACCTCGATGGCGGTCCTTCCTCGTACGCAAAGGAACAGTTATCTCAGGTGTCGGCTCGATGTTCTCAAACTCGTCCGAGCCTACAGGTTAAATACAAGATTTCACAAATAAATCTTGAGGATCAAGCAAAACATCTTATATTGGGTTGAAGCCCTAATGTTCACTCTAAGCTGCTTTATACACTATAATTCGACATTCCCAAAGACCCATAGTTGCCCACATAAGTATCATCACCTCTCTATTTCATAGAAGAAATTTACCATACTTAGATCCAACTTAAGAGCTCACTAACAATTCCAAACAACAACCTAATGTGGCAACCTAAGTCATTTAGAAACAAGCAATAACAAGGACAAGTGTCATCTATTATCCCTTAACAAATAAGCAATGAGCATAACACAACTACAACCCGCGACACATAAATCCACCCTTCTATCAAGTCAGCGACAAAAACATACAGGAGTCTACCATTCAACAGAACTAATCCAAATGGGTTAACAGTTTTCCTTAATGCCCATCCAAAAGACTAATTTAAACCACAACTATTTGTCCAAATCCAATAGAAACACAACATCGGACTTATCAGTGCAGAAACCCAAAACAATACCCTAAAAACCTTACCACAATTTTATCAATAGACCAAACAAATTAGAGGGTATGTTATCAGCATTTTCTTCTCCCAAAACAGAATAAATAACCAAAGATAAAACATCACTCTTGACAAATCAGAATCGGGCATTAACATTCTCACCACAAATCAGAAAAGGGCAAAACAGGGTCTGACTCAACCCTCGGTCCTTTGAATCGTCGCTGAATGACCCTCGGCCGGAATCGGAGTTGTCCTATCGCCGGCGTCGCGCGCGTTGTGGTTCGCAGCCAGAAAGATCGCCGGAAACCGAGCTCCCTATCTCGGCTATCTTCGCTCGCAGCCTCCTCAGACGAAATTGTCCCTGTCGTCGTCGTCTAGAGCCGACCGTTTCTGCATGGAGCTCGCCGGTCGTCGCTCATTCGTTCAGCCCGTCGCCGGCTCCCGCTCGGACAGAACCTGTCGCTACCGCCTCCGCACGAAGCTCGCTCGGACGTCGTCGCTTGGTCGAACGTCGTCTCCCGTGCAGCCTCCCGTCGCGGTTTCCCGTCGTCGGAAGCCCTAGGTCGCTCTCCCTCCCCCTTTTCGTGTTCTGCAGGACGAAAATGAAGGGGGAAGTTCTGCTTCCCCTTCATTTTATTTTTTTAATTTTTATTTATTTATATATATATATATATATATATATACATCTTTTCATTTAAAACCTCATTCTATTCTATCCTTTTTCTCTTAATCCATTCCATGTCGTTTATCGATCCAACAAATTCTCCAATTCTAATTTCTCAAATGGATTTTTCGTTTCCGGATTTCCAATTCAACTGATTTGATTTAACTGACCAAAATTTTATTCGTGCCATTACGTAATAATTCGCGTCAACTGCTCAATGTCATGCCCGATTTAAATGCGAAAAATTTACACGTGAAATTTTATCCTCTTAAAATTTCTCGGGTTTTACAGGGTGAATATAGCGTTTCTAGTATTTTCGTGTGATATTTAAATTCTCTAAATCTCTAAGTGATTTATCGAATACGATTAAATATGCAATCACCTTAAATGCGTAAATTAAATAGTAAGGGTTAGAGAAGTGCACACAATATTTGTTTACGCAGTTCGGTAAACTGGCCTATGTCCGCACTCCAAGTTTCACTTGGAGATACACTAAGTAATTGGCTTACGGGTGCCAATAAAACCGTTTACAAATTGACTATTAGACGGGGCGTCACCCTTGACTAATTATAAGGTCGTCAACCTTAGACTCTTACGAGTCGTCACCCTAAATTTGACTATTGCGGGGTGTCACCCTATGATTGAACTTACGGGCGTTTAATTGAGCCTATATGTGTTTTGGGTTGTCACCCTTGTATAATGAATTCTTAAGGAATCACCCTTTACAATCAAGCACAATACTAAACTCAAAAATTTAAGCTTAAATCTAGCTAATCCGAATTCTCCCAAAATATAACTCACAAGTTCGGAATAGGGAGAATTGGATTTACAACACAATTAAAAGCTCACAGAGTAGTATTCGAGTATTGATTTTGCCAGGGCTTCGCCTCGAATATTCGATTCGTTGGTTGTTGAGAGCTTTGAATGAACCCACATTTATAGACATTGCCACTGCCATTTCCGGACGTCCTCAGCGTCCGCATCTATAGTCCGCATTACCGTTGGAATTTTCCCTTTGAAAATATAGCCGTTGTACAGAAATTTGGGCATTTGCGGACGCCATTCTCATCGTCCGGAGCGTCCGCATACATCGTCCGCTTCACATCCAGAAAATGGCAGAGTCATATCGGACGCCTCTACTTTGCGTCCGCAGCGTCCGCATCGTCCGCGTCTTCACAGAAATGTTGGGGACGCCAAAGCAGCATCCTCTTCTCCTTTTCCCGTCCGCACATCTGAAGAGCTGCGGACGCCATTTCACGTTCGCGACCATCGTCTGCTTTTCTCACTGAATTGGACAGAGGCAAATCAGACACAAAATCCAGCGTCCGCATCGTTCGTTGCGTTCGCGTCCTCACTGATCACCAGGGGACGCCAAGACCATCGTCCTAACAACACTCCAAGTTCAACCCTGAACTATATTGAGTCCCAAAATGACATGATACACTACATGGACTCAAATAAACACATTAGCACATTTTAATACCCTCAATATGGGTATTATTGATAGATTTGAGTATAAATATATTGAATAAAACATTGAAAACATTATCAATAAAAACACAATTAACCAACTTATTATTTTCATTAAATTAAACCATTTGGTCATCATCAAAATAAAACTAAGCCTAACAAAAAGGCTAACATAAGTATATTAGGCGTACACTCTTTGGGATTTGTATTCGGTAATATTGATCGGTTCTACATCGGATTAAATTACGGAGATATTATGCATGTATGTTGAATTAAATTCATGCATTGTGAGATTAGAGTTAAGTGTTCTACACGTTGGATTTATGCTCTGTACGTTTGGGTGATTTTAATTGTTGTTGCGTTGGTATGGTCACACATTCTCCATAAGATAATTAATTGGGTTGTGCTTTGCTTTGTTGTATTGTTACAGTTTCAATTAATTTATTGGGATAGGTTATGTTACGTTTTGGGTGTCGATGGGTTCTTAGAACTAGAATGCAATTAAAGATAGGAAAAGACAATGAAATTAATAAGTTGTGACCATTAATAAGTAAATGTTATTGAATTGTGAAGGTATGGAAATTGAGAAGAAGGATAACGATTAAGTGCTAATGTGCGTTATAGCTTTGAGGTAAGAAATGGGTAGAGTTGTTGGCCAGTGAAGGCCCTACACCACAAGTAGTGCCTTCCTTGATTGTT
Organism: Begonia loranthoides; assembly: GCA_022433065.1. NCBI lineage: Eukaryota > Viridiplantae > Streptophyta > Magnoliopsida > Cucurbitales > Begoniaceae > Begonia > Begonia loranthoides. The sequence continues at coordinate 12,890,882 of CM039472.1, read as the reverse complement.
TGTTAACGTTTCTATGCTCCGAGTGATTTTATATGTATTACTGGCCCTATTTATTATACCTATGCTCACTTATGTTATCAATTCGTTGCCAAGCATGTTTAACATTCTTGATATAGTTGCTATTCCCTTTAATTCTTAAGTATGCTTAGGATGTTAGTATACTGATGTTGTTTCCTTTAAATTGTCGAGCATGTCTATATAGTTGTTGATTCCTTTAAATTGCCGAGCATGTCTATATAGTTGTTGATTCCTTTAAATTGCCAAGCATGTCTATATAGTTGTTGATTCCTTTAATTGCCAAGCATGTTTTAGAGCATATCGCAATGTATAGCATGTTAGTAAATTTCCCATGTCTCATGCTTTTATATTGCTGTGATTATTGCTTCGCATTGACATACATCATGATAATAGAAACAAGTAGGAATGTCACGTTTAGGTTGGTATTCATATGCATTTCCATGAGGAAAATGGATAAGGAAATTGAATGTAAGGGAATTGGGGGATGGAGAGGTAGTTAGGATCTACCTAGGTAGACTCAAAGAAATTATGTCATTCCCTTATTGGGTTGTGAGAGAACTATGCCCTTCCCTTGATGGGTTGTGAGAGCCTGTCTACCCTAGGTAGTTAGATGTCGACAAAGAGACTATTCTCTCCACCACAGATTCCTCTAATGTCCAAGCTCGACGGATGAGTAATGAATGTAACGAAAAGAAGTGAACGGTTTGGGTGGGACCTATTCTGACATAATGAGTTAGAAGCATACATCATATTGCAGATCTCATTTCTTACTGGGCCTTAGTCTCACAGTTTGCTTATGGTGTAGGTACACGCACGAGAATAGTTGAAGGAGCAATTGATGAAGGATTTGCACGACAACATTAAGACTTGGAATCCTAAAGTATATGGAAATTAATAAATGTAAATAGGTGGCTAGAGATGTGGGTTCTTGAGTTGGTCGCCTAAGTGTGTGCCACGAGATGGCCGCCTTGAGCATAAACTACTCTAACTTGTCAAGTAGACATCTCTACTACTTGGATGGGTAAGTGGAACTAAATGAAAATAGAACAGTAACAAAATTAAACGGAATATATGTAAACAGTTGTTTTTGTGGTTGGTTGGATACGCTTAGCACAAAATCCAAAGCTAAATAAATAGCGGTTTTTGTGGTTTAGTTGGATACGTCCGGCACATAAACAGAATAAATAATAGTAAAGGATAGAAATAGTAACAGGTAAACAAAACAAAAGACTGTATATGAATAGTAATAAATAACAGTAAAAGAATGAATAGTAATAGATAAGCAAAACTGAAAACTGTATACGATGTTACAAAAATTATATGTGTATTTCATATTTTACGTTATACTGCTTATTGAGCTTTAGACTCATAGATAGGTCCAGTTGATGTAGGTAAGGAGCTGATGATTGGATGAAACTGATAAAAGACGTAGCTAATGGAGTATTGTCGGGTTCGGTATTTGTGTTGTTGGTGACATTGACCTTGGGGTTATGGCTCACAGAAATGGAATAAATGTATTTAAATGTTTTAAAAATATTCAAGTGTTTAACGACTTCAAATTATTTGAAATTAATGTTTTACCCGTGTTTATTTAATAGCTTAAAATAATTGGTTTCTTGTATTTTAATGTAAAAGACTTCCGCATTTCGTTTACTCTGAATTTTATATGAAAAAGACTTTCGCTGTTTGTTACTCTAGTTTTCCCTCACGAGTGTTTTTAAAAGAAAGAAAATTTTTATACGGAAAAAGTTATGGGATGTTACACAACAGGTTGACCATTTCCAATGTGCAATCGACCTTTTCTCCTGCTTTCTCATTTCTTGACTTCTCTCAGTCTCAATATGATACCTATTCACTACATGGACTTAAATAAACATGTTAGACAATATTAACACCCGTATTGAGGGTACTTAACACTTTATATATTTCACTTCTTTCCACTATAACCTTCCACGACCATTTTTGTTAATTTTAACACTTCTTCAATAACTTAACCATTTTCTAATTAATAATCCACCACATAACACGTAATAATCTTCAATAATCTACAATTATCATTCTTAATGTAAGCTTAATTTTGGGTATGACAAGTGTAGCTGGAAGCTAGTATAGATTTAAACCAAGAAGACCACCGACTCCTTCTCTTCCAGATGATGACAATGATGGCAATGATACGCCCTCCTTACCTGTGACTATGCCCCCGGATGAATGATTTATTTGGATGTTATTTAAATTATATGTAATTTAATTTTAGCAGCATGTAATATTAGAACACGTGCAATTTGTTTTATTGTGGTTGGATGTATGGATGAAATACTTTGTTCCTTTTTGGATTAAGTTGAATGATGAATATGATAAGAGATAGATAATACTGGAACTACTTAGCTTTTGAGTGCAGGATGTATGAAATTAGCTTTAGGGAGTAAAGAAACAAAGAAAACTCTGCCCAAATTTTTATAAATGGGAAATGGGAAATAGTAAAAAGTAATTTTGGTATAAACTAAATCAGGTAAACCATTAAACGGGGTTGCCTAAGTTGTAAAAAGTTAGGTTGAGGATAGAATTAAAGTTGAGAGGAAGAGAATTTAAGGACCATAGGTTAAGCAAATTTCAAGAATGAAATTTTATTAAGGAGGGAGGAATGTAATACCCGAAATTAAGCTTAGACTAAGTGTTTTAATAATTGTGACTTATTGGAGAATATGTAATGATTTTATTATGGAATGTAATACTTTGAAACTAAGTTTAGTAAACGGTATAATTAGTGGTAATTATTGAAGATTTATTAGATGATGTTAGAGTTAATTGAGATGATGTTATGAAGGATGAAAGTGTTAAGTTAGGCAAATGGCAATGGCATGAATATGGATTGGTGATAGAGGGATCACTCGATCGTGTGATCGACCTGGGTGATGGCAGAGGCAAAAATGTTGTTGTGGCCGAGTTGAAGGCAAAACAACATGGGACCGGTCAATCAACGATCAACTGGGAAGATTTGATGGCGAATTTCAGAATCGGGTCTTTTGCGTGGTCGTAATCGGTCGGGTGTCTTGGCTTGTGGCTGATCATTGATCGACCGACTCCACGTAAAATGGGTTTTAAGCATTGATCAACCGGCAATGCAAATCTCGTGAATTGTTCTTTATGATTTCTCCACGTGTCCGTCCTTTATGCATGGTGTAATATCCCGAATCTTCGTTGAGCTAAAGACGTAGCTTAAATGATAATTTTGGGGATGATAAGAGCTGAGTTGGACATGTAAAGATATTGGTAAAGAGAAACGTAATTGGAATAAGTGAGTTATGATATCCCATTAGGTTCATAGTTAGATTATGAGAAAGATTGAAGTCAATTGGAGATACTTAAAGTTATATTGGACGATATCAATTGGATTGATAGTCAGTGGAGGTAGTAAGAGGAAATATATTTGGACATATTTGGATATTGTAAGGGATGGGAGCTAGTTAATAATAAGGTTAAATATATAGAATTTATTGGAATTAACTTGGGTAATTTCAGACATTAGTCAAGTGAAACATATTTGGAAATCCAAGTTTGAATAGTTTGGAAGAGTGATTTATTAAGGATATAGGAATAAATATATATATATATATCAATCTAAGTTTGAATAGTTTGGAAGAGTGATTTATTAAAGATACAAGAATATATATATTGTTTAGAATATGTATATTTGGAGAAAGATATGGCGGATGATTGTTTGAAGGGGTAATTGATCATTGTGGTTGATTGAGATCAACCAGTGTGATCAACCTGTAAACAAAAAAAATGGGTATTGAATATGAGTATTGAAGGGGTGGTTGATCATTGTGGTTGATTGAGATCAACTGGTGTAATCAACCTGTAAACAAAAAAGGGTATGATTATGGGTATTGAAAAGTGCGGTTGATTGTAATCAAATCAACTTGTATTTATAAAAGAAGAAATATATTCATGTGTGTCACGTTAAGGCATAACGTGAATAAAACATAATTCTGAAGATGGAATGAACTGCGGTTGATCCTTGTGGTCGTTCGGCATGGGGAGATTAACCGGCGTGATGATGGGTAATTTCTGAAGGAAAACATTGCAGCTATTCATAGTGGTTGTTTAGCATGAGGAGATCATCCGCCATGATCATCAACCATTCATAAACAATGAAATGTAGTGGTCGATTGAGTGAATGGTGGTCAATCAGCTACTAGAAAATTCAAGCGATCGCCAATTTATGAGGAGTAATATGAAGAATTTTAACCGAAGAGAAGATGAAAGGAACGTTGCCTGGAATGCCTGAAATTGGAAGGATTGACGTTATACACGTTAATGGACATTGATGGATTGCAACCTTTAGCTTTGTGTCTTCCTCTGGTCATTGATGAGGCGTTGTATGTGTGTTGCCTATAAATATGAGGGATGGGGAGTGTGAATTCAGAGGTTGAAATGTTAGTGTTACTCTACTGAAATTCTAACTGAAACCGTGGGAGTGTTATGTGAAGTGACTATATTCTAGACATGAGTTTGTAGGAGTGTTATGGATATGTTGAATGTCGAGAAAGAAATTCTAAAGGTTTATGAGCATGGAAAATGGGTGTCTGAAGGAGAAGATTATGTGATTCTTGTTAGATTCAGTAAAGGAAAAAGAAAAGAGTTCCATAGGAGAAGAAAGTTGTGGAATTCCCTTGGATTTCTGATTCTTGGATGCGGGTAAGCAATCTTCACTCATGTTTTGTTGAGGATTTATTCATGTGTACTCTCTCTATTGATTATTATTGGATAAAGGAATGTTGGAATTTGGATAGTGATTGTCGTGGTTGAAGTTTAAGCGATAATGGATATATTATGAATTAGGGTTGGCTATTAGTTGGAAATAAATTAAGCTACTAAGCATGTTTAATAGCTAGAATTGATGTATTAGGGTGTTATTCATGAAGTTGGTTATTATCATGTGACATTAGTTGTTGAGGTGAGTTGTAAGATAATAATAGTTTTGAAAATAATGGGATGAAATAAGCATGTCCTATGATTGTCTTGGTTATTGTGGAGTGCTAGGATGATATTCCTTGAGGCGTTGAGGATATGTAACCCTATGAATATATGATTTGTTTTAGAGATCTTATAAGTAAATATGTTTATGATCTGATTAGGTTTTTGGAAAAAGGACAACTCTAAGTGATAACTCGTTAAAGCTAAGGACTTCAGGTACGTGGTACTGTATGTGTTTTGTCTGAAAGGGCCTACATCACAGGAATTAGAGGGTGTTTACTATTTGTGTTATTGATTGTTATGAATTGTATGTTTATAGATTTAAGTTTACTTCCTTAGTTAGGACGGATCACGTTTTAAGAATACGATTAAGGAACACGTTAGATAGAATTGTATGTGCACAACAACGTTAATACTTGAAATCTTAAAGTACATGAAAATGGAATATACGTAAACAATTGTGGTCAGGTTAGTTACGCTCAATACAAAAATCAAAGTATATGAAAATAAAATGAACGTAATTAGTCATTTTTATGGATCGGTTAGTTACGCCCGGCATAGGAACCAAACATAAGTAATAACTGTGGTCCGGTTCGTCACGCCCGGCATAGATGTTTGTGTGGTCCAATTCGATATGCCAAGCACATAAACAGTAAAAGACTGAAACAATATGAGACAATAGAATGAAACAGTAAGATACATAAATAGCTATTTTGTGGACCGGTTGGATATGCCCGACACAGAAACTAAAGATAAGTAAACCAACTGTGGTTCGGTTTGTTATGTTCGGCATAGATGTTTGTATAGTTTGATTTGATATGCCGACATATAAATAGTAAAAGACAGAAACTATAAATGGATGTTTGTATGGTCCAGTTTGATACGCCTGACATATAAGCAAATGAAATGATGATAAAAGACATGAACAGTAACAAAGAAACAAAACAGAAAACAGTATACGATTTTATAGAAATTGTAAGTGAATTTCATATTTTACGTTTATATCACGTTCTGAGCGTTAGGCTCATAGTTAGGTCCCATTAATGTAGGTAAGGAGCAAATGAATGGATAAAGCTGTTAAAGGATGTAGCTGATAGAGTATTGCTGTGTGGGCATTTGTACTGTTGGCGACATTGACCTGTGGTTATGGCTCACGGAAATGAAATAAATGTTTTAAAGGCTTTTAAATATTTTATGACTTCAAATAAATGTTTTAAGTTTATCTAAGTGTTTATTTAAGTAATTAGTTTATGATATTTAAATGTAAAAGGCTTCCGCTGTTGTTTACTTTGAGACTTCCGCTATATGTTTATGCAAATGATTTAAAGAAAAGAAAAATTTTATACTGAAAAGGTTACGGGATGTTACACATGGCATTGTATACACAAAGGTAGGTGAGATTTATGGGGATAAATGAAGCGCATGGAGGAAGCCTTCTAGAGAAAACTATGAACTGCGAGAGAAAGACAGAAGAGATAAAGACAGAGAGAAGAGAAACAAAGAGGGAGAGAGAAAGAGAAAGAGAAAGAGAGAGAGAGAGAGAGAGAGAGAGAGAGAGAGAGAGAGAGAGAGCTCTCTGGAGGAAGAAGCTAAGAAAAAGAAGAAAGAAGAAAGAAGGAGAAGGAGAGTGAGCTACTGATGGGTTGGTGATGGCGTGAATGAGCTCTAGAGGTAGAGATCTCTGCTCCTATTGATTCTATAGGTACTCAATATCTCTCTTGAGTTTTATGCATTTATGAGGTGATTGTGGTAAAAAGTAGAGGATGAAAGATTGATGGACATTATGCTATGTTGTTTGATTTTAGTTCTGTATGTTTGGGTATTACTGCTGGTAGCCATTGTTGAAGATTTGGTTATGTTAAATGTATTGTTGAATATACCCAATGCCCTCCTCTATTTGGTTAAGCTTAGTGATGCTTCATGGATATTGAATGTATTCTGTTATTTGGGGTTGAAGCAGTGAAGTCATTCTTTGTTAGTTTATTTCTTTGATAAATTGTATAGTTGGAGAGCATGTGGAAATGTTGGATACATTCTCTGTAAATTACGGTAATGTTGTTTGGTTGAGTGAAATTGTTGTCCTCCAAGAGTTGTTTACTGTAGTGGAATTCAGTAATGTGAAAGCATGTTACGATAATTATGTTTCATTAACTAATAATCATGTTAGATGATGAGGTTGAGAAATCAAGTATGATGTTAATTCTTGATGCTAAAGGAGAGCATCAAACTTAAAAGTTTAAATTATATATGTTTAACTTTTGAAACTCTCTAATTAATAGAATTTTAAGATTTATTTAATGAATAACTTCTACTGACTTAATATGAAGATTTTACCACTTCAATATCAAAAAATAAAGTTTTTAACTTTATCTCGACATCCATGCTAAATGGTAGGAATGTCATTTCAACCATTTCAACAAACAGAGATCACCAGTGCATTCAAAACGTCAAAATAAGTTAGAAAATAGAGTGTCACCATTTTCATTAATTTTATTATTATTATGTTTTTAAAACGTATGTAGGGAAAATAAAAGTGATAGTGGAAGCAAATCACATCCAAAACACACATTTTTTACATTAAAACATTAAAGTATTTTTAACACAATTCTTTGTAATTTACATTACAAACACATTTTGGTGAGTCATAACCCCAAGGTCAAAATGCGTCGGGTAATAAAAGCATTCATCATGTCCATGCTCCTCCAAAAGTAGTCCTTTTACTTTTCATCACTCTATATGTACATCCTTTGGATCCAATTCCTCACCTACATCACAAGATTAAACTATCAGCCTAACGCTTAGTAAGAGATAGAATGAAATAATTGATGTATGTTCATGTAAACTCTATGCACATGCAATCTGTTTAAAAAAAGAACCTATCTTTTCTATCATTCAGTTTACGTTTCACTTGTTAATCCAAACATTGAAGGTTATCAGTCTATGAGGAAAGGTACTTACTGTGATCCACGTTAGGCTGAATCGTAAGTCATTCCCGACAAGGGATGAGTTACATCATTACTGGCTCTCCCAAATAAGATAGTTGCTGATCCCCTTAACCTCCAACGCCTATTTACATTTATTTAGTCTAGTTTATTTACTTTACAATACATTTGGATGCTAACAATATCGTATCATGCTCAAATTGTGATGCATGGCAATGCATATATTCCATTCAACGTTGTAAACATACGTGCAAAAATTTATCATCAGAATACAACTAGTAATGTCACCAAAAAACATCACATTAAACGACATTATCAAACAACTATAATATCAATTACCAATATCAACCAACAATATCACAAAATCCTCTAAACCTAATATCTTATGATGTAGACCCTAATGGTCAAACACATGCATATCTCTTACATTGTTCTTGTAGGCTTTCCTACTTGGAGTTCCTTCTTGCACAACAACACCTTTATAACCAACAATCATGCATAAGAATCCAAGATAGGATCATAGTTTTTCAAAGGATAATTATCAAATTAACCCTTTGAAGTTTAGGATTTCCTTCAACTGTGACCTTAAACTTTAAATTTTCAAATCTAACACCTCAAAGATTGAGGCATTATCAACCAACACCCTCCCATTATTCTACCATTAAAAAGTACAAGATTTCTTAACAAAATCTCTCTCCTCTCTTTCTTCACTCACTCACTCACTCTCTCTCTCTTCACTCACTCTCTTCTGTATAAAGTGGTTCCATTTGGGAGGTTCAATCTGAGATTTACAATCTGATTTTTGGATGTTTTAGGTTTCCATCCATCTGAGAGGCTACTTGCCTCAGTCCTTGAATTTCTACCCAGTAACTCTGATCTTGAGTGGTTCAATTCCTACAAATAAACCTCATAGATATTACAAGACAACATCTTTTCTGAATTTCTGTTTGATCAAAAAAACCTATCACTTAAACAGCTTGAGGGTCAGTTGAAATGTTTGATCAAAAGATGAGATTAAAAGACTTGAAACATAATCCCTAAAATGCACAGTATCCCAATTTTTGAGCCGATGGGAGTCATATTTTCCTTCTCCTGAAAACAATACAAAAGACAATAAAAAATCTTGAAAAAAGAATATTGTCAAAGTTGCAAATCGAGGCAGTCAAACAATAATGAAAAGCCAAAGGCACAAAAGAAACTAGAGGGATGATTCGAAGAGAGGGAGGGAATGAATCCGAGTTTGCCATCAAAGCTCTTATCGAAGAAATCTAGGGTTCTATTCAACAATAAGATTTCTCATAGTGAGAAATGATGTGGGTTTGGGCGGAGACGACAAAAATAGGAGGAGGCCTAGAGAGCGTTTGGAGAGGCGGAAAAATTCAGATATTTTCTAAGAAATTGAGTTTAGCCTTGTTACCTCTGAATCTCATAGCAGCTTCATTGTAGGCCCGAGCGGCTGTAATATCCCGAATCTTCATTGAGCTAAAGGCATAGCTTAAGTGATAACTTTAGAAATGATAGGAGCTAAGTTGGACAAGTAAAGATATTGGTCAAAAAAATGCATTTGGAATAAGTGAATATGATACCCCGTTATGTTCGTAGTTAGATTAAGGGAAGAATTGAAGTTAATTGAAGAATTGTTTGATGGTATTGGAGTTAGAGTTAGGGGTGTGAATGATCCAGTTTGGTTCAGTTTAAACGTAGAACTGAACCGAACCAAACCGATTGGTTTCGGTTTTGAAATTTCAAAACCGAAACCGGTTGAATGGAGAACTGGAATCGAACCAGAATTTTTGTTCTGGTTCTGGTTTGGTTCTGCTTTTACCCTATTGATTTTCAATTGATTTTTCTTCTGAAGGTTTCTTCTGTAACAATGAACATCGAACTCTCTAAGAGCTAGTGAAGTGAGCCACAAGGGTTGTAACAGCCTAACATCTCCAGATTATTGCAAACAAATATTGGTAAACAAAGTATTGCCCATCAACCATTTTCACCCAATATTCAAAAAACCAAAGTGGAAATAAGGAAAATGAACATCAACAAGAATCACAATCAAAACCAGAATCAGATGAGAAACCAGAATCAAAATCGAAACCAAAATTTAGAAATCACAGCAATTAGAAGCAAAACTAATTAGATGTAACTGATATGAAATGATATAGCTCAATCGGTCATAAAGCAGCGAGCCAACGACCCGATGGTGAACTGTGAAGACTAAAATGTCTGTCTTCTACAATTATCGAAAACCAACTGAAGACAAACACGAACACGAAGCGAAGATGAACTGAAGACAAACTGGCAATTTTAGGAGATTGGAATCCGAAAGTTGAGGGCATCGGGTTTTCATAAGACGAACCAAAGATGAACACGAAGATGAAGTGAAGGCGAACATGAACACGAACACGAACCAAAGATGAACTATCGATTTTGAGATCAGAATCTGGATTAGGAGCATTGGCCTTGGGTGTGTTTGCAGGCTGCAGCAGCCAGCAGATGAAAAAGTGGAGGAAAGGAAGAACTTAGAAGCTCTAATTTTACTTGGATGGTTCACTTCTGATTTTTTGGTTCTAGAAGCTGGAAACAAAAATTGAACCGAGAATTTCGGTTATTTCTAAGAAGAACCAAAATTCGGTTATTACATGCGCAAAATTGAACTGAACTGACTTGAAACCACCAGTTCTGGTTCGGTTCTTCGGTTTTGATTCGGTTTGCACACCCCAAGTTAGAGTAAATGATATCAACGAGATTGATAGTCAGTATAAATAGTAAGAGAAAATATATTTGGACATATTTGGATATTATAAGGTTGAAGATATAGGATTTATAATATTTTATGACATATTGGATTTAATGAAGGATAATGTGAAGAAGGAATGGTGAAACATATGGTATATGTTGAGGTTTGGGTATTTGGAAATGTGATTTATGGATTTTTAAGGGTAATGTATGTGTGTGTATATATATATATATATATATATATATATATATATGGAGTAAATATATATGAATAATTGGAGAATTAAACAAATATAAGAGTTTGGAGTCGGCGGTCGATCGGGGTGGTCGATTGATGAGGTGTCGATCGACCAGCGTTAATCGATCGGTGTAATCAAGAGCAGTTTTCTGAAGAAAACTGTGGTCGATGATCTTACTGGTGGTCGATCAGCTTGAAGGAAAATCGACCACCATTTATGAAAGCCTTCTGGAGATGAATTGATCAGTTCGCTAAACGTCTGGAAGTAGAAAGGAACAACGTTATACACGTTTGGACTATGAAAAGTTGCTGGTCATTGATGGGTTGTTTCCCATGGTCTTCTGTCATCTGTGAGTTAATGTTGGAGTGTTGGAAAATTACCTAAGTAGAGAGAGAGTGGCAGCGTGAAGGAAGAGAAGAGAATGAGTAGGGTTACTTTGCCAAAATGAAGAGAGAAAGTGAGGGTTTGTGAGTGTGTATGTTTTGAATTAAGGTGACTGAGAGTGGAAATTGTGGGAGACTATGAAAATTGGAGAGAAAGGTTACTGAGAAAATGGATTGAGGAAATAGAAGAGAGTGTGACACCATGAAGAAGCAGTGAGGAATTTAGTCAGCGATTGTAAATAAAGACTAGAGGTAAGTGTTCTTCTGTTTTGGCTATAAGTTTCTACTTTTCTTCAATCAAGTTTCTGCATACGAAGTGTATAAGATATTGGTTTCTGATACGAGGGAGTTTGGTTATGTTCTATGAGAATATTGAAATATGATTTAGTTGATAGTATGTACTCAGCTATGTGATAATTAATTGGTTAGAGTTATATTAAAGTGATTATTAAATAGTTAAGTTTAGATGTGAAAGTAATGAGTTTTATTATGTGGAATTTTGGAGAAGGTAATTATTGGATTACAGATTTGTCATTATTGGACATATTGTAAGCTATACCTTGTTAGAGTAGATTGTTAAGTTGAATTAAGGAGATATGTTAGGCAATAAACTGCTACTTGTAACAACCCCATTTTTTTCTTTACTTTAAAAATGTGTTAACTTTAAAACTTTTCTTTTATAAATAGTGAAAAACCTTTTTAAATTAAAATCAGAGTTCTTTTCTAAAAGTTAGGCTGTTAAAAACCCTTTCTTTAGACTTGTTATGAAAATCGTTGTAAGTAGTGGGAAAACTATAGTTAAAATCTTTTCTTAAAACATAGCGGAAGTGTAACTAATTCAATTAAGGAATACTAAGCAATTTAATACGGATTAATTACAAAACATTTTCTCTTTTACTCTCTTTAGCCTAGCCAGCCACAAGTCCCGCGCGAGCAAATCCTTCATCAACTGCTTCTTTATTTGTTCTCTCATGTGAACCTACACCATTAGCAAACTGTGAGCAAAGGCCTAGTAAGAAATGAGATATGTAGTATGTATGCATCTAACTCATTATGTTGGAATGGGTCCGCCGTAACCGTTCATTTATTTATGTTGGAAGGGGTCCGCCCCAAACAAATCTTTTCTTTACTTTTAATTCTTTCAGTCTTTTATTCATAACTCGTAGGTCGAGTGGGAGATAGAAGGAACCCATGTGCGAGGGAGTAGTCTTGGTTGGCTTCTAACCTCCTGTGTGTAGCTAGTCCTGTTCCCAACAAGAGAGGGGGGTAAATTCTAGCTACCAGATTAGATTCGAACTACGCATCTGTCCCCCAACTCCTCATTTCTTTTCTTTTCATTCATTTCATTTACTCATACATCGATCAGAAAATTGAAGGAACCTGATGTGAAACAGGACCACTTTATTATTTATCAAGCCTCAAAGAATATTATGAAGATCAAGCATAAGTGGAAGATCAAGAGAATAATTGAAGATCTTTCCAAAACTGTCTTCATTTTGACCTTTGCCAATGGTTTAACTATTTTGGAAATCAAGACTACGTGTTTTCAAGAAGCGTTCTTCATGAAGATTGTAACAAATTTCTAAGCTTTCTAATACATATTAGATCGTTTAATTCGGGGGTCATTTACTATGTCAAAAGCCCATGGAACAGAGAGTAAAAGATTAAGGAAACCATCCAAGTGGACGGCTTCAACAAAGCCCAATGACAAGAGCAAAGGCCCAAATCCATGAAGATAAAGGGAAGCTCATTCACTTACTACAATGGAAATAAGCCCAAGAAGATATGCTTGAAAGACAAGAAAGTCAATCAAAAGCTATCAAGCTTAAGATCAAGGAAACTTTTTAAATCGGCCGAGAATCGCAATAAAAAAGATCCACTTATCTAGGATATCTAGATCCACCTATCTAGGAGATCTAGATCCACTTATTTAGATTATCTTTTATTTAGTTTTTTAATTTATATTCTTAAAAGGCTATATAAAGCCACCTAATTTTATGTTTTAGATAGTTGAGAATTGAATACAAATTAAAGCTTTGTTTTGATTCGGAAATTGGAGTCATCATTTTCCTTTCTTGGTGAGTTATATCCAAAGGCCTTTGGTGAGTCATATCCAAAGATCCTCTTGTGTGAGTTATATCACGAGAACCTTGCAGCCGCATCCTTATCCAAGGAGGTGAGAAGCATTGCGTTAATCCATCACGTGCAGTGCATTCCATGCATCACATCATTTGGTATCAGAGCTAAAACGTCCAACTAATTCATGATATTTGTTTCACACAATGACGAGGAGGCAAAACTACTCATGGGATTATTTTTCAGATGAGGAATCTTCATCAACACCGACATCAAGGTATAATTCAGGATTTTCTCAAATACAACAATCTGAGCGCACACAAGCCATTTTGAGGGATATATCTCAAACACTCGAAAAACTGTATGATTGTTTGGTGAGGAGACAAGAATTAAAATACCACAGTACTTTACAAGCACAAGACTATGAGAAGGTATTAGAAGATCCTCTTGAGCAAATCGAGGAAGAAATCGATTATGCCAAAGAAGGACCTTCACTATCTTTGGAGTCTCAAATAGAAGAGGAAAAATACCTAGAAGAACAAGTGCCAAATCCAAAACAATAGAAGATCAAATTGACAATGTGGGCACAACAACACAAAGGGAGCAACCTATCCATAGTTCATGCTCCAAGATGAAAAAGGTGTGTCCTTTAATCAAAGATGAAGGAAATTACACAAATTTGTCTTCCATGGATTTTAAAGAAAGTTTGAGTTGGCTAAACGAAAAAGTAGACATCAAGGTACATTAAACTCGACTTGATTGTTCTTATGGAAGTTTCACTAACATATTATTGTGTGATATGATGAGTATAAGCCGTCTATTCTTGTGAATACCATGGCTTGATGACAAGTGGCGCATACATGACAAGCCTTTAAATTCGGGCTCGATTATAGAATATAGTGACCCAAGATATGATTCGAGGTCGAATCCTTTTCAACCCCGGGAGGATGATGTGAAACGGGACCATTTTATTATTTATCAAGCCTCAAAGATTATTATGAAGATCAAGCATAAGTGGAAGATCAAGAGAATAATTGAAGATCTTTCTAAAACTGTCTTCATTCTGACCTTTGCCAATGGTTCGACTATTTGGAAATCAAGATTGCATTTTTTCAAGAAGCGTTCTTCATGAAGATTGTAACCAACTTCCTAAGCTTTCTAACGTTTAATTCAGAGTTCATTTACTGTGTCAAAAGTCCACAAAATAGAGAGTAAAAGATTAAGGAAACCATCCAAGTGGAAGGCTTCAACAAGGCCCAATGACAAGAGCAAAGGCCCAAACCCATGAAGATTAAGGGAAGCTCATTCACTTACTACAATGGAAATAAGCCCAAGAAGATATGCTTGAATGACAAGAAAGTCAATCAAAAGCTATCAAGCTGAAGATCAATGAAACTTTTTAAATCGGCCGAGAATCGCAACAAAAAAGATCCACTTATCTAGGATATCTAGATCCACCTATCTAGGAGATCTAGATCCACTTATTTAGATTATCTTTTATTTAGTTTTTTAATTTATGTTCGTAAAAGGCTATATAAAGCCATCTAATTTTATGTTTTAGATAGTTGAGAATTGAATACGAATTAAAGCTTTACTTTGATTCGGAAATTGGAGTCATCCTTTTCATTTCTTTGGTGAGTTATATTCAAAGGTATTTGGTGAGTCATCTCCAAATATCCTCTTGTGTGAGTTATATCACGAGAGAACCTTGCAGCCGCATTGTAATATCCCGAATTATTATATCGAAATTTAAAAATAATAAATTGAAAAATAATTGGAGATATTCGAATTAATCGAATATATTATCGGGATATTACTAATAAGTAACCAATATCTTATTATTTCCAAAACTTAACTGGGATTAAGTTAATTAATTGAGATTAGTTATTAATGAAGCTTTAAATTAAATTACATTAATTGAAGAAGAAATTAAAAGAAAAACAATTGAGAAGAAGAAAAAGAGAAAAGAAGAGAAGGGGGAGAGGAAACGAGAGGGAAGGCCTAGAGAGGGGAAAGTGATCGGGAAGGGGACGATGGCGAGCGACGGACGATTGCGGCGACGTTGGCTTGGGTACGCGTTGTCCAGCGCATGGCGGCGACGTCGAGGCTGTGGGCGACGCGACGAATGGTGAATGCGAGCTAGGTCTCGGACGCCTCGGCCTTCAATGTCGGAATTGGAGCGCTGCGAATCGCCGGTGAAGGTAAGTTGGCTGATTTCCTTCTCCCTTGGCAATTGTTGTTCGACAGGACGAATTGGTAGAGGCGATTTGGCGGGGGTGATTCGTGATGGCGGAGCTTCGGACTGGAGGCAGGGGATTTGTCACGTGACCGGTTCTGTGGTTTCCACATTGAACCGACTTTTTCTTCTAGCTGACCTGGCTTCTCCTTCTCCCGAAACGATAGCAATTTCCAGCGTGGAGCTTGTCCATTGGACCGCTCTCCTTGAGTTGTGCAACTCTCCAGTCTTCTCTGCCTATATGTATTGGCAGTGGCAGTCTCTCTCGGATAGAAGTCGTCTAGTGCAGAGGGATTTCTGGAGAAGAAGAGAAGAAATGGGCAGTGAAGAAGTGATGAAGATGACCGTGTGAAGCAGTGAGAAGGCCAAATGACAAGAAGAAGAAGAGGACAGGTTCTCTCAGGTTTAGTGAAGTACTGTTTTATGGTTTTATGGTTTAGTGAAGTATTGTTTCATGTGTTGGCAGAGTAAAGAGAATTTACAGTAAAGAAAAGTGAAGGTGGAAGAAAGGAGAGAAGAGAAAGGAGGTTGGTAGCATCACTCTCGGGTCTGCAGGAAGTGGAATTCTTCATTCTCTGATTTTGCCTTTGTTGAAAGAAATCTGCTTTGTTGTTGGGATCCGATTGTGAACTGTCTTTGGCTAGCTTTGTTGTCTGGTTAATACTTATTCTGTCTTTGGTTAGTGTTGGTTACTTCCAAAGGTATAAATATGTTGAATTTGTCTTGCTGCAGAGTTGTTGTGGTTGTTAAATATATGCCACTGTGATTGATATGAGACTAGTGTCTGTTGTTTGTTTTGGACGGTTACTATCCAACTCTGAAGTTAAAGAAAAGTGTTATTGTTTCCTGTTTCAAGGTTTGGATGTAGAAATTTGTTTATGCCATGATTGTTGTCCATGCAAGGCTTAGTTATTCTTGGTTGAAAGTTAATTATGTGGTTGTTGTGTTTCAAAAGATAAATTAGTTGGGGTTGTTGTTAGCCTTACATTGTAGATGAATAATGAGGTTTAATGTATGTTGATATTGAAAAGTCAAAACTTCCTTTATGTATGAAATGTTGAGATTCGTTTGATGATAGGATATCATCAAAGTTAATATTCATTAATATTGAAGAGGTTAGTGTTCATGAATATAAGGATAAGTAAATGTGTTATGTTGATCATCGTTTGGATAAAAGGAATTATATGGTTCTTTACTTTGCTGTGAAAAATATGGTTTTGTGATAAAATGTTATTCGGTTTTATAAAGTAAATTCTCTTTATTATTAGGGCACATTGATGGAATGAGCAACATTTATTGGCTATCGATATCTCGTTGCACATATTAAGATATTGAAATTATTACTGCGTGGTTGCTAAGTAATTAAGTTGACTAATGAGATTTGTTAAGTGTTAAAAGCAAAAAGTATAAATTAAAGTTATTCGTTATTGATCATAAAATTAATAAAAATTCGTTAAACGATAATTAAATTATCAAATAATATACGATGAATAACTATAGTAAAGTTAAGATTTATTATTGATAAAAATATTAATAAATCAATGGTAATTATTTTGAAGGTATAAAAGAGAAGAAGGACAACGTTAATTTCTGAACCGCGCTAAGGACGCTAGGTAAGTTGATACTTACTGAGTTTTGGTCTTCGGGCCCTACATCACAAGAATTAGGGTTGCATGTTGTGTGTTTACTAGATTTAAGTTCTTTTAATGATGTGTTTATTTATATTATCATATAGGACTGTTTTTAGGCATGAGCATACTGTGTGTCATTCTAAAATATATGTAAATAGGCATGTGGGGGTTCGAGAGGATTGAGAATGGTTGTCGTGGTGACACCCCTATTGGAGTGCCTACTCCCACTTAGGGAGCGGTGAGGTACGGTTAAGTCACGGGAATCGTAAGATTCTCAATTCTCTTGTTCTGAAATTCCCAATGTCTTCAACAAAAGTGTATGGGTATGGCTTGTGGTGACACCCCGATCGGTGTGTTTCTCAGTCGGAAATACGGTTAAGCCACGAGACCTAGACTTATCCATCTCCCCGACTAACAGATGAGATACGGATCTCCTCTGTAATGCATCGTGTGATCATGCATCATATGCATTACACTTAGTCTATCACTTATTGAGCAATAGGCTCATTAGTTTAGGTCTTGTGATGTAGGTATGTACGAGAAGCAGAAGAACAGGTTAAAGACAGTTGATGAAGGATTTGCACAGGTGGATCTTGTGGCTGGTTGGGCTAAAGAGTTTTAAAAGGGAATTCATTTGTAAAAATGGTTTGTAAATTAATTACTATTATTTAATGCTTTGTTTTACTTCCGCTGTGTTTTATGAAAATGATTTTATTACTTCTTCTACAGTTAATAAATGTTTTAAGTAAGGAGTTTTAACGCTCGGGTTTTAAAAAGAAAAGTCTTACTATGATTTTGTAAAAGAAAAAGATTTAAATTTCACGCGATTTCAAGTAAATAAAAACCGGGTCGTTACACGCATCCTTATCCAAGGAGGTGAGAAGCGTTGCGTTCATCCATCACGTGCCGTGCATTCCGTGGGCACATCAAAACCTATGTGTGAGGGAATAGTCTTGGTCGGCTTCTAACCTCCTATGTGTAGTTAGTCTCGTTCCCGACAAGGGAGGGGTGTAAAGTCTAGCTACCAGATTACATATGAACTACCCGTCCATCCCCCAACTCCCCATTTCTTTTTCTTTTTATTCATTTCATTTCATTCATTTGTTTTCCTCACTCAATGCGTATGAGTACCAACCCAAAGCTGACACTTCCTATTTGTTTCTATTAATATGATACATGTCAATGCAATTGCTAACCTTACAACTATAAGTCATTCAATTCATTCATCAAGAAAACAATAGCAAAATAGGAAACAATAATGGTCTAGACGTGCTTGACAATTTAAAGGAAATTATAACAAGATAAATAAGTTTGGCAATGTAAAGGAAACAACAAATATAGGCCTGCTTGACAAGTTAAAGGAAATAATAACAATATAGGTATGCTTAGTAAGTCAAGAAAAACAAATATAACAAAGGCATGCTTGGCAAGTTAAAGGAAATAATAACATTGTAGACAGACTCGATAGTTTAATGGAAAGTGATAACAATATAAATGTGCTTTGTAATCTAAAGGAAACTAAAGGGAACAAAATGATATGCTAACATCCTAAACATGCTTGGAGATTAAAGTAATAACGTGCAAATAACATAAACATAACAAATAAAGCAGCATAGTAGGAGCACAGACAAACATTTAAAGAAAAGACACTGCTAATGGTGTAGGGTCTCCACAGGCCAACGACTCTACCCATTTCTTACCTTGAAGCGTTATTGCGTATTCACACTAAGTCTTTTATCCTTCATTTCCTTTTTCAATACCTTCATAATTAAAAACATCTATCATTAATAATCATGACTTATAACTTTCGTTCTTTTCTTATCCTTATTTATATAGCAATTCTAAGAACCCCTTTTTGTATACCAAAACGGAACCTAATGCTTAATAATTCTAACATGCTCAACTTAACAACTACGTCATAATCTCTACCCTTAATCTTTACTCACTTATCACCATACATTTATCCAAAGACTATCACAATATCCAAGACAACAGAGGCATTAACCTTAATCATCAATATATGCATTACTTTTCAACCATACAACAAGGCTAAATCCAACATATTTTCGTGCTTCACATAGAACGATAAGGGTAGTGACTAAAATCAAGCAGATGGTCTATGATATCCATTACAGAGAGCCCATATAATGCTATAATAAATAACAAAGCATTTTCATACATAAATTCCATCATCCAACAATTTGATTCAGAGCATCAATTTATCATTTTCCTACGTCCAATAATCCAACCATCTATCCTTAATATGCTTCAAATTAACAACTAACAGAGGAGAATTGAGTTACCTAGAGTAAGAACCGAGACGAACTAGAACATACCAGAGCAGGGAGTTAGATTCTAATGCACAACGTATCACTCCAAAGGATATCCACTTCACTCTACCCAGCCCACGCAGAACACACACACAGAGCGTAGGAAAGAAGAGGGAAATGCAAAGAATGATTTCATTTGGATAATTAATAGATGATCCATCCCTGCGTATTTTAATTCAAACAACAACGTTTCATGCTTTTCCACTATTCACCGCAGGCACGTTTCTTTTCGCGAATGCCTACGCTCCTACAACTCCTATTATTTAACTAGTTCCCATTGTAACATCCCGTAACCTTTTTCTGTATAAAAGTTTTCTTTTCTTTAAAAACTTGTAAAACCATTGCGTAATAGAACATCAGAGTAATAAATAGTGGAAGTCTTAATCTTATAAAACATACAGTGGAAGTCTTTTACAATTTAAACCAAATCTATTGTTTAAATAAACATTTAAATAAACACATTAACTCAAAACATTTTTTTGAAATCATAAAACACTTAAAAGCTTTTTAAAACATTTATTCCTTTCAGTGAGCCATAACCACAGGTCAATGTCCCCAACACAGTACAAACATCCACATAGCAATACTCCACCAATTTCGTCCTTTAACAACTTTATCCATTCATCGATTCCTTACCTACATCAATGAGACCTAACTATGAGCCTAATGCTCAGTACGTGATATAAACGTAAAACATGAATTTCACATACAATTTCTATAACATAGCATAAGGTTTTCTGTTTCATTTTTCTTTTACTGATCATGTCTTTTATTGTTATTACGTTTGCTTATATACCAGGCGTATCAAACCAGACCATACAAACATTCGTTTACTATTTCTGTCTTTTATTGTTTATATGTCGAGCGTAACAAACCAGACCATACAAACATCCATTTATTGTTTCTGTCTTTTATTGTTTATATGTCGGGCGTAACAAACTGGACCATACAAACATCTGTGCCAAGCGTAACAAACTGGACCACAATTGTTTATCTTTGGTTTCTGTGCTGGGCGTAACAAACCTGTCCACAAAAACAGCTATTTACGTATCTTACTGTTTCATTCTGTTATTTAATATTGTTTCAGTCTTTATTGTTTATGTACCGAGCATATCAAACCGAACTACACAAACATCTGTGTCGGGTATATCAAACCAGTCCACAATTATTTACTTATCTTGATTTCTGTGCTAGACGTAACAAATTGATCCACAGAAACTGCTATTTACGTATATTCCATTTTTGTGTACTTTATGATTTCATGTCTTACCGTTGTCGTGCACATACAATTCTAACGTTTACCTTGATCGTATCCGTAAAACATGATCCGTCCTAACTAAGAAACTAAACTTAAATCTATAAACATACAATTCATAACAATCAATAACATAAATAGTAAACACCCCCTAATTCCCGTGATGTAGGCCATTTCAGACAAAACACATGCAGTACCACGTACCTGAGGTCCTTAGCTTTAATAAGTTAATGCTTTAAGATTCTTCAAAATAGCTTAGTTATTAACAACATGAAATAATCAACAAAAATTACTCAATAAATAACCCTAACTCCTAGCAGCTCATAACCCAACATATCTCCTTAACTTAATCACTTACTCCAACAAGGTATAACATAATAATATATATCCAACAATGATAATTCTTGATCCAATAATTTATCACTTCGCCCATTGTTAACAAACCTATTTAATTTCTAACCCTAGTATTATTTCCCAAATAATACTTGAATACCTAATTATTTTCCAAACAATATTCTTCAACACTAAGTCGTCAAGACAATTACCACATACTATAAACCAATAACATATTCATGAGAGAACCTTCATACCTGAAGCATCCGAGAATTGAAACTAAAAACAGGAGAAAAATTCCACTTTCATCAAAGGCTTCCTTCTTCAGACTCTCTTTCTCTCACAATCCACTCGGTTCATTCAACCCAAGCCAAAGCATCCAAGAATAGAATCGAAACTATACATCCAGTAACAACTTCTCAAAAACACTCAAACACCATCAGACCCTCACGGTTTTCCCATGAACATAGTAGCAACATTTCATACAAAAGCTTAGTAGAGTTTCATTATCTTTTCCTCACTGCCAACACTCGCCTTCCTCTTCTTCAATTTATAGACAATACTAGTAACTCACTCATCAATGACCAGAGGAAGATAGAAGGCCAAGTCATCAATGACCAGCAACACCTCAGTTTCCAACCACGTAAAGTGTCTGCCCCTTCATCTTCAGATGAGTTCAATACCATTTCCAGCGACGCGTTATCATTAACAAGCGACCCATTGATGACTAAATGCATAAAATGTCACTCTTTCCAACTTCAGATGCGTTTAACAATGTCTCCTACGATTCCAAACATTGCAGACGACATTTCTGTTCGTCGTCACCTTAGTTCAAACTCTTCAGAATATTCTTCATTAATTGGCAGTCGATCCATTTTGCTTCAAGCCGATCGACCACCGTTCAACTAATTTAACTGCACTTTCCTTTGTTCTTGAACTGCAGACAATCATGGCGGATGATTTCCCATGCCGATCATCCGCCATCATCGACCACAGATCACCCTTCATCAGGATATGTTTTATTCATGCTATTCCTTAACGTGACATGCATGAATATAATTAATATCTTTTCATTAATAAATTGAAGTTGATTTGATTACAATCAACCGCACATCTTAATACCCATCATCAAAACCCACTTTATGTTTATAGGATGATCACCCTGGTTGATCTCAATCAACCACCATGATCATCCACCCTTTCAATACCCAATTCAATAACCATTTTCTTGTTTGCAGGTTGATCACTCTGGATGATCTCAATGAACCACCATGATCAACCACACTTTTAAACATCATCCGCCACCTTCTTCTCCAAACATACCAATATATATATATATATATATATATTCATATCCTTAATAAATCACTCTCTTAAACTCTTCAAACTTAGATTTCCAAATATGTTTCACTTGACTAATATCTTAAATTAACCAAGTTAGTTCTAATGATCCTAAATCCTTCCAAAATTAACACATAAGCTATGCCTTCAGCTCAAAGAGGATTTGGGATATTACACTTATAGTTCATACTTTGTCATTCTTCTCTTAGTTTATCTTACCGTAGACACATTCGCTACTGTAGATACATTCCTTAACATAAAACAACGACATTTAGCTTTCATCCCTTAACATCTTTCCGCGTTCCCTTTAGTCAAATGATGTCGTTTAATACTCTCTATGTGACCTCCTTCTCTTTCCACAAGGGAATCTTTCCTTTCTACAAAAGCTTCTTTCTTAATCTAATGATCCATGTTTTGTCCTCCCATTTAGTTCAACGGTCATCTTATCTCTAGCAACACAATCTTTCTCTTCCATGATAGCATCTTTTCCTTCCACCTATTGGCCTATTTGACATTAGGTGATTTGTTTTGATGATGACGATATTATTTGTATAATTAAGTTGTTTAATATGTATTTGTTGAATTTAGTAAATACGTTATTTATATCAATTAGAAATACCCGTACTGCAGGTACTAATGTTTACTAACATGTTTGCATAAGTCCATGTAGATTGTATGTTGATCTTTGAGACTTAGAAGAATGAAAAAGAGAAAAACACGAAGGAGAGGTTGACGAAAGCCTTGAGGAGGTCGACCACATTTGTGAAAAGCACTAGTGGTGGTCGACCAAAATAGAAATGGTCGACATGCCAAAATGACAGATTGCTCGAGTTGTCAACCTACTGAAGAATCGGTCAACTTGTGAAGAAATGGTTGACTGCAATATGAAACACATTGCTACTTGTTTCAGCGGTCGAGGAAAGCGGTCAAGTGACAGACGAGCTGATTGACCGCATAATGGATAGAGTCAAAGCGGATTTCTAAGATGTGAAAAAGTGGTTGACCGATGTGAAGAAGGCATTCGACTGGTCAATCTGTATAATGCAATGGCTAGATCCAATGGTCGAAAGGCAGTTGACCAAAATGGAAGTGGTCAACTGGTCATGCAGAGTCTATATATAGAAGACTCTTCGAATTTCTCACTACAACCACGTGAGAATCGTTCTGAAGCTCTGCCAAAATTATTACACAATTTCTCTATATTCACATGAGTGAATAGGCTTAACTATCCCCATACTCAACTTGAGATTTTATATTAGAGAGTTAAGTTCTAAAGTTGCAAAATTCTTTTTTACACTTGTAAATCTCTACATCAATGGTGATGCTCCGTGAACAGTCAAAGAGAAGGGTGACCCCTAAGAAGAGTCAACTTGTAAATGTTTGGTTAACATCCGTGAAGCCAATCAACACTAATTGAGGAGGTTAGTGGATTAAGGATAAGTCGAGAACTTGGAGCGTGGATGTAGGCGGGATTTGCCGAATCGCGTGAATAAATAGTTCGCACTCTCTAACCCTTCATTTTATATTTATTATTTGTATGCTTTATATGTGATGAATCACCTAGGGTTTAGAGTTAATCAAATCGCATGAAAAAGTTAGCACACCTAATTCACCCCCCACTCTATAGGCGTGCATCGGTCCAACAATTAGTATCAGAGTGGGGTTAATAAAATTTTTTGTGTGATATTGTGCATATTATTTAAATTTGTTTAATTTGCATCTATTAGGTTAAATTTCTTGATAGAAATCTATTTGGATAAATTGATTGAATTTTTTGATCGTATAAATTATTATGGCTTTCAATTTAAATATTGAAGGGTAATCTCTAACTAGCCCTCCATATTTTGATGGCAATGACTATGCTTATTGGAAGTCTAGGATGTGAATTTGTATTCAATCTTTAGATTATGATTTATGAAACATTGTTGAGAATGATCATTTTATTCCAAAATCATCTATTGAGCTCAATGATGTAGATAAACGAAAATTGAGCATAAATGATAAGGCAATTAATATGATTTATTGTGCCTTAAGTAGGGATGAGGTTAATAGGGTGCAAGCTTGCAATAGTGCTTATGATATTTGGAGATTACTTGAAATTACGCAAGAAGGCACTAATCAAGTAAAAGAAACTAAATTGAGCATGCTTATCATGAATATGAATTGTTTGCCATTGAAAATGATGAAACCATTAGTTATATGTTTACTCGATTTACTAACCTTAGTAATGGTTCAAAAGTACTTGGTAGAGTTTATCCCAATGAAGAGTTGGTGAGGAAAATCCATAGTTGTGTTTACCAAGGATGTAGCAACCTAAGGTGATGGCAATCAAAGAGGTGCGTGATCTCAAGGCTTTAATGATTGAGGAACTCATTAGTTCCCTAATGACGCATGAGATCACGTTGATGAGCAATGAGAATATTGCCTATAAAGCCTCCTTAAGCACTCTAGTGGATTCCGAGGAAGAAGATGAAGTTATCAAGTTCATAACATGGAAATTTAACAAGTATCTTAATCGAAAGAAGTTGAAAGAGGAGAAGGTGATCATTTGCTTTGGATGTGGGAAACTTGATCACCTCAATCGAATGTCTCAAAGCAAATAGGAAATCAAGAGTCTCAAATAAAAAAAAGGTTTAAGGCCATCCTCGAAGATAGCGATGTGAGTTCCTCTTCTGAGATTGAAGAAGTATCTAATTTTTGCTCCATGGCCAAGGAAGACAAGATACACAATGCATCTAGCGATTTGGATAGTGATATTGATGATAATGATGAGTTGTTGGATGTCTTCAATGAATTGTTTAATCTATACAATGTGCTTAAACATAAATTTAAATTGTTAAAAAAAGAGAATGATGAATTGGTGAAAAAAAAATGTTTGTATTGTTCAATCTTTTGTAAAAGAACTTAGTGATTTGAGAATTAAGAATGATGAATTGAATGTTTTTATCAAATCACTTGAGAATAAAATTAGCACATTAAATATTAAAAATAATGATTTAAATTGTGTTGTGCTTAATTTCACTAATGAGAGCAAAAATTTAAATATGCTTATAAGAAAACAAATGGTTACTTTTGATAAAGACGAAATTGACTATCAACCCTTTGTTAGAAAGAAAAATTATGAAAATTTCTTTGTGTCCTACTATTTGTCATGCATGTAATTGTGTAGGACATAAATAATTTAGTTGCCCTCTAAAATTAAGTGATAAAAGGGTAAATTCTAAATTGGTTTGGGTTCCTAAAGGAACCATTCCAAAGATTCAAGGACCCAAAAAGATTTGGGTGCCTAAGAAAAACACTTAGATGTTTTTCAATTGTAAATTAAGAGTATGCTTAATTGATTGATGAAATTGCTTAATATTTATACTCTTGGTTTGAAGTGAATGGATAGTATGCATATAAGTTAAAAGTTTATATTTTCATTTAATATTGATTCTATTGGTTGCATTTTTTTGTATCATTTTTTTCAACTCCTTCAATTGGTATTGTTTTTTGTTTTAATTTTTATCAATTCAACTACTGTTATAATAAAATTCTTTTTGGATTGTGTTGATTGGATTTGATTTTAAGGATATGAGCTATTGTGATTGGGTTTTTAAAATTGGTATCCATTTGTTTTAATTTGGCTTTTAGCATTTGAAATCTTATAGTTCAATATTTGATAATCCAACAAAGTTTCAATAGCTCCCCATTGAGTTGAAATTGTTTATTGAAATAGGGGGAGAAAATAGTTCTTAACTTGAATATTTTTTTCAAAGTTTAAATGTTTCTATTATTACAATTTGTATAGTTTGAATTATTTTTCTTAGTATACACATGGTTTCTCTACAATTGTTTTTCTAAGGGAGAGAAATATAATTGTTTTGTTTTGATGGTTAAACCCCAAATTTTATATATGCTTAATGACAAAAGTGGAAATGTAATTTGATTGAATTTGTTTTGGTTTGTTATTTTGGAAATCCCCAATGACTTGATTTCGTACATTGATAAAGGGGAAGAGAAATTTATTTCAATTGGTATCATTTTATCAAATTGTGTTTTTCCCTCCAATGTTTTTATGTGGATTGAATATTGATAAAGGGGGAGAAAATTTATTGAATAATTTTTTTTTTGATTAAAAAGGGGAAGTGAATAGTTGATTTTATTTTATAAACTTCCTCCATATATTCTTGTTGATATTTTCATAGGGGGAGAAGAAAATAGGTTGTATTGATTGCTTGATTGATTTCTCTCCAATGATTTGTGTGTTTTGAATAATGATAAAGGAGGAGTAATTTTTTTACTATCCATGATAGACCTCGCCGTAGATTTCTTTTTTATTATGAAAAAAGGGAGGAGAAGTTATAGTAAGTTGTTTATTAGAAAAGCATGTATGCATGAATTTAAAAGTGAGAAATTGCATAAACTAAGGGGGATAAATCATATTATGCAATACTATATGCACATGCTTAGAATAGATAATAAAACAACTTTATATGTTTTTTCATTATAAAAGAGGGGGATATTGTTGGCCTCATTGACATTAGGTGATTTATTTTGATGATGACAATATTATTTATATAATTAAGTTGTTTAATATGTATTTATTAAATTTAGTAAATACATTATTTATATTAATTGGAAATACTCTTAATATGAGTATTAATGTTTACTAACGTGCTTGCCTAAGTCCATGTAGCTTATATGTTGATCTTTGGGACTTAGAAGAATGTAAAAGAGCAAAACACGAAAGAGAGGTCGACAAAATCCTTGAGGAGGTTGACGAAATCTGTGAAAAGCACTGGAGGCAGTCTACCATAATGGAAATGGTCTACAGGCCAAAATGACAGATTGCTTGAGTTTTCAACCTATTGAAGAATCGGTCGACCGGTGAAGAAATAGTTGACCACAACATTAAATAGATTGCTCTTTGTTTCAGCGGTCAAGGAAAGCGGTCGAGCGACGGACGTGCTGATCGACTGTGGAATGGATAGAGTTGAAGCGGGTTTCTGAAATGTGAAGAACCGGTCGACCAATGTGAAGAAGGCGGTCGTGCAGTCAATCTGTATAACGTAATAGCTAGTTCCAAATGTCGAAAGGTGGTCGACCAAAATGGAAGAGGTTGACCGGTCGCGCAGAGTCTATATATAGATGACTCTCCAATGTTCACTCCAACCACGCGAGAATTGTAGCTAAACTCTGCTAAAATCATTACACGATTTCTCTATATTCATATATGTGAATAGGCTTAACTCTCTCAATACTCAACTTGAGATTTCATATTAGAAACTTAAGTTCTAAAGTTGTAAAATTCATTTTCACATCTTTCCCTTTTGCCATTCCCATCTAGCGGTCGACTTTTAATCCATGCTTCCCATCCTATGGTCCTTAATTTATCCGGTCCTTTCAATCCCTTCTGTGGACATGTTCCTATCCGCGGGCGCTCCTCCTTAGTGGATACCTCACCAGCTATGTCATTTTGCTTCTTCCCTTTTGTGACGCTACATATATTTCCATTACGCGTTAACTTTTCTCATTCTCTTGTTAAACCTTGCCCTGTTTTCCGAAACCAATGTAATTTCTCCTAGTAAACATTTTTGTTTCTAGAAACCAATATAATTCCTTATACGTAGTCATAAAATAATCACCGACCAAAATCCTAACCACCATTCAATGCCAACAAGTTATACATTACACAAGTCATTATTCCAAACCAATAACTATGAAATAAAATATCTCACCGATAAACAATCAATATGAGTCATTGTATCTCATAAACATTTAAAAATCCTTTTGAAAAGAAATTCCCTGTCACTACACCATTAGTTTGTTCCTAATTGATGTTGGGGCAGACCAACCAAAGGTGGTTGTGTCGTTTACACAAAACTAATACTTTAGGAAAGAAATCTCACAAATAGGGAAAGTATTTCATAGATTCTTAACAAAACTTTGACTTCAATAAAATAACCCAAATAGACAAATTTTGTTACAATTTTTGAGCAGTGTAACAATGAGTGAGTGCAGAATAATGCCTCAAAATTTCAAGGTCAAATTTTCACAAGAGAAATTATAGCCGAATAGGTGAAAGGTGCTCTGGAATTGGTTATGGTAATAAGATAGTTTTGGGAAGTGGCTTCGGAATGAATAAAAAGTAGACTAATGAATGAATTTGAAAATAATTTTTGACACAAAAACAGACAATAGATGAAAAATAATACTTTTAAAATTTTGTGGCAAAAATGGAAGGTAAGATGAAGCTATGGTTGAAGGAATACAAGTTGGTCAAAAAATTGCATAATTACAACTTTCTACGCTGAAAGCAATCTCCAAGCAGAAGAAAGCACTCCAACTTGATAACTTGTGAGTTTTTATAACCTTACTTGGGGGATTCACTTGCTGGGAAGGAAGTGAAAAGGTTGCAATTGAAAGAAAATCAATCCAACTCTCACAAACGATTAGAAATTAGAACACAAAATAATTGATTATCAGCAACTGAATTGCAATGTGGGTTTTTTGCTCTAAAAAACAAAGAGGGGAGACCAACGTAACTCTGAATATTGAATAATCTGAACTCCAGTACAATGAGCCCTAAGGAGAGCTTAAATAAGCCCTCTGAAATTAGGGTTTAAAGTCACAATGCAAAAGTTACGAAAGTACCCTCACAAAGACACATACTCTAATAGACATGTGCTAACCAAGTGACACCAACACTTAACTATTAAACTTAATATAAAATAAATAAAATAAACAACAAATAAATTTTTAAATCTTGTGTGCACCAATGATCTAATGGATGATTCTTCAAGACCCATCTTCAAATTGATTTGAGCTTCAATTAAGGGTAAGTGAGATTGGGCTTCATCAGTTGAAAATAAAGCACTCTATTTAGGAACCTTTTGGCTAAGCAAAAAGATTCCAAATTTAACAAAATACCATATTCTAGAAAGCTGGTGTTGCTCGCTACAATCTTTATAGGGTATGCTTTTTTATATGAGATTGTTAAGGCTATCAATTATTCCATATACTACTTGAGGGTTAGATTGTAGGTAGTTTTCAGATTGCTTCATATCTCTGCTAAACTTATGCTTGAACTTCCACTTTTGTTTTATCTTCAATAATTTCATAAGATATTTGGAAGCAAAATGGACTTATTTGATACCTTTGATATGCTTTCCTCCATGTTCACATACAAAATAAATACTAAAATTAAAGTTAGAAAATCTCCATGCTCGGTTGTGAGTTGTAGGTTCTGGTGGTACATCAGTTGTTATGCATATGGCTATTATGGAGGACTCCCAAAGGTTGGAATATGTCTTCCAAAGGTTAGAAACTGTCTTTCAAAGATTGGATATAAGACATGCATATCTTTTATGACATGTATGCATATAAAAACTGTTATTTTTACTTGAGATTTTAGTACACTTCTTATTGAGAGTTATAATCATAGTTTGAAACTTGTGGTGTAGGTAATGATAGCAACAAAGATACTTTTGCGGAAGAGGCAATTGAAGATGGAGTTCCATGAATAAGCTTTCGTGGTTGTCTGGCAAATTATTGACATGTGGGAAATTATTGTTATAAAAAATTTTATATCTATTTAAGTTATGGGAGTTCAAATATTGACAATGTAATGGATTTGAAACTATTGGATATCTAGAACTATATTTTGTCACTGTTGGATTTTCATGCTTGAACTATGTTATCCGTTGCTACTATAATAGTGATTTTGAATGATTGATATTTGATATTTATTTTAAAAACACAGAAAAAAATATATTTTATTTTCTGGTCGTTACATGAAGAAATCAACATTTTTTAGGTGAAAAAGGACAACTAATTTTCAGGGATGTACATGGAAAGTGTTACACCATAGATCATATTTTCATTCTCTGATAGTGGCGACCACAATGTGGCGAAAGGCAGCCATTGTTGTTGAACCACCCAAGGTCTAGTTCACTGTTGTTCTAGGGTTCAAGATTGGGAAGACGGTGATTTAGAGCCTCATTTATTTGTCTCCTTTGCATGAGAAAAACCTTTGATTCAAATTAATCTTGAAGAAGGAGGTAGCTTCACTTAATATATTTTAATAATTTTTAACAAAGAGAATGTTTGTTGCTAACCCCTCAAATATTGAGGTTAAATAGACAAAAAAACAAACTATGAAGTGATGTGGTGCAATGAAATATTTGTTTTGAAATCGACGTGAAAAATGAAAGATTAGTAGAGAAATAAATACCAATAAATAGATAATTAGTATTGATTGTTAAAATTCTTTCTAAACTTGCAACAACTCTTTAAATAGACTTATAGATAATAATTTAAAGAAACAAAAAGTTAAGGAAATAATCTAGTAATACGACATAACTAATTAGAAAATAGAAATTTTAATAATAGTCTAATGTTAAAAAATAACTACTTAGGATATAGAAATCTTAATTAATAAGAAATAAATATAATATAATAAGAAATATATTAATTAGGAAATCTTGTGGTGCATCAATTTTTGCATCTTGGAAAAAACTAGTCCTCAAGTTTCGTAGATGTAAAAGAACTTCTCCTGAATTGAATATGAATTTGGGTTTCACTACATCAAAAATTAAGTTTGTACCAAACCACACTTTTTTGAGTCTCGGTGGAGACTTCAATAGTTACTTCAGATTGATTGCAAACCTTGAATACAATAATTGTAACACCCCAATTTTCGTCACAGAATTAATTAAGGATAATTAGAGGTTTATTTGATAAGAAAATTAATTGGGGAAAATATTTGGATAACAATAAAGGGTTTATTTAATGAGAAATTAATTGGGGTATAATTAGATTTTTCGGTGAAATTTTATTATGGAATATATTATTATGAAAATAAGTTTAGAAAAATAATTGTTGGGATATAATTATATCAATTATTGGATAATCATTTTGGAAGCCGAATTGAAGAATTTTAATTAGACTGATAATTATCATCATGTAATATTCGAAGAAAAAAAAATTAGAATTTAGAATAAAAATAATTAAATAAAAAATTTAATTATTTAAAAGAAAGTGAAATGAGAAATTAATTAAATGAAAGAAAATTTTAATTAAGGAGCAAAGGAGCTGAACAGGTTCAGCTCGGTTCAGGGTGGATTTTACAGATCAATTGAATTGAAAACAAAAGGGGAAATTTTTAGCCCTTGCCTTCGCTGGCGAAAAGAGAGAAAATGAGAGGGAGAGAAGACGATGGATCGAGAGGGAATCGCGAGAGGCAACGACGACGGCTTGGGAGCGCGGGAAGGCTCGTGTTCGGTTGAGATTCTTGGGGCTACAGGGTTTAGTCCGACGTGTGGGCGGTATGGCGATCGCGGGACTAGGGCAGGGATTTGGATTGTGATATCTGCGAGTCAAAATTAGAGTTGCGAATCCCCGGTGGAGGTAAGTTGATGCTCTATGTTTAGTGTTCATCTTCCTGACTTCCGGTTATGGGCATTGGCAGCGGCGTTTTGGCGTCGGCAGGGACGAATTGGCGAGGCTGGAGCAAGGCCTCGTTTGGGTTTGGGTCTGTTGGTCCACTGATGAACCGATCTGTTTTCTTCTAGCTGACCTGATTTCTCCTTCTCCCGATGTGATAGCAAACTTCCAGCATGGATTTTTGCCATTGGACCACCCTCCTCAAAGTCGTCTCCTCTTCCTACTGTTTATAAATCAATGGCAGGGAGCTGGCTGTGAAGAGAAGGAAAAGTGACAGTGCAGAGTGCTGGAGGTGGTGTGATGGCCAAGTGGTGGTGATGAAATGTGAAGGTGCTGCTCTTGGCTCTTTATGGTAAGAGCAATTCCTTCATTTCCTTATCTGTTTTATGTGGTGAATGGACTGTAGAACATGACAGAAGATGGGTGTTCTTTGTTTTCTATTTTGTTTGGATTTAATAATATGTTGACAGTTCAAGTCGAAGAATCTAAGGATGATATAAATGAGGGATGATTCATGGTTATGTTTTCTTGCTGTGGAGTTTGTGTGGTTGTTGAAAATATGCCAGTATGATTAATTTCAGATTAGTGGTTGATTGTTTGTTTTGGATTAATTATCACTAATTTGATACAATGGGTGAATGGATGATATTCTATTGATTAAGTTTATTCTTTTAATAGCCTTGTTGATGGTTGCATCTGTTAAGTGTTAAGATTGAATCTATCTTGAATAATTATTGTTGGATATAGGTTGTTAAGTTTGAATTGGAATTATGCTAATCTAAATTGGGATACTTGGATATGTTGATGATTGGTTTTTTTTTTTTTTTTATGTTATGTTCTGTGTACATTGAGCTATAAATTAAAGAAAGATTCATGAGACTTCGGGCAGTTGAGGTAATGGTTGGATGGTTGGACTATTTGAATGCCAATTAATTGCTAGCTTTTAAGTCTTGATTTCAGAAAAACAATTGAGTGATTAGTTGGGTGCAGGAAGGCTTAAATGTGCAAGGAGTGATTTTGGATAATAAAGCTAAATAAATGCTTTGTTGGTTCCAATGGACTTTGATTAAAAGATAATGAATTGAATTGTGAAGTAAATTCTCTTTATTATCATGTGACATTGATGGAATGAGCAACTGTTGTGGGCTATTGTTACTTCCGTTGCACGTGTTAAGATATTGTAATTGTTATTACGAGGTTGCTAAGTAATTAAGTTGACTAATGTAATTTATTAAGCATTAAGATTTATGGAAATTCAGTGATTGTTATTAATGAATAAATATCGGTTAAATTGAACAATTATGATTTAAGAGAAAATGTATAAATTAAAGTTATTCGTTTATAGACCATGAAATTAATGAAAGTAAATTAATAGAAATTCGTTAAGTGATAATTAAACTATTAAATAATAAATAAAAATAACGGTATCAAAGTTGACGTTCATAATTGATAAAAATATTAATAAATAAATGATAATTATTTTGAAGGTATAAAAGAGAAGAAGGACAA
Source organism: Begonia loranthoides (assembly GCA_022433065.1). Classification (NCBI taxonomy): domain Eukaryota; kingdom Viridiplantae; phylum Streptophyta; class Magnoliopsida; order Cucurbitales; family Begoniaceae; genus Begonia; species Begonia loranthoides. The sequence goes on along the minus strand of CM039472.1, from coordinate 12,857,447 downwards.
CATTAATTTCTGAACCACGCTAAGGATGCCAGGTAAGTGATATGCATGTGCTTTGGTCCTTAGGGCCCTACATCGCAAGAATAGGGGATGCATGTTTCGATGTTTATAGTTTTAAATAGCATGTTTCGGTGTTTACAGTTTTAAATAGCATATTTCGTTGTTTACTATTTTTATAAGTATGTCTACAATTTATAAGCATGCTCTGTGAATTGTATGTTAGTTGTTTTATTAAATTCCTCTAATAGAGAATGTATGCATTCATGAGCATCATGCATCATAGTTTTCAAAAGATACGAAAATTGTTTCCATGCATACTTTTGAAAAGGAAACAAAGAAGAAACAAAACGATTACAAAATGACAAGAAGGAAACAAAGAAGAAACAAAATGATTACAAAATGACAAGAAGAAAACAAAGAAGAAACGAGACGGTTGTGAAACGTAAAGAAATGAATGTAAATGGGGGTGACGAGATGTGAGGTTGGGTTAGCCACCCCTCCTCGTTAAGTTTAGACATCTCTAACACTTTCAAGATAAAGATAAACATAAACAGGGTCGTCTGGGGATGTGAGGTTGAGTTAGTCACTCCCCCTCGTCAAGTTTAGACATCTCCAATGCCTTTCAAGATTAAGACAACAACAAACATAAACGAGGTCGTTTGGAGATGTGAGGTTGAGTTGACTGCTCCTCCTCATCAAGTTTAGACATCTCCAACGCCTTTCAAGATTAAGACACCCATAAACATAAACGGGATCGTCTGGGGATATGAGGTTGAGTTAGTCGCTCCTCCTCGTCAAGTTTAGACATCTCCAACGCCTTTGAAGATAAAGATAAAATATAAAAGGGTCATCTGGGGATGTGAGGTTGAGTTAGTCGCTCCTCCTCGTCAAGTTTAGACATCTCCAACGCCTTTTAAGATAAAGATAAAATATAAAAGGGTCGTCTGTGGATGTGAGGTTGAGTTAGTCGCTCCTCCTCGTCAAATTTAGAAATCTCCAACGCCTTTCAAGATAAAGATAAAATATAAAGGGGTCGTCTGTGGATGTGAGGTTGAGTTGGTTGCTCTTCTTCGCCAAGTTTAGAAATCTCCAACGCCTTTCAAGATAAAGTAAAGTAACAATCAAGTAAAGAAAGGAACAGTAAAGTAAAGTCAAGATAAAACAAAGTTAAGATCAAGAAAATAGTAAAAAAAAAGGAAAGAAAGAAAGAAGAGAAACAGAAACAGAAACAGAAAACGAAAAGGTATTTAAAAATTGCATGACATGTGCATCATACCTTTTATTTTATATCACTTGCTGAGCATTAGGCTCATTAGTTAAGTCTTGCGATGCAGGTACACGTACAGGTGAACAGACTAAGAGGCAGTCGATGAAGGATTTGCACGAGTGGATCTTGTGGCTGGCGGGGCTAAAGAATTAAATGAAAATTAATTGTAAAAGGGTTTGTAAATTACTTAATATTCTTTAATGCCTTATTTTAATTCCACTGTGTTTCAGAAAATGATTTTATTATTTTCACTGCAATTGATAAATTTTTTAAGTGAAGAGTTTTAATGATCGGGTTTTATAAAAGGAAAATACTCTGACGTTTTTATAAAAAGAAAAGTTTTAAATTTACACGATTTTTAAAATAAATAAAAACCAGGTCATTATAATAATAAAGTTTAATTCTATAAATTGCTCAAAGAATTCTAAATATATTTCACCACGATTGTTGTCTATAATGCTTTGTTGTTGAAAAAACCTATGTTCTTGAGGTAGGACAAGTTCATCATGTTTATGGAGAATATCAATTGTCTCGTCCAACATGTTAACTATTTCATTCAAAAAATTATCACCAGTCTCATATTTAACATTATTATAGGCTAAAAGCTCTTCCCGATGACAATGATCATTAGGTTAGAAGGCTTGGAAAGATTTAGAATTGCATTTTAGGGTTTGAATTTCATGATTTGATATTGGAATCACATGCATTGATGATGTACCAAGCCATTTGTGGCTAGATGACTGCCTTTCGGATTGAACAATGGTTGTTGTTGATCATCATCATAGATCGGAGATGATGACCTTCTATTTTGACTATAGACAATAGATGGTTGATTCAAAGGCAAAATATGTAGTTGTTCACCACATCAATGTTTCGCGAATTGCAAGATGTTTTCCATTTACATTTTCTTCACTCTTGTCATTATCAGACTAAAAATCTTTAATTTTTAATCGTTGTCTCACACATTCATATATTCTTTTATCAACTAATGCAACAACAATCTACTTTATGTCACCAAGAGTTTCTTCTATCTCCTCAAGTCGTTGCTCAATGACGATGAGTCCCCGTTCGTTGTCGATGACTCTCTTTTCAATACAACCGTCTATAATTTATATTTATCATCAAAAGTCTTTCTAAACTTACAAACAACTCTTTAAATAGACTTACAAATAATAATTTAAGAAAATAATGTTCTAAGAAAATAACCTAATAATAGGAAATAACTAACAATGAAATAAAATTTTTAATAAGTCTAATATTAGAAAATAAATAACTAGAAAATAGAATTCTTAGTTAATAAGAAATAAATATATTATAATAAGAAATAAATTAAGTAGGAAATTATGTACTACATCATATTGGCTGCAGGAATCCCTATATTTTGGAGTCCTATTGATATTTTACTCTAACCGATAAACTAAAAATTACTCCAAATTCAATTGTTTTTGTCACGCTATGGCCGATTTGCTAAACGGTGTTGTCAATTTGTTAAATATAAAATAATTTTAGATATTTGCTACCAAATACCATTTTCCATTTTATTGTAAGCTACTTTTTTTTAATAAATAAAATTAACGTTGAACAAATAAATATCATACAAAATCATTTATCTTTTAAAGTTTGCATTTAAAATATTTATGTATAAAATTTTATTTCTAAGTTATTATGGAGTAACTTGTATCGTTTTCTAATTATAAGAACACTAGAAAGAAGCATGTGACAAATTTGTCTCTTACGTAGAAGCGTTGCAGATGGTGGAAGTCATAATAGAGAAGATGAGTTGTTAAAAAATTTAAAGGAAAATGACAAATCAACCAGCATCATTTACTATTAGTGACAAACCAACCATCATCCTTTTTTTGCTAACAATTGAACCACTGAACTTTTAAAAATTGCCGCCACGAACATCACCGTTAACTTTATGAAAATCACGTTAACTTTCTCAAAATCACAATACAAAAGAAAAATACCATGAGAAAAAACAGAAGAACTCGTGATTTTAAAATAGATTTTCAGTGGAAAAGAGTTAATATTCATAGAGAATGGGTTTCGAAGATTTTGGATTTTGTAAAACAATGGATTTAGAAGATTTCAGGTTTTATAATTTAGAAGATTTTGTAAAAGAATGTTAATGTTTGTAGTTTTCGGATGATTTACAATTGTTTTACAGTCCATGGGAGAATCACAATTTTTCTGGGGTTTTGTATGAAGAAGACAATGCATTTTTTTTATTTGCAGATGAACCGTGGCGGTTTGACGATGAACCGTGGCGGTTTGACGACGAACCGTGGTAGTTTTGTTGTCAAGCCGCAACGGCTTGATGATAAACTGCTGCGGTTTGTTGTGAAACCGCCGCGGTTCCTGGTTTATGGAACCAAGACCATAATTTTGACATCTTCAACTTTAAATGATCACAGTTTTGGCTACGGGTGTCAGAATTGGCTCCATAAGATATCAAATCAAAGATCTCTCTGAGATCTACGGCTTATTAATTGATTTACCTCATGACATACATTTCTCGGGTAAAAAATCACGCGTTTAAGCACTCAAATTTCCTATCAAAGATTTTAGACAAATTGCAAGGGACAAACCACCGCGGTTTCATGACAAATCGCTGTTGTTCGTTGTCAAACTGCGCCAGTTTCATGACAACCGCAGCGGTTTGATGTCAAAGCTTTAACGGCAAATGTGACAACGATGCTAGCGGCGTCAATTTCTAATAGTTCAGTGGTTCATTTGTTGACAAAAAAAAAAAGAATGATGGTTGGTTTGTCAAAAATAGTAAAGGATGATGGTTGTTTTGTCATTTTCCCAAGATTTAATTAAGTGAAAAGTTATGAAATTTTCTTGAACCCATCATCTCTGTGGCACAAAATTCAAAAGAATTTTCATTGTGCAAATTGAAGAAGAAGATAATTTGCATAAAGATGATTGCCCTATGACTTATTAGTAGTAAAATTGTCACGCCCCGCAAGGAATCGGTCCAAAAAAATCGAATAACCCTTTACTTTAATTATCTTAATTAGCAGTAGAATTTCGAAAAGTTTATTAAAATTCAGGGCCTAATAACAGTTGGGCTAAACAGGTCCAACAAATGACATCGAGATAATATGATAAAATAAATCCAAAATAATTGTGCTAAATTAAAAAAAAAAAAATGCTTACAAAATTTTTAACAAAGACTAACCTTATATAAATAACTCTCAAAGAAAAAATTATTGAAAGTCTGGAAAAATATGTCTCACTGAAATTACTTCTAAATCAACAATTGAAAATCTTTCTGATTAAATACTAAAATGAGGGAGTTGTTTGGGGTTAGTTCACTAAAATCAATAGGGATAAAGTTTTATATTTAGCTTTTAATTTAAAAATAATTAATATGCATGCTTGATCATAAAATGATATTCTTAGAAATTTATTTTAGAAAAACGTACAGAATGAGATACAGTGAAACAATCCATTATAATGTAGTACATAATTAAAAGTATACCCTTACTGTAACATGTAAAAATCCCAGTGAAAATGGAGTTACTCACAAACTTCGGGCACACCATGCCATAAGTATATCACATAACAATGATGATACTCGGTGATTGCAAAAGCCACAAAAGACCTTGATTTTGCGCCTAGGCACACGACACATATAGTTGTCTCAGTACTCTAGTTAATAACCAATAAACACTTCCTTCTACAATTGAATGTGACTAATAATAAAATAGGACCCCAATTTAAGTCGATCGAATTTGGTTCACAAAACCAAGTTGATCCATAGAGTTTAAGTGCATGCTTAATAAAGGGTATTTAACAAAAAAAACTTTGAACTATCAAGTTAGTGACAAGCTGCATGCTTAATAAAGGGTATTTAACAAAAAAAACTTTGAACTATAAAGTCAGTGACAAGCCAAACCTTAAACTAATTTTGATAATAAATAAAATTTTAAACTATGGGAAATGAACAAGACAAACCTTGTAGTCATTTTTTTTGTTCAAAAACGTGTCTCGGTATATGCCTTTACATAAAAGTGGACGACTGCATTTATATAACGAATGTCTATGTCTTCTCCTTTAAATAAAAGCAGACGACTGAACTTTAAAAGTGGGTGTCTGCTCCTTTAAATATTTTACTTCCAAACAACTGTACTCATATAACGAATATTCGAGTATTGACTTTAAAGAGAAATGGATGACCACATGTGTAACGACCTGATTTTTCGTAAATCCCTTAAAACACTTAAAAATTTGAAATGTTGCTAAGACGATTGAAATCTCTTTTAAAACAAATATCAGAGTACAACGTTAAATTGGACCACTACTAACCTTTCGTTAAACTCGTTATGAAAATCAATTTAATGAAATGCAAAAGCGTATGAAATCATTTATTTTAAAATGTTGCGGACGCATAAATAATTTAATGAAACAACTTAATAAAAGGAACGAAACAATTAAATATAAATTCAATTACAACTGTTTTCTCTTTTCATTTAAGCTTAGTCAGCCCTAATCTTGCTTGTGCAAATCATTCATCCCTGCTTTTTATTTGTTCATCATTATTGTCGTTTTCTCCTAAGTCGGTGCATTAGCTTCACGTACAAGTACCTACACCTACACCACAAGTAACTGTAAGCCCAAAGGCTTAGTAAGGAAAAAGGTTTAATGCAATGTGATATGTCACTCTTTAGTCTTTTTTGGAATGGGGGCCACCCAAACAAATCTTTTCATTAAGTCGTTGGTTCTTTAGTCCTTTACCCGTACATCGAGCTAGAGATTGGAAGATTTCATTTGGAATGGTATAGTGATCGGATCTAATCTTTTACTCACAACTAGACTCCCATACCCTAAGATGGATGGGCTTCGGCTAGTTGCAGACTAGACCCGCTACCCATCCGCCCCCCAAATCCCATTTTCATCGTTTTCCTTTTTCTCCTGTGCCAGGCTAAGCTATTGGTACAACAGAAGACCTTTATCGTCTTAGCGTTTTTCCTCATTTTCATCATTTATCCTCACTCGTGCATGTGTGAGTACCACCACCAAGGTGGCACTCCCTATTAGTTTCTATTAACATGATGCATGACCATACATTCTCAACCTAACATGATGCATGATGCTTTATAATATAACATTAACATAAATTAAAGTGTGCACTAAAATAATAGTAATTGTAATTGAAATCGCGCGTATAATGAATAACAATAATTGAAAGCGCACAACAATATAGGGAACAATTATGATATCGAATTGAAAGCAGTGAATGAACAAGATGAGACGATAAAGTAACATTCGAAAAATTACAAATAACTAAACATGCTCATTGAACTAAGCTAGACTAAACATGGAAACATGCTTTAGACAATGAATAACAGAAACATGCTTGTAAATTGGTAATTCTTATTCTAGTTGATTAAACATGTTTTTATTCTAATTAATTAAACATGCTATATTTAATAGTCTAGTTATTATCCTAGTTAATTACATGTTCAAGATGATTGCATGCTCAAGAAAGGATTTCATTTAATATTCTAGTTACATATCTTGGTTAATATTAATTTTAAGTAACATGCTATATTATTCTAAGTTAAGTCAAATAACATGCTTCCATTATTCCAATAACTCAAATACTAAAGTACAATTAAGTTATCCACCATTATTGTCTAAGTTAATTAACTTGCTCTAGTTAACATACATGCATCAAGAAGTAACCAAGTTAATTAAACATACTCAATTAGTTAATTTACTTACCAAATTAGTTAGATAATTACATTCTCAATATTAGTTATCCATTAAACATTCTTGAGTTGATTAACGTGCAAACATGCTCACTAGTTAATTTGTAGTCCTAATTAATTAACATGCTCAAGGAATTTAATTAAACATGCTCTAATTAATCATGCTTATAAGTCCAGCTAATTAAACATGCTTAACTAAGTGAACTTGCTAATTGATTATGCTAGTTAGTTAATTCAGACCTGCTAGTTGATCAATTTAGTCGATTTACATGCTCCACTGATTAATTGATTAACATGCTCTAGGATTTGTTATTACTTAAACAGTTAGTTAAACATGCTCGACTTAGTTATTTAAAGATTAGTTACCTAATTAGTTAATTAAATGAGCTCAGGTCTACTTAGTTAATCAAACATGCTTATTAACATATTCAGAATAACACTAGACAGTAAATATGGAATGAATGAAATATCAGTTTAGTTAATGTAGAGAATCCAAGCTAGACATCCAAAATATAACAAAGAACGTAATAGTAACTCATCCAAGGAAAAACCAACATTTTAAGCTCATTCGTAGCTCATTCCTACTCCTCATCGTTTACATACTCATCATATCCAACCATGGATCATTTATCACAACAAATAAAGTAAAACATTTGCAATAAAAAGAACAATTAACAATAAAGAATATGTTTACAAAGTAAAACATTTGATCACAATTATAGAAACAACTAGAAAAAAGCAAAACTAACAATAAAGGAAATGAATCACGGAGCTAGTCATATTCTAACAAGTGATAACAATTCTACACTTTCCAACAAAGGAAATATCCACGGTAAGGAATCAACAAGGAAAATACAGCAGGAAATCATCTAATGAATTAGCAGTAAGCATTCCATAAAATGCTTACAGAAGAGTAGGCCTCAACTGGAATGTTCTTCCATAAATATTCATTCAGGGAAGAAGTATAGTTCATTGAACGCAAGAAGAAGTCATGGATTATGCGTTGAAAAATGGGTATTATAGAAAGTTCGTCAAAAGCGAATCTCATCTGTTGATGGTCATGTGCCAGGAAGGATGCAATTGGTGGATTCTAGCTTAAAAGATGCATGGTGAACTTATGTTTTAAATAAAGAGCTATAACAATTTTCACACATGTTCATGAAAAATAAAAAACTGCCATGCCTTTGTCAAAAGGATGACAAACCAATATTTGGACAGATTCAAAAGTAAGGCCAGTTGGGACATTACTTCCATAATTGATGTAATACCCTGACTTTTTCAATGGATTGACTATCGGAGTATTACTAAGAACGTACTCGTTAGATTATATATTATGAAAATTAACGGGAAATTAGCGTAATCAAAATAAAATAAATATTAATTTAATGAATTAAAATATATAAGATTGGGATTTAAAATGTAAATGAGTTAAATGAATATAAAATTTAGGGGGGATTTAATTAATGAAATTGAGGGGATTTAGTAAGTTAATTAATTGGGATTGAAGTGAATTAGGATTAAAAAGGGAAAAATAAAAGAGGAATGGAGAGGGGATGGACCGGTTCACTAAGTGAACCGGTTTAAACCAAATTAAAAAGAATGGCCTTTGGCCATTCTTCGCAGATGAAAACGAAAAGAGAGGGAGGGAGAAAAGAGAGCGAGAGAGACAGGGAGAGGGGAGAGCCCGACGAGAAGAGGGAGAGGCAAAAGAGTGACGAACACCGGTGAACGACGAGGCGACGATGACAGTTAGGCGAGCTTCGGCGTACGACGACGGTTGAGGCGTCGGGACTTGTGAGTGAGGCAGCGATAGTGGCGATGCTCTGTCATTCTCGGTGATGCCGGCGTAGAGTTGGGGCCGCGATTCCAGGGCTGCTCGGCGACGGGATGGCGATGGTGAGATGACGGCGATGGCAACTTGATGATGGGCACTGCAATGGTGGCCTCGGGTTGGTGATGGAACTAGACCAGCTGAAGGCCATGGTCCAGTTGGTTGAAGGGAGAAGCGAGTCTTCCTCTTCTGGGGCGTGTTCTCTAAGCCGACAGGGAGACAATTAGGCCTCGTAGGGAATGGATGGCAGTGATAGAGTGTTGAGTGCATCTACTCTAGGAAAGGTAGAGGGGTAGTGGAGTGTAGAGATAAAATGACAGAATTTGGTGTGTTCTGTCTTTTCTTCCTTACTTCCTGGTGAAGCCGAGAGCAAGAGATGGGATTGGAGGCAGCTGGAAGCTCTCTAGAGAGCTGGTGTGATTGGCAGAAGAAATGCAGAGTGGAAGACAGAAGGAACGTGAGCTGCAGGGGCGAGGAGCTCCGTGGAGGGAGCTGAGGGCCGAGAGCTCCCTGGTTTGCTGGTAAGGTTCCCTCCTCTGAATGTTTTGGTCTCTGTTTATGAATGCATGACTTCTGTTGAGACTTAGGCTTGGGTTTCTGGATAATATGGATGAATATGAACCTGTTTGTTGCTATGAGGTGAAGTGTGACTTTGTGTTGGAGTGTTTCATGTTATGTTCTGTAATTGGATTAACTGCCATTGTCTGGAATATGTTTTATGTGGTTAAGATTATGTTAAATAAAATTTATGCCATGAATCCCTGTTATGTATGTTTTTGGTGGGTTTAATACTCTTGGTTGACCCCTATTGATGAGATTGTTATGCAAGTTAATTATCAATTTGAAGAATAGTGGATGGATATGTGCTATTTGATTGATGTTACTGCCCTGTTATTGGTTGATTATATGTTCAGCCAGGTTATGGGATAATAATGGATGGTTATTTTGTTAAATTGGTGTTCTGTTGTTTAGTTAGGAATTTGTAAATGAGTCATTGGACCTGTTAATGTTGGAAATGTTCTTGATTTCTGTTGGTTATGTTTGGACGTTGTTATCGAGAAATCATGTTATGCGTTTGATTGTTATTGGCTGAATATTTCTTTGGATGTTACTGCTCTATTAATTTTATTGGAAACATTTATCGTTGGTTGTTCGCTAAGTTATGGTTGGTTGTGATCGTTGGGTGTTTTCATATTAGATGTTGTTTCTATCAATTAGAATAAATTGTTGAGGTGGAAATATACTCTGTTGATTATAGTTACGTAGTGTTCGTTACGTGTTGTGATTGTTACAAACTAATAATGGGTTGAGAATTTGGACTCGTTATATTGAGGTATAAGGAAATTTCTCTTTGAAGCTTATCCGTAAATTATCGAATATTATTGATTTGCAATTTAGTTATAGCTTAATGTTTGTTGTATTGTTACAATGGAACGTTGATATGCTAGAATTGGTTAGTTAACCGGCTACGTTGGATAATCTATTGGTCTAATTGTTTTATGTTGGTTAATATCAAGTGTAATGTATTGTGGGAATACTATGTGAGTTAAGCAAGTGTTATGCACGTTGATAAATGTTTTAAACGTTTGGACGATTCAACTGTTGTTTTGTTAAGATAAAAGATAATGGAATGCGTTGGTTATTGTTGGATATCTACTATTGTCTTGATTTGGTTTATGGATAATGCTCTCTGTTTGACAATATACTATTGTTAGTTGGATTAATATATATTATGAATATCATAAATTAAGTCGTACATTAGTTGACAGTTAATGTTGTTGATTTCATACTCTTCTTGGATATTAGTATAGGTAGTTGGTTTTATTCGGGTACTTATTATGTGGGTGGTGTTAGGTACAAATAAGAAGAGAAGAAGGATAACGACAAAATGCTAATGCGCCTTAAGTTTCGAGTTAAGGAATTGGGTGAGTCTTGGCTATTTAGAGGCCCTACCCAGGAGTAGTGTGAGTGAGTTGAAGTTTATTCTTGGGCGATTTCACTGCCATTAGCTTTCTTAATTCCTGTAGTTTATTACTGCAATGTTCTTAGTTCTACTATTAGTTTCCTTATTTCCTGTCGTTATTTACTGCAAATATAGGGATGAGAATGCTTAGGGAAACGAAATGGTTAGACGTGAAGAATGTTTAAAGAAAGAATGAACTACCTGCTACGATATTCTGCTGTATTTAGTTATAGTTTTACTTGCTGTAATTATCTTGCTGTATTTAGTTTAATTATCCCATGTCAATTAATTAGAGTAATTAACTAACCATATGAGCAACAAATTAACTAAGCTTGTAATCTGAACATGTAATTAATTAGGATGAGCATGTTAATAACTATAATAATTATCTTATCTCCCTTGAGCATGTAAACTAATTAGTTTAATAATTGTAATCAATAATCCTCTGATTGAGCATGCAATTAGTTAGTATAACTAACAGGCTTAATGGCTGAAATTGTAACTCACCTAGGATAGCTAATTAGAACAATCACCTAGAGTAATAAATGTATGAAGCATGTAAACGGACTTGGAAACTAACTAAGATATCTAATTAGGATAACAAACGTAATTAATCCTTGAGCATGCAAATTAACGAATTAGGATAATAATGGTCTAACTAATCAGGAAATAAATATAATTAATTCTTGAGTATATTAATTAATTAATCAGTCGAGCATGTTATTTAACTAACTGGTTGCGTATGTCAATCAATTTATTAGCTGATCATGTTAGCTAACTAATCGAGCATGTAAACTAACTAGGATAATTAATTAGAACAATCACATAGAGTAATAAATGTAGGAAGCATGTAAATGGACTAGGAAGTTAACCAGGGTAATTAACCTGTTAATAATTAGTATGTTTCGATTTCCCTTTTATTATCCTTTCATTCTATTATCATGGTTTGACTTCCTTATGTTCTTCGAGGTTTACGATTCAGTATTATGATTGTTCTCCGTTGTGTGCCTTCAATTACTGCTGTTTATTATATGCGCTTTTAATTCCAGTTGACTTTAAGTTCTGTTATACAATTACTTTCCTTTATATGCACACTTTAAATTCTATGAATGTTATGTTATAAGCATCATGCATCATGATAGGTTAAAAATGTATGAGCATGCATCATGTTAATAGAGACTAATAGGGAGTGTCATGGTGTGGTACGCAAGCATGCATAAGTGAGGTAAAAAGTTAAAAAAGGAAGAAAGAAAAGAGAATTGGGAGTGGATGGGTAGCAAATATAGTCTGTAAACTAGGCGTAGCCCCTCCCTCGTAGGGTACGAGAGTTCTAGTTTACTTAGAAGATAAGAGAAAAAGCTAGATCCGTACGCCATTGCACGAGAAAAACCTCCCAATTCTAGCTCAAAGTACGAGTATGGAATAATGAAATAATAGAATGGAAATTATGGATCAAAAGGGATCAAAAGAAAAAGTAAAGTAATAAACAAACTAATGACTTAATGAAAAGATTGGTTTGGGTGGCCCCCATTCCAAAATGGACTAAAGAGTGGCATTCATATGCTTAGAACCCTTTTCCTTACTGAGCCATTAGGCTCACACGTATTACTTGTGGTGTAGTTGTAGGTAGTCGTACGTGGAACCAATGCACAGACTAGGAGTAGCGAAAAGAAAAGACGAACGGATAACATCAAAGCAGGGATGATGGATTCGCACGCACGAGGGAATTCGTGGCTGGCTAGGCACATAAAAGGGGTAAAAGAGAGACATTTTTTAGTTAAGTTTAGTTTTCAAAGTGGTAATTAAATTAAGTAGTAAGTTGTATAAAAAGTAGTATTTAAATTGGTTGGCATTTCTTCAGTTATTTAAGCTTCCGCAACGTTTTACATTAATGGTTTGAATTTAACGCTTCCGCATAGTTTTATTAACTGGATTTTACAACGAGTTTTACGAATGGTCAGTAGCGATCCGGTTTGAGACGCACTCTGTTTTGTCTTCAAAAAGAAATTTTAAATTTTTACGCATTTCAAGGAATTACGAAAATACGGGTTGTTACAATTTAAACAAGTGAAAATGATTTTAATGTTAACATTATACCCATTCTTGCTAGAAGGGCAGGGAATGAAGCCAAAAAGCTAAATGAATGGGATGGAGATGAATAATATAAGCAACTTTGGTCATACGAAGAGCAGATTTGGAGGACTAATCATGGTAGCACGTTGGTTGTTAACGTAGATAGGAATGACCTTATGCCTTATCTGATATTAAAAAGGATGTACATTTGTTTGACTACACGAAAAAGAGGTCTACTAGAGTGTGGTAGACTTGTCATTTGCTTGGATGACTATCATTTGAATGGCTCGTGTCCAGGCCAGTTGCTCATAGTTGTCAGCATTGCCGACAATGATGGAATTTATCCACTTGCTATAGTAGTGGTTGAAGTAGAATATAGGGTCATTTGTTTCCGATCGACTAAAGGTATGGTGCATTGCCTTTCTAATGTCTATTTATGTTATGCATTATATGAGAACGTTTGTCTTATTATGCTTGCTTATTTATGTGGGGGTTGGTGCTTACTACTGAAGAGTTTGCACCGTTCGTTGAACATCATTTTTGCCAGAGACACTTGTATGGCAATTTGAAAAAACAATTTTGAGGTAAGTTGTACAAGGACATGCTGTGAAATGCATTTGGAACCACAAAATTAGCGCATTTTGAGAGAGAGATAAAGACACTATTTTCAGTTGACTAAATCGTATATGCATATCTATAAAACATCAATCCAAGATTTTGGGTGAAATATGCTTTCACTTTGATCCCAAAGTGTGACAATAGCCTTAACAATTTGAGTGAATCATTCAACACCTGCAGCTTACCTGGTCGAGACTAATGATGACTATGTTCTAAATGATAAGAAAGGGCACCATATGTAAAATTGTTAAGAAAAACATAAAGATGGCTGAGTTGATAGACCTATTGTGTCCTTAGATTAAAAAGAAGTTTCTAAGCTACAATATGCAGCTTGAGATTGGTGTCCAACATTTATAGGAGCTAGTTAATTTGAGGTCAGTGACAGTAACAAACAGTACGTAGTTGATTTAGATAGATTGATGCACCACCAAGAGGGGAAAGGTGGAAACCCCTCACAATAGGCTCCTATTAAGAAAAGAATCAGACCCAAAATGACAACTAGCTTAACTTGGTCAAATATGTCCAAATGATGTGAAATTTTGACAACATATTGCCCTATAATGAAGATGAAGCCCTCCAAAAAATGCACAGAAATTCATTTGGGAGAGGAAGTTATGGACGATGGGATGCAAGTTGGTCTGAATAGGCACCTAAACTGCACCTATTGACTTCAATGACTTCCAATGGTGGAAGCACTCCAACTTGGTTCTTTGCAAGCTTTCTACCCCTTTGCTAGAGAAAGGAGCAGCACTAAGAGAAATCACCTAAAACTTAAAAGAAAATAGTGAAACCAATTTGAAAACCAAATGTCAATTGGATAAAACCACCAAATGAGAATGGCCGAAAGGGGAGGGAAAATCCACACTTCCAATATGTTCTTTGGCTAAACATTTGTCCCTTAGGGTAGACCGTAAAGAGGATTTAAATACCCCACAAAATTATTGCAAGATTCTTAAAGACAACTTGCCAAAATGCCCCCACAAAGATACATGCTTGGCTAGACATGCCCTAACTGAGTGACATCAACATTTGACTCTTAAACTTAATATAAAAGAAATAAAATAGATCATAAATATGTTTTTTAATCGAGCATGCAGCAAAGATCTAATGCATCATTCTTCAAGGGCCGTCTTCAAATTGAATTGGGCTTCAATTTTGAGTATGTGAAATTGGACTTCTTTAAAAGAAAACAAAGCTCTCTGTTCACGAACCATTTGGTATAGCAAATAAGCTCTAATGTTAATGTGGGACCTCATTCTAGAAACCTTGAGACGTTAGATATAATCTTTATGAAGCATACCTTTTGAAATAAGACCTTGAAGATAGCCAAATAATCCAAATACTGCTCGGGGGTCAGATTGTCAATAGTTTTGGAACGTCTAAGAAATCTTCTAAACTTGTTCTTGATCTTTCACCTATGCTTGATGTTGAATAACTCCATGGTACACATGGATGCTGGATGAATAAAAAGATGATTTGAGCATACTCCTCCCCTTGATTTCCTACAAAAAGAACACTAGAATTAAATTTAGAAAATCTCCATACTTAGTTATCAATTGTAGGTTTCGGTGGCACATCACAGATGTATCTATAATTGTTATAGGTGGGAGTTGACTGAAATCTCGTGCATGCATGCAATCCTGTGTCTGCATTTTATGAGGAGATATGTTGAGGATTATGTTCATGTATGGTATCACCAAGAAACATACATGAGTATGTACTCCTACTTTGTCCAACCTTATAGTGGCCAACACATGTGGCTTGAAATGGACTAGGATCCAATTTTGTCACTGCCAATAAATAGACAACCAAGGAGGCCTAAAAAACAAAGAGTGAGAAATGTTAATGAGCCCCATAACTGGATAGTCTTGAGCAAAAAAGATGTCACTATCACATGTAGCTGGTGTTGGGGTGTGGGACATAATACCTGTTCTTGTCAAGATGGAGGCTCAGCCACTGGCGAGGCAAGTGGAAGTAGTAGGGCCATAGGCTAAAGTGTCAGTGTCAAAAGAGGAAGCTCATAAATCACATTTATGGGTTTTACCATTGCTATCGGGATGCAAGAGAGCACATTATTATGTTTACGCTTTCAAAAATTATTTTAACTATGTGCGCTTTTTATAACATAGTATGGCCTTTGTTGTGCAGGAATCTATTGTGCTAGGTCCACATCTTTGATGATTTATTTTTTGTAATTTAATTGTACTATATTAAATTATTGACATTTCATATAGTTTTAATTTAATATTATGCAAAGATAATGAACATGTATGTATTTATTTATGATGTTTTATATTTATTTATGAATAATGAAATTGATTTATAATAGTCAAAGGGGGAATTAAGGTTGTAGAGAAAGCACAAACATAAGCAAAACATGCATCGTTAGCGTCTAAGGATGTTGCAATTGGTTTTGCATGGGCGTAAACATCCAAGGTATATCCCTGGACATCTGTGTGGCACCCCTGGATGCCCATAGATGTTTACAAACGTGCATTTGGTTTTGCATGGACGTGGACGTCCGGGGTAGATCCTTGGATGTTTGTATATGCATCCCTGGACATCCGTGTGGCATCTCTGGACACACATAGGCCTTTCTCAAACATAATGCAATATAGATAAAAACACATACATAAGCAAAACACACCTTGTTGGGTGTTTGAGGATGTTGCAATTGGTTTTGCATGGACACCCATGGGAATGAGAGGATATTGCATTGGACACGAACATCGGGGCTACATCAGTGGATGTCCATAGACCATCCTTAGATGTCCAACATACATCCTTTGATGTCCATGCCTTCCTCAGCCGGCCATGGGAATGAGAAGATGTTCCATTTGATTTTGCCAGATGCGGATGTCTAGAGTACATCTGCGACGTCCCTGGACCATCCTGAAACGCTCAGGGAATGAAAGGATGTTGCATTTTGTTTTGCAATAGACGCAGACATCCAAGGTACATTCCTAGACATCTGTGCCTTTCTGGGATGTCCATAGGACTGAGAGTGGAACGATCCAGTTTTTCTTTCTTAAAACATGTCATTTTTAGAAATCGCTTAAAATTTAAAACTTTTCTTTTCTTTAAATCCTGTCAAGCAGTTACATAGCGAAAGACTTTTCATTCATAAAACCTTTTAAAGACAATGAAAAAAATCATTTTCTTAAGAGCATTTACAATTTAAAATACTTTACAATCCATTTTTCTTTTAAATCCATTAGCCCAGCCAGCCACAAGATCTGCGCGTGCAAATCCTTCATCAACTGCCCCTTAACCTGTTCATCATACTGATCTTGAACATATACCTACATCAACAAGATTTAAACTATTAGCCTAATGCTCAGTAAGTGATATAAAATAAAATATGAAATGCATGTGTTATGCACTTTTAAAATCTATATGCAATTTTCTATTTTCGTTTCCTATTTTCGTTTTACTATTTTCATTTAACTATTTCCATTTTCTGTTTCCTTGCACATCAATGCACCTGCTTTCGACATCAATCGGCAACCCACTATGTGATAAAGGGTGGTTGTACCCATCAATGCACAACAATCGGTCCCGACATCAATCAAAGACGCAATAACAGTCGTGCGCATCAACGCTTAAATGACCTCACATACACCGTTGGCTCGACCAGCCTCGACATCAATCGAGAACCAACTAACAAGCTCACATTTCTTATCATCTCATTTACATTTATTCCATTTATTATCTTTTTAACTTTTAATGATAAAATGGATATTCCTACAGCCCAATTGAAGGTAGTTCACTTCTGGTGATTAGCCCTCAAGAACACCATACACTTAGTATGTATGAGCATCCATTATTCCATTTTCTAAAACCATGCATGAAAACCATTTTCTTATCATTTTGAAAACCATGAATGCTTGTGACTGCATACAGTTCAATATCCTCTAGATATGCCTCAAAACATGCTTAATATCGAATTCCTATAATCCTCAAACTTGATCCATATCTGAATTTTTAACGTAAAGAAACTGAGTCTAATAAATACATCATTAAAAGAAACTAATTCTAATAAACACACACCAAGCAGCAATACATCCTCAGGACATGATCCCAACCTATTACATCTAGTAAATGCAGTAAATGTAGGCATCAAACAATCCAAACTCTTGCGATGTAGAGCCCCAAAGACTAAAACACATACAATATCAACTTACCTCACTTCCTTAAAGTGATTATGCACTTATCATTCATCTTCTTAATACCTTCATAACCATTAAACAAACAATCATTAATAATCACAGTTCATTATCCTCATCTCTACAATTCATTATCCTCAACAATTTTGACACCATTATTTAATTTCACAACAGAGTCTAAATCCACAATCTCTCGAACATAATACCCAAACGGTAAAACCCATTAAAACCAATAGAGCATGCTTCATCGTCATTTATTTCATTCCCCCATCATTTATAATCCAAGCAGTATCAACAGGAAGCATCATCCAACATAATATAAAGCTTCCATTAACAGAACACATTCCATATGAATTACCTAAACCAAAACAGAGAGCAGTTACTATCACTCAACCCTCAATATACATGTAACAGACTAATATTTAATATAAATATTTCACGAAACCAAGGAGCAATTGAACAATAGGGAGCATCTTCAATCAACAGGATAAAAATCATTTATCGAGCAACCATACACAAAGAACCTAAAACCCATAAAGTCCATAAACATTAGTGAAGCAATCCTCATACCTGAAGAACACCCTAGAGAAAAAGCAGAGATGACAACATACTCTCCTTTCTTTCCTCAACTCTACCTCACTCTGTTATTTCCTCACGACCTTTTCTTTCATCTAGAGACTCCTCTTCCTCTCTCTCTTTCTTTTCTAGAACTTCTCGACCTTCCTCGTTCCTCACCTCCAGACTTCACTTTTCTTTTTCACTCTTTGTTTCTTCCTTTCTCTTATTTCTTCAAAAACTCTTTGTCGTTCTCGGCTGTCTCTCCATCACAGAGAGCTTCTCCCACAAGTTCCCTCTCTCTTTCTCTCTATGTCCTCATTTTCTCTCTGCTTGTCCCATTTAGAACACTCGACTTCCAATCTCTAGAGAGCTTCCTTTCTCTCTTCTGTATCCCTCGCTGCTCTCTGTTTCTCTTTTCTTCACAAAAGCATCCTATATAAACTTCACACAATCCCTAAAAAGCTCACCTAACACTCTTTATAATTTGTCATTTGTAAAGGTGGAGTGCGTGGAGGAATCATAGAGAACATCTCCTCGGGATCACGCATTTCCTTCAGGTGAAACACAAAACAGGCTGCTACAGGAAAACTACATTTTTGGATTTCAGCATGGGATCGGTCGATGGGTACTCAACTACAAGATATCAACCGGTCCAACGCCAAATTTGATTTTCCACTTTTTATCGAATGATCAACCAACACTCCATTTTACCGATCGATCAATGATCGACCAGTCCAAAATCATTTTGCCTCTTCCTTTTGCCTGCTACCATTTTCCTTCTAAAATGCCTTTGCCTTCTTCCAGGTCGATCACTCGATCGACCTATCCCTCTGCCATTTTATTTCTTCTCTGCTCTGTATTTTTCCACGCACACACGGTAGAGCCACATTCGACCTCTTCCACATTGCACTTCACATATATGCCACTATAATATTATTTGCTAACTTAACACTATATATATATATATATGTTTCACTTTTCCTCAAACACACACATACACTAAATCATATTATTCAAAAAAATCATCTACAATTATATCAACTTATTTTTGAGGTATTACACTCCATAATAAAATCATCCCAAAATCTAAAAAATTCATAATTATTATTATTCTTAGTTTGAGCTTAATTTTGGGTATTACAAAGAGGATGTTGCATTTGGTTATGCATTGGACGTAGACGTTTGTGGTACATTCGTGTGCGTCCATGGACCATCCTCAGACGTCTGGCATACATCCTTGGACATTTGTGTTTTCCTTGGATGCCCATGGGAATGAGAGGATATTGCATTTGATTTTACATTGGATGCGAATGCTTGGGGTACATCTGCGGACGTTCATGTATTGTCCTTGAATGGCCATGGGAAGGAGAAGATGTTGCTTTTGGTTTTGTATTGGATGCGGACACTCAGGGTACATATGAGGACATCCATGGATAATCCTCGGATGCCCATGGGAATAAGAGGATGTTGCATTTGGTTTTGTATTGGACGTGGATGCTTGGGTTACATTTGCAAATATCCATGGGCCATCTTTAGATGCCCATGGGAATGGGAGGATGTTGCATTGGACATGGACGCCTAGTGTGCATTTGTGGACATCCATGGACCATCCTTAGAAGCCCATGGGAATGAGAGGATTTTGCATTGGACGCAGATGCCCATGGAAATGAGATATATTCCAACAGAAACCTTAAACGAAGTCTTAGGATTAATATGCATTGACAAAAAAAAATAAACAAAACACATCATAACATGTACAATAACTCAGAAGTAGAATATCCAACTAGAATATCATAACATGTATAATAACTTACAACCATAGTATCCAACTAGAATATTATAACATGTAAAATAACTCAATATCAATGGTACAATTACATTAAGTAGATAAAAATGTGAAATAACAAATGTACAATTACACTTGCCTGAGATCGACGATGTTGAACCTCAATTTGAGGTTCATATATAGATGGGAAGAGTGGTCAAAAAGTGACTCAATAAGCTTTTCGTGAGGACATAATCTACTCTATTGATAGCTACGAATTACCAACACGCTAACAGAGTCTGATAGTTGAAATATGTCATGGGGACTGAAATGAAAAGAGGTAAATTAGTATGTACTTAAAAGCATAATGATTATAGCACAATGATTGTAATGCCCCGTAATGTAAATACTTTTTTATACCAATTTTTTTATAAATAAAATTAATTCTTGCCTTTGAAAGTAAAACAAACAATGGAACTCTTTTATAAAATGTTTAATTTAAAAATCCAAATGTTGTTAAACCCCAACATAAATACTTTAAATTTAATCAACTATTTAAAAGCCTTGTAAAACATTTTAACTTAAATCCAAATATTGAAATGTGTCATTCAAACAGAGGACTTTCATTTCACATCGTTTTCCTCGAGCCTTCACCCATGTGTCAATCTCGCTCCAACAACGCTGCAACCTTGCCCATGAGAGCACTCTTTGATGGACTAAAAGGTCTAATCACAAGAGAAAGGGCCACAAGTCTCATTAACACCAATCTTTCTAACTATTTGAAAGGTGGCTCAATTACAGCCCAAATGTGATCCACCACAAAGTGCAAGAGATCAATATTGGATTATATGCTAAAACGGGTAGACCAGAACTGCGCACTCAACTTCAAACAAGTATATCTTCCAATGCAGATAGTCAATCACTCTCAAATTTACAGGGCGAAAAGAAATAACAAGGAAGAAGCTTCACAACAAAATTCACGGTCAAAATCACAAGGGAACAAAAATTATACAATCAACAATACACTGTCTAGAAACCAAATCACCAAATACATAATCGGCTATCTCCAAATAAGATTACACAAAATCAAGAGCTTAATTCCAAAATTCACCAAATCATAACCAGTTCAATACAATCCAGAAAGAGTCTCAATATCGAAATTCCACAACCAAACTGCCAACAAAATAACAAGAACAATATCACACATACAAGCTGGTTCGCAAGCTTCACAAACCCAGACTTCTATGGACCTTGATACAAGGCCACTCGAACCTATTTTCCTTCAATATTCTGACACTCCTCTCTTAATGAACACCTCAAGGAAAGGTTCTCAAATAACTCAATATAAGATCTTTCCTCCAAGATTGACAGAATGTAGAAGAAAGAAATGCTTGGAATTGAGTCTTCGGATTGCCCTAGACAAGAACTCCGATTCTGTTTTGGGAGGGAACTCCTAAAATGAAATAAGTTGCTGCTTTTAGGTCCTCAAAAACTCCAATGTAAGGCCTCATTAGGAAGACTAAATACCTTCCTAAAGAATGCCCTAATGCACAATTACAGGTTTACCCTTGTGGTAAAAAAATGAGCATGAATGCTCAGCTAACATGGTAGCCGAGCACTCAAACAAAAATTGAATTAAAAACAACCTAAATCTAACCGAAACTAATCCAGCAACCAGTATCTCAACAAAAAATAAATCTAACAAACATGTCAAAACATAAAATAGACATATCTCACTCTTGGGGACTTCATTAACCGTGGTACTTTAACCCTCCAAATGGCTGCAGGTAAGTTGTAATGCCCCGCGTTTTTAAAACCTTTTATTTCTTTATATTTTCAGTCATGAAAATTTTTTGTTTTATTTATTCATTATCGTAACATATCATAGTATTTAAGTGGAAATATGTCAAAACATATTTTAGCAAAAGTCCATTCTTTTACAAAACATACTGAAATAAAACCATAATTAATTAAAACCACCCATTTATTTTCTTTGAGCCATAACCGTTCAAGTCGAATCCAATTGATAACTCAAAGCCTCCTCTGTTAAGGCCTCCTCCTCCACACGAGAGTCATCTGCATCACGAGTAATACCATGAGCCTAATGCTCAGCAATAAATAGAATATAATGCTTATGTAGTGTTTTATGCAATGCTTATGATGTCGTTTTCTTAGAAAAGAACCTATCTTGTCTTTCTTTCATCATTTCATTTTCCTTTACATTTGGTCGGCATGGGCTAACCGACTCCATCCCTCCCTGGGTGGAGAATTCCATCGGGGGTGTTCCCTCTTACGACCCTTATCATTTCCTTTCCAGAGATAGGATACATCTGTTGGTGTAGCTTAACCGACTCCATCTCTGCGTGAGTAGAGAATTTCATCAGGGGTGTTACCACTACTGTCACCTAATCTCTGTCTGACGTTTGTGGACTAAGAGCAAGGATACATCTGTTGGTCGGTGTGGACTAACCAACTCCATACTCTACGTAAGCTGGAGAATTCCATCGGGGTGTCCCACCTACGACCGTCACCCTCTCTCCTGAACCCTCAAACGCCCCTTTTTCCCTTATTCTTTCCTTTTTGTTATCATGTCATGCATATGTCACATTTTCATAAGTCTTATCACGATGTATGAATGCTAGTTTATATACATTCCACAGTAGTATAAAGTATTTCAGCAAAATTAAAGCAGTCCACTATAATTCATGCTTAAGCTCAAACGATTCATATATTTTCATAGAAAGCAGTTCATAGTTTATATAGCAAGGGACAATTTAAACTTATTAACAGAGACATTTATATATTATTTCACATAGGGTAATTTAATTAACATGATAGTTCACCAAATCAGAGAATAAGATATACAGAGAGTTTCACAGCTATAATCCAATTTCTAAAAATCAGGTAATAATATTAGGAGAGTTTTTCACAGTTATAATTCAATTTCTTTGTTATCAGTTTTTACTTTCATTTCTCAGTAGCATAATAACAATTAGTTGTATTAACAGTAATTATTCAAGGCAGAGTTATAAAACCACTCTAACATAATTTGACAGTGGCTTTGACAACATTTAATTAACAAATTGCAGAAGTAACCAACAAATTGTCCACCGTAAATTAGTCCAGTAAATCTTAAATGTCTTTTGTTCTCAAACAGATCAACCATTTCAGCAGTTTTAAAAACTTTGTGTGAGAATGATTTAATAATTTCATGTGAGCATAATTACTCAAAATCACAGCAACTATTTAGGCAAAATCAACCTTAATTTCTTTTGTTCCAAGCTCAACAAATCGTACCCAAGCAGATCAATAGCAGGAAATCAACAATTGCAACAATTATCCAAGGTAGAAAATCAACAAATCAACACAAACAATTCTCAATCCAAGAAACAATTCAGAACTGCAATTCTATATTTTGAGATAATCCCTTTAACATCTCACAGCTAATTAATAGTCCTCAAACATCCCATGTTATCTATTAAATTGTAGGAAATTTAAGATCATCAAACAATCTACAATTGGCAGCAGCAAATTAACATATAAGTTAACAGTTTGTCATTAGTTTATTTCTTCACCATATTGGTCAACAATGATATCACACAACTCCATCAATTCCTAGCCAATCCCAATTGAGAGTAATTGTCCACAAATCATAGTAGATGTCAAATTTGAATTCACACAGCAAATTATCAAACATAAATCACAAACAACAATCCAAGGCAGAATTTAACAAACAATCCCATGATGCAGGGCCTCCACTAAGCCAACTTGCATCCTATTTCTTACTTGTAATTCTCCACTATCGAATTTCCCTTTCTGCAACAGGTTCTCTCCTTTTTAAATTGGCACCCACGCTCTCCCCATTCAACACTCCTCTTCTGTCACCAATTTATAGGTAGAAGTTACCTCTTCTTTCTTATTTCTTCTTTCTGCGAACAATCAGGAAACCCTTCAACGTTTCCTTCCTTAGATTCAGCATCCTGTCTTTGTCTTTTGGCAGTGGAAGTCGTAAAGTGGGAGAGAAAATTGCGGGCACGTTTCTCTCTCATAATTCATCCACAGAGTGCAATGCCAGCTGGAAGAAACGTGATGAATAATTGTCCATGGCCAGAACACCATCCCCGCAAATCGGGCTTTGTTCCACAGAGCCGGACTAGCACATCAAGCCGTGGCAGATTCTTCGTCACGAAGTCCCCTGTAAATTCATCTCTACATTCACCATCTTCATCCAACAATTGTAGCAACAAATCCAAGTAAATTCATCCAATCAATCAAAGCACTAAGGAGCTCATTTTTAGAACAAAACAACGCAACTTACCCCGCCGAAACTTCGTCACTTCAACCCACAGAATTGTGGTCCAACCATGCCCTAGCACACCTGCGAATGACGCCAGCAAACCATCGCACGCTGGAAGCCCCGAGACGCCAATAGCAGCTCGCTCGTTTGCCTAACGTCGCCGCTTCGCCTCCCCTGACTCGAGCTCTCCGTCCCAATTTCTCTTTTCCTCACAGTTCTATCTCCCTTTCATCCCTTTTTTCTTCAGCAAAATGAAAGTGTTGATTCTTCCCCCTTTTCTCTTCTAAAAAAACTTGCTCTTCCTCTTCAGCCAAGAACCGGGACAAACCAGCAAGAACTGAACAGGTTCTACCCCCTTATTTCTCCCTTCCCATTTAATTCTCATTTTCTTTTTATTTTAAATTCTTCTTAAATTCTTTTATTAACCAATCTCCATATTTATCCAATTAATAATGCACTTTCATTTAATTAAATTATCTTCGACCCCCTTATTTCGAATATTACTTGATGATAATTATCTGTCTAATTTAATTTCTTCTATTCGATTTTCCAATCAAATAAATCCTCAATAATTATTCAAATAATCATCAATTAAATTTATCATTCTCAAATAAATATTCAATTATCCAATTATATCCGAATAATTGCTCAATTATTTTTACTTAAATTTTTTTTACAGGAAATCGAGGTATTACATCGCGATTAATTTCTGGTATATTACATAAGTTGGTCTAGTCGAGAGGATGCGCCATTGTTCCAAGTGAGCATATGTCTTGGTGCCTCATTGTCTTCATGTCTAGGCTCATCTTCAATACCATCAAGTATAGTTTCACGTACAAAATAACAACTTGTTAGATAAGCAATGAGCCTCTTGGCTCAGGCTCAGGTGATAAGTCCATGTGGTGCATCATCCTCCTAGAGTGATTGTGGATTTGACCTCGAATCCGAGGCTTGACCACCTTCTTCCTTTTCATCCTCTCCCAAATAAGGTGACAAATCTTGCACATTGAAAGTAGAGAAAACTCCATACTCCTCTAGAAGTTCTAGTTGGTAGGCATTGTTGTCGATCTGTTTGAGTACTTTGAAAGGACCATCCACCCTTGAGAGTAGCATGCACTTCCTTTGTTGAGGGAACCTTTCTTTACGTAAGGGTAACCAAACAAATCTCCTTCTTCAAAAAAAAATTCCTTATGACCCCGGTTGGCTTGCTGAGCATAAGCTTCATTCTTTGATGCAATGGCTTTACTCACTCTTTCATGCAATGCTTTAACTCTTTCGGCTTTGGAGGCTCCATCTTCATTGACAAAATCAGCAAGGGGTAAGGGAATGAGATCCATCGGTGTGAGGGAATTGAACCCATAGACAATCTCAAAGGGTGTGAGTTGTGTAGTTCGGTGCATACTTCGATTGTAGGCAAACTCTATATATGGCAATTGTAGATCCCAATCCACTAGTCACTTACTCACAATAGTTCTCAATAAAGCAAACAGCTCACAATTTTTCCCCAAAGATTGAAAAACCTCCATTAGCCCAAATGCCAACCCCTCTTTGTTTATTTGATTCAAAACCTACAAAACAAATAAAAAAGTTAGAAATAAAGGAGCCCTTGGCTCGGGCTCAAGTGACGGGTCCTCGGGGCACATCATACTCCCGGGGTTGAAAAGGATTTGTCCTCAAATCCAGGGAGTATTCAACATTATCTTCTTTCTTGCCTTCCGCCTGGATCAAATGGGAAAACTTTGTTGACATCATGAGTCAACTCATTCTTATCAGAGTGCCAATATAGAAGAACAATAATAAAGCCTTCAATGATCATATCTAAATAGTTTATCCTTCGTTTTCGGCCATTAAGACTTTGTTCCCATGCACTTTCTTCATGCTTGTAATACCAAAAGAAAAATTTCCACCAAGTCTCACAAATCTTCTTTTCTCCAAAGTAGCGAGTTAGATCCCAACCTTGAACTACAAATACGGTTGATTTTAGAAGCTCGCTTGTTAATATCCTAGGATTGCCATCTTTCAAGAAAATGTCTTCCATGGGGTCATACCCATCCTTAAGCTCTTTAGCATATAAAACATTCCAAGGACCAAAGCCTTTATCATCAATAAACAGCCTTTTAATCCAATAAAATCCAAAATGTTTAGCATTTAACTCGGACAAGAGAGAGTACCTTGTTTTTAGGGCACCAGTCAACATTGTCGTCTTCTTGTTATTGTATTTGATTGCATATGGATGATAGTCTAGTAGCTCGCTTCCAAATATAATTAAAGTAGCATTTTCTACCATGTTCTTTTTATGATGTCGAATGTAAGGACAAAAATCCACGTTCTCCTCACACCGCATATACAATCTACATATTTGATTCGATATTTTCCTTTCTTCAATCTCCCTTCGAAGTCTAGTCAAAACGAGCGGTTCCCTTCTTGCCATCACTAGAGGAGTTTCACATGTTGTCAAGTTTAGTTCAGTATCAATGAGTGAAGGTGGGTGGATGAAGTCCAAGTCTACTCTTGGATTGGGCAAAACAACCTTCTCTCTATGTTCTTCTTCTTTTTCTGCTGTTGTCTGTAACTCTGAACTTATCTCGAATAGTTGTTCACCATGATGGAACTCCATCTCAGTGTACAATACTTCTTCCTTCTCAATGGTGGCTGCCAAGGAGATTTCTTTACATTCCTCCTCATGAAGTGATCCTTCAAATTTTCTAAAAATGTGAAGAGTTTGGTTGGAACAACTTTGGCTATGCGATTCTTCTGAATTGTCTTCCTTTTTCATGCGAGATTCAGCTTCAAGAAGTGCAAATATGACTTCTTCAAAGTTTTCTATATCATTAGCCCTTATCAAAAAGTCATCATTCTTCTTTTCTTCAACTTTTTCATGTTCTTCAACTTCTTCGAGTGGGATTGTTGGTTGATAAGCTTTAATGTACTTGTCTTGCAGCTCAAGTAGTTTTTGGGCTATATGTTGCAGGGAATCCTTGATGTCCAACACTTGGGTTTGCTGCCTTTTCGAAACTCTCTTCTTGGATTGGATTGGTTGTTGAGAAGATGAGGCTACCTTCGTAAGGATCGTAGCATATTTGCTTCTCAAATATCTCTTCATCAAAATCCATGAACTTATAACTTCTTTGCCCTCTTCTCTTCTCTCAGAATTTAGTCTTCTCCACCAAATGCTAGCTTTTCCTTTAGTCTCAAAGAAGCAATTTTAACCTTTCTACGATCTGAAAATTTATGAATTAAAAAAATTTCTTCCAACTTCTCTTCCCAATCTAAATAGTCTTCAATCCATTCTGAACCACTGAAGGAAGGAATAGAAGCTAGAAACTCATTTTCTTTCTCGCTATAAGTCAAATCATATCTATAGCTTCTTGCCATCAAACCAAGAGTTTAATTTCACCAAATTCAGAGTACAAAATATGATAGGCTCCAAGAAACAATTAGAGAGCTTAAAGAAATCTGTTCTGGAAAACTGTCAATACCCGAGCTAGTAGCAATGAAATGGATCAAGCTCCAAATATACACATGAACTAGAGCTTTATTTTGGAGGACATAAACTTAATACATTCAGAAGATTTTTATCAAAATTCCAATCCAAAAACCACTCTGGATTAGGAGATATATCAATTTCAATTTCAACCCGAAACTATGGTTTCAGCAGGACAGATTTACCAACGAATAATCAAAATGGAATAACTCGAGCTACATACGTCGAATGGAGCTCAAATTTGGAAGGTAGCTCTATGATGCAACCCTGAATAAATCACTGGAAGACACCAAACCGAGATGAATGGCGCAAGGGCCTCAAACAGATACCATAATCAGCGACAAAAACAATCCAGCAAGAAAACAGATTCAGTGCTTCAACAATACTCCAACAATAACCTTGCCCAAATCAATAATCCACGAATAATTTCTTCAATAAATATTAAGTACTCAGCACCAGCACATTAGAGCATTCAAAATTAAGAAAAGAACAAGAAGATATTCAAAGATAAAGAGTAACTTCAATGGAGTCCGCGGACCTCCTAATGAGAGGGGCGACTTTGTGGTTGGCTGAAATCCAACACTCTCCAAGGGTGGAATCTTCTTTTATCTCCACTCTAAAAACCTTACCTTGAAGATAAGTGAATGGAAGAGATAATATCCCAAGAAATGCAAGGTTGAGAAGCTTCAAGAGTCCCTTGCTTGGGTGATGGATGAGGACGGCGCAAAGGGGAGGGGAGGCCGCGGGTGTCTTCTCTCAAAAGAGAACCAAATTTTCTTAATTCATCAAAATACCTTTCCAATTGCAATCAGGTAGGGTTTTAACCCAAAATGTTTACACAAAGATGACATAAGACGAAATTAACCCTAATTAACAAAAGACTAAACAACCCTTAATTAAAACAACAACAATAAATCCGAGTTTGAGTTTTGCTCTCTGAAACAAAGACCTTTGACATACCAAATGGAGCCCAAATGCATTGTTCAATAGCTCGTTCGAAACCTCTGGATGTTGGCTACATTTGGTATGAAGGACGGAAGTTGAAACGACGTCATCCCAATTGTCAAAAATCCACTTGAACTGTCGGAGGTCAAAATCTAGGCGGAAAAACAGCTCACAATTTTTCCCCAAAGATTGTAAAACCTCCATTAGCCCAAATGCCAACTCCTCTTTGTTTATTTGATTCAAAACCTACAAAACAAATAAAAAAGTTAGAAATAAAGGAGCCCTTGGCTCGGGCTCAAGTGATCGGTCCTCGGGGCACATCAAAAGCCCCAATGTATGGTTTACCACCTCCGTTTGACCATCGGTTTGAGAGTGATATGAGGTATTAAAAAGTAGTTTAGTATCTAGTTTCCTCCAAAGTGTCTTCAAAAAAGAACTTAGAAATTTAGTATCCTGATTGGAGACGATAGAGCAGGGACTCTGTGCAACCTCACTATTTCCTTGAAAAATAAGTCCGTCGCATGGATAGCATCGTTTGTCTTGTTACAAGCAATGAAATGTGCCATCTTCGAGAAACGATCTACGACCACCATGATTGAATCCTTAGCTCTAGTAGTTTGGGAAACTCCCAAAACAAAATCAACGCTGATCTCAACCCAAGGAAGAGTGAGCAAAGGTAAAGGCATATACAATCCTTGCGGTAGAACACGACTCTTAGCCTTTTTGTACACAATACATCTTTCAATGACTTGTTGAACATCCTTGAGGAGATGTGGCAAATGGAAGTGCTCTTTCATAGCCTCTAAGGTCTTCTTTTCCCCAAAATGGCTTGCCAAACCACCACAATGCGCTTCTCTCACTAGTGACTCACGGAGACTACAAATTAGAATGCAAATTCTGCCTCCTTTGAAAAGGAAGCATCAACAACATAATAGACACTCTTGGCCCTCTTTAAACAACATTGGAATATAGTCACAAAATCCTTGTCATTAGCATATAAAGTCTTGATCCAATCAAAATCGAGGAGTTTTGTGTTAAGCTCAGTCAAAAGAGCATATCTTTGTGAAAGCACATCTGCTACTTGATTCATGTCCCCTCCTTTGTACTTGATAATGTAAGGGTGGCATTCCAAGAATTCTACCCATTTTCCATGCCTCTGATTTAACTTTCCTTGGCTGCAAATATGTTTGAGAGCTTGATGATTTGATTGGATGATGAATTCCTTGGAGATAAGATAGTGTTGCCACACTTTTAGGGAACAGATAACGACACAGAACTCATTGTCATATGTTGAGGGCAGGCCCCTTGAGTTTCTCATTGAAATAGGCAATTGGTCTACCCTCTTGCATAAGGACAGCACGAATACCTAATCCTGAGGCACCACATTCCACCTCAAAGACCTTGGTAAAATCAGGTAATGCTAATACGGGAGCATGACATAGTGTTTCTTTGGTCGACTCGAAACTAGCTTGACACGCTTTTGACCATTGAAATTCCTTCCCCTTTTTGGTGCAATCAGTGATAGAGGCCATGATGGTACTAAAACTCTTGATAAATCTTTGGTAAAATGACGTCAAACCATGGAAACTCCTCACTTTGGATATGCTTCTAGGGATCAGCCACCCCTTAATGGCTTCAATCTTGGAATCATCTACTTCCATACCATGTCTAGTGATAATAAACCCCAAGAAATAAACCATCTCTTGAGCAAACAAACACTTCGTCAAATTACCATAGAGCTTGGTGGTTTTGAGGGTCTCAAAAAGTAATCGAAGATGCTCCACATGTGATGGAAGATCAATGTTGTAAACAAGGATATCGTCAAAATAAACCTCGATGAACCTCCCCATGAAGTCCTCAAGAATGTGATGCATAACTCGCATAAATGTACTTGGTGCAATAGATAACCCGAAGGGCATAACCATCCACTCATAGTGGCCATATTTTGTTTTGAATCCGGTTTTTCACTCATCCCCTTCTCGCATCTAGATTTGGTGATAACTACTCTTAAGGTCAATCTTGGAGAAAACTGAAGCACCACTAAGCTCATCAAGCGTATCCTCAAGTCTAGGTATTAGAAACCTATACTTGATAGTAATCTGATTTATAGCCTGACTATCGACACACATTCACATAGAACCATCTTTCTTTTGAACAAGCAAAGAAGGAACCGCGCAAAGGCTGAGTGACTCTCAGATGTAACCCTTTTCAAGGAGCTCTTTGACTTGCTTGTGTAACTCCTTAGCCTTTTCTGGATTAAGTCACAGGACTTCCTTGCAATAGAGTTCTTTTCAACTCTTTCTTGGATATAAACAAAGAGGCAACGGTTCTTCCTCTTCTCATGCTTTCATAGTCTTGAACAACTCGCTCAAGACGGAGAGGAGCTAGGTTGATAGTTCTCCCATTCATCTTGAAGGAATGGAAGTTCGTAAACCCATCATGAGTAACCTTCCAATCAAATTTCCATGTTCTTCCTAGCAATAAGCTGCTTGCACTCATAGGCACAACATCAAAGAGAGCTTCATCATCATACCCGCCAATGGAGAAAGCAATGCGGGCTTGCTTGGTTACTTTTATAGATTCCTTGTCATTAAGCCAATTCAATTTGTAGGGATTGGGATGCGCCAACATTTCCAAACCCAACTTCTCAACAACTTCAAGAGAGGCCACGTTTGTATAGCTACCACCATCAATGATCATGGAACACCCCTTTTCCCCTACCTTGCTTCGGGTGTGGAAAATGTTTTCTCTTTAGCACTCCTCCTCTCAGGTTTGAATAGTGAATGCTCTTTTCATCACAACAAGTAGTAGACCTTCTTGAGCATAATAAGTGTCTTCTAATGGTTCTTCGACCGTGCAAGATGCCCCACACACTTCATCTTCACTGAAAATCTCCTCGGAGTCACCCCTCGTTACCATCACCCGTTTATTGGGGCATTGGGAGGCAATATGTCTAAGTTTGAGACACTTGTAGCATTTTATGTCTCTTGACCTTGGTTTGAGTCCATCAACACTTACTTTTCTCTCTTCATTGCCCCTGCCTTCTTGGACTTTCATAGGGGATTGCTTTTCATCATTCTTATGAGGCGGTTTGAATGGAGTGTTACTCTTAGAAAACAGCCGATTATTGCTCTCCTTTAATTTTCTTTTTCTTTGTCCCTCTATTTTCAAGGCTAACTGAACCTCTTCATCCATGGTGTTAAAGGGTTATAGTTCCATCAAGTCTTCAATCTCTCAGTGCAGACCCTTGATGAACCTAGCAATAGTTTGCTCCATTGGCTCCTCCATAGTACATCAGATTTTTAAAGTCTCAAACTCAGTTAGGTATTCCTCCACCAATTGAGCACATCTTCATAGTCAACCCTCATTTCTTGACCCCTGAGGTCTTCCCACCAAAGGCTAGCATACCCGAATAGCTCCAAAGTCACCATTTGGATTTTTACTTTCTCTATATAATCAACAATCAAAGACGCGGTCCACCATTTCAACCCAATCCAAGAAATCATTGCCATTACTAGAGCCCTTGAAAGGGGGTATGGAGACTTTAATATGTTTCATATCATCCTTGCTATGTGATCTCCTTCTCGGACTTAAAGATTCTTCAACATCGATTTCTTCTTCATCTCCATCAAACATGCTCTCACTTCAACCTCTTGAATCTATGGATGTGCTTAATCTCCTCCGAGGCCTAGGGGTTCTTGGTCCCCTCACATGTCTACTAGAGGGATCCTCTTAGCTTTGCTGTAGTTTAAACAACACTTCTCATATTTCATCAATTTGTTGTAGCACAGTAATCTCAGCTTTCTCGGGGGGTGAACGTGAACTCGGCATTGACTCCTTATTGCTATTGTAGTGAGCACCACTTCTTGTACTCATCTTTCCACACACAGGGCACTTGTGCTCTGATACCATATAACGACTCGGATTCTTAACCGTTTTTAAAAGTACTTTAATATTCACTAAAACAAATTTTGAAGTTACAATTTTTCTTTGGAAACAAATCTTTTCATAAAAAGGGTTGTCAGAGTGCCAAAATCCGATCGTTGCCAAAAGCTCATTTTACCATTCATTAAATAGTGGAGAACTATTATCTACGTTTTACGGAAGCGATATAAAAATTTATCTATAAAAGTTGCGGAAGCATAACTAAACGGAAATCTAACTTATGAAAACTGTCATTTTCCTAGGAAAACTATGACTAACCATTTTAAGGAAAATGTAATTTAAAGCATCATATAAAGTGGTAATTTAACTTTAAATGTTTGAGTTTCTAAAGTAAATCCACATACTATTCCAGACAGACATTTGATAAGGGTAAAAGGAAAATTAACGTTCACAAAATAAGTTTTGACATTAGCCCTTACAAACTCTTCTTCTTCTTCATTACTTAGCGCCATACTACTACTCCGCTGGTGTCTCAATCGGATCTACCATAGGCTCCACCGGAATGGCCCCCTTTGCAGCACCCGGCACAATCACTTCATTGCCTACACCACAAGTAAGGACGTGAGCTTTCTCCTAGTAAGGAAATGGGGGAAAACAAATGCATATGTCTCTCTTTAGTCTCCTTTGGAATGGGGGCCACCCAAACCAATTATTTCATTACGTTTCATTCTTTCATTCGTTCTTTACTCATACTTCGAGTTAGAGATTGGAAGACCCGTATGGGATGGTATAGTGGGTCAGACCTAACCTCCTATGGGCAACTAGGTCCCATTCCCAATAGGGTTGGGGCATTTTGTAATTGCCAGGCTAGGGCCGCTATCCATCTGCCTCCCAACTCCCTTATTCCTGTCCTTTGTCTTTTCTTATCGTTTTTCTTTCCTAACCATGCATGTGAGTACCACCCCAAGGGGGTACTCCTTACTTTGTTTCTATTATATGAGCATATGAGGACATTCCTACTTAGACTAGCACATAAACGGATATCAAACAATATTACTTTTAAGGATATTCACAATAAAATAGCATAACATGATGCATAAGGAAAGCAAGGTGTATCTACGTAGAACGCTATGATAACATGTCGAGCAATTGAACTAAGGTTAACTAAGCATAATTGTCCAAACTCACAGAACTTAACTATGCGTAAGAAATGATGGAAATCAATAGCATGCGTTGTCATTAATCTCAAATAAAGTAGATAACATTCTATAAGCTATGAACAAGAGGAAATCATATAGCAGTAATTTACAGCATAACGAATTTTATTGACGTAAGGCAACGTGCATTTAATGAAATAGATAATGAAACAAATATCCTAACATGTTCCTAAATGACTGAACAACGACAATTAATATTAATCAAAATGTAACAACGAACAGGCTTCTCAATTGATGATAATTAACAAAATAACACGCTAATCATGCCTTCAGGTCGACTGCCACAATAGTGAAATATTATAACAGGATAGCAACATGCATTTCTTCGATCATATATGACAGCGAAATAATATAGGACAGGGCAATGGAACATGCTCTTTGAATGACTAAAATAGCAGTAAATAACAAGTCTAAACGAACAGCGACACATGCTTCAAAACAGTAATAGAAAGGTGATTTAAATGACGAAATTGAATGGTAGAGCATGCTTCCTAATTGATCATAAACAATAGCGAGAGATAACGGAAATCAAGCAGCAAAAACACATTTCTAAATTATCAGTAATAGTGGTAACGCATACTCAACATGCTTTTATTTGGCTGATACAGTAGTGAATAGTAGATCCAAACAACCAGCGAATCATGCCTTGATGATGATAATATCAGCGATGTAATAGATCAAGAACAACAGTGGGTCATGCTTCGATATTAATAATAATAGCAGCACAATGGATCAAAACAAACAGCGGAATATTATGAACGAGTTAGACTACAGATCATGTGACTTAAAGAATTCAGCGAGTAAAGAAAATCGATTCAACGCAGAACATGCTTCTCAACTACTAAGGGGACACCGCGGTAAACATGCTTGTATAACAAGGAAATAAACTACAAAATGTGTTTATAGCAAGGAAATAAAACCATAAATCATGCTATTTAAAGACGAATAGAAATAGGTTAAACACCACACCCAAGTGAATCTCCCATCCCACAATCAAGAACAAATAGTCTATAGTCCACAAAACAAAGTCCCTAACATCACTAGAAGTCCGTCAAGAACTCACTCATACTTCACATACATTTTTAAACTTCATTCCTTTGATTCATTCAAGCTTAACCAGTACTTTCACATTTATCAAAAAAGACAAACTACACTATAACTAGCAAAGCATCTAAGAAAACATGAGAGTAAGGCAACTAATAATGTTCAACAAGCAACTACTTAGCAACTTAAAGCAACTACAGGGAATATAGAACAATAGGACGTAACACAGAGAATAGAGGAATCATCGCAATAGAATAGAAACGTATATAATGGAGCAACCAAGGAAAATAATAGAGTCGTTGCATCTAGGAAACTTACGATTTATTAATTGGAAGAAAAATTCTACATACACACTCACACATTTTTACTTGTGGGAAGCGCTTCCTCAAGCCAACGACTACCCATTTCCTTACCCTTTCTGTTGATGGCTCTACTCCTAGTAGCGGCTCCCTTCACTCCCATGTAGGAGCTCACCTGAGGCTTCTCTAGGAAGAACACCAAGCTCAGAAAAATTGAGGGAAAGGGGAGGAAGAAGCTGAGAATAAGTAGAGGCTCCCTTGGGGAGACAAATCGTACATGAGTCAGGGAGCAGGGTCCTAGCTGGTCGGGGTCGGGGTGTGTGCGATTTGGTGTCGAGAGTCAGCAATTTCATTGGTTGGCATCGCTTTCATTCTGATTTTAAATCTGTTCTGTAGCAGTTCTGCTATGATTTGGACGATTGCGGACGAAATCCTCACGTCCGCAAGACCAGATTTTTCTCGGGTAAAGTCTGCTTTCGGACGAAATTTGGCGTCCCGACCTTTGTCATACAGTTCGCAATCCAGGTTTGGACGCCACTCGGTGTCTGCATGTGTCGTCCGAAGGTGGAGTTAAATCAAACAGATTCAATTCGGACGGGCTCTCCTGCATCCGCATCGTCCGCATGTACCGTCCGAATGTGTCCAGGAATTGGACAGATTCAAATCAGACGACTCTCTTTCTCGTCCATAGGCATCTGCAATCGTCCTAAAGTCTCCAGACTTAAACAGATTCGATGCAGATACGTCATGTCTCGTCCACATCGTCCGCGTCCTGCATCCGGAACTCCTCAGCACAATGAGGTTAG
Source organism: Begonia loranthoides (assembly GCA_022433065.1). Classification (NCBI taxonomy): domain Eukaryota; kingdom Viridiplantae; phylum Streptophyta; class Magnoliopsida; order Cucurbitales; family Begoniaceae; genus Begonia; species Begonia loranthoides. The sequence goes on along the minus strand of CM039472.1, from coordinate 12,821,509 downwards.
GACGCCGGATTGCGTCCCAAGTCGTATCCAAGGCCTGGGTGACATTCCATGTGTTTTACGGACGATACTTCTCGTCCACAAAGGTGTCTGTATGCGTCCTAATGGTTTAACAGTCCAATTTCTTTGCATTTTCGACCAAGTTTTTATCCGAATTGATTTCTTCACGAAATTACAAGTCATAATTTAACGCGTATAGAGACGATGTAGATACATGTATTATGCCAATTCTTTCCTCCAAAGTTTGATTACATCGTTTAACGGAAAAGTTAGGATCGGGTTGTTACATACCAGCTAATGCACCACAAAGTGCAAGAGATCAAGATTGGATTATGTGCTAAAACGGCTAGACCAGATCTGCACACTCAACTTCAAGCAAGTGTATCTTCTAATGCAGGCAGCTAATCACTCTTAAATTTATAGGGCATAAAGAACTAACAAGGAAGAAGCTTCACACCAAAATTCACTGTCAAAATTGCAAGGGAACAAAAATTATGCAATCAACAATACACTATCCAGAAACCAAATCACCAAAAACATAATCAGCTATCTCCAAATAATATTACACAAAATCAAGAGCTTAATTCCAAAATTCACCAAATTGTAGCCAGTTCAATACAATCCAGAAAGAGTCTCAATCTCAAAATTCCAGAACCAAACTGCTAGCAAAACAACCAGAACAATATCACACATACAAGCTGGTCCACAAGCTTCACAAACCTGGGAGCCGTGACTTCTATGGATCTTGATGCAAGGACACTCCAACCTATTTTCCTTCAATCTTTTGACCCTACTCTCTTAATGAACACCTCAAGGAAAGGTGTTGGGAGAACTCAATGTAAGATCTTTCCTCCAAGATTGACAGAATAGAGAAGAAAGAAATGCTTGGAATCGAGCCTTCAAATTACCCTAGACAAGAACTCCGATTGTGTTTTGGGAGGGAACTCCTAAAACGAAATAAGTTACTACTTTTAAGTCTTCAAAAACTCTAGTTTAGGGCCTCATTAGGAAGACTAAATATCTTCCTAAAGAATTCCCTAATGCACAATTACAGGTTTACCCTTGTGGTAAAAAAATGAGCATGAACGCTCAGCTAACATGCTATCCCAGCACTCTAACAAAAATTGAATTAAAAAAAAAAACTAAATCAAATCGAAACCAATCCAGCAACTAGTATCTCAAAAAACCATAAATCTAACAAACATGTCAAAACATAAAATTGACATATCTCACTCTAGGGGACTTCATTAACCATGGTACTTTGACCATCCAAATGGTCACTAGTAAGTTGGTCTAGCCGAGAGGTTGCACCATTGTTCCAAGTGAGCATGTCTTGGTGCCTCCTCATCTTCTTGTCTAGGCTCATATTCAATACTATTAAGTATAGCTTCACCTGCATAATTACAACTTGTTAGATAAGCAATGAGCCTCTTGGCTCAGGCCTAGGTGATAGGTCCTTGTGTTGCATCAAAATGGAGGAGCTTTTCCAACCAATAAAGACCAAGGGAAGGTCATGCACTTGCTACTATGGAAGGAAGACCAAGAAGAAATGCTTGAAGGGCAAGAAAGACCAAGGGAAATAGAGATAAGGAAACCTTCCTTAATCGGCCAAAAACAAGTGGACAAAGGAGGACCGATTGTGCTTGATTATGGCAACCATCCAAGTGGCAAATCTTAAAGAGAAAGTAGCTACCAAAATTCATAAAAAAATTTGGAGCTAAAGTCAGTAAAGATTTACAAAATAAAACTTTAGAAAGTTACTAAAATCGTAATTTAGTAATCGGCCATATAGGGCCGAATACCTAGTGTGTTTCTTATTATGTTATTTCCTATTCTATGCTTTGTAATTTGCTATATAAAGCCACCTAGTATGAGTGTTTAAGATAGTGAAAATTGAATATAGAAAAGCTTTTGCTTATTTTCAAAATTGGAGTGATTACTCTTTCAAACCTATGGTGTGTCACAACTAAAGTTTCTTTGTGTGTGTTTATATCACAAGATTGAGCTTACTTGGAGTTGAATAAGTCCTCTTATTGGCATCCATGTTCTTACTCCTTGGAGGAAGGGTGTGTGAAAAGATATCCAACCATCAAAGGGGTTTTGTTCACAAAGTAATCCATATGGGAGTTACAATTGTGCATACTTACTATTTTCGGGGACTCAAGTTCTCTCAAGTATATTTCCTAATCCGTGGCGCATATTTGCATTATTCTTAAAGGAGATCTTTCTTTATTCATCAAAGGAGGCATGTCCCAAAGTTTAGCTCGAAAGCTTCTAAAGCAAGGGAGTTATTGAAATCCAAAGTCAAACCTTCCATAAAGAAGTTGGCGGCAATTAAGGTAATTCTTAACTGGTCGATCATCTTCACCGTTAACTATCGACCACCTGAGAAATCGCTAGCCACTGTCTTATTTCTACACATTGACGACCGACCTCCTCAATCGACCGCAAATCTCCAGCTGATCAAATTGCTTATTCCCGGTCGATCTTCATATGTGTTCTCCATTACTCGATTGACCACCTCTCTTGCATAGTGCATCACCCGATTGATCAATACTTCAGCCAATCTTCATCAACATCAAACACTTACAAGTTATATTCTTTATCTCCCTTCCGTTGGTCCATCACTCTTTCAACTACATCATTCATACATTTTCATCATCAAGTGTATCATCAAAGTTATCTTCACCTGCGTCATAAAGTTCATGTATGAGCCTAAACTTCAATAAGAGATGCATGTATGTCATGAGCATGAAATACAATTCGTAGAAACATGTATTTACACTCATCGTTCTTTATTTTTCTTCCACTTAACAGTCCAGTTGTTGGTGATAATTTAGTCTAGGGGAGAGTAGTACCATTTGGTCCACTTTATACAGGATAACCAGCTCACTTTGCCACACAAATGACTATTTACATTTATTTGGTCTGTCTTTCTATTCTTCAGCCTTCGAGTCAAAACATAAACATAGAAATTCTTTTCTATCCTTTCTTAAAAAAACATTTTCATGATGCATGTAATGCATGTGATCATGCCGTATGAATCATAACAACATATAATCTATCAAATCTACCTCTACATGCAATTAACAAAACATCACTGTAGAGTATCTTATCATCAATATACTATAAACATAAAATAAACATCACATAATATATCCTCAATCCATAGTCATAGGGCATCTAAGAAAATCATCATAACAATAAAATACCCTAACACTTTGAGAGGTAGGCCAGAAGGCCAAATGTGTGCAAATATCACTTTCCTCGGGGTCTTAGAGAAATCCGATCACTGACAATTCTGTTCAACTTTCAATTTACTTATTTCTGAACACTTAGTTGCCTTGAAATTACAAAAGATCATGTCAATAATGAAATATGAATTCATTAGACTAGACTATTATCAAAAATCTCTTGAACGGAAAAATTTCTTACTTTAACCTAATCTTGTCGTTAGGTATTAGGTTGTGAATTCCAATAATTATCCTTCTCCTTTAAATCATTAATATGTCTTTGAAGCATGAATATTTATAAAATTCATAGAAATTTAGATGTTTGATTTTTTTTTAGTAAACCCTAATATTGACTCCAATGATTCCAATCATCATTCTCACCAAAACACCATAACTCATCACATAAACGATGGATAAATACTAATTTATGAAATCCTAACATGAATAAGATGTACCTATAGAGAACTAGAGAAAAAAATGATAAAATTTTGTGGATATCAACTCAAAAGTGGCTAGGATTTTTCCAAAATTTTCTTTTATGACAGTAGCTAAAAATGTAGCCAAACGTCCACTCTTTAAGTTCCAATCGCCCACCTTTCTATTTTGCTTAGATTGGATGTCTGCCTTCTATTTTGTTTAGATCAGACGTCCACCCTCCAAACCAGACATCTGCCTTTCTACCAAATTGACTTAGATCAGACGTCTGCTCTCCAGACTGAATGTCTGCCTCTTTTCTCGCAGGCTTCAAACTTCAATTTTTTTTTTTTTGCCTATCGGTCAACTGCCTTCCAACAGAGATTGACCAAAATTTTCGGTTCCAAAATTATTTCCTACAATATCGATCAACCACTACCTATGCCCAATTGACCGTAAAACTTCTAGAGAGCAAAAATGAATGATTTAACTTTAACTTTGAACTACATCGGTCAACCGTCCATCCAATTAAGGATGGAAACTGACCTTGATTTCTCATCTTCTCTAAACACAATCAACTTATCAATGTCTCAAATTCCAAAACCACCTATATTCAAAATATTCATCAAACAGGAACAAAACAACAAAATTATAGACTTAAGGTAAGAGTGTCTCAATATTTCAGTTTATAGTTGATAAAATCTTAAGGTGTTACAATGATTATAACACAATGTGAGAAAATATACCATTTTTTACTGTAGGGGTCATGTTAATTGCAACTGGCATAGCTGTAATGGGTGTGCATGTCAACTGATGACATGAAACATGTTTGCTTTGGGTGTGTCTAAAATTAAAATCATATATTGTAAGTGGTTTGACTAGGAAAAAAAATATTGCAGGAAGGATTGAAAGTGACTTACATGGATCCACCCAAGAGTCATAAACGAGTCCCTCACATGGACGTCAACTATTTCTTCTTCATTTAATGTGTCACATTAAAGAAAAAGAAAGTATTCAAGAGATTTATTTTAAATAGCAGCTTCTTATACATTGATTAAACAAATGATAAAAAGCTATCCTCGCCGATTCAAATGTTGACTTTTGCTTTGGAATGATGAGAGTATTAATCTTGAAAACATTGATATTCTCAATAAAGACAACATGAAGCAAGATGTATTAAGTATGCAATCAAAACTGAGAATAACTTTTAAATTATATAGTTTCTTACCTCAATGCCTGCAAGAATACCACATGTCTCTAGGTTCTTTTTGGTATTTGCACAAGCCAATCTCATAAAATTCTACATCAATTTCACAAGCTAAAATAATCAGTTTAAGCACTACCATCAAAGTACTAAGGGTACCATTTAAATATGATACATTAAATAAAACCAAATTTAGGACATACCGTGTTCAAATTTTGATGTGAAGTAGGTCTTAGAACTACTTCATTTGATGGAAGACCAATTTCCAATATCTTCTTAATCTTGGCAAGCTTGGGAGGCAAGGACAGTTGTTTGATGATAAGAGATTTGCACAGTTGTGAACACATTGCTATATCTTATCCAAATAGACTAAAGCAAAGTAATAATGCATATATGGAAAGTGCATGTAAACTAAAAGACTAACAAGCATGTGTCGGGTCCGACATTAGGAGATGGAGAAGTTGTTGAGGGTCTAGAGTTGGGAGATTTAGGGGTAGTTGGAGGGGCTGCTGGATCATCCACATGCTTCCTTATCTCATCCACAAGTGTCTGTTGAATGGTAGTGAGCTCTTCAATTCTCTAGCCCATTACTTCAAGGGGGTTGTCCATTCCTTCAACTCTGCTACCATATGCTGCAACTGTGGAAGTCGGTCTCTCCAAGCAGCCTTTAATCATGTTCCACCTCTCTTCAACTCTCAACATAGAGTGAGATGATTGAGGAGGGGGATGAATAGTATTGTCCTTCACCTGATCTGATGGCGATGGACGCAGTGGTGCTAACGTCGATGGAGGTTGTTCAACCGACATTGAAGGAGGCTAAGCAGCCTTGAATACCTACTCCCTTCCAACTTTGGTCATCCCCATCGAGTCAAGGTTACATGGTTGTACACATCCACTACCAATTCCTTGCACCTCAGCTCAGCCACAGGTGGCATTATCTCATTACGCTCAACAATATGCTAAATAAGCAAATTATATGGCAGGTTTTTCTTGCAGTTGTTGAGGATGTCATTCATGTGACTCAGAATTACATATCCATGGTTGAATCTCTTTCTGTTGTAGATCTTCTCCATAAAAAGAGATCAATGCAGCTGACATAGTCTCGATGTCCATCCTGAGGTAGAATCGTTTGCGATATTAAGTGATGGATCACTCAAGCTTTGGTGTTTATGTCCTTGGATTTTTGGCTTGGAAAATGCTACAATGTCAGGATTACGATGCAATTGTCAAAGCAGTGCAAGACTTTCTCCTTATTTAATAAAATTGGGCTCCTGAGATACATTATAATACTCATTGCTTGTTCCCTCTATGGAACATCCAACAAGCTCATTTAAATAATTGGGAGTTAACATAATCTCTCATCCAAACATATGAGTCTTAAGCTCTAAGGGTTGGGTGCCTATCTCCAAATTTGCCTAAAACAATTTAGAACCTGTTCATAATAAACTCTCCCCATCTTACACAACCCAACAATTTCAATATGCTAAAACATATCTTCAATTACAAAATTTGTGAACACATGAAATTCTACTCTTGTAGTGATAATAATTGAACGGCGCTTAGTATCATTGTCATACTTATCATTGGATGACACTATCTTAAACTCTGGTGAAAAGAATTCGAGTGTCGGTAGACGGGGATGGGTCAAATCACCTTGAGATTACAAGGGGGTGGCTTTACGCTTCAAGGTTAATTTTTCAGCCATTTTAGAGTTCAGATTGGAGGAACATAGAAATTTGAGAGCTCGGTTTTTCAAACATTTGTGACTTGAGAACGAAGAAATTGAGTAAAGAATCGATTTTTGAACTTCAGATCACTAGGAAATGCTCTGAGGAAGTTGAAATCAAAGGCAAGTCTCACAAAAATTGCTTGGATATTGCCTTGGTTGTACGGCTTGCACAAAGGGCATATGCTCAACTTATATAGTTGGAGTAGCAGATGCCTACTCTTAATTTGCGGTCATCTAAACCTATCTATGAAAGTACGAACTTATATATTTGAAAACGTAGTCGTCCGATCTTACATGCAGTCGTCTAGTCTATTTAAAGCCAATACTTGAACGTTCATTAAATAAGTACGGTCATCCTTAAGTAAAATATTGAAGGGAGTCAACACCCACTCTTAACATTTGGTCATCCGCTTATATGTAAAGGCAAAGATGGGGACGACAATTATATATGTGTAGTTGTTGGCTTTTATGTAAATGTGTATACACAGAGGTTTGTGGGTTGACGCTAATAGCCAGGACACATTTTTTTTAACAAAAAATGTGACTACAAGGTTTGCTTTGTTGATTTTTCATAGTTCAGGATTTTATTTGTTAGTAAAATTAGTTTAAGGTTTGGATTGTCATTGACCCCGTAGTTCAAGATTTTTTTTGTAAATACCTCTTAATAAAATATTTACAGTGAAAAAACATATAATATATAAACACCCGACGAACCATGAAATGAACACGTTATTTTATAGAAGAACACTTCTCAAAATATTATTTTTAGAAAACCGTACAATGCTATCCATAAAATTAAATCTCTACCTCAAAGTGGGTTTACCACTGACTAAAATCTAATAATCCAAAAGTCCAACATCCAAGAGTATAACTTTAATTTTTAAATTTTTTTTGTACCTAACAAAAATAAAATTGCCAATTTTTTAGTTGAAATTTTATAAAATAAATTTCTAAATTTTTGACTTAAAAATGACCCAAGAACAATTGGGTCAAAATTAATTTTTTTTTTTTTTTTGGTTTCAAAATAGGCCCTAAGCTGCAACCCAAGCCATCCTGAGTTGCAGTTGACTCAACCTGAGCCACTACCCACAGGAGGTTCGAGTTGTGGCTCACACATTCTAGAGCTGCAACCCAATCTCGATCGAGCCACGGTTCAACATCATGCCAACCCGTGAGTTGGCATCTTCTTCTCTAACGCCAGGCCAATTCTTCCACGATTTCCAGCAAAAACAACCAATTCTTCTTCCAAACATTCGATTCAACAATCCAAAACATTTGTGTTAAATAATTGCCATTAAAAGTGAGTAAAAAAAAAGCTAAAAAATGGGTTTTTATCTAGGTCTGTTGCCCATTTTTTATAGCTGGAATCTTTGACCTACACTATGAAACTCAATGTTCTCCTCTTCCAAATTTGCATCGACGATTGCTTGCTAAACCGAGCATGATTTTTGAGGAGGGTTTTTTTTCTTCTGTTTTAGACAAAGAGATGAATCTATTCAATTTCTTCTCTGAAGATTCCCAAGGAATGCTTGCTTGGGGGTAGAAATTTGGAGAGAAGGTGAGAGGTGAGAGGGAAGAGAAAAACGGGGGAGAGGACCTTTGTTTAATGGGGACAAGGGCGTCCATTTTGATTTTTAACGCTCCCACAACTTCATGGAAGGAAAAGCCCCAAAACTTTCTTTCCTTAATTTTTTTCTCAAAAAAAGTAGGTATCATATTCTCCTCCACTTAGAAAATTTTGTCCCCACAATTTAGAACAATCTCACATATACCTTTAAACAAATGGGGGTACTTTGTCATCATTTCAGATTTAGCTTAGTGATATTTCACAGTGATGTAGAACTTTAATGTCATGGTCTTCCTCATAAAAAATATCTTCCTGAATAGGTACCTCGTTCTCGGAAATAACAAGTGAAGGGTTAAGGATGTATTTCCTTAACATAGAAACATGAAACACGTTATGAACGTAGCTCAATTATGGCGGTAGATCCAATCAATAAACCACTGAAAAAACCCGCTCAATAATCTGAAAAGAACCTGTATACCTCGTGGCTAAATTTCCTTGCACATCGAAATTACTTATACCAAGACGAGGTTATGCCTTTAAAAATAAAAAGTCATCGGCTTCAAACTTTACCACCCTCCTCCGGAGGTTTGCATAACTCTTTTGCAAACTCTGAACTGTACCCAATCTCTCTTTAATCATTTGGACTTTCTCAGTTGTTTCTTGAATCAAATCAGACTGGAGAGTGACATGCTCTTTGGTCTCAGCCCATCATAATGGTGATCTGCGCTATCTCCCATATAAAACTTCATATGGTGAAACTCTAATACTAGTTTGATAGTTATTGTTATAAAAAAATTCCACCAAAGGCAAGTGATTCACCCAACTATCCCCGAAACATAGAATACAAGATCTTAATATATCTTGGAGAATCTAAATTGTATACTCAAACTAACCATCTAATTGAGAATGAAGTGTTGTGCTCAAATTTAGCTTAGTGCCCAAAACTCTCTGAAGGGCTCTTCAAATTTTTTATGTCAACCTCGGATCTCTATCGAAGACAATACTCAAGGGAACATTGTGAAGATGAACGATGCTCACAATATATAGTTTACTTAGCTTCTTCAAAGAAAAATCCATTTTGACTGTAATGAAATGTGTAGATTTCATCAATCTATCAACAATTACCCATACAACATCATATTTCTACACCATCATAGGCAAGCAGATCACAAAATTCATGGTGATTTTATCTCATTTCCACTAAAAAATAGTCAGAGGCTTCAACGACACAGCTAGTCTCTAATGCTCAGCCTTAATTTACTGACAAGTGAAACACCTATATACATATTCAGCTGCACTTCATTTCAATCCAACCCATCAATATTGATGTTTATTTCTTCCAATCATCCAATACAAAATAAAAAAAAAAAGACCCTTGAGGATAATGTCTCGAGACATCGGTGAGAGCATTGCTGATCAGAGAATTAAATCACGCTATGTGAAAAGATACTTTAAAAATCTTATGGTATGTAAATGTAAAAACTACTATTTTATTACAAAAAAATTTCATGTGTAAATTTTTCATGTTATTTTCGATTAAGCTGTTGAAAGTTGATCTGTTTTGTCACATAGCAGCCACGAGTGAATTTTTGGTCAAATCAGTAAAATTAGTTGTTACTGAGTGGTAAATAAATTGAGGAATTTAATTTATAAAATGAGAATTTACTCGAATTCAAATTTGGTTAATGTTTGAATTTTCATAATACATTTTTTAAGTGGATTGATTTAATTTATATTATATATTAAATTAATTATTATTATTTTATATAAAATTCATTAAAAGTGAGAAATGAGGGTTTCCCTCATTCTTCACAGTGTCACGCAAGAAGAAACGAGGGAGAGGGAGAGTGAGAGTCCAAACCTTACGAAAGGAGTTTTGACGTTAGATCAAGTTCGTTGTGACTTTATCTTCGACTTTTGTAAAGGCATTTGTGGGTAAGTTGTTTCTCATCTTTGATTTTGAGTTTGAAGTTCGAGTTTTATGTTGGATTCAGATTCAAGCTTGGAAACTTCAATGCATGAGTGATTTCTTAACTATATTGGTAGATTTAGAGTTTATGCAGAAGTATTGGCCGTTTGGAAGTGAGAATGGAAGAAACGACATGTTTTTGTAGCAAAAATTGTGCTAGATCACCCCAATTGACCTCTGGTCGTGCCCGGTCAGCAACGGATGAGGCTGAGAGTTTTGGCAAGGTTCGGGCTATAATTCCCAGTCAACCAGACCGATCAATTGCGGCTGGAGCAGTCACCCAAAGTGGTTGATCATAGTTAGAGGGGTCGCCTACAGTAGTTGATTGCACCAATAGGTTGGTCAACTGCAGCCTTAACATGTTGACTGTGCCAATGCCCTAGTCGACCACTACAGTGCCTAATCGACATCTGAAGGTCTCTAGTCGATCGCTAAAGGCCCCAAGTGAATCATATAGTGTAGTTTTTCATATTTTTGAGTTGTTTACATGTCGGTTGGGTTCTTAGTCCTAGTATATAACCATTCCACTATTTTCTTATGATTTATCCATGAAAATTCATGACCTTTGACATATTTTTAGGCTCAGACGAGTTTGTAGACTACGAGCTTATTCCCGAGGTTCTTGCTCTTGCCAGTAAGAAGAGCAACCATGTCAAAATAGAGATTTTATACTTTTTGTGCTGCATTACATCATGGTTTTCTAAACTCTATATTGCAGGTTGCCACATATGAAAAACTCGATGAGGACTATTCGAAATCACATATGTTTTATATTATTTGCATGTGAGGCTTACACATTTATTTTTCATTCATTGTATCTAATTTGATCTATTATGTAAATTGGGGGATGAACCCTCTTGATGCTTTGGAGGGTCACAGTGTTAAATCATCACAAGGCTATCTGAAATACATGTTGTAACACCCCGACTTTTTAATTTGCATAATTATCGGGGTATTACGAAGGACGTATTCGTAAGAATTCCATTTATTGAGATTAAATGGAATTTATTGTAATTAGAATAAATATTAATTTAATGAGTTTAAATTGTAATATTTGGGATTACTTATAATTGTTTTACATTAAGGATTAAGTTAATGTTTTTTACATTAAGGAATTAATTCGGATTTATTGGGATTAATTAGATTTATTTTAAATTAGGGGAACAATTAGTGAAAGATTAAATTAGAATGGGATTAGAAATTTAGTGGATTAATTAAAGGAGTAATTTGGGATTTGACTAAACCGGTTCAATTGAATCGATTCTGTCTGTGGGTTTGGTCTTTAATCAAATGAAAGGGGGAGGATTCATTTGGCCTGCAATTTGTTTTTGAAGGAGAAAGGCAGAGTGAGATTCGAAAGAGAGGGGGGAGCTCGGTGAGGGGCAATTTCTTCGGCGAAGTTTCTTCGTGGGCACCGGGAAATCTGCATCCATCTCCTGTGTTTGAGGGATAACCTATCCCATTAACCCTAGCCATTTGTGTTTATATACAGTGAGGGAATGAGTGCATCGCGAGGTGTGAAATCTAAAGGAAATCGAGAGAGAAGAGGGACGTGTGGTCGGCCAGAGCTTGGCAACGAACAGTGTTCTGTCCAGGGGGTCATCGACTGCGTGGCAAACTGAGGAGATAGGGTTCGTCGTAGCCGAGCTGCGGGAACGATTGGAGCAAAGCTCCCACGAGTTGTGTGGTCACAACGCCTTGCCGGGACGGATGTTAGCAAAACTGTTGGTGCGCAGCAATTCTAGTAGTGGCAGACCGCTGGCAACAGTGCGAGGTAAGGGGTTTCCCTGTGGTTTAGGCTTCTCGGTCTCCAATGCTGAGCACTGTGGAATTGTTTAGTTTTGTTTTAAGGTTGAATTCATCTTTGGGTTTTGGATATGGAGTAAAATAACAGAAAATATGAAAACAGAAAGGAGGAGAAAAATTGGTTATGTCCTCTGCTGCTGTCGACTGTGCTTCGTGTGATACTAGATTATGTTTAGGATTTTTACTTTTGCATTTTCTAGAATTATTGGGGTTATTTTGGGAGGTGCTCGTTTGCATGCAAACCGAGCCCTCATGTCCATTGTTTTGTATGTCCAAAGACATTTTTGTCCTTTTCTTTTGCAAGGCCATTAAGGGTACATAGTACCACCTAATGCAATTCTTTTGCAAGGCCATTAAGGGTACTTAGTACCACCTAATGCAAGAGGAAACACAATTTGGAAAACCCTAAAGAAGACTTGTTTCTTGTTCTTGCGTGAAGACCCGCGGAGACCCCCACTTCGGCCATCTCCATTCTTCAACGTCTTCTCACTTGTTCTTGCTAGGTCTCAAGTGAGTCAACTTTTTGTTGCCTCTTCCAGCTCGTCCTCCTTGTGTGGTGGTTCTTGTGGCGTGGAGGTAGAGAAACTAGCATCCCCCATTGGAGAGAGCCTTCCTTGGTGTTGGCCGAACTAGTCGCCCTTATAGTGTTGGAGGTTTAGCGGACTCATTTGGTTTATTACTTATTTGTCATACTATCTATTGAGAAAGGATTTCGATTTCTTGAAGTTATTGATCTATATCTGTGCTATTCTGGATTTGGTGGGGTTTTGTTGAGATTTGGATGTGCTAATCTTTATTTTGGAAGGAAATATATTTTGGCCGAGATTCTATTTTTGTGCTGGACAAATTCTGCTCCGTTTTGTGGTTGTGTTTTGCTCTGTTTATACTTATTGGATGAAGCTCATTATTGGCAGAGATAATTTTGGGATTGTTATTTATTGATCCTCCAAATTTGGCATTGATTGTATGTATGCAAGTCGAGATCTCGTTGTGTAATTTCTAGTCGCCAGAATCTGCCCAAGAAACCCTAATCCGAGGGTTAATTTCGTCAAAGCATATCTCCGTATTTAGAATGAGTTTAAATCTTAATTTTTTATATGTTTCTCTTTGGACTATTGATATAAGCTCCTGCAAATTTCAGCCTCTAACTCTGTATGCCCCTAGAGTTATATCTATTTAAAGTTTGAAGGTCGGAATTTCATATAGCAGAATTTACAGATTTGTTAATCTTGCACAACTGTAATTTGGGACCTATCATTAATGCTACTAAAGGAATGGGTTGGTTAAGCTGTTGAATGGATTAATTCATGGAGATAGGTTATATTCCATTTAGGCATCAAAGAAGTTCTTAGAATTATTATTATTCAAGTCATGGGTCGTAATACTTAATGGTAAATACTTTAATTATGAAGGTATTGAAAGAATGAGAAGGATGATGATTAAGTGCAAACGCGTGATAAAGTTTCGAGGTAAGGAATTCGGTGTGTCGTGGCCATGTGGAGGCCCTACACCACAAGTATGTGTGCATGAGTTTAGACTTAGTCTTTGTTCTGTTTAGTTCCTGTGAATTCCCCTACTGTTATTAGTTGACAATTCCTAGATGAATCTGCTGTTATTTCCTTGAATGATATCCTGCGATTTTCCTTGATAGCTTTCTGTAGAGTATTGTAGAATCTGTTTATTGATAAATTTATTGTTAGCGTTGTGATTGATGACGTGGTAGACATCCCTTGATTGATAAATTGCTGTGAAATATAGAATGGTTAATGAACTAAAGTGAGATACGTGAGAATGAGATAAACTTGAATGAAATATGACTTCCCTTAATGATGATAACTTTATTTTTACTGCTCATTTCCTTACTTGTTTTTTATGGTTCGAGTGTGTTAGTTAACTAGATTAACTATTGTTAAATAACGAACCCGAATGTGTTTAACCTAACTAATTGTTGTTAACTAATTAACTTAATTAGGATAATTAATTAACATGTTTAATTATTAATTAGTTTACTAGCATGTTTAATTAGCTAACTAACTTGTTTAATTAGCATGTGTAAACCAATTAGCAACATGTTAATTAGCTAAGATAATTAACTGGAAATTTGACTTGAGCATGCTAATTAACTAGCAAAATTAACTTAACGAAATTAGACTTGAACATGTACAGTTAACTAATTTAATTAGTTAGCATGTTAATTGACTGATGCATGACACCCTAATTAATGAGCATGTCTAAATTAGGTAGATAGCATGTTTAATTACCAGGTGTAAACCAAATTGTAGTTTGTTAATCAACTAGAACAATTGGTTAACTAGTCATTAATTTACTAGGTGCTAAATAATCGAATTTCTATCTTGAGCATGTAATTATTTAGGATAATATCTAGACTATTTAAAGCACGTTTTCATATTTAGTTTAGCTTAGCTTAACAAGTATGTTTAGCTGATTATAATTTGTCACACATTACTTTATCATCTTGTATTTTTCATTCGTTGCTTTCAATTCAATATCGTAGTTATTCGCTGTTATGCTTTGTTGTACACATCCAATTCTCGTTATTTAATTCTGTCATTTACTTTCTTTATAAATGCAATTTAATTTAATGTACGCTATAAGCATCATGCATCATGCATCATGCATCATGCTAAGTTGAGAATGTATGGTCATGCATCATGTTAATAGAAACCGGTAGGGAGTGCCATTACGGATGGTACTCACATGCATGGGTGAGGAAAATAAGATGAATGAACGAATGCTATGAATGATGATGAATGATGGGGGGGTTGATGGGTGGATGGATAGCCTGGATCTAGCCTACATAAGGTTAGAGATTCGTCAACTATTCCATCTAGTACGTGTTCCTTCAACGTCCAGCTCGATGTACGAGTTATGAATGAATGGATGAATGAAACGTAATAAAAGATTGGCTTGGGGTGAACCCATTCCAAGTGAACTAAAGAGAGGCATTGCATATGCAATTTTCCCTTTTCCTTACTAAGTCTTTTAGACTTACAGTTTACTTGTGGTGTAAATATACGTGAATGACGAGAAGAACGATGAACAAAACACAAAGCCGTTGATGAAGGATTTGTACGTGAAGGAGCTTGTGATTGGCCAGGCTAAGTGAGTAAGAAATAAAACAGTTTGTAATTAAATTATATTTAATTTTGCAGCAGTAAAGCAAAACAAAAGATTTTCCTTGTAAGCGATTTACGCTTCCGCTATGTTTTAACGAAAAAAATGGTTTCTAATGGCCCGACTTGCACTCTGATTATAAAGAATTTTAATTATCTTACAAAAGTTTTAAATTTCGTGTATTTTAAAAGGTTATGAAAAACCGAGTCATTACACATGTTCTATGTGAAGATGGTTGTTTGTGTCGTATGTGAAAGTGGGTAATAGAGCAGTGATGAGGCTCTCTTTTTTGAATCCCTAAAGCTAATCAGAATGAATTGGTTGTTGATTTTATGGGTTGTGTCGCAGTCTAGTCTCTGGATTGCCGACCACTCATGTGATGCTACCGGGTCTTCGGATTGCCATCACTTTTTGTTTCTTATGTCTCATGAGTTGTTGCCTAGTCCCTTTATGTGATGATGTACCAGAGGGGCCAATTAGGTGACCCTCTTTTTTCACTAGGATGGTGTTTCTTTAAACGTAAAAGTGATGTAAGCATATTTTCATATAGTTGTTTATGTATACAACAAGATTTGATGACTGCCTCATTGATGGCTCGTGGAGCTTTTTTTGATTAAACTGGTAATGAACTTTTGGGTGATTTTAAAAATTCATGCTAGTATGGGGATGGTATTGAATTGATTATGGGTTTGAAAGAAAGATGAAAATCAGTTTTACATGCATTGCATTTAGTACAACCTACATATTAAGTTAGTCACTCACCCCAACGACCACCCTCTTTTACAGGTAAGGACTAGTACAGTTAGGAGCACCGGTATTGCGACAAATTCTCATGCCCCAATTGTTAGCCTAATAAATATTATGTTTTTTTTTTTATGATGACGATTTTATTTGTATAATTAAGTTGTTTATAACGCATTTGTTTGAATTAAGTAAATACATTTATTCATTATTGGAAATACCCTTAGTACGAGTATTATTGCCTACTAACATGTTTACCTAAGTCCATGTAGCTTATAGTATGATCATTAGGACTTAGAGAATTCAAGAAATGTAAAAATGGACGAAGAGGTCGAGTAAACAGTGCAAAAGGTCAACAAAACTGATATCCAGCTAAGGAAATGGTTGATCAGCTGATCGATAGATGAAAAAATGGCAGATTGCATAAACTTTTTCTATGAAGGAAACAGTCAACCTATGAGCAAGCATTCGACCGATTTGGTAGACCAAAGCCAAAATTTATCGACCATAACATGGATAGATTCAATCAATTTTCTAAAATTTGAAAAAGCGGTCGACTGGGAGGTCCAAGCGATCGACCACCAAATTGTATTTCACAAAACGCAATGGTAACATCCAATGGTTGGGAGGCAGTCGACCGGTGAAGGGGGTGGTCGACTGGTGGAGTTGTTTTTATAAATAGAGGCACTCAGAATTGCAAAAGACAACAATCAAACCAAGAGAAAATTGCTCCAAAACGTCAACAACATTTCTACACAATTTCTTTTCACCAAATGAGTGTCTAGGCCTAACTCTCTCATCCCTAAACTTGAGATTGTTTATTTGAGAGTTAGGTTCTAACTTGAATTTTAGCTTTCGCACATTTGTACCTCAAACCATGAAAGAAAGGGAAACACCTCAGAATAGTCAACAAAGGCTAGATTAACACCCGTAAAGATCAATCCATAGGGTAATGCCCTGAGAAGAGTCATTGTAAAGGCTT
Source organism: Begonia loranthoides (assembly GCA_022433065.1). Lineage (NCBI taxonomy): Eukaryota > Viridiplantae > Streptophyta > Magnoliopsida > Cucurbitales > Begoniaceae > Begonia > Begonia loranthoides. The sequence continues at coordinate 12,804,732 of CM039472.1, read as the reverse complement.
GGTTGATGTCCGTGAAGTCAATCATCACTAACTGGGAATGTTAGGTAGTTAAGGATCCCCAAGTGGGAATATTGGAGAATAGACATAGGCTAGAGTTGCTGAACCGCGTGAATAAACTTTGTTTGCATTTTCTTTCCCTTATCTCTCTTATTATAGTTATTAATTGTATTTATTATTGATAAATCACTTAGGGATAGATTAGTTAATATCGGATGAAAAAACTTAGCATGCCTAATTCACCCCCTTTATAAGCTAGCATACAGTCTGACAATTGGTATCAGAGCAGGGTTCATTAAAACTTTTTTGTGTGATATTGTGCATATTGATTAAATTTGTTTGATTTGCATCTATTTGGTCATATTGATTATTGAAAATCATTTGGATAAATTTGATTGAATTATTTAGGTGTATAAAATTATCATGGATTTCAATACTCGTGTTGAAGGATGGTCCTTAGTTAGACCTCTATATTTTAATGGTAGTGATTATGTATATTAGAAGTCTAGGATGAGAATTTTTATACAATCTTTAGATTTTGACTTATGGCAAATAATGGAAAATGGTCCATTTATACCAGTTAAAATCGAAAATGGAATAAATGTTTCAAAATTGCATTCTGAATTCAATGATGTAGATAAACATAAATTAAGCATGAATGCTAAAGCTATAAATTTACTATATTGTGCATTGAATAAGAATTCGTTTAATAGAGTACAAGCATGCGATAGTTTCTTTGAAATTTTGAAATTGCTTGAAATTATGCATGAGAGCACTTATTAAGTTAAAGAAAGTAAATTAAGCATGTTTATTCATGATCATGAATTGTTTGCCATGGAAAATGAGGAATCCATTAGTAAAATGTTTACACATTTTACTAACCTTACTAATGGTTTAAAAGTGCTTGATAGAGTTTATCCCACGAAGAGTTGGTTAGAAAAATTCTTAGGTGTCTACCAAGGGCGTGGCAACAAAAAGTGACTGTCATTCAAGAACCGCAAGATCTAAAGGCCTTAAAGATGGAAGAACTCATCAGATCTCTAATGACACATGAGATCACGATAGAGGCCAATGAGAAAGAGGAGAAGAAGTCTCCAAAAGAAAGGATATTGCCCTAAAAACCATCTCAAGTGCACAAGTGGATTCCGGGGAAGAGGATGAAGATGAAGATATCAAATTCATAACCCATAAGTTCAAAAAATACCTTCAACGAAAGAAAGAAAAAGCGAAAAAGATAATATTTTGCTTTGGATGTGGGAAACCCGGACACACCACTTACGAGTGCCCAAAAGCAAAGAAGAAATCAAAAGATTTCAATAAGAAAGCATTTAAGGCCACTTGGGATGATAGCGATGTGAGTTCTTCTTTTGGGATTGAAGAAATCTCTATCTTTTGCTTCATGACCAAGGAGAAGAAGGTACACAACTCATCTAGTAATTTAGATAATGATATTGTTGATAATGATGAATTGCTTGATGCTTTCAATGAGTTGTTTGATAAATATAATGTGTTTAAATATAAGTTTAAATTCTTGAAAAAGGAAAATGATGAAATGGTGAAAAAGCGTGTTTGTATTGTTCAATCTTTTGAAAAAGAGCTTAGTGATTTGAAAATTAAGAATGATGAATTGAATGTTTCTATCAAATCACTTGAGAATGAAATTAGCACATTAAAAGAGTTAAAAGTGATGATTTAAATTGTGTTGAGCTTAATTTCACAATTTAAATATGGTCCTAGGAAAGTAAAGGGTTACATTTGATAAAGCTAGCATTGACTATCAACCCTTTGTAAAGAAAAAGAGATATGAAAATTTCTTTGTTTGTTCTACTTGTTAGCCTTTTTGTTAGACTTTGTTTTATTTTGATGATGACTATTTTCATGGAAATAATAAGTTGATTATTATGTTTTTATTGATAATGTGCTTAATGGTTTATTCATTATATTTTTATCTGTATTTATTGGAAATACCCTCAAAATATGTATTATTATGTACTAACATATTTATCTAAGTCCATGTAGTATAGGCATCGTTTTGGGACTTAGGAAATTCATGGAAAAGAAAAGGGAGTGTTGTGGTCGAAGCTGCAGACAGGTTAGGTGACCAAAACTGGGTTTTGGTCTTTCGGTCGCACTGCGGTCGAATGGTTTGGTTGAGTGACGTGACAGAAACACAACACAGTAAGCTTAGAGGTTTTTTGGTTAAGATGCAGTCGAAGCTGCTGTTGAAGGTTGCGACCAAAAAATGACAGTTTGTGTCACGACCCGAAGACGGGCCTAACAGAACCGCAGGGTCAGGTGACCCGATTCTCATAGAGAACCCAATCACCCAGCCCAAGGCGTGTGTTTTAGTGGAAGACTTATAAATACCTAATTCGGCCCAAGATGATATGGGCCTAGGTCCGAATAGGGATCACGAGAAAATATGGTGCATAAATTAAAATGAAATCCAAGTACTGTGCAACAAATCCAAAACCAACTGTGTTTAAGGTTTACAGACCAAATGTAAATATTCTCACCAAGTAACGATAAATCGCTCGAATGTAAATAGCAGAACACTTCAACTCCTAATCCTCAGCTACTCTTGCCTTTACCTGAACTTTTGGGGGAGGAGTCGTTTAGGGTGAGTGACTAACTCAGTAAAGTATGGCTATACTAAATGCACCTCATGCAAAACTGATTTTTTTCTATATTTTCGAAATTAGGGTTGTGTTTCTCATTTTACCGTACATGGATTTTAATTTGAAATCTCTTATTGTATTATAAATCTGGCCCAAGGCCATCGATGAGGCTTTTATCAAAACTTGCTATATACATAGATAGCTATACCTCATAAAATAGGTCATCATCGTGTTCTGATCTAAAAACGTCATCAATGAAAAGGGGTGGTCACTCAAGGACTCACCCACCACTCAACAGAGAAAAGGTGGTCACCCGTCGGCGACAACACCTTATGAGGTAGGAAGAAGTATAAATGACGGTGGTCCGTAGATCCAACGCGTCATACGATCAAATATAACGGATGCAGTTGCTCGCTATATGTGGACTTATTTAATAGCTAAGATACCTAGAGGCTCCAAATGAACAAGGGTTGCCGATGAGTAAACTCGGCCGTCCACCCATCAAATGGAATTGGTACAAAGGTTAACTAAGTCTTAGCGATTGACAACCGTCTGATCCGTGGGACAAAACCCTGGCCAGGTTTAGGGGTTTTCGACCCTAGGAGACGTCATCACTCTCCCATACTGTTTATGACTTTCAGGGCTTTCGACCTAAGGACACATCACCAATGCCCCGATCTGTTATCGCATGTCAAACAATCAACCTTCACGCAATAGAAGGTATCAAAAGAGCCATACTGTATACGACTTTCAGGGCTTTCGACCTGAGGACACGTCACCAATGCCCCGATCTGTTATCGCATGTCAAACAATCAACCTTCACGCAGTAGAAGGTATCAAAGGGGCCATACTGTTTACGACTTTCAAGGCTTTCGACTTGAGGACACGTCACCAATGCCCCGATCTGTTATCGCATGTCAAACAATCAACATTCACGCAGTAGAAGGTATCAAAGGGGATAGTGAATCCATCCCTCAACATAGACACAATAAATTTCAAACCATGTACGTAATTAAACTTGAGAAAACATACTACTAATAAAAACTAACGTGCTGTCGAACAGTCCCCGTCATTTTTCAAGTGTGGTATTCCACAAAATAATTATTTTGAAAACGGGATACGATGCAATATAACGCAAGAGGTATAGAAATCCCTACCTCAATAACGGTCTGCCTTACCAACCGGAGCAACCAATTACGCAAGAATCATATCACACTCGCTGAAATTGACCAAGCCTGACAAAGGTATAAACGCGAGAATATCATAATTAAATTCTAGGAAAAATAAGCGAGGGTTTCATACAAAGACCAACCAACTTGCAAAGAATTCCAATCAAGTTTCCAACTTTTTCTAACAACATTCTTTAAACTTAAAATCCAACTTTATGAACACCTCAATAGTTTTCTAAAATCCAAAATCTCATTTACTTAACATTGATAAATCCCACTTCAATCAACGCATCTTTAGACTCAGATTTTCAAGTTCCATAACAAAACAATAGCTTCAATTAACCTTAGTAAACAATGTCCAAAATCATCACCAATGACTAATAATAAATCCAACAATAAAAACAACCAACCATAAATCCCTCACTAAAAGCTGAAATCCAAAACAGACTCATAATCAACTAAAATATTCAACTCCAATGTTATTATAAGTTGGAGTACCCTTATGCAAAACAAGTCCAATAAGTCATCAGTTCTGTCAATAATGTCCATTAAATAGATTATTATAAACTCACAGCTAACATCCAGAAATTTATCACTCTAGACGGAAATCCAATAGAACAGTGGAAGCGCTGAATTTATTCAATCCAACAACAAAATAGAACCAATCAGTTTTCCAAGAACATGATCTAAACCCAATTTATCAAGCATAATCCAAACAGAGAGCATAATCATTTTTAATAGAGGAATACTCCTAACAATGGCTTATGGCAGGAAAAGTAAACCAAACTTTCGGCCCCAACGACAGATTTCAACAGAAAGAGACAGAATCCAAAAATTGAAGTAAAACATCCAACTGAAAATTTATCTCCAACAAAACTGAATAACACTTAGCCCCAAATTGCAGCAAAAAAATCCAACTAAAGCAATAAATCACTCCAAATCAGAAACGAATTCAGAGACTAAAAATCGGAATAGAAATATCCAGCTCACCCATTGAACAGAACAGAACCGCATTCTGTTCGCTCGCCGGAATCGGAAGAATGGCGAGGCGGAGCTTCTGTCGCCGGTGGTCGGAGAGCACGAACCATCCGTGCTCGGTGTTCGTCGTTCGCAGCAGCTGCACTCGTCGTCGAAGGAATCGCTCGCGTCCTGCAAGCTGCTGCTCAAACCGAAACAATCGGGCTCCCAGTCGCCGACGTCGCTCGGAGGTGCAGCGTCCTCGTCGTCGCTCAGCCGCCGGTCTCTTTCTCTCTCGCGAAAATCGCCAGGCCGGTGTCTCTCTCTCCCTCTCGATTTCTCTCGGCAGAATGAAGGAACAGGGGGGAAGAGGAACCCTAATCCTCTCCTCCCAATCTCTTCTTTTTTTATTTTTTTATTTTTCATTTACAAAGTCACCCTTAAACTATTCGATTCCAATGTAAATGGGCGGGATTTCTCCCCCCTTTTTTTTCTCCATCTTCACTTTTCACTCTTAATCCTTCAACCCTCTTTTATCTCTTTTTAACCCCCACTTACTCATTTTCTTTTTCCCAATAATTTCCTTAATTCATTTTTATTCCACATGAATGTATATACCAATTATATACATTATCTTTTATATAATTTACTCAAACTCTCAATTTAATCTTAACATCATCTAGCGATGTTATAGGTCTAATTTAACTATCCAATTTCGTTTCTTTATTGAATTTTTTGTTCAGAAAATTTCAATTTCGCCGACTTTGACCATTAGACCAAATTTGCGTACGTGGCCGCTACACGACAATTCGGTCAACTTTTTCAACTCCATGACCGATTTTTAATGCGAAAAATTTACACGTGGAATTTCTTATTTAAATATTTCACGGCTTTTACAGTTTGCTTCTGTCCATTTCGTGCATTTTGTAGATGCGAGGCAATCGATGGTACCGGTCTAGGAATGCAACCGAAAGAGTAAATAGAATGCTCCGAAGTATTTCGGAGGAGAAGCGGTAGAATCAGCGGTCGAGAGAGGAGACCAAAAATGTGTAGAAATGTGTAACGACTATCTTCCAACGGTTGAATTTCCAACGTTTATTTTTGCAACGGCTAGAAGTGGTTGACCAAAAAGGAATAGATCAAACAAAAATAGATAGTCTATAAATACATAGAAGCACTCCAAGGCTCAACAATGAAACTGAGAATTGAGGCGAAGCCCTATCAAATTTTATACTCAATTCTATCATATTATTGTAAGCTTGTAATCCAACTCTCCCATCCCAAGCTTGAGATTTACATTTGGGAGAGTTTAGGATTTAGTCTTTGAGATTTCAATTCCTCAAACACATTGTCCTAAATTGTAAAGGGTGACTCTATATGAATTCTTCATATTAGAGAGATGCCTCGAAACAATGAAAGGCTGGATTGAAGCCCGGAAGCTCAATCAAAGGGTGACTCCCCACAATAGTCAAGAAAAGGGTGAAGCCCCGTAATAGTCATTGTAAAAGGTTTGGTTGGCACCTGTAAGCCAATCTAGTTAAGGATCTCCAAGTGAGGATTGGAGCGCAGACGTAGGCGGGTTTGTCGAATCACGTTAACAAACTTTGTTTGCATCTCTTAACCCTTACTCTTTACTTTTATACATTGAATTATATTTTGTATGCAATAAGTCACATAGGGTTTTAAAGAAAATAAATATCACACGAAATGAACATTGGTGGAGGTACACAATTTTGTTGATTAGACTTGTTTTTTATTTTGATTGGTTGAATATTTTTTTAGAATCATTGATAGCTTTAGTTTTTGGTATCATAGGTTTGAATTTTAATTATTTCTTGCAATTGGTATCTTTATTATTGACTTGATTGGTTGGAGATTTTTTGTGGTATCATTAGTTCTTAATTCATCAATTGGCTATTTGAATTTTGAAAACTATTTTGTATTCCAACAATTGGTAGTCTAAATTGAATATGCTATAAAGAATTATTGGTATTGGATTTTAATTAATTTTTTTCCTTGGATTGAAATTTCCTATTGATATAGGGGGAGAAAATAGAAAAGTTGTTTTGATTTTGATGATTTATGTCCTCCCCACAGATTTTTGTATGCATATTGATTTAAAGAGGGAAGAAAATTTGTATTTGAATTTCAAATTGGTATCAATAATTTTCTTTTAAGTTGAACTCTTTCATTTGGTATCAATGAACTCCTATTGTTTTAAACTTCTACAATTAGCATCTATCATGAATTTCAAACCCTAATTAATTGACTATGTGCATTGATTTAGGGGAAGAGAAATGTTTTAAATTGGATATCTTTGAAAGTTAGACTAGTTGAATTGGTATTTAGATTTCAATACTACAATTGATATCATTGAATTGATTTTCCTTAATTGGTATCTTTTTAAACTGTTTTTGGTATCATTGTTGAAATTATCTTTCTCTACAATTGGTATTATTTCTTTTAAGGATTTTAAATTGGTATCACTGTCTATCCCCAACTATTTGAGTTTGTACATAAAGAAGATAGGGGGAGAAACTTTGTTTTAAAACTTGAATTCATCCATTATTTTTGTCAATTAGCATCTTACTTAATTTTAAGATTGGATGGTTCTAATTTATTTGTGTTCTCTCCTAGATGCAAGTTGATAAGTTTCTAGGGGGAGAAAAATATAAATTGCTTTTATTGCTCAAAGGGGGAGAGATAGTTTAAATGGTGTTATATCCCCAATGTTTTTGTTTATGTAATTTACATAGGGGGAGAGATAATTGGATTAATATCTTTATTGTGTGAATATGATATCTCTCTTAGAATTTGATTGTTTTAATTATGGATTTACAATTGTTATCACTCTTACCAATGAATTTGTATTTTGATTGTGGTTGCCTTAAATTGGTATCTCATTCTTGACCACATGAGTAGAATTGAATGTTTAAATTTCCTCTATTGATTGTGTTTGGTATAAAATTTGTTGAAAGGGGAATAATTTTTACTTTGATGGCTTTGATTATTTTTGACGACCCCACCCCCCCAATCCCCAAGGGCTATTTTTTATTATGACAAAAAGGGGGAGAATGATATATAAGTTATATAAGGGGGAGAAGTATGTATAAGTTGTATAGTATGTTTGCATGAATTTGATAAATTGCTTAACTTAAAGAGAAGAGATCTAATATGCAATAATATTTGCACATGCTTAGATTTAGAAATAACCAACTTATTAGATTTTGTCATCATAAAAAAGGGGGAGATTATTATCTTTTTTGTTAGGCTTTGTTTTATTTTGATGATGACTATTTTCATGAAAATAATAAGTTGATTGTTATGTTTTTGTTGATAATGTGCTTAATGGTTTATTCATTATAGTTTTATCTGTATTTATTGGAAATACCCTCAAAACAGGTATTATTATGTGCTAACATATTTATCTAAGTCCATGTAGTATAGACATCGTTTCGAGACTAAGGGAATTCATGGAAAAGAAAAGGGAGTGTTGTGGTTGAAGCTGCAGATGGGATAGGTGACCAAAACTGGGTTTTGGTCTTTCGGTCACCCTGCGGTCGAATGGTCTAGTCGAGTGACGCGACGAAAACACAACACAGTAAGCTCAGAGGTTTTTTGGTCGAGATGCGGTCGAAGCCGCAGTCAAAGGTTGCGACCAAAAAATGACACAGTTTGCATCGGTCCATTTTGTGCATTTTGCAAACAAGAGGTGGTCGATGGTATCGGTCGAGGAATACAACTGAAAGAGTAAATAGAACGCTCCGAAGTATTTCGGACCAGAAGCGGTCGAGAGAGGCGACCGAAAATGTGCAGAAATGTGTAACGGCTCTCTTCCAACGATTGAATTTCCAAGGGTTATTTTTGCAACTTCTAGAAGTGGTCGACCGAAAATGGACAATCTATAAATATATAGAAGCACTCTAAGGCTCAACAACGAAACGAAGAATTGAGGCAAAACCCTGTCAAATTTTATACTCGATTCTATCATATTATTGTGAGCTTGTAATCCAACTCTCCCTATCCTAAACTTGAGATTTACATTTGGGAGAGTTTAGGATTTAGTCTTTGAGATTTCAATTCCTCAAACACATTGTACTAAATTATAAAGGGTGACTCCCTACGAATTCGTCATATTAGGGTGACACCCCGAAACAGTCAAAGGCTTGATTGATGCCTAGAAGCTCAATCAAAAGGTGACTCCCCACAATAGTCAAGAAAAGGGTGACGCCCCAGAATAGTCAAAGGGTGACGCCCCAGAATAGTCAAAGGGTGACGTCCTGTAATAGTCATTGTTGAAGGTTTGATTAGCACCCGTAAGCCAATCTACTTAAGGATCTCCAAGTAAGGCTTGGAGCATGGACATAGGCAGGTTTGCCAAACCACGTAGTTTGCATCTCTTAACCCATACTCTTTACTTTTATACATTGAATTATATTTTGTACGCAATAAGTCATATAGGATTTTAGAGAAAATAAATATCGTATGAAAAAGATTAGAACACC
>CM039472.1:12659859-12770503 GCA_022433065.1 Begonia loranthoides | reverse complement strand
CGACGTGCACAAACTCACCCCCCTCTATATGCGTATATCGATCCTACACTATGGGTCTAATCCTCTACACTCCATTGGTTTAAGAGAAAAGTCTTTTTAGAGCAGTGTTGCAAGTCCTAGTTTTGACAAGTGTGGTTGTAGTAAGGGCTACAATAGGCAAGGAGAATGCCACTGGGCAGGCGCATACACTTGGTGGGACTGAGTGCTTCTACGACCAGAAGGATCAGGGTGTTGTCGATGATAGTATACTTATCTCTCACTCTTTTTCACGAGTGTTGTTCGATATCGGGTTGACACACTTCTTTATTTCCTTTGTTTTTGTGTCGGTGTTGGGTTTTTCGGTGGAGGAGATGGAATCTCCATTGGTTTTTAGCACTCCTCTCGGTATTCTGAGTGGAGTGTCCTTTTTGTGCAGAGCACTCTATGTGGTTATTAATGACTGAAAGTTTTCTACAAATTTAGTTATCTTATCGATAAGTCAATTTGATGTGATTTTAGGTATGAACTGACTGAGGAAATATAAAACCAACCATGGAGTGTCACCTGAAGAAGTTCATGGTCATTTCGAAAGATGGACAAGTTGTTATCTACTGCAATGGGCCTAGACTAACCTTATTCTACAGGGTTGTCTAGGTAGCCATAGTGGACTGAGATAATATGAGTCTTTGGTCAGCTGATGTTGATGGTGTAATGCCTCGAGACATTAAAATCTTTTTCTTGCTAGTTTTTTAAATACAACATATATAAAATATCCTTTCGTACCTTTTTAAAACCATGCAGCGTAAGTCTCAATGAAAACTCTATTAAAGTCAAATGTAGTAAAACCCATAATTTAAATAGACATAAACATTTATAAAATATTTTTACTTAAATCCTACCAACAATAAATTTAACTTTTAATAAAAAGGCTTCATGACACATTATTAAAATCCTCCTTTCATTTAGTCCTCACCCATGGGTAACTTCATTTTGTCAACGCTTTAGCTTCGCCCATGAGAATTCCTCTTCCCACGCTATCAATTGTTCTCATCATCTAATTCATTAGTAAGTTCTTTATAACCTACATCACAAAGTTCACATATGAGCCTAATGCTTAGTAAGAGATGTATAACATAAAACATTACTATGAGATGTAACATGTAAAAATCGTGTTTTTTCAGTCAAGATTCTTTTTCTTTCACTTTATAGTCCAATCATTATGTGTAATTCAGTCTAGGGGAGAGAGTGATACCATTAGGTCCACCTCATGTGGGACAGCTAACTCAAACCCTACCCATAACGACTATTTACGTTTATTCGGTTTGTCTTTCATTCTTTCTTATCTTTCTTAAGGAAAACCTTTTTTATGAATGCATGAAACATACACATAACACATAAAGACAATCTAACATGTGTAAACATAACAGTAAACATATCCTCGATCAACATCTCAATATGAACAGTAAGCAACTTATAATCATATCCTCAATTAACTGTCTGTAGGCATCATATCATATTGTCATCAAAACATGTCCTCGGTCAACAACCAATAGAAATCATATCCTCAAATAATATCACAACATGAACAGTAAACAATAAACAATTGGCATGCATCATATCCTCTAACAATAGCCCATAGGCATCAAAGAATAACATCATAATTTTACATTACCCTAGCACTTTGTGATGCAGGCCAAAAGCCAAACACAATCAACATCGCTTACCTGAATTTCTTTAACAAAAGTCTGACTATCATAACCCTTCAAAACACTGCCTTTTCTATTAAATAAACAAAGAGTTACTTAATAAAAGAATAACCTCAAACATTACTCATTGTCAAATGTAACCTCACAAACTAGACAGTGTAGAACCTACCTTGAGAATCTTAAAGGAAGGTTTACCTGAGAGCTTGAGAAAAAGCTTCTATTGTCCTTAGGGTTTTCAGGTGATTAGGGTTTAAACTCAAACTCTAATATTTATAGAACCATAACAGAGAATTTTGAAGCAGCAAATCCCATGGAAATCGTATCTTAATTCTATCATTTCTTAAACAGTCTAAGAATTGAATCATAGCTCGTAAGAATTTAGAAAAAATAACTTATTTAAACTTGCCTAAGCTACCATGAATGTGTACTACCCGTGAATTTCATTATAATAAATTCCACTTGTTAATTTTTTGCTTGATATTTGATTAAGGTGTTGAAAAGTTGACTTGATTTGTCGTGTAGCGGCCACGTGTGTATTTCCAGTCAAATGGTCAAAAGCAATAAAATTGGGTATTATTGAGCAGTAGACTAATTGAGGAAATGAATTTGGTAAATTATTTTGGCTAAAGAATCATTGTCGGATACGATTGGAACGAATCGAAATTTTGATTAGATTTATTTAATATATATTTTATTTATTAAATAAATTAAAAAGAAAATAAATAAATAAAATAAAAGGAGAAGAAGAAGGAAGGGTAAACCTTTCCTTCCTGTGGCCGACAAAGAGAGAGCGAGTGAGAGAGAGAAGAGTTCGATCTGCGAGTTGGGAGCATTTGACGACATATATGGGTTCACGAAGTTCAAGTCATCGACTTTTGTGAAGGCTGTTGGTGAGTATCTTTGTTTCTCCCCTCCGATTTTAAAGTTAAAGTTTGGAAATTTCATTGGCTTCGTATTTGAGCTTTAAAAACTCAAATTCGAGGGATATCTCTAGTTTATATTGGTATGAATGAAATTTTTGTAGGATTATTTGTCGTTGGAAGGGGAAAAACAGGGAGTTTTTGGCAAAGAAACAGCGCCAGAGTTTTGTTCTGGTCGACCACTAGTCATGCCCGGTTGACCAAAGTTGACCCTATGCGTGTTGGAAATGCTTGGGTTGAATTTCAATCGACCAGAAAGCTAGCAGTTGTCCGTAGCGGTCGATCGCAGACGCAAGTCCGGTCACATTGTTGACTGCCACACTGTATTGGGTCAACCGTACAGTGCATTTTTGCATGTTTTGAGTCGTTTACACGTTGGTTAGGTTCTTAGTCCCGGTGTAGGACCCTTCCTCCTATCCCTTGTGATTCATTGATGAGAATTCTTGTCTTTTGACATGTTTTTAGGCTCAGACGACTTTGGAGACTTTGAGACAATTCCCAGGAAGACTATTACTTCGATTAGTAAAAGGGAACGCCAAAAACGTAGAGATTTTTACACTTTGTGCATTGCATTGCATCATGTTTTTGAACTGATATTTTATGGGGTACCACACTTGAAAACCCAACGTGAATTTTTACGACTCGGAGGAAGGCCTAACAGAATCGTTGGGTCAGGCTACCTGATCCTCAAAGAGAACCCAATCACCCAGCCCAAGGCTAAAACCCAAATCATATGGGTTGGGATCTACAAAGTGATCAGCAAGAGTCTAGATTGTATAATAATAAACCAAAAAACGTACTGTGCAGGAACAAAACCAAACAACAGTAAACAACATAACAGATCCCAAACGTACCAGAGACGAAGGGACTAGGACCGACGAACCTTCACCCATCCAAGGGAAAGTCAAAGCACCCACCAGAGGGACACTAGTAACGCCCCATGACAACCCTGTAAATACCCTCGATGATCCTATACATTAACCTAGGAAAAACATAAAGTCTAAGGGGTGATGACAAACTCAGTTGGGGAATCTATACTAAATGCAATGCATTCGAAAAACTATTTTTCTCATCTATTTTAAAAAACCATGGCCATGCTTCTCATTTACCGTACATGGATTTTAAATTATTTAAAACCTCTTTATCATTTTATTAAACCGACTCATGGCCCTCGATGTGGCTTCATCAAAACTCATTGTATACATAGATAACTATACCACAAAATATGTCAACGCCGTTTTTCATCCGAAAACGTCATCAGTGAAAAGGGATGGTCACTCACGAAACCATCAGGCACTCATCAAAGAATAGGTGGTCATTTGTCAATAGCAAAATCTCGTGAGGCAGAGGAAATAGAAATGATGGCGATTCGGAGATCTAACATGTCACCCAAGTTGCGACGAGCTAAAGCTTTGCGTCGATACAACCCGTATGATCAAATAAAATGCATAAGGTTGTCGGTGACAAATTTCTCCTCAACTAGCTACCAACAGGTTCTGAATTGGCGGGGGTTGCCGATGAGCAGAGCTATGCCCATCACGTGGCCCGTCAAATGGAACGATACTAGGATAGCAAAACTCAGCAACTAACAACCTTCTAATCCATGTGACTAAAACACGGGCCAGGTTCTGCAGCTCGAAACCCAATGAAGGGTTATCACTGTCCCATGTCCATTTCAACTTCTGGGGTTCGAAACCCGAGGACATGTCACTGGTGCCCTATCACCCTTTCACACATGCAAACAATCAATCTTCTCATAGTAGAAGATTGTACGGGATAGTCTCATGATGCTTTAGTGCCAAAACTATCTAAAGCATCAAGAGGATTCATCCTCCCAATATATGTGCAGAATATCATTGAAAACCATGTATGAAAAGTAAACGTGAGAAAACATACATATACGTAAAAACATACGTCCTGTCAAAACAGTCTCCGTCGGGTTTTCAAGTGTGGTATCCCACTAAAATATCTATTTTGAAAACGTGATGCAATGCAGTACAGAAGTATAAAAATCCCTACCTCATAGACGACCACGACACTCTTACCAACTAGCCAACTCCACACACTATCAGAAGTGAGGGTCGAACCAAATGTGACATCTTTGAAACCTATAACAAGGCTGATGTCAACAACCCAATGATCACACAAGGGATAATAGATAAGTCTCAATCAAGACTAGGAATCCAAAATAGTCTCTAGGGACAACCACTAGTCCCAAACTAGAAATCAAATCTAGGAATACCCCAAGAGTCCTAAATCGAAACATGAAACCAGACCAAAACTAGGTGTGGCTAGTGAAGCTGAATGGAGTTCACCAAGCACAACTCCGAGAAACAAACAGTGCGGTTGAATAAAACATAACCACGGCTGACCAGGCACTTCAGCAGACAACCTAAAACACCCACTAGGTAACAAGACAAGGTAACAGTCAACAGAACACAACATGCTCAACCTGAACAACTCAACAGTCGAGATGACATAGCTAAAGCCATTTGAACCCAACCATGGTCGACAAGGCACAAGCACAATAATGGTCAACCAATACCATGCAACAGTCGACGAGGAAAGTGAAGGTAACTGGGACCTTGCAACATTGACCAGACTCAACGACAGTCAACCAAGACCATTCAGTGTTGACGAGACACATCAACGATCAATCAAAACCTCACAACAGTCGATAAGATATGCCCGCAACCATCCAAAACTCAATAGTCAAGGAGACTCATTTAGAGTCAATCGCGTATGACTTTGTTGGAATACAACGTGAAACCCATCACCCAAACCGAGCTTAAAACCTTGCCAAATGACAAGAATTTCCATCAAAGTGTCACAAGGCATAGATGGAAGGCTCCTATACTATGCCTAGGAACAAAATCGACGCACAAATGGCCCAAAACATGAACAAATACACTGTGTGGTCGACCAGGGACCTCTTGCGGTCGACCTGGGACCACTCCTGGGTAATCTTTCCAGTTCACAATCGACTAGAAATAGAACGGTGGCTGACCAAACTGGGAGCGGTCGACCCGCATCATGCAGTCCACCAAACCCACGTCCCTGATCGACCATGTCGGTCGATGAATGTATTTTGGTCGACCAAAAATTGACCTGTGCAGTCCCCAGCTCGACTGCTCTACCAACCACCATATAGTGGTCGACTTGGGCACGGTTTTCTAATGAAAAACCCAGATTTCTTTTACTAATTTTTACTTCTAACGACAAAATAACCTTGCATAGACACCAATTCTACCAATATAAACTAGAAATTTCCCTCGAATTTGAGTTTTTCAACCCCAAATCTAAAGCCAATAAATTTTAAAACTTTAAACACAAAAACAGAGGGGACAAACTAAATACTTACCAACGGCATTTACAAAAGTTGTTGGTCTTGACGTTACGAACGTCTTCCACTCCTTGGATTCGTTGGATGTTAGACTTTGTCCATCTCTCTCTCACTTCACCGATTTTGACTATTTGACCAAAAATTCATACATGGTCGCTATGCGACAAAACGGGTCAACTTTTCAATGCTTGACCAAAAATCAAGCAAAAAATGAATAGGTGGAATTCATTATTATCAAAATCATAGATTTTACAAGAACTGTTTGACGGCAGGTTCATTTTTACATATACATATGTTTTCACATGTTTACGTTATCGTATATGGTATTCTGTAGAGATATTGGGAGGATAAATCCTCTTGATGCTTTAGGCAGTCTTGGCACTAAAGCATCATGAGGCTATCTCGTGGAATCTTGTACTATGATAAGATTGATTGTTTGTATGTGCGAAAGGGTGATAGGCCACCAGTGAAATGTCCTCAGGTTTCGAGCCCTAAAAGCATCACGAGGCTATCCCGTGGAATCTTCTACTACAATAAGATTGATTGTTTGTACGTGCGAAAGGGTGATAGGCCACCAGCGATATGTCATTGGGTTTCGAGCCCTGAAAGTCAAAAGAGTGATTGGGCGGTGATGATATGCTCCTTGGGTTTCGATCCCCAGAACCTGACCAAGGTTTTGTCACACGGATGGGAGGTTGTCAATCGTTGGGTTTGCTCACCTAGCACTTTTTCATTTGACGGGTGGCGTAATGGCTTGTAGCTTTGCTCGCCGGCAACCCTCGTCAACTTGGATACAATAGCTGGCTAGTTGAGGAGCAACACAACGCCGAAACCTTATTCGTTATTAATATTGCGGATGGGAATGCCGCTTGGTCTACGAACACGGGTACAATCTTCTTCTGCCTCATGATGTGTTCCTATCGACGGATGGTCACCTATTCTATGATATGTGTCGGATGAGTCCTTGTGTGACCATCATTTTTCACTGATGACGTTTTGAAAATGAGGTTCGCATACTTTGTGATGTAGTTGTCTATGTATACAACACATTTTGAGAAAAGCCTCATCGATGGCCTACAGGTCAATTTTTAATAAGATGATTGTGAGGTTTTAAAGATGATATAAAAATCCATGAACGATAAAAAGAAGTGTGACATTGGTTTTCCGAAAGATGTGAAAAATCATTTTCTCATGTATTGCATTTAGTCTAAATTTCTTTATTGAGTTAGTCACTCACCCTAAACGACCCCCTCCTATTCCAGGTAAAGGTAAGAGTAGCTAGGGATTCAAACTTGGAGTTCTCCCTTTATTCCTTTTTTAGTTTGGAGTGTTTAAATTTATTTACGGGTGAGGATATTATTTGGTTTGTACAAACTCATAACTGTTGGTTGAATTTGTTGCATAGTACTTTATATTTCATTTCTTTAATGCACTATTATTCTCATTATTGCAATACAGACCTTGGCCAATATCTCTGAGGTTGTGCTCAACATAAAATTCTTTTGCTGACAACCTAGCCTCGAGCTGGGCGATCAGGTCATCTATGAAGATCGGGTCACCTGACCTGGCAATTCTGTTAGGTCTGCCTTTGGGTTGTGATAGGAAGTGTCAACAGCCACTTGGGATGTACACTAAACCCGCTCGTCCAATGGCCAACCACCACAACAACCCTAAAACTTTCATTTGCAATCAACGCAAATACCAACACTTTCGTAGAAGCAAAAACTTCCGCAAAAACTCCAATTCGAAGGTTTTCCCATCAATCGTCATCTACCACGTGTGCTTATCTTTTGCTAAAATCCCTTCCCTAGATGAAAATGCTCCTGCAGACACTAGCATCTCCCTGAATTCATTAAATCCAACGACGACATTTCACTTCGTAAAAAAGCTGCCTCATACACTAACCTATTTACGGAAGCGAACGCTTCCACTCTAACACTGCTAACAAAGACTTACTAACCCAAACGACACTGTTTCCATCATTTAAAACATTATCTCAGACACAAACGCAACTATGGAAATACGCTATAACCTAAAACGACAACGTTCCTATTTATTTAACTTCTATCGAACAACATCTTTCCCGTCGATAAAAGAATCTTTTCCTAATCCAACGGTTCACGTTCCTTTCGCTAAACCAAATCCAACAATCCAACACTCTCCCTCATCCGAGCGGCATCCAATTTTTCTGCAGAAGAATCTTTCTCAAATCTAACAGTCTACGTTCCTTCCGCTAATCAAATCCTACAGTCTAAAATTCTCTTGCACCCAAACAACATCAAACACTTATGCAGAAGCATCTTTCTTAAATCCAATGATTCACGTTTCTTTCGCTAAACCGATCTAATGGTCCAACGACTTCCAGCATCAAACACTCTCGCAGAGCATCTTTCTCCATCCAAAATGTCCTCAGTCGTTCCTAAACTTCATCCAACGGTTCCTATTGCATCTGGTCCTTCTACACTATATTTTCGTAATTCTAAAACATAAAATATTAAACTAACACTTAAATCTTTCCTTAACTGTGGATTAGTACACATTATTATTTAATAATTCTACTACACTCAGTTTTCCTAATTCCTTGACAATTCATATTTTATTTTATTATTTATAAAATAAAATCATTTATTTTAACTTTCTTAATTCTAATAATTGTTTAATAATTCTACTATTTTAAATCATTCATTAAAATTCTCCAATTGACAATAATTAATCTATTAATTTCTAAATTGCTGCGTTACATAATTAAAACTATTCATACAAAAAATATGGGTATTACAAATGGTGAGACCACTGGCCAGGACATAGATATCTCACTTGTGAGATAGCTTCCAGATGTATTTTCTGATGAGTTGTCAAGGTTGTTTCCAGACTAAGAGATTGAGTTTCGTATCGATTTAGTCTTGGGCACTATCCCAATTTCGATCCTTGCATATAAGATGTCTTCAGGGAGTTTTTAGAGTTGAGGCAGTAGTTTGATGAATTGAAAGATTGAGGATTCATCCATGTGAGAATGTCTCCATGGGGTGCCCCAATTTTATTTGCGAAGAAAATCGATGGTTCATTGAGGCATTGCATAGATTATCAAAAGTTGAACTGGGTTATTGTGAAAAATAAGTCTGTGTTGTCCAGGATTGAAAAGTTGTTTGACCAGCTTGGTGGTTCATGGTACTTTTCTAAGATTGATTTAAGGTTTGGGAATCATCAAATGAAGATCCATGAGGAGTATATACTGAAGACAGCTTTTCGGACGAAATATGGGCATTTCGAGTCTTTGGTCTTGCCTTTCAGTTTGACCAACACCCCAACTGCCTTCATGGACTTTATGAACTAAATTTTTAGACCATATTTGGATAGATTTGTTGTAGTCTTCATTGATGATATTTTGGTGTTTTCAAAATCTCAGAGTGAGAATAGGGAACATCTTCGAATCATGTTGCAAACTCTGAGTGATCACTAATTGTACGCCAACAGGAGCAAGTGTGATTTGTAGATTTCAGAAGTCAAGTTTTTGGCACATGTGGTATCACGTGATGAGATTTTTGTTGATCTTGTGAAGATTAAGGCAGTTGTGAAGTGACAACCACCAAAGAATGTGTCAAAGATTTGCAGTTTCCTTGGTCTTGCAGGCTACTATTGATGTTTTATGGAGATTTTTTCTTCATTAGCTGCATTGTTGACCAGAAAGGGGATATGATTTAAATGGGATGACCATTGTTAGAGTGCATTTGAAGACTTAAAGAGTAAAGTGACGAGTGCACTAGTTCTAATTGTGTCTGATAGTGAGTAGCCTCATGCAATTTACATTGATGCATTGGTAGTTAGACTTGGGTGTGTCCTTGTGCCGCAATAGAAGGTGGTTGCTTAGGCATCACAATAGTTGAAGCCCCATGAGTAGAATTACCCAATTCATGATTTGGAGTTGGATGTGATCATTTTTACCTTGAAGATTTGGTAAAGTTACTTGTACGATAGGAGCTTCCAAATGTACTCTAATCATAAGAGTCTGAAGTATCTTTTCACTTAGCGGGATCTGAATTTGGGAAAGCACAAGTGGATGGAAAATTTGGAGGACTATGACTTCAGCTAAAAGTATCACCCAGGCAAGGAAAATGTAGTGGTCGATGCTCTAAGCTGACATCCTTAGGGTTCCCTGACCTATCTGGTTCGTGATGAGTGGAAGCGTTCAATTGCTATTGGAGATTTTAACCTTCAATATTATGAGTTTGGCAGTACAACTAGTGCATACAATGCAGTCACCACTCCAATGTTGCTCTAGAGGACAAAGCAGTTACAATAGTAGGATGATGAGCTTAGAGGTAGAGTTGAGCAGCTGAAAAATGGTGAACAACTTGACGACTGAGAGTTCAACGCTGAGGGCACTGTTCCTTACTAAAGTAAGGTGGCAATTCCAAATATTCAAGACTTGAGGTAGTCTATCCTAGCTGAGGCTCAATGTCTAGATTTGTTATCCACCCGTGCAGCATGACATGATAGACTTTGTGGCCTGGTGTTTGATGTGTCAACAGAAAAAGGTTGAGCATTAGAGGCTTGCAAGATTGTTTCAGACTTTGCATATACTAGAGTGAAAATGAGATAGGATTACGATGGACTTTGTCATAGGTCTTCCTAAGACTCTTCAAAAGTTGGATGTGATGTGGGTCATTGTGGATTGTTTGACCAAGTCTTCTCACTTCATTTCGATCCAAATAGATTTTCCCTTGTCGAGGTTGAGTTGTTTGTACATCGAGAACATCATTCGTCTTCATGGTGTTTCCTCTAGTATTGTTTTAGATCGTGATCTTAGGTTCACATTGTAGTTTTGGAGAGCTTTACGGATAGTTCTAGGTACGGAGTTAAACCTTAGCACTGCACATCATCATCAGACTGATGGACAATCGGAACAGACTATCCAGATTTTGAAAGATATGTTGCAAGCTTGTATCTTAGACTTTGGTGATAGTTGGATTAATCATTTACCATTCGTCGAGTTTGTGTACAACAACAGTTATCATACCAGAATTGGTGTCTCCCCATATAAGGTGTTGTATAGGAGGCCATGCCAGGTCGAGGTAGAGGAAAGAGATTCTCTTGAGCTAGAAATGATCTAGGAGACCATATATAAGATTTAGCTAATCCAAGATAAATTCAAGATTGTACAGAGGAGATAGAAGAGCTATGTCAATCTAAAGAGACGCGAGGTTGAATTTGACGCAGGAGAGTTTTTTTTTCTCAAGGTGCATCCTAGGCATGGCATCTGTCTATTCAAGGTGAAAGGAAAGCTAGTCCCAAGATATATTTGGTTGTTCCAGATTGTTGAAAGAGTTGGCAACGTGGCCTATAGACTTGATCTACCTCCTCCTCTTGGATACATTCATAATGTCTTCCACATATCCCAGTAGAGGAAGTACACGCTTGACCCATCCCACTTCATCTCCTGAACCAAAATTCCTATCTAAGGGCATATCTTGTACGAGGAGGAGCTCGATTGTATTTTGGGCAAGGAGATTTGAGGTCTTTGTCATAGGGAGATTCCCTTGATTTGTGTGTTGTGGAAGAATCACACTAAACGAGAAGCTACTTGGAAACTCGAATCCGAGGTGATGTGGAAATATCCCCAACTCTTTGATGGTTTAATTAGGTTGTATTGAATTTCGAAGACAAAATTCTTTAAGGGAGGAAGGATGTAAAAACTACTATTTTTTATAATAAATTCCACACGTAAATTTTTTTCTTTATTTTTTGTCAAATGGTCAAATTAATAAAATTAGGTATAATTAGGTATTACTGAGTGATAAATAAATTGAGAAATTTGATTTACTCATCAAAATTTGGTTAATGTTTAGATTTTCAAAACTGAGTATTTAAGTGAATTGATTTAATATATATAATATATGCAATTTATAATATATTATATTATATTCAATTAAAGTTTTTTTTTAAAATAAAATTTATTAAAAGGGAGGAATGAGGGTTTCCCTCATTCCTCACTTGGCTGAGCAAAAAGAAACAAGGGAGAATGAGAGTGATAGTTCAAACTGTATGAATGGAGTTTTGACATTAGAATGGAGTTCATTGCAACTCTATCTTCGACTTTTGTGAAGACATTCCGTGGGTAAGTTGTTTGCCCTTTTTGATTTTGAGTTTTGTGCTTTGAGTTTTATGTTAGATTCAGATTTGATCTTGGACACTCGAATTCGTGAGTTATGTCTGGACTATATTTGTAGATTTAAAATAATACAAGAGTATTGGTTGTTTAGAAGCAAAAAAAGAGGAAACGACACGTTTCTGTCGCAGAAACCGTGCTAGAATGTCACCACTGTCAACCGCAAATGGGGCCAATAGTTTTGACAAGGTTTGGGTTGATTTGTTGTCGATTACATTTAAGTCACGGTCGACTGGGCCGATCGATCGAAGTTGGAGCGATCGACCGCGACTGGAGTGCTCCCCTGCGGTGGTCGACCGCACCAACGAGCCAATCGACCATCACCTGAACAAGTGAACCGCACCAGTGCCCATGTCAACTGCTACAGTGCCTAGGCAACCATTGAAGGTCCCAAGTCCATCCTATAATGCAAATTTTCATATTTTTGAGCTATTGACATGCCTATTGGGTTCCTAGTCCTGGTATAGAACCTTTACACTATTCCCTTGTGATTTGTTGATGGGAGTTCTTGACCTTTGATGTGTTTTAAGGCTCGAACGACTTTGTGGACTACGAGCCTATTTTCGAGGTTTTGCTCCTACCGGTAAGAAGAGCAACTGTCATCAAGGTAGGGATTTTATACTTTTTGTACTACATTGCATCATGGTTTTTTAAACTCTATTTTTTGGGTTACAACAAATGAAAATCTTGATGGGGACTGTTCGAAAGCACCTCTGTTTTTATATTATATGCACTTGAGTTTTACATGTTTATTTTTTCTACATGGTATCAAATTTTATTTGTTAGTTACATTGGGGAATGAACTCTTTTATGCTTTGAACGATTACGATGTCAAAGTATCAGGAGGCTAATCCAAATACATCTTCTGCTGCATGAAGATGGTTGTTTGTGCATTGTGTGAAAATGATAAATAGGGTTATAATAAGATGCTCCTTGGGTTTTGAATCCCTATACTTGATCATGATGTATTGATTATTGATTTTACGGGTGTGTCGCTATCTATTCATTGGATCACCAGCCACTCATGTGACGCTGTCAGGTCTTCGGATTGCCATCACTTTTTATTCATTCTATCTCATGAGGTGTTGACTGGTTTTTGGATCACCTTCTTTTGTGATGGTGTGTGGGAGGGTTCTATTGAGTGACCATCATTTTTCACTGGGATGGTGTTTCTTTAATCGTAAAAGTGATATAGACATATTTTCATATTGTTGTCTATGTTTACATTAAGATTTGATGACTGCCTCATCGATGGCTCGTAGAGCTTGTTTTAATAACTAGTAATGAGGTTTTGAATGATTTTAAAAATCCATGTACGACATGAGAATGGTATTAACTTGATCATGGTTTTGAAAGAAAGATAAAAATCTGTTGTACATGCATTGCATTTAGTTTAACCTGTCTGTTGAGTTAGTCACTCACCTCAACAACCTCCTCATTTCCGAATAAGGACAAGAGTAGTTTGGAGCACTGATACCACAACAAATTCTCCTTTCCCAATTTTCTTGTTCAAGTGTTTAAATTTACTTTCCTAGTGAGGACTTAAGTATTCATATGGGCTTGTATCACAATATTGGACTATTATTAGAATAGGGACTATATTGCACAATGTTTATTGCATTTATACTATTATTTCTCGTAATCATTACGTGGACCTAAACCC
This sequence comes from Begonia loranthoides, assembly GCA_022433065.1. NCBI lineage: Eukaryota > Viridiplantae > Streptophyta > Magnoliopsida > Cucurbitales > Begoniaceae > Begonia > Begonia loranthoides. The sequence continues at coordinate 12,756,726 of CM039472.1, read as the reverse complement.
ATCTCCTGTGGCCTATGACTTTGATTTGTGTTCAAATCTTCTGCTATGAACCAAGCCTTAGCATGGGCAATTGGGTCTTATCCAAGGATCGGGTCATTAGACCCAACTTTTTTGTTAGGGCCACCTCCAAGTCGCAATAGAAAATATCTTGTACTTTGCTCCATATAAATAATTTTGCTAAATCTTTAAAGTGAATATAATAGCCAAAAACTCCAGGTCATGAGTAGGGAAATTTCGCTTATGCGCCTTTAACTATTGAGATACATAAGCTATCTGTAATAGCCCAAATATTTTTCTCCATTTTGTTAATAAATTAAATTTGGATAATTAATATATATGAACATTATATCATATTATGTGACGCTAGGGGTTAAATTATGCTTGAAAAGTATAGGGTTAGTAATTGAAAATAAGTTAAGTGGAGAAAATTTAAGGAAAAGTGTGTACAGTGAGTTTCAGACGTGTACGGATGACACTCTAGACGACGTGTCGCGTCCACAAACACATAGTGCTGCATCCCTGTACTTGGGACGAAAGTGGGGATGACTTTTTGCGTCCCAAACTTGTTTTGTGAAGGACTTTTTGATGATAGCGGACGTCAACGAACGAAGAAGGACCACGTCCGAAATGACTGTATCCAAATCTTGGAGACATTCGAATGCTTGCGGGCTCTCGTCTGATTTGAATCTATACAATTTTGGGCCACATTCGGACAACGTGCAAATGCTACATGCGGACAAGAAATCTTGTCTAAATGTTACCTGCGGACGGTACGGACGAAGGCTTGGGATGCATTTTCTCGTCCCGAACTGGGTTTCGGACAAGTGTGGACAAGGTCCCAGACGATTTAACTCGTCTGAATGTTCGGGAAAATCCAAGAAACCCATTTACATTTCTCTCTCTCTTCCAATTTCGTGTTTCCTTCAAGCTTTTTCTCTCCCCTACCTCTCCTGCTACACGTCTCATCCCTTTGATGATATGAAAGGCTTTCCATGTGGCTCTCCTCCGTTGGACCTCCCCTCCTTGGTATGGGGGTGTGTCATGCTTATCCCTTGTAGCTCATCTCTCCCTCTCTCGTATGTCTATTTGAGGTAAGTCTTTTGTCTCTTACTTCTGGCAACTGTGAAGTGTGAGGGAGTGACTATATTACCTTGTGAGTGTGAAGTAATTGGTGAGTTGATGTGCCCCAAGTTCCTATCGCCTGAGCCGTGCCCGGGGCACCTTTATTTCTAACTTTTTATTTGTTTTGTAGGTGTTTAATTTTCTATCCAATTTGGAGGAAAGTTTTATTCAATGTCACAGAGAGGATTTGGTGTATTTGGACTAGTGCATATCATGCAATCATAGAAGAAAATTAGGAGCTGTCCAAATCCGCCTAGAATCTGAGCAGCAGATGATCAAGGGCTATTTTGACAACCGAGACGGCGTCGTTTCAACTTTAGTCCTTCATATCAAATGCAGCCAACATACAAAGCTTTCCAAGGACATATTTGGCGTTTAATTTAGGTTTGGTTTACTATATCTAATATCCCCTTTTCAGAGACTGATTTTCAAAATCGGATATATTGTTTTGTTATTGTTAAAGGGCTGTTTAGGTCATTTTCTAATTAGGGTTATTTTAGTCTTTTTTTCCCTTTAGTGTACGAACTCTTAGGGTTTTAAAAAGCCCTCCATTGCTGAATGAAACATCAATTTTGAATTGAAGACATTTTTGTTGTGTTTTGGAAAAACACCACCCGCGGCCTCCTCCCCCCTTATGCGCTGATTCCTTCCACCCCCAAGCAAGGCTCCTCTTGAAGTTTCTCAACCTTACATCTTGGGATATTGCCTCTTCCAATCTTCATCTTCAAGGTAGGATTGTGGTGTGGAGACAAGAGAACCTTCCAACCTTGGAGAGTGTTGGTTTCGGCCAACCCTAAGTCGCCCCTCTCACTTAGGAGGTCCGCGGACTCCATTGTTTTACTTCTTGATTTCATGATTCTTGTAAGATCTTTTCTTGCTGGTTTGATAGTTTATGTTATGGAGACTTGATGCATGTTAATTGTTGAAGAAGCTCTTTTGGGAATTTTTGAAAGAAAGGTGATATTTTCGGATTAATGCTGAGTTGCTGAATCTGTGAATTTTCTGGATTAATACTGCCTCTGATTGTGTTACCTGTTTGGAGCCCTTATGTCGTTCATCTCAGTTTGACGCCTTCTAATGAATTGTTCATTTTTAAGTCAGTGAGCTACCCTCCAAAATTGAGCTTTGTTTGGTGTATGTAGCGTGAGATATATCGTTTTTAAGCTGCGCTGGTAAAACTATTCTGCTGGGAAACAGAATTCTGGTTAAAATTGAAATTGCTAGTTCTCCTAATCCAGAGTGCTTTTGGAGCTGAAATTTTGATACGATTTCCTTGAGTATATGGAGTTTATGTTCACCAAATTTCAGCTCTAGTTCATACACAGATTTGGAGATTCATTCCTTTCATTTGCTGGTGGTCCGAGGATTGATAATTTTCAGGACAGATTTCACTAAGGCTTTCTTAGTGTTTCTTGGAGCCTATCATGAGTATTACATTGCTAGATAGGTGAGAAGAATTTGGTGAGTTTAGTGAAGAGTGGTGTATTACCTTGAAGAAGTTTGCTGTGGGGATTTTCCACCGTGAAGTTGGAAGGAAATATCGGAGGATTGAACAATTAGGAATTGGTTGTCTTGACCGCTGCACAAGGTAAGAATCGGGATGTTTGTTGGCCAATGGTGGCCCTACATCGCGAGATTGGTTGCTGCTTGAATTATGTTTGGATTGTCATTGAAATTGTTGGATTTCTATCTTGAGTTTCCTTATTGACAATTGAGATGGTGTGGCCGTTAAGAGAAATAGAGATTTGTCAATGTTAGTAGATTATTAAGAGACATCATTTTCAAGTAAGTCGTGGAACTAGTGCTCTTACGAAGCTGAGATACCTGTTATAAATTATGAAATCATGAATCTCCCTGTTTTGTTGGACGTCAACATTATTGTTTGTTGTGAATCCCTAACACTAGCTAGTGCAGATTTATGTTGGTTTAATGTCACTTACATTGTTATAGTGTAGTGAATGGAACTAGACCTCGCTGTCAATTATAGAAAGTATGGATTGTTAAACTTAGTGTTGTAGAGTATAAAGATTGGGATTTTAGAGTACTGTGAACAAATTTTTCTGCTTATATTCGATATTGTAGGCTATTAAGACTCAATCTTACTTATAGTAGACTAATGGGAGTTAGAGATTAGATTGAACGTTGTAGGTGAGGTTAGCATGAATAGAATTCGGTGAGAGATGATACATCTACACATGAGTTATACCTTAAAAGTTACACTGTTAGGGAATGTTTAGCTTAATCAATGATCCCTCCTTGTTTTTAAATGGCTTGTCGTGAATGGTTAATATTGTTGTGAACTTTTTCAATATTATGTGAATTATACTTGACATCCATGCCCTGTATATTGTTGTGTGCTCTCTGTATATTATGTGGCCTACATGCATCATACCTAGGAATTTTGAAACTGTCTATATATTGTGTGCCATACTTAATATATGTAAATAGGCGTGCGGAGGTTCGGGATGACCGGTGACATTTCATACGGTAGAATGCTCCCATATAAGGAGTAGCGTGATAGGAGTCATCTACGTGGAATCTGGGTTCATCCTCCTCCCGTTCTGAAACCCCCAACATCTTTAACAAAGAGTGTGATACCGGCTTGTGGAACACCCCCGATGGATATATCTTCTTGTCGGAGTGAAATGGTTAAGCCGCATGACCCTGGGTGTATCTCACTTTTGGTTTCCATAAGAGATATAACTCTCTTCCATGATGCATTGTATGATCATGCATCTCATTGCATTGCATTTCATTCTGATTCTTTCTGGGCATTAGGCTCATTGTTTTCCCAATGATGTAGGTATATGTGCAAGAACAGATTGTTGCCGTTGATGGAGTATGTGCACGGATGAATCTTGTGGCTAGCTGGGGTAAAGAGTTTAAAAAGGAAATTATTTGTAAAAAAAGGGTTTGTAAATTACTTAATATTCTTTAATGTTTTGTTTTGATTCTGCTGCATTTCATAAAAGGATTTTATTATTTCTGCTAAAATTAACAAGTGTTTTAAGGAAAGAGTTTTAACGATCGAGTTTTATAAAAGAAGAATACTTTGATGTTTATAAAAGTTTTAAATCTCACACGATTTTTAAAATAAATAAAAACTGGGACGTTACAATATCATTTTGTCCTGTTGCATCAGAATGCAACCCACACCAACTCTTGATGTATTTGTAGATACTACATTAGACAAACTTTCATCAGGTACTACAAAAACTAGTGTAGTAGTTAATCTTTGTTTGAGCTCTTTAAAAGCTATTTAACATTTGTCATCCCAAATAAATTTTACGTCCTTTCTGATCAATTGGTTGTGGCTTAGTAATAGAAGAAAAGTTATGGCACAAACCGATGATAATAACTAGCCAGACCTACGAAACTACATACCTCAGTGACGTTCTTGGATGGGCATTATAAAATGCATAATTTTTAGATTTTATATTTTTTTGAGTAAATGTTTTGCTTTAACCTATATCAAATTATTTTGCGTTGACCAGGTTCTTGCCACGTGTCAGGGATCTTTAATCACGTACGAAGGATTTGGTCAATGGTCAACTGGTGCATTTTGTATTCCTCTGCAGCCCAAAGCTCTGGGATTATGTTTAGTAAATTCGTGTTATCGTCGGTTTAATTGCTAGTTTTGTTTATGATCATCAGGTATATTTGTCGGATAGAATTTAAGGATTTTATTTCATATATGTAATATATATATATATATATAATATATAATAATTAAATTTTTTTATTCTTTCACTCAATTCCTTTGAAATGAAAAGTTTCCTTCTTCTTTGGCAGAGGAAAAGAGGAAGGTGAGAGAGAAGATGAGAGACTGGCGAATTGTTTTTTTGCCCAATTCATGTTCATGACGTCCACACCCATAACACGAACAAAAGATGTAGAAATAAATGAATGTGTAGCACCAGTGTCAAATGATACATGAACCATAGTAATAAATAAAGAAATCGTATCATCAATGGCGCCCTGGCTAGTCTGATCAAGAGGCTCACCACTGTAACTACATAAGATTGCACAGTCATCTTCTCCTTTCCTTTCTTGTTGCCACCAAATCAATCTCTCGATGAACTGAGAGTAGCTCCAACCATCTGACTAGTACATCTTGCAGGAATGGTGCTAAATATAAAACTCTACTGGTATTTAGTAGACCTTTTAAAGTCAGTATTAGTAGGCTAATACTTATGCTAATATGGCAATCTGTAACCAACTGACTGTAGTGGAGTAAAGGTCTGTGGTCCATAATAAGTACGTTGACCCTGCCTAGAAAATTCTCTATTAGCTCCAAAACTTGGTCGAGCAAGAGTGGTTTGTGTAGGCGCTAAATTAGCCTGAGTAGCTCTCGAACTCATTGGGCAGTTTCTCCTCAAATGTCCAAGTTATCCGCAATTATGACAAACATAAGAGCCTATATGCCCACCAGCATAAGGAGTGTCACTAAACTGACCACTGACTCCACTCTGAGTGTGCCCACCTTTATTTTGTCTCTTTTTCTGATATTTTCTGTTCATCTTATCACCCACTCTTTTTATTTGACTTTCCTTTATATTCTCCAAACTGCTCAACAAAATTAGCTTCAGTTTGCTGAGCAACACTCCATGACTAACAATTGATGTCGAATCTTAGGCCAAAGATGCTTCCTGAACTTCACCATCTTACTTATCGGATTCAACTCTCTGATATATTATAATAGTTCTATAAACTTGACATACTACTTTAACACAGTAAGACTCTCTTGTTCCATATCATGATAAACACTGATCATATTGTAACGGTGACTAGTGTTGCAATAATTGTCTATGATTATAGTCTCAAATTTGGTCTAGGTCATCATCTCCAACGGGGTAATCAGTTTCAGCAACCTCCACCAAACTTTAGTCATATTCTCAAAATAAAAAGTAGCAAACTCAACCCAATATTCTATCAGAACTCCAATAGCAATTAAATTCTTCTGCATCACCCTCAACTAGTTTTTAGCATTTTGAGGGTCAGCTCCGCCCACAAACACCAACGGGTTCATATGTCCCAACTACATAAAGAAATTCATGCTTGGAGTCTCAGAGTCTTGGTTGCCGCTATCTCTCGATAAATTCTATACTACATTTATCAAGACTACAAGAGGATCGCTGGGTTACGACTCAAACATTTACACAGTAGGTGCTGCAAGAGTACGGTTTTTGGGAGCTCTTATTGGAGGCATTTTCAAAATTTGAAAAATTTGTGGGATATGTTAGAATATGTCTTTAAGCGCTGTATTTGTAAATTCTTATATATTACCACACTATCTATCTTATTGGTATCATTTTTCAAGATGAAAACCTGACTCTAATACCAAAATTTCTTTCACACCCCGTAGGGGACCCGAGACAGAACATAGAACAACCCGGCTGAAAAGAACCGAATCATCCAACCCTTTACTTTAATTATTTTAATTAGCAGCAGAAGTTTTAAAAATTTATTATAAGTCAAGGCCTAATAACAACTGGGCTAAACAAGTTCAATAAGTGACATCAAGATAATATGGTAATATAAATTCAAAATAATTGTGCTCAAATGAAATAATAAAGAAAAATAAAGGTTTACAATATTCTTAACAAAGTCTAACATCGCTTAAATAACTCTTAAATAAAAATTATTAAAAGTCTGGAAAAACATTTCTTGCCAAGATAACTCCTGAGCCAGCAATTGAAATTTCTCATGATTAAATCCTAAAAGGGGGGAGTTGTTTGGAGTGACTCTACTAAACTCAATAGGCATAAATTTTTACATTTAGCTTTTAATTTAAAAATAATGAATATGCATGTTTGATCACAAAAATGATATTTTTAGAAAAATGTATAGAATGACACTCATTGAAACAATGCAATATAATGTAGTAAGTAATTTAAATTAGACTCTTGTTATACTTTGTAAAACTTCCCGTGAAAATGGAGTCACTCAAGGACTCCGAGCACACCATACTATAGACATATCACATAACAAAGACAATACTTGGCGATCGAAAAAGTCACGAAAATTATCAGGTTTAGGGTTTTGCGCCTCGGGACCAAGGTTGAATGTGCGTAATAATAAAACAAAATGCTCATTTGGATCGATCGAATTTGGTCACACGACCAAGTTGATTCATATAATTTATGTGCATGCTTAATCAAATATGTATAGTGAAAAATACATATAATATATAAAAACTCAACGAGTCATAAAATAGACACGTTATTTTATATGAGAACACGTCTTAACATATTATTTTTTAAAATCTATACAATATTGTACATAAAACTAAACGCTTACCCCAAAGTGAGTCTACTACTAAATAAATCCCAATAATCCAAAAGATCAATATCCAAGAGTTCAAGACTCTAATTTTTAAATTTTTTTCTTGTACCTAACCAAAATAAAATTAGCAATTTTTGAGTTGAAATTTTATAAAATAATGATTGGATCAAAATTTAAATTTAACTTTGTTTTGGTTCAAAAATAGGCCCTGAGCCGCGATGATGCGCCACTAAAACCTACAACTCACTATCAAGCAGAGAAATTTACTAACCATATTTTTAATATTTATTTTGCAAGTATTCAAGGAGACAAGAGTATTGAGATTATCCATTACTTCCATCAAAGCATCTCAATATGTCTTGGAGTTATTTAAGATAAAGCATAAGTCGAAGTTCAACTACAAGTTTAGAAGACTTATTGTACTTTCCAAATCTGCTTACAACCTGACTCCCGAGAAGTATATGAAATATTTGATATTCTTAACAATCTTATATCACAATGTGCTCTTCATAAGGATTGAACCTGACTTCCTGAACTTTTCAAAATGGGGTCTTTGGCTTTGAACAAAAGAGCTAAATTCTTCTAGAAACCTAAGTCTAAGTGGAAATATGATTTGTGAGGTCCAGCCCAAGATGTTATTAGACTTCAAGCCCATGAGTTGGAGACTTCACTAAAAGAAGGAATGGATACAAAGGAGTTTAGAAGAATTACCAAATCAAAAGGATAAAGAATTACCAAAACACTTGCTAATTTGGGAGACTAATCATTCTTCCTTGGAGACCAAGTCAAGACTGAATCCTTGTGGAAGAATTAAAAAAAAAACAAAATTTGCAAGAATCAAGTGCTTAGCCAATGATCTTTCCTACTTTCCTTATTTGTTGGATTTCTTCCTGAAAGTATTTGTTTCTACATCACGCTTACCAAGCCATCCTGATTCGTAGCTGGCTCAACCCAAGGCTCCACCTATGGGAGGTTCGAGCCATGACTCACACATTCATGAGCCGCAACCCAACCTCAGCTAAGTTGTGGTTCAACATCATGCTAAACCACGACATGGAGTCTTCCAACCCAACCTTGAGCGTGATTTTTTAGGAAGAATTTTTTTTTTATCTTAGAGACAAAGATGAATCCATTCAATTTCTTATCCGAAGGTAGACGAGGAATGCTTGCTTGCGGGAAGAAAGTTGCATAGAAGGTGAGAGGCTAGAGGGAAGAGAAAAACAGGGGAAAGGTCATGTGTTTAATGGGGACAAGAGTTTTCATTTTGATTCTCAACACTTACAGGGAAGGAAAATCCCCAAAATTTTCTTTGCTTTATTTTTGTTTTTCCAAAAACAGCGGGTATCAAAAAAACCACCATATATTAATGCAAATAAGTAAATCTAGGCGATTAGTATTAAATCACCATATATCAATGCAAATAAATAAATCAAGGCATTGTCAGCAATCTACATTTTCACTAACACATGGGATTGTGTCAAGTATTTGAAAAATGAAACGCATTGACAATGATAGAAAAAAATTATCACTTTTAGAATATATAACAATAACTCACTATTTTAATAGTGTGAACCTACAACTCTTGTAATGTAATAACCCGATTTTCCGTAATGGAATTAAGTGAAAATAATTAAAATTTTTAATTGGAGATTATTTGGTTAATTATTGAAGATTTATTTAATGGAAAAATTAATTTGGGAAACCGAATCGAAGAATTTAAATTGGACTGATAATCATCATCAAGCAATATTTAGAATAAATCGAGAATTAGAATTGAGTTGAAAATAATTTAATTAATTGAAAATTTTAATTAAATTATTAAAAGAGGATTTAATTGAGTTTAAAATTAAAAAGAAAAAAATTAAATGGATTTATTGGAATTAAGATTAAAAGGAAAATGGGGATTAAATGAGAAGGGAGAAATAAGGGGTTGAACTGGTTCGGTTCATACTGGTTCAGCCCGGTTCTTGGCAGAAGAGAAGGGTAGGTTTTCAGAAAATAAAAGGGGAGGAAATAGGGCATTTGATTTGCTGAACAAAAGAGATGAAAGGGAGATAGAGAACCCGAGTGAGGAGATGGGAGATCGAGTGTGCGCGGGAGGAAGACGACAATGTTGACGCAGAGCTGGGACTGATGTGTCGCAGGTGTCGTCATCAGGGACTAAGAATGCGTCGGTGGAGTGCCCGAGCCATGAGATTTGGACGAACCGTGAGCGGAGAGTTCTCCCGCGGCGCTGCAAATTCTCGGCAAAGGTAAGTCAAGTTGTTAGTACCGTTTTGATTTCTTCTCCCTGGCGTTGTGTTATTGATTCGACAGTCTAAATTGCAAGGGAATTCCAGACAGGATTGCAGGGGTGATGGTTGTGGCGACGCAAAGGAACGGTTGATAGCCCCTGCACCCGGTCTGTCAACGGTTCCTTTGGTTCGCTTGGACCAGTTCTGTTGTGAACTCGGTTCACGAATACTATTATGGCCGACACAATAACGTTAGTACTTCCTTTACAACTAGGAAGCTCGCTAGAATTGTCGACAACTTGGAGGAGAAGACAAACGAGACACTCTCTAGGTAAGGAGAAGAAAACAGGGAGTGCTTTTGGGTGAGGAATTATTATTGCTGATGAAGGACAAAAATGAGGAATAAATTGATAGCCAGCTTCTGGATGGAGAGCTGAAGGCCATGACTTCTTTGGAGAATTGAGAGCTGAAGATAGAGTGAGAGGACAGGGAGCTCACAGATGTAGTGATGCTCTGGAGGGGGAAGGCCGAATGTCATCTCTGGAAGACTTTGAGGAAAACAGTGAGGAAGGTTCACTGTCCTCGGCTATTATTTGGGTAAGGACTTCCTTCATTTTAATTATAGATTTTATGAGTTTTACTCTATTGCTACGATTTAAGGAAGTTGTAATTAGATGAAGTATGCTCTCTTTGAATTATGCTCTGTTAATGGGTGATTTTGTTGGAAGGTGCTTCTTGTCGATAGTCTTGTTGATAGTTGCATCTGTTAAGGTTGAAATTTGTTTATAAGAATTTTTCTTAAATATAGGTTGTTAAGTTGGACTTGGACTTTTGCTACTGAATTATGTTACTAGGATATATTGATGATTTGTTTCCTTTGAATGTTATGTTTCGTTTACATTGAACTATAAATTAAGGAAAGGTTTTGAGAGGTTTTTGTAACGACCCGGTTTTTTGTAATTCCTTTAAAATGAGTGAAAATTTAAAAATTTTTTAAGATCCTTGAAATCTCTTTTCTTTTAAAACAAATATCAAAGTACGATGCTAAACCGGACCACTACTAACCTTTCGTTAAACTTGTATTGAAAATCCAATTCCAAAAAATGTGGAAGCCTTATACAATCATTTGTTTAAAGCAATGCGAAAGCGTAAATAATTTAATGAAAAAATTAAACATTTAATTAAAACTTGATTACAACTGTGCTCTCTGCTCGCTCTCTTTAGTCTGGCTAGCCACAAGTCTCGCACGTGCAAATCATTCATCTCTGCTTTATTTTCTGTTCATCGTTATCACATACAAGTACCTACACCTACACCACAAGTAACTGTAAGCCCAAAGGCTTAGTAAGGAAAAGAGTTAAATACAACATGATATGCTTCTCTTTAGTCCTTTATGGAATGAGGGCCACCCAAACCAATCCTTTCATTAAGGCATTGACTCGCTTATTACTTTATTTTACTTTAATCCATTTGTTCCTTACTCGTACTTCGAGCTGGAATTGGGGAGCTTTTCTTGTGCAATGACGTAGTGGATCGGATCGAACCTTTTTCTTGCAACTAGAACTCTCGTACCCTACTAGGGAGGGGCTTCACCTAGTTGCAGAATAGAGCTGCTGCCCATCCACCCCCAATTCCCTTTCTTCCTTCATTTTCTTAACATTTTGCCTCACTTATGCACGTGCGAGTACCACCCTAGTGGCACTCCCTATTAGTTTCTATTAGCATGATGCATGACCATACATTCTCAACATAACATGATGCAAGATGCTTTACAACATAATATTAACAATAATTGAAGAGCGCATTGAAATAAAAGTAACTGTAATTGAAATTGCGCATATAAAGAAATAAAGCATATACTAGAAAGAAATAAATGCACACAACAGAAAACAAGTACAACATCGAATTGGAACAGCGAATGCATACAATTGAGGGATGCTACGGTAAACACGCAAGTAATTTATTTAAACACACATGCTTAGACAATTGGAAATAGAGACATACATGGACAACAAATAACGGGAACATGCTTGTAAATTGAAAATTCTTATTCTAGTTGATTATGCATGTTTTTATTCTAATTCATTAAACATGTTATAATTCATAGTATAGTTTATTAGCCTAATTAATTACAAGTCTGATTAATTACTTATTCTAATTAATTAGCATGCTCATAATGAATTACGATTATTACTCTAGATGCTTCTATTCTAGTTAGTTAATTAAACATGCATTGCTAATTAATAAAACATACTTAGTTAATTAACATGCTCAATTAATTTATTTAACATGCTAAACTAATTAGTTAATTTAAATGCTCAACTAGTTAGTTATTAGTAGCTTATTTAACATGCTCAACTAGCTAATTAACATGCTAAATTAATTAGTTTGTTAACATGCTCAAGACTATAAATGAATATCATAGTCAATTTACGTGCCCGGATTACATGCTTCTATTTTAATAAGTCAAACATACCTAATTATCGTTTACTAGATAGTTATCATAAATTAGTTAATTAAACATGTTAGACATGCTCAGACTAAACATGTTAGACATGCTCGGACTAATTATCAATCAAACAACTAGTTAAGTTAATTGTTATGCTTAAGTAATAATTAACATGCTCAAGGAAATTAATCATGCGTTATTTAATCAACATGTCTACATCTAATTAACATACTTAACTGAGATTGTAATTGTGATTCTATTTAATTACTCTAGTCAATTTATTAGTCGATTACAGGTTCAAGAAGTAATTACACTTACTTAAACATGCTCCAATTAATTGTCGTTAATTAGCTAATTAGACATTAGTTCCCATGCTTAGATTAATTATTCAACAACTAATTATACAACTAGTTAATCAATAAAGCATGCTCAAGGAAGTGGTTAACAACTATTAATTAAGCAACTAGTGAACATGCTTGGGTTCGTTATTTAACCACTAATTAAATAGTTAAACTAGTTAATTAACATACTCGTACAGCAAATAGCAAGCAAGGAAATAAGCAACAAGAATAGAATTAACATCAGCATCCTCATGCATTTCCCTCTTCAATTTCTCATTCTCTATTTCTCAGCAAACCATTCCATAATCCACAACAATTTATCAACCAAAGAATATCTACAACGTAACCAATCACAGAACTAACAATAATATAGAGCTAACACTAAAGGGAATATCACAGATTCAACAATAATCTACAGAACACTAACAATTTCTACACTATCATCAAGGGAAGTAACAGATAGCAAGGAAACAATAAAAACAAAGAAAACACTACCACTCACGAACACATACTTGTGGTGTAGGGCCTCCACAGGCCAAGACACCCCTAATTCCTTACCCTCTATTGATGAACTAGACAGGGCTAGCAAGGAATCCAAGTCTTCACGGCAGTTCTAGTTCACAGTGCACACACCTCACAGCTCCAACTCCAAGCTCACACCTCACATCACTCACATTCACACCCTTAACCCAATGGCTAACTCACAACAGCCCTCACTCACTCACTAGAACTCACCACTCGCTGGAAGGAGAGAACTCTCGCTAGAGAGGAGAGCTCACGTAGGGAATGAACTGAAAAAGCAAGGGAGAGAGGGAAGGGATGACTTTACTTGGATGGAGGGGACAACGTAGTCATAGGAGAGGGGATAGCTAGAGACGTGGGAAGACAGGGGGAGGAGGCGACTTCGTCATCCCTTTGTCAAGCACTTATGGACTACACGATAAATTTCATCATTTAAATCCCTAATTTTACGCTTAACTGGGTTATTTCGAATGAGTGCGGACGCACTGGTCTTGTCTGCATTCGTCCGTAAGTGTAAAATCTTGCAGGCTAAATCGTGGCTTCGGATGAGAACTGGCGTCCTCATCCCCATTCGTACCGTCTGCAGACGAGGTTCGGATACAAAGTAGTGTCTGCACGTGGCGTCCGCATGCGTTTGAAGGTGTCCATAAATCGGATAGAGGCAAATAGGACAAGGTCCCCCCACGTTCGCAGTCTTCTGGACTCAGCCAAAACTGTCCAGGATTTGGACAGATTCAAATCGAGCATGGCTATCCACATCCACACTCGTCCGAAAGTCCGCGACACAATACAGTCAGGACGCTGAATCACGTCCTGAGTCGTCCCAACCCATTCTTCGTGTGTGCAAATGCAATTGCGGATGACATAACTCGTCTGCAGTGTCGTCCCCAGGCGTCTGAAAACGCCTTGGGCAGCTTTTCTCACATTTTTCCCACTGAACTCCTATCCCATAACACTTTCCCCATAAATACATGTCATAAAATGACACGTATAAATACGTAATGAAATGTCCCAACTGCCCCGTCCCTTAATTACATTACGTACACGGGAAAAACATAACAGAAATACCCCTAGACTTAACACTCTAGAACGTCCTTGGTAATACCTCGATAATTGTCTAACTGAAAAAGTCAGGGTATTACATACATCCCTCCTTATATAAATTTCGTCCTCAAAATTTGCCCTAGCATAACTCTCTCACCAACGCTAACCTAAGTATCAAAACTCTTCTTTGCTACCTATTTGATGACGTAATTCCCTCTAGTGGTCCTAATACTTCATTTTATCTAGATTATGTACTACCTCTTACTGATCATCTGTCCCAACTACTGCCCCTTGATCAACTTGACTTCAGCCAAACTCGTCTCTTGTACCAAAAAGTCGATCCAACTCTCATACTTACTCACCACAATTTCGTTGCACAACTCTGGTCAACTCGCTTCCAAGGAAAGAAATGCCTTAATCATAGCCATTCTTCAACATCAAGAGCTGAATAGCAGTTCTCTTATATCCAATTATCACCTCAATCCAATAAATACTTCATAGTTGCCGTTGTCATGACCCGAAGACGGGCCTGACAGAACCCCCGGGTCAGGCGACCCGATCCTCCTAGAGAACCCGATCACCCAGCCCAAGGTGTGAGTTTTAGCGGACAGTGCATAAATTAAAATGAAATCCAAGTACTGTGCAACAAATCCAAACCAACTGTATTTGAGGTTTACAGATCCAAAATATAAATATCCTCACCAAATGATAATAATCGCTCAATGGAAATAAAAGAACACTTCTTATCCAAATCCTTAGCTGCTCTTTCATTTACCTGTAGTTTTTGGGGAGGAGTCGTTTGGGATGAGTGACTAACTCAGTAAAGTATAGCTATACTAGATGCACTCATGCAAAACTGGTTTTTCGTTATTTTTCGAAAACAAGGTTATGTCTCATTTTATCGTACATGGATTTTTAAATCGCTTCAAAACTCTTTATCATTACATCAAACCAACCCAAAGGCCATCAATGAGGCTTTTATTGAAAACTTGTTGTATACATAGACAACTATACCTCGCAAAATAAGCCATCATCGTTTTCCAATTTGAAAACGTCATCCGTTAAAAGGGGTGGTCACTCATGGACTCCCCGCCACACAACATAGAAGAGGTGGTCACCCGTCGATGACAACTCCTTATGAGGCAGGAATAATGACGACGATCCAAAGATTCCGTACATCACCCGAGTTGCCAGCGCAACTGGCTGCACGACACAACTCGTATAATCGTATAATCAAATAAAACGGATACAGTTGCTCGCTATATGTGGACTTAGGATAAACAAGTCTCAGCGATTGACAACCGTCTAATCCGTGGGACAAATCATGGCCAGGTTTAGGGGCTTGCAACCCAAGGAGACGTCATCACTCTCCTATATGAGATTTACGACTTTCAGGAGTTTCAACCTGAGGACACGTCACCAATGCCCCACCTATATTTTTTGCACGTCAAACAATCAACCTTCACGCAGCAGAAGGTATCAAAAGGGGATAACAGATTCATCCCTCAACATGTGCACAATAAATCTCAAACCATGTACGGAATTAAACTTGAGAAAACATACAATTAATAAAAATGGACGTGTTGTCGAACAGTTCCCGTCATTTTTCAAGTGTGGTATTCCACAAAATAATTATTTTTGAAAACGGGATACGATGCAATATAACGCAAGAGGTATAGAAATCCCAACCTCGACGACGGTCTGCCTTACCAACCAGAGCAACCAATTACGCAAGAACCGTATAACACTCGCTGAAATCATCCAAGCCTAACAAAGGTATAAACGTGGGAATTTATGAATTAATTCCATAAAAATAAACAGAGGGCCCTATGCCAAGAATAGGAGCCTAACCGACGTGTAACAACTCATCTAATCCAAACAAAAGTCTTAAATTGTATCACTCGATAAACTAACAGATCATCATCCGAACAACATCCAATCCTTAACATATTGTGCAACACTTGAACAGTTAACAATGTCACAAAATATCTCTCAAACTTACATAGGATCAACTTTATCACATGAATAACTATAACAGAATCTCAACCCAATTCATTATTTCACAATAGACACAAACTCAATATGTATCTCCAATTACAATCTCCAATAACAATTTAATCCATTTTTCAAGATAGCAACCCAAATTAGGATCTCCAAGTCCACAAACGACAAACAATAGCAAAAATAAAACAAGCTATCAACCTCGATATTGTCCAACAAACAATTAAAGAACCAATTAAAAGTCTCCCAATCATCAACTTTTCATTCTCAACCCTCCAATAAATATGTACAGTTTCTAAATGGTCGTCTCAAACAAAAACCAAGTAACACATGGAACATTTATTCATTTGGCCGAATTATAATCTCAAATAGGAACCAATCTTTACAACAAATAACAAACTTGAAAGTTCTAAATATCCTTTACATTTAACCCAAGTTTTTATCTTGTAAAATTTGTGACAAACAAGGCATAGTCCTCGGCATTTTTCTCATTCAATTGACAACATTCAAAACACACAACCGAAGCAAAATTCCACATCCAACTAGCAGAAAATGTTAACCCAGAACATCACATTATCAGAAATCAGAATCTTCATGCAGAGACCAATTTTTATCAACTATAACAGAAGCAACATATCGACAGGTCCATCAAAAAAATTGAAATGCAAGAGTTATTTAATCTAAACAATGAGACAACACCAAACTAACCAACCAGCAACGATTCCAAAATGCAAAATCAAAATAAACAATCCAACTGAAAATTTCCTCACCAACAGAACAAGGTCGGAGTTCCGTTTTCACTCGCCGGAATCGGAACTCTGCTCTGGCCAACACTCTGTCATGCAGGGTGTCCTTGGTGACTGTCTGAATCACCTCAGACGGACATGCTCCGCCACTTAACGGAGCTCACGAACATCGGGATCATTCGTCCCTGCCTCGGTCGACGTCGCTCGCTCAGAATCTCCTTCAACTCGTGGAGTTCCTTGTCCGCTCGCTCATTCGCAGGCCGCTTGAACACCACAGACGACGTCAATGGTCGTCGTCTAGTCGCCGATCGTCGGCTCATCGATTTCCTGAGTGGTCCGTCGCTCCCTCTCGCTCGGTTCTCTCGGCTGAACGCGAAAATAGGGGGAAGAGGAAACCCTATTCCTCTTCTCCCGATTTCTCTTCTATATTTATTTTTCAATCTAACCCATGAACTTTCCAGCTCCAATGTCCTTGGCGGGATTTTTTTCCCTCATTCCCTACATTTCACTTCATCTTTTCATTTTTTCCCTTCACTTAATCCTTTCTTTTATCCAAATAAATTCTTGAATCCTTTTACATATATCATCTTTTATATAGTTTACCCAAATTTTCAATTTAATCGTAACATCATCTAAAGATGTTATATCTCCAATTTGACTATCCAACTTCGTTCCTTAATTGAATTCTTTGTTCAGAAAATTCTAATTTTACCAACTTTGACCAGTTAACCAAAATTGCATACGTGGTCGCTACACGACAATTCGGTCAACTTCAACGCCATGACCGATTTTCAACGTGAAAAATTTACACGTGGATTTTCTTATTTAAAAATTTACGGTTTTTACATCTTAACCTCCTTAAAAGAAATTTCATCCCGAAATTTAAAATAAAAGCCGCTACATATCAAAGAGATGAGGGTACTTGCGCATTATGTTCGATTCAACTTCCCAAGTTGCTTCCCTCCTTTTTAGATTAACATAACCTTTTTGTTTGTTTTGCACCGCCTTAAGGCTCTTTCAAATCATTTGAATATCGTCTGTAATTTCTATAATCATATCAGGTCCTAGAGTAACTCTCTCTTCCGTCTCAGCCTAACATAGTGGAGAGCGACAAGCCTCCCATACAATGCCTCGTATGGAGATACGCCAATACTTGTCTAATAGCTATTGTCATACACAAACTCCACTAACAACAAATTATTCACCCAACTATCACCAAAATACAAAATACAAGATCGCAACATATCCTCCAAAATCCGAATAGTCGTCTCTGACTGTCCATCTGTCTGAGGATGGTAGGTAATGCAGAGATTCAACTCTGTTCCCAAAGTCTCCTACAAAGACCTCCAAGACTTGGACGTAAATCTTGGGTCGTGATTTCAACAATACTCGAAGGGATGTCATGGACGAACATCGTTCTCAATATAGAGGCGACTCAACCTTAACAAAGGAAAATCCATCATAATCATGTGACCATCAAAACAATGTGCAATATTTACACTAACGGCAATAACTAACTATGGTCTCATTCTCCAGCATAAACAAACAATTATAAAACCAAACCTCAACATCAAACCAATAGTGAACAGAACAAGGTGTCATTCCAACAATAACCAATCCTTAACAGGCTTATCATCATGAAACAGATTTCCAACAGTTATTCTGTAAAAACCATAGCACAATAACATTGAACAATACTTCTCAACCAAAAGCAGCAAACACTACCCCCATTGGGTCCTCACAAATCAACAGCAAGTATATTAAAACTTTCAAGTTTCCTCAACAACCTAGAATACAAACAAACACTGTCTAAATAGTACAATCCTCATAATGTTATCCAGTGACCAAACTAAAATTCTCAAATTCATCCAAGAAGACAGCTACAAGTCTCCAGTAGCTTTACTAGTGAAACTATAACAAAAATAGGAACCAAAATCAACTTAGCACAACACTTTGTGCAATCGAAGCATAGCAGACTATTCATCGGACTTTAGACAACAATCATCAAGTCTCCCAAATTTTCCTTCAAACAACAATTTATCATTTCCGCAGCTAACCCTGTCAAGCAACAACCTAAACAAATCTCATTATCAACGCAAAATCCAACATAAAGATAGGAGTCCAAAAATCAGAAACCAATCTCATCAATGGCTATGGACAAAACATTAGGTCAAAATAAAGTAAGCAAATTTGATCAAATAACTCATGCTGACTCACCGCATCTAACTACTCTCCATTTTGAAGCTGTTTAAATTTCTCTTTGATCAAATCGCCTTGTTGATGTAACTACTTTGTCCTCCAGAGCAAAGATAATGTGCCAACCATATTATACACACAAGCTGTTTCATCTTACTCATAGTATTATAGACTATAGTCTCCAACAATCATAGATCGCTTCCTCTAATCCAAAACCAAATAAGCTAGTGACCCTTGAGGCTTTTGGCTCAAGACATCAACTACGACATTCGTCTTTTCCAAATAATACTGTAGACTAAAATTGTAGTTCCCTACGTATTTCATCCATCTGTGTTGCCTCAAATTCAAACCTCCATGAGCGAAAAGATACTTCAGACTTTTGTGTTCCGAAAACACCTGAAAGTTCAAACCATGCCAAAAATACTTTTAGATTTTTAGCACAAAAAATTGCAGCAACCTATTCCGAGTCATGTGAATAATTCTTTTCAAGTGGTTTCAACTGTCGAAATGCATAAGCAACCACTTTACCATGTCGCATCAAGACACATCTAAGTTCAATTCCCGATGCACCCATGTAAACTGCATAAGTCAACTCACTATCAGGTACTGTCAGAATAGGTGCACTCGTCAATCTGTTCAACTCCTCAAATGCACTCTGACATTGGTTATTCCATCTAAATCGTATCTCTTTTCCAATCAACTTCGTCAATGGTGCTAGTAACGAAGAAAACTTTTCCAGAAACAGTCGATAACAATCGGCAAGACCTATAAACTATTAATCTTTGACACATTCTTCGGAAGCTGCCACTGCACAACTACCTCAATCTTCGCAAGGTCTACCGAGATTCCATCTTGTGAAGTAATATGCAGTAAAAACTTAACCTTTGACATCCAAAAGTTACATTTACTCATCTTGGCATATAATTGCTAATCTCTCAAAGTCTGAAACACAATCTGAAAATGTCTTCAATGCTAACTCCGAGATTTACAGTATATCAAAATATCGTCGTTAAACACCTCGACGAATTGATTTAAATAAGGTCTAAAAACTCAGTTCATGAAATCCATAAAAGTTGTTGGGGCATTAGTCAACCTGAAATGTAAGACTAGAAACTCGAAATCCCAATATCTCGTCCTGAAAGCTGTCTTCGGGATATCCTCTTCCCGAATCTTAATCTGACTACAACCAGACCTCAAATCAATATTCGAGAAGTACCGTGATCCACCAAGCTGGTCGAACAACTCATTGATCCTGGGCAACAAATACTTATTCTTTATGGTGACTAAATTCAACTTCTGATAATCAATGTAGGGTCTCAAAGAACCATCTGTTTTCTTGACAAATAAAACTAGTGCACCCCACGAAGTGATACTCTTCCAAATAATTCTCTAATCTATCAATTCATACATCTGCTTCCTTAACTCATCTAACTCTATAGGAGCCCATTTTATACGCAGAAATAGAAACTGGGGTAGCACCCGAAACCAAATCAATACAAAACTCGACCTCACGGTCTAGAGACAACGTTGGTAACTCATCAGGATACACATCTGAAAACCCTCTCACAACTGAGACATCTAGATCCTGACCAGCCATCTCAACCTCAATATTAACCAACCAAAGTTCTTGTACAGCTTCAATCCACTGCGACTACCCAAATATATCCACAAAATAGAATTAATCGTCACCACACTAGTATCATTGCAATCAACGACAGCATGTCCTTGTTTAGAAATAACTATAACTCGCTTTAGATGGCATTCCATCGTTGCCCTATATTTTCTCAACCACTTCATACTCCAAATCACATCGAACTAACAAATGGGTAAAACAAAAATGTGCAGAAAAATGTACAGTCATCAATCACTATGCAGACTGCTCTGCACACAAAAACTACTCCACTCTAGACACCCAGAGGAGTACTAAATATCAACAGAGATTTTATCTCCCACACTAACCACTAATCCTGGGTCAACTCATGAAATGTTTATGTCATAGACTCACTGCAGCTATGACTACTATACTATATCCCAAATACCTTGACAAAATCTTTCCACTCCACCAACTGGACATCATAATCGAACCTCACGACGTTCCACTAACTGGCCGTCAATTTCTCTAAATAATGACCAGTAATCCTCACTTTGGAACAATTTCAAATTTTAGAGTGCCTCAAAGTTCTTCTCCATTTTCTAAAACTAACTTTCACTCCCATTGGGTTTCCAACACCCTCAAACACGAGTTCAGAATTGCTTTTAACCATTCTTCCTCCTCCCATTTATAAAAAAATTTGGGCAGAATATGCCCTATTTCTTTACTCCCCCAAAAGCTACAATCATATATCTTGCAACAAGTCCCAAGCAATTGCAGTATGATCTATCATTTATTACATCTATCAATCTATTTTAGCAAAGAATTATAATTACTCACATCATATACAGTCACCTGACACAATGTTAATTAACATACATTACACTTCACGTTCCTTTTAACATACTCACATATCATCCGAGCACACTCCAAACATTTTCTCTATCAATTAACATTTTAACTTCAACAATTGTCCAAATGATCTCATTACATCCAATTTATATTTCAAGTATCTTTTTCATACCAGATTCATGTGTAGAACTATTACTAATCAAGTTCTGCAAACTATCCATCATTGCCACAATGAGATAAGAACCACCCTCTTCTGATCGGTTACAAGATGTCCTCCTCAGTGTCATTTCCAAATTTTAGAGAAAAGAAAATCTCACTTAGTTATGAGACTTGACTTGTGCACAGTTATCAAACTCTTGTCCTACACCATTAAATTCTCGAGTGATCGCTACTTAGGAATTCGGAACCTTGTGCTCTGATACCATAAAATTCTGCCACGACCCGAAGACGGGCCTGACAGAACTGCCATGTCAGGCGACCCGATCCTCATAGAGAACCCGATCACCCAGCCCAAGGCGTGAGTTTTAGCGGAAGACTTATAATATTTAGTTCGGCCCAAAAAGTATGGGCCTAGGTCAAAGTAGGGATCACGAGAAAGTGACGGTGCATAAATTAAAGTGAAATTCAAGTACTGTGCAACAAATCCAAACCAACTGTATTTAAGGTTTACAGATCCAAAATATAAATATCTTCACCAAATGATAATAATCGCTCAATGGAAATAAAAGAACACTTTTGATCCAAATCCTTAGCTACTCTTTCATTTACCTGTAGTTTTTGGGGAGGAGTCGTTTGGGATGAGTGACTAACTCAGTAAAGTATAGCTATACTAGATGCACCTCATGCAAAACTGGTTTTTCTTTATTTTTCGAAAACAAGGTTATATGTCTCATGTTATCGAACATGGATTTTTAAATCGCTTCAAAACTCTTTATCATTACATCAAACCGACCCAAAGGCCATCAATGAGGCTTTTATTGAAAACTTGTTGTATACATAGACAGCTATACCTTGCAAAATAAGCCATCATCGTTTTCCAATTCGAAAACGTCATCCGTGAAAAGGGGTGGTCACTCATGGACTCACCTGCCACACAACATAGAAGAGGTGGTCACCCGTCGATGACAACACCTTATGAGGCAGGAATAATGACGACGATCCGAAGATTCCGTACGTCACCTGAGTTGCCAGCGCACCTGACTGCATGACACAACTCGTATAATCGTATAATCAAATAAAACGGATACAGTTGTTCGCTATATGTGGACTTAGGATAAACAAGTCTCAGCGATTGACAACCGTCTGATCCATGGGACAAATCATGGCTAGGTTTAGGGGCTTGCAACCCAAGGAGACATCATCACTCTCCTATACGAGATTTACGACTTTCAGGAGTTTCAACCTAACGACACGTCACCAATGCCCCACCTATATTTTTTGCACGTCAAACAATCAACCTTCACGCAACAGAAGATATCAAAAGGGGATAGCAGATTCATCCCTCATGTGCACAATAAATCTCAAACCATGTACGGAATTAAACTTGAGAAAACATACTACTAATAAAAATGGACGTGCTATCGAACAGTCCCCGTCATTTTTCAAGTGTGGTATTCCACAAAATAATTATTTTTGAAAATGGGATACGATGCAATATAACGCAAGAGGTATAGAAATCCCGACCTCGACGACGGTTTGCCTTACCAACCAGACCAACCACTTATGCAAGAATCGTATCACACTCGCTGAAATCATCCAAGCCTGACAAAGGTATAAACGTGGGAATTTATGAATTAATTCCATAAAAATAAACAGAGGGCCCTATACCAAGAATAGGAGCCTAACCGACGTGTAACAACTCATCTAATCCAAACAAAAGTCTTAAATTGTATCACTCGATAAACTAACAGATCATCATCCGAACAACATCCAATCCTTAACATATTGTGCAACACTTGAACAGTTAACAATGTCACAAAATATCTCTCAAACTTATATAGGATCAACTTTATCACATGAATAACTATAACAGAATCTCAACCCAATTCATTATTTCACAATAGACACAAACTCAATATCTATCTCCAATTACAATCTCCAATAACAATTTAATCCATTTTTCAAGATAGCAACCCAAGTTAGGATCTCCAAGTCCACAAACGACAAACAATAGCAAAAACAAAACAAGCTATCAACCTCGATATTCTCTAACAAGCAATTAAATAACCAATTAAAAGTCTCCCAAACAACAACTTTTCATTCTCAACCCTCTAATAAATCTGTACAGTTTCTAAATGGTCGTCTCAAACAAAAACCAAGTAACACATGGAACATTTATTCAATTGGCCGAATTGTAATCTCAAATAGGAACCAATCTTTACAAAAAATAACAAACTTGAAAGTTCTAAATATCCTTTACATTTAACCCAAGTTTTTATCCTGTAAAATTTGTGACAAACAAGGCATAGTCCTCGGCATTTTTCTCATTCAACTGACAACATTTAGAACACACAACCGAAGCAAAATTCCACATCCAACTAGCAGAAAAACGTAACCCAGAACATCACATTATCAGAAATCAGAATCTTCATGCAAAGACCAATTTTTATCATTTATAACAGAAGCAACATATCGACAGGTCCATCAAAAAAGCTGAAATGCAGGAGTTATTTAATCTGAACAACGAGACAACACCAAACTAACCAACCAGCAACGATTCCAAAATGCAAAATCAAAATAAACAATCCAACTGAAAATTTCCTCACCAACCGAACAAGGTCGGAGTTCCGTTTTCACTCGCCAGAATCGGAACTCTGCTCCGGCCAACACTCTGTCGCGCAGGGTGTCCTCGGTTACTGTCTGAATCACCTCAGATGGAGACGCTCCGCCACTTAACGGAGCTCACGAACGTCGAGATTGTTCGTCCCTGCCTCGGTCGACGTCGCTCGCTCAGAATCGCCTTCAACTCACGGAGTTCCTTGTCTGCTCACTCGTTCGCAGGCCGCTTGAACACCACAGACGACGTCAATGGTCGTCGTCTAGTCGCCGATCGCCGGCTCATCGATTTCCTGCGTGGTCCGTCACTCCCTCTCGCTCGGGTCTCTCGACTGGACGCAAAAATAGGGGGAAGAGGAAACCCTATTCCTCTTCTCCCGATTTCTCTTCTATATATTTTTTTTCAATCGAACCCATGAACTTTCCAGCTCCAATGTCCTTGGCGGGATTTTTTTCCCTCATTCCCCCCATTTCACTTCATCTTTTCATTTTTCCCCTTCACTTAATCCTTTCTTTTATCCAAATGAATTCTTGAATCCTTTTACATATATCATCTTTTATATAGTCTACCCAAATTTTCAATTTAATCGTAGCATCATCTAACGATGTTATATCTCCAATTTGACTGTCCAACTTCGTTCCTTAATTGAATTCTTTGTTCAGAAAATTCTAATTTCACCAACTTTGACCAGTTGACCAAAAATGCATATGTGGCCGCTACACGACAATTTGGTCAACTTCAATGCCATGACCGATTTTCAACGTGAAAAATTTACACGTGGAATTTCTTATTTAAAAATTTCATGGCTTTTATAGCCGTTCAACTCCTAAATTTGTAGCATTTTTCTCCCCAAATTTGACGTTCCACATCAAATTTTTCCACCAGATTCTGAGTGATTCAATGTCAAGGAAAAGTCTCCACAACCTTCATACCGTCAAAAGACTCACAACTTGATGTCAAACACATCTTCCCTACACGGTTCCACCCCTCAGATCCTTCTCACACCGTGACTTAAGACCTAGTACTTATACTTTTCTCTCACACTCCACGACTTCGGTGTGCTCAAACGTACTCTCTCCCATCAAATCCGTCCATCTAAGCTTTCCCAAGTTATGAACTACATCACTGCATGGCTGAGTAGGATGTGTTCTGTCTTGCTTCTCTTTTTGTATCTGTACTCGTTTTTGATAGGGTTCAGTTCCCGTTTTTATATCTGTTCCCATGTCTGTCTCTGTTCCCATTCTTGTTTCCGTTCTCGTTTTTGTTCCTGTTTCCATTTTCGTATCCATTCCTAGAAATCACTTTGGAAACTTTGTTTCCGTTCCCGTTTCTATTTTCGTCTCTGTTCCCTTTTCTGTTTCCGTTCCCATTTCTGTTTCCGTTTCTGTTCCAGTTTGTGCTCCCGTCTTTGTTTCTGTACTCATTCTAGGAGAAGCTGAACCGATTGAATCCGCTCTTGTCGTATAGTTGGGTAGTCAAGTTCTTGGTCACCTTGGTTGGTTTCAAACTAAGATGGAGAACATAATCCAAGCCCGACATAAGTCCTAATACCCATTCCTCTTAGATCCCTACTCCGTCTCACTTCCCTTTTTGTGTCCATACTTGTCTTTGTTTCTATTTCTATATCCATTTCGGTATCCGTGATCGTACGTGTTTCCGTATCCGTTCCCATATCCATATATGTATCCATATATGTATCCATATCTGTATTCATTTCTGTATCCATTTCAATTTCTGGAAACTCGTTTCTGTTTCGGTTTCCATTTCGATTTTTGTTTCGGTTTCCATTTCAATTTCTGTGCTCGTACCGTTTTTGTATCCATTTTTGTTTCCGTTTCTATCTCCGTTTCCATACTCGTTTCTGGAGAAGATCAATTGATTGCCTAGGCCCTACAACACTCTCTCTATTCATTTCCAAAGGTCAAGACCGAGTGGGCATAAACTTGGCTTGTCGAATCCCATTCTCCTATCCCAGCTTAGCCCTTAACATCCTACCTCTTCACAACAAGTATACCCTTCGCCTACTCCCTTGCAACCTAGGCGACTTCGGTTAACTATCTAGCTGGTCTAACCTCACATCTAGCTGGACTAAACTCACTTGGGATTTTCTTTTCACTTAATTTCCAAACATTTGGGCATAGTCTCCTTTGTTTTTACACTCCCCCAAAGCTATAATCTTGCATAAAAATCTCAAACAGTTCCAGAATATTCATGTATATCATCTAGAATCCAAAATCTGAAATCCAAAATATATCATCCAACGATATCGGGTACATTCGCGAATCTACGATCCCAAATATAAACGAAATACTTATCATCACTAAGCCCATGTTATCTCCTAGCAATTCATCTATCGAATTGGAAGAAGAAATCATGTTAGTAAAGTATTAGGAAGTATACTTACAGTGACGAAGGATCTTACACGTCGAGGCTTGTGTTGACAAGTAGGCTACAATATCAATTGACTTTTACCAAAATCGTTTTACTCAGCAAAATGTATCAGAGCGAGCTACAGATTTAGTTTTAAAAATGATTATCAAAGCAGCACACAAGAATCGATTTTAAAACCACTACTCTAATACCAACTGTAAGGACCCGATTTTTTGTAAATCCTTTAAAATAAGTGAAAATTTAAAATGTTCCTAAGACCCTTGAAATCTCTTTTCTTTTAAAACAAATATCAGAGTGCGACGCTAAACCGGACCGCTACTAACCTTTCGTTAAACTCGTATTGAAATTCCAATTAACAAAAATGTGGAAGCCTTATACAATCATTTGTTTAAAGCATTGCAGAAGTGTACATAATTTAATAAAAAAAACTAAACATTTAATTACAACTTGATTACAACTGTGCTCTCTGCTCGCTCTCTTTAGCCTAGCCATCCACAAGTCTTGCACGTGCAAATCATTCATCCCTGCTTTATTTTCTGTTCATCGTTATCACATACAAGTACCTACACCTACACCACAAGTAACTGTAAACCCAAAGACTTAGTAAAGAAAAGAGTTAAATGCAACATGATATGCCTCTCTTTAGTCCTTTATGGAATGGGGGCCACCCAAACCAATCCTTTCATAAGGCATTTACTTGTTTATTACTTTGTTTTATTTTAATCCATTCGTTCCTTACTCGTACTTCAAGCTGGAATTGAGGAGCTTTTCTTGTGCAATGACGTAGTGGATCGGATCTAACATTTTTCTAGCAACTAGAACTCTCGTACCCTACTAGGGAGGGGTTTCACCTAGTTGCAGACTAGAGCCGCTACCCATCCACCCCCAATTCCCTTTCTTCCTTTATTTTCTTAACATTTTACCTCACTTATGCATGTGCGAGTACCACCCTAGTGGCACTCCCTATTAGTTTCTATTAGCATGATGCATGACCATACATTCTCAACATAACATGATGCATGATGCTTTATAATATAACATTAACAATAATTAAAGTGCACATTGAAATAAAAGTAACTGTAATTGAAATTGTGCATATAAAGATATAAAGCATATACTAGAAAGAAATAACTGCACACAACAGAAAACAAGTACAACATCAAATTGGAACAGCGAATGCATACAATTGAGGGATGCTACGGTAAACACGCAAGTAATTTATTTAAACTCACATGCTTAGACAATTGGAAATAGAGACATACATAAACAACAAATAACAGGAACATGCTTGTAAATTGAAAATTCTTATTCTAGTTGATTACGCATGCTTTTATTCTAATTAATTAAACATGTTATAATTAATAGTCTAGTTTATTAGCCTAATTAATTATAAGTATGATTAATTACTTATTCTAATTAATTAGCATGCTCATAAAGAATTACGATTATTACTCTAGATGCTTCTGTTTTAGTTAGTTACTTAAACATGCATCGCTAATTAATTAAACATACTTAGTTAATTAACATGCTCAATTAATTTATTTAACATGCTAAACTAATTAGTTAATTTACATGCTCAACTAGTTAGTTATTAGTAGCTTATTTAACATGCTCAACTAGTTAATTAACATACTAAATTAATTAGTTAGTTCACATGCTCAAGACTATAAATGATAATCCTAGTCAATTTACGTGCCCGGATTACATACTTCTATTTTAATAAGTCAAACATACCTAATTATCGTTTACTAGCTAGTTATCATAAATTAGTTAATTAAACGTGTTAGACTTGCTCAGACTAAACATGTTAGACATGCTTGGACTAATTATCAATCAAACAACTAGTTGAGTTAATTGTTATACTTAAGTAATAATTAACACGTTTAAAGAAATTAATCATGCGTAATTTAATCAGCATTCCTGCGTCTAATTAACATGCTTAAGTGAGATTGTAATTGTGATTCTATTTAATTACTCTAGTTAATTTATTAGTCGATTTACAGGTTCAAGAAGTAACTACACTTACTTAAACATGCTCCAATTAATTGTCGTTAATTAGCTAATTAGACATTAGTTCCCATGCTTAGATTAATTATTCAACAACTAATTATACAACTAGTTAATTAATAAAGCATGCTCAAGGAAGTGGTTAACAACTATTAATTAGGCAACTAGTGAACATGCTCGGGTTCATTATTTAACAACTAATTAAATAGTTAAACAAGTTAATTAACATACTCGTACAGTAAATAGCAAGTAAGGAAATAAGCAACAAGAATAGAATTAACATCAGTATCCTCACGCATTTCCCTCTTCAATTTCTCATTCTCTATTTCTCAGCAAACCATTCCATAATCCACAACAATTTATCAACCAAAGAATATCTACAACGTAACCAATCACAGAACTAACAATAATATTAGAGCTAACACTAAAGGGAATATCACAGATTCAACAATAATCTACAGAACACGAACAATTTCTACACTATCATCAAGGGAAGTAACAGACATCAAGGAAACAATAACAACAAAGAAAACGCTACCAGTCACGCACACATACTTGTGGTGTAGGGCCTCCACAGGCCAAGACACCCCTAATTTCTTACCCACTATTGATGAACTAGACAGGGCTAGCAAGGAATCCAAGTCTTCACGGCAGTTCTAGTTCACAGTGCACACACCTCACAACTCCAACTCCAAGCTCACCCCTCACATCACTCACGTTCACACCCTTAACCCAATGGCTAACTCACAACAACCCTCACTCACTTACTAGAACTCACCACTCACTGGAAGGAGAGAACTCTCGCAGGAGAGGAGAGGTCACGCAGGGAATGAACTTAAGAAGGCATGGGAGAGAGGGAAGGGATGACTTTACTTGGATGGAGGGGACAACGTAGGCATAGGAGAGGGGATGGCTGGAGATGTGGGAAGCATGTCATCCAGGCAGGGGGAGGAGGTGACTTTGTCATCCCTTTGTCGAGCATTTATGGACTACACGATAGATTCCATCATTTAAATCCCTAATTTTACGCTTAACAGGGTTATTTCAGATGAGTGCTCGTCCGCAAGTGTGAAATCTTGCAGGCTAAATCATGGCTTCGGACGAGAACTGGCGTCCTCATCCCCATTCGTACCGTCTGCAGACGAGGTTCGGATACAAAGTAGTGTCTGCACGTGGCGTCCGCATGCGTTTGAAGGTGTCCATAAATCGGATAGAGGCAAATCGGACAAGGTCCCCCCACGTTCCCAGTCTTCTGGACTCGGGCGAAAATGTCCAGGATTTGGACAGATTCAAATCAGACATGGCTATCCACGTCCGCACTCATCCGGACTCGTACAAAAGTCCGCGACACAATGCAGTCAGGATGCAAAATTACGTCCTGAGTCGTCCCAACCCATTCTTCGTGTAATACCCCAAATTTTTCTTTTGGAATTTATTAAAGATAATTGAAAAGTAATTAATGGTATTTTGATTAATTGAAAAATTATCAAGGTATTACCAATAACGTACTTATCAATTATCATCGAGCAATATTTAGAATAAATCGGGAATTGAAATTGGATTGAGAATAATTTAA
Source organism: Begonia loranthoides (assembly GCA_022433065.1). Taxonomy (NCBI): domain Eukaryota; kingdom Viridiplantae; phylum Streptophyta; class Magnoliopsida; order Cucurbitales; family Begoniaceae; genus Begonia; species Begonia loranthoides. Next base: position 12,726,593 of record CM039472.1, on the reverse strand, counting down.
TTAAATGTAGAATTTAATTAAATTATTAAAGAAAAAATTATTGGATATTAATTAGGATTAAGTTACTGGGGTTAATCGGAAATTGGGTCAATTAATATTCGATAGGTATATTCAATAATTATAGACTTATTAAATAAATTAAAATAAATAAATAGAATTATAATTTTAAAAAGGAGAAATATGGATTTAACCAGTTTGGTTTGACTCGGTTCGGAACCAATTATATGATTTGTTTTTAGTTAAATTAAGAAGAATAAAATGAGATTTATTGGATTAGTTGAGATTAAAATGTAATAGAGGGATTATTTAGAATTAAGGATAATTAATTAAGTGGAAAATTGGATTAAGAGAAATTAATTGGATCTGAGAAGGAGAACCGGTCCGGTTCAAGTGAGATTTGGTTCAGGTTGATGTGGCTCGGTTATGAAGCAACAGAAGAAAGGGGCTGTTTTATGAAGAAGAAATCGGGTCTTGTGGTCTGCTGAAGAACGATTGAGAGAGAGAGAGAGAGCCGAAGAAGGAGAACGGTAGAACGAAGGGAGAAAGGGGCGACGGTGAGCTCGGGCTTGGCTCGGGTGCGTGTCGTCAGACGAATGGCGAGCGACGGCGGGCTCGGGAGGTGGCGTCACGGTTCGCAGCTAAGGCTCGCGAATCGGGGCTTCCGTAGGCGTAGTTTCCGGCGGTGATTCAAGGTATGGTCGGTTGATTTCTTCCTTTCCCCTTGTGTTCTGATGTTCGGATGTTGGTTGGAGGCATTGGCAGGACGAAATCGGCAATTTTGCGAAGAAGGCAGGGGCTTCGATTCACTGGGCAGGGGCTGGTCCGGTTTGCTCGCGAGTAAACTGAGCAGGTTCGCTGACTAGTTCTGGCTCTAGAAGACAGCATGCGGGGGGGATGAGGGGAAGATTTGAACGATGATCATTCATCCGAAAAATTTGGATCTGTAGCTAGAATTGTGGGATAATCTGATTTCAAACCTTGTCCTCTGTATATAAATATGAGAGATTGTGTGTGAGTCAGCTAGCAATTCCTTGTGAACCGAGTGTGGGCAAACTGGTGATAGGTGACTGGAGGTGGACAATGTGCTCGGGTGTGTGATCCGATGGTCGGTTCCCTCACTGCTGATTCAGATGTACGGGTCTGAGGATTTTTGTCAACTCCGGCAGTTTCCTCTGTGAGGTACGTCTTCTACGAATTTGGATTCATGGCCTCCATTATTGTTGATTTCTGTTGATTGTGACAAATTGTCTGGCTCTGTTGTTGTTTGTTGCTGCATAATTAGACTCGGTTCTTGTGATTACTCTCGGTTCAAGTTGCTACGTTTTGGTGTTGGCTGTAAACCGTTGTTTTGGGCATTATTCTGGGTAAGGAAAATTCTTATGAATTTTTGGGATGTTGAGACATATGGATAATGCTCTGTTGATTGCTGTGTTGTCAATTGTGAAAATATCATTAGGAGTTTAGGTCCGTTCTGTTATTTTTATTCTGATCTACATGGTTTTGAATTGTGCAATCCTATTGAGCAATTGAAGTATGAATATAATTCTCTGGTGATGTTTGGTGCTGAGATTAAGATAAGTGCTCTATTATTATGGAATGATTTATCTACTGCCGTAGGAAAGGCTATGTGATTAACTGTTCTATACTTGTGGGCTATTGTTTGAATAATAAGACTAAGGATAAAGTATATTGTGGTTATATGCTCTGAACGGTTTGATTATAATGCTCTCTGTTGGTTTCTGCAATAATATACCTTGTTAGTTAAATGTTGTTATGCACCTTTATGTGCTCGGGTTATTACTTGGTTAAACATGAATATATTGGAATGAGAATTAATTTTGGTGCTAGTTGGATAAAGGTTATTAATTGGTTTAAACTGTTAATATGTTGTTTGGATGAAAAGTAGTGAGATGACCTTTGTTGTTCTAGAATATTCACTAATCAGAATGAGATATTATGGAAATTGGATAAATGTAGTTTATGTCTCATCTTAGATATTATTGTCAAGCGTTGAATTATGGGCCAATAATTCAGAGATGAAATTATGATGATGATTATGGGTCTATAAATTATCGATAGAATCACGTTAGTTTCCGCTATATGTTAAGTTTAATTGCTAGATGTTACCAATCGAGATTAAGTAATTAAATTAAGTTGTAATTAACGAAATAGTTTTGTTTAAGAAACTCTAGTAAGTGAAGTAGTAATTAAAGAAACAATTCTATTTAGGAAATTTTAGTAAGTAACGAGGGATTAGAAAAGACGTTAAGATTTATGTAGGTTGAATGATTTGATTAATAATTAAACGTTGTTAAATTGTGAAGGTACTAAAGAAGGAATAAAAAGATAACGAATAAGCGTTGAACGCTTTAAGCAATCGAAGTAAGTGATATGCAATTGTTTTGGTCTTCGGACCGTACATCACAATATTAGGAGATGCATGTTTCATTGTTTATCGCTTTCCTAGCATGTTTCGTTGTTTACAGTTTTAAATGCACGTTTCGTTGCTTACAGCTTTATTAGTATATGATTAAGCATGTTTCGTTGTTTACAGTTTTTAAGAGCACATTTTGATGTTTACAGTATTTAAATGCATGTTTCGTTGTTTACTGTTTTTATAGCATGTTCTGTGAGTCGTACGTTGACTGTTTATTACGCTTTAATATGAACTGTTATATGCATTCATGAGCATCACGCATCATGATTTTAAAAAAGATATGAAAATAATTTTTAGGCACGGTTTTGTAAAGGAAAAACGGAAAACAAGAAGAAATAGGAACGAATGATTAATTAAAGATAAAAGTTCTTGTAGTCCGGCAAGACAAGCACAGTACAAGAATAAAAGATAAAGAAAAGACAGGTTTCTGTGGTCCGGTTTATCACGTCTGGCACAGAAACAAAAGAAAAGAAAAGAAAAGAAAAGAAAGTAAAGAATATGAAAAGAGAAATGGATACGGATACGGGAACAGAAACATAAACAGATACGGAAATGGTATGAGCACAGATACGGAAATGAAAACAGGACTGGGAATGGAAACGAGTTTGCATAAATGGAAATATATACAGATACGGATACAAAAACAGACACGGGAACGGATACAGAAACATATATGATCATGCATACTGTAACGACCCAAATTTTTAACTTTTCTTGAAAAATCCCGTTAAATTTTAAAACTTTTACAAAGCGATTTAAATGTCATTGGGCATGATATCAGAGTACCCTTTTCTCGAAATCCTGATCGTTATGACCTTTCTTAAAAAAATCATTTAAATAGTCAACTAAGATTGTTAAATCAAATATTAAAAATGTAGCGGAAACGTAAGACGAAAACACTTATAAAATAAAAGTTCAGGGTTTAGAACATCACATATTAAAAACGGAGTTAAGGAAAATACTTAGTATTTTACAAATCAGGTTTTACCCTTAATTTCTCACAAAACATACATTCTCTTTCTTTCTTTGGCCACACTTTACTCCGGTCGCATTTCGTCCGGATATGCCATAAGCTCCACGGGAAGGACCTCCTCATCTGCTCCCGGTATTATTATCTCATTACCTACACCACAAGTAAAGACGTGAGCCAATGGCCCAGTAAGAAAATGGGGTTATGCTTTATGTTATGCCTCTCTTTTAATCCATTATGGAATGAGGGCCACCCAAACCAACATTTTTATTCCATTCGTTCGTTCGTTCGTTCTTTACTCATACTTCGAGTTGGAGATTGGAGGACCCTATGGGGTGGTATAGTTGGCCGGGCTAACCTCCTGCGTGCATACTAGGTCCTGTTCCCGTCAAGGTAGGGACTGTGCCTAGCTGCCAGACTAAACCGAACTACCCACCAGCCCCCAACTCCCTTTATCATTTTCTTTTCCTTTCTTTCATTTTCTTTATCATTTTCCTCATTCAATGCATGTGAGTACCGCCCCGAGGGGGGCACTCCCTACTTTGTTTCTATTAAGGTGAATGCATGAAGACACTCTCAAACTAAATAGCACATATATAGGAAGTAATAGATAATAATTTAAGGAATTAACAATCGATAATAAAAGAGACAGAACTTAAAAGCATGTATCACATACATCGACAGTAACTAGGCAATATGAGACCAAATAAATGAACACATAGCAACGTACAATCAATGAATAATGCATCGAGGCATGTTTCGAACAATAATAAACAACAACAAAGATTTAAGGAAGGCATTAAACATGCTTAACGTTCTCAATTAGACAAGAATATATCACATTAATGAAACATGTTAAGAGAAGTACTGATATATGGTCACAAGAACTAATCCTAATCAAGATAGTTCTATATATCATTCTACAAGTAACTTGCACAATGTACTCATTAACTTAGGCATGTTCAACATTCTAAATTAGACAAGGAAACAATAGTTCAAATTGCTAGAGATTAACAGTACATTACAACAAAGGTAACCTCGAATATGACATACGGACACGTTTCGGAATTGACAAAAATATAACGAAAATACAACAACAACTAAACAATAATTCAATCTTATGAACATGCTTTGAATTGACGAAAATCAACGATAATGTAACAACGAACTAACAACGATTAGATCCTACGAACATGCTTCGAAAATTAATGGCAATATAACAGTGAACTAACAGAAAATAACAGTCAACTAAACGGAAAATAAATCCTACGAACATTCTTCGAAAATTAATGACGAAATATAATTAATGAACATACAAACGAGTTAATAACGAGAGCACAACCAAAAACAACGTTTCATGATGATGTGCTTAACGAAGTCAACGAAAACATGCTCAATAATTCGTCTAAAACCAGAAGGTTTCTAACTAGAACCAAGAAATAAATTTAGCCATTTCAATGCTTTGATAGCAAGACAACAAGGAATTCCATTAAAACAGTAACTGCACATTCTTAAGAACAGATGACAGAAATTAAAGAAGTCAAGCACATATGTCATTTGTCCATTATTCATATTTTGGTTCATCACAGTTCTGACTTCCAGTTAACCACCATCTATCAAAAGGAGAATTAAGAAATTAAATCAATTCATACTTTGGTTCAGCACCTCTCTAACTTCCAGTTAACAACCATCTAATGAAAGGAGAAATTACAGAACTAAATTAGTTCATGCTTTGGTTCATCACTTTTCTAACTTTCAGTCAATAACCATCTAATGAAAGGAGAAATTACAGAACTAAATTAGTTCATGCTTTGGTTCATCACATTTCTTACATCCAATTAACAACTATCTAACAATTATGCATGAAAGAATTTAGAGGAATTAATCACAAGCATAAACTTCACTCACACACACAATTCAACTTGTGGGTAGGGCTTTGACTGCCAAGACTACCATTTCCTTACCCAAATTCGTTGGAGACGACACACTACACCAAATTCCAGACTACACTCACAGTTCCTCTACTCTTCACCTCTTCCTTCTCTGTTTGTGCAACCCACGAAGGAAATGCCCTCCCCTGACCATCCACTACTGCCAGCCTATTTATCAAACAACTCATAACTCCTACCGACAACAGTTCATAAATTCCTGCCAACCTTATCGCGTGATCTTCACTCAAAATTTTAATGCAGAGTCAGGAAGAATGGGTGATTGTCGGCAAATGTCTGCATTGCCGACAATGTTTTGGTCCGAACTGGCCAGACCTGGTTGGGACATCACTGGTTCGTGGTTCGCAGTTCGCGGTTTGCGGTTCGCGGGTCGTTATCTCGCCCGATTGAACCTGCCCCTGCCAACCGCGAGGAATCTTCGATTCGTCACACGAATCGGGCCTCTAGCCAAAGCCCGATCTCTAGGACGTAAAGAAGGAGAGAATCGATTAAGATTACCTCAATCTCGTCGCCGGAAACACGACGCCTGCGAAGCCCGACGCGAGCCCTAGCTGTGACGCCGTCCCGTCATGCATTCGTACGTCGCCGTCGCCGTCGCAGCAGCTGGCCAGCCGCCTCGAGGGCTCCCTCCCGTTCGTCTCTCGCATCTCGCCGTCGGCTCTCCCTCGTCGCTCGCTCGCCCCTGCTCCCTCTCTTCCTCCCTCGGTTTCGTTATTCTCTCGCAAATGGTCGATGGCCATTCTTTTGGCCTTCAACAAAATTGATGTGAACCGGTTCGATTGAACCGGTTCTCATCTCCAATTATTCAATTTAATTCCCCACCTATTCATATTAAATATTCCCTACTAATAAATTAAATCTTTCATAAATCTAATAAATACTCATTTATTTATTCTCTTTAAATAATTCTCCCCAACTTAATAATTTATTTCATTAAATTAACATCCAATTTATTTCCATAAATACTCGTCATATCGTGCATACGAGGAGAATGGTATCGAGGTATTACACATACCGAAACGGATACAGAAACAGGAACATAAACAGAAACAGAAAGAAAGTACGTAAATGTGAAAAGATAAAAGGACAAAGGAAAGAGAACGAAAAGAGAAACTGCATACGATTTTAAAATGGCACAACATGTACATGTAGCATATTAGGTATTATCACTTACTGAATGTTAGACTCATAGTTTATGTCTTGCGATGTAGGTACAAGTACGAGAGATATAACGAATATATTAAGCAGTGTCGATGAAGAATTTGCATGAGCGAGACTTGTGGCTGGCCAGGCTAAACAAAAGTAAAGAGAAAATGAATTTTGTAAATGTAAAGTTACATTTTATTTATTTATTGTCTTTTCAAATAAACGATTTATACTTCCACTGTAAATTGAGAAAAAGAATTTTATAATAAGTCTTCCGTTGTTATAACGATTTTAATAACAAGTCAAAGAAAAAGGGATTTTAACGATTCGGTTTTCATAAAAGAACTCTGATGTTTATTTAAAAATGTTTTCCGCTATTGTCTTATAGAAGGAAAAGAAAAAATTTTAAATTTCACGCATTTTTAAATGTAAGAAAAACTGGGCCGTTACACTTCGTGTGTGCAATGCATTTGCGGACGACACAACTCGTCCGCAGTGTCGTCCCCAGACATCCGAAAATGCCTTGAGCAGCTTTTCTCACATTTTTCCCACTAAACTCTTATGCCATAATATTTTTCCCATAAATACACGTCATAAAATGATACGTATAAATATGCAATGAAATGTCCCAATTACCCCATCCCTTAATTGCATCGCGTACACGGGGAAAAACATAACAGAAATACCCTTAGACTTAACGCTCTTGAACGTCCTTGGTAATACCCCGATAATTGTCCAACTGAAAAAGTCAGGGTGTTACAGTTTCGAATGGTTGGGCTATTTGAATGCCAATTAATTGTTAAGTTTTGACTTTGGGAAATTGTTAAGTGATTAGTTGGTTGTTGAAAGGCTTAAATGTGGAGGATATACTGGTATGTGATTCTGGGTATAAAATTGAATATATGTTTTGTTGGTTCCAATAGATTTTTCATTAAAAGATAATGAATTGTATAGTGAAGTTAATAATGGTATAAAAAGTTAAGATTTATAATGGATAAATATGTTAATAAATAAATGATAATTATTTTGAAGGTATTAACGGGAAAAAGGATAATGAGCTAAATGCGTTATGGACTATGAGAAAGTTCTTCAAATGTAAGAAATAGGATATGGTGGCCAGTGGAGGCCCTGTATCAGGGGACTAATTTTATTGTCTTGCATTATATAGTTCAAAGTTTATTATGAAATAGTTGTTTTGACTTGTATGCTTCGAGAACAGTTATAAAATAAATATGAACTGTCATTCATGCATCATGATAGAACTTATGAAAATGTTGCATGCATTGAATGATAAAGAAAATGAATAAAACGGGAGAGAGGGTGACGGTCGTAGGTGGGAAGACCCTCGATGGAATTCTCCAGCTCACGTAGAGTATGGAGTTGGTTAGTCCACATCGATCAACAGATGTATCCTTGCTCTTAGTCCTCAAACATCAAACAGAGATTAGGTGACGGTAGTGGTGACACCCTTGATGGAATTTTCCACTCACGTAGAGATGGAGTTGGTTAAGCCATACCAACAGATGTATCTTATCTCTGGAAATGAAATGATAAGGGTCTTAGGTGGGAACACCCCCAATGGGATTCTCCACCCAAGGAGGGATGAAGTCGGTTAGTCCACACTAACCAAAAGTAAAGGAAATGGAAATGATGACGATTGTAGGTGGGAAAACCCCTGATGGAATTCTCCACCTGGAGTTGGTTAGTCCACACCGACCAAATGGAAAAGAAATGAAAAGGAAGAAAAGATATATTCTTTTCTGAATAATAACTGCATAAGCATACATATTATATTATATTTGTTGTTGAGCATTAGGCTCACTATATTACCCGTGTTGCAAGTATTATGTGAAAGAGGAGGCATTACTAGACAAGGCCTTGGGTTATCAACCGGATTTGACCTGAAAGGTTATGACTCAAAGAATTTAAATAATGGTTTTAATTCAGTAACGTTGTATAATAAAGCAAACGATTTAAGCTTCATAAATGTTTTATGCTTCCGCTATGTTCTAAAAGAAAAAAGTTTTTTATAAGTGAAAGTAATTCCACTGTTTTATGATTATTATTAATTTAATGCAATAAAATGAAAAAATGATTTGAAATAATAGATTTAACACTCGAATTTGAAAGAAAAGTCCTATTCTGATTTTATAAAAGAAAAATTTTAAATTTCACGTGATTTTCAAAGCAAATAAAAATCAGGATGTTATAGTTTGTATAAGAGGATAACCCGGTTCTGTAGACAGTTGATAACTCAAGACTCATCAGAAAATGCTCCTCCTACTGTAAGAAAAATTTTATTATGTTAATATTATTTATTAAATTGTGTTGTTTCAACTTATCTTGCTAAAAGTTAAATGAGATTTGTTTAGTTAATTTGAAAATAAATAGCCATATAAAAAAAATTAATTATTTAAAGTTAAAATTTAAAACAAAAATAAATAAAAAGAAAATATATTTATATAATAAACTAATAATCATAATAATAATAATAATAAATAAATAGGTAAAACAAAAGAAATTATAAGTATACCACAAAATATGTAGGAGTAAAATAACAAAATTAAAGTTTCTATAAATGTGTAAAGATCTATGGAGAATGCGATAATACTGTGTTTGGATGAAGATAATTCTTTCCTTTGATTAAGTGAAATGACAAATTGTAATGACCCGGATTTTCTTCGTAAATCTCTTTTAAAAACGCGTTAAAATTTATGAAAGAAATATCAAAGTGCGAGCCGGGCCGTTAGAAAACACCTAAAAACATTGCGAGAATAATACATATACGGAAGCGTAAATATTGAAAGAAATAAACTCGCCATTTTATTTCAATTTATGAAAACTTAATTAAATCAAATTACAACACAATTATCTTTGCTTTTTAGAGTCCGGCCAACCACAAGCCCGCTCGCGTGTAAAATCATTTATCAACTATGTCGAATCTGACGCTATCTTCTCATGCGAGTACCTACACCACGAGTAAACTGTAAGCCTAAAAAGGCTTAGTAAGAAAAGGATTAAAAATAGAATTTAAATAACTAAAACAATTCTACAATTTACTGACACATTTCTACTATCCATAGAAATAACAAACAGCCAGTAGTCAACGACTAAAAAAAAATACTACAGGGTATCCACATCACAGAAATTGATTATCAAACTAACAACCTATATCACAAGCTGACAATTCACACAATACTAACACATCTCTCCACACAATTCAACAGCCTAAGAAATTGATTAAGGAAAAGCAATAGAAATTCATCCAAGGAACTGTTAATAACTAAACCAACAATGGCAACATAATAACCTGCAAGGAAAGATCATCTAAGGTTAATTAACAAAACTAAGAGTGGGCATTAATCCAAACGCTGAAATCCATTTACAGCAACTAAAATGTGAACTTCAAAGAATTGTTAACCATATCAAAGAAAACCAACTACAGAATCAAACAACCACATAACAGAAATTAAGCAACCATACTCAACACACGCATACACGTGGGTAGGGCTTAGACGGCCGACTCTACCCATTCCTTACCATTACTGAAACCGCAAGCAAGACGTCCAACTCTCGCTCACGGCAGCTCCGGCGAGGACAACTCCAACAGTAACTCCAACTACGACTTCTGGACAGCAGCTCAGGACCATCCAAGTCATCCCCTGCCTCCCATCACAATTCTACCTCTCAACCAACTCTCTCTCGGCCTTCAATCTTTTCCAGCGAAGCTCTCTGCCATTTATCAAAACCAACACCCGACAACTTCTTCAATTGTCAACCACCTACAACCTCCTCATCAATTCCTTCACTGTCGGCAGGAGACAACCTAGCTGGAAAGGTGGACAACAAGTTGAAAGATTCGTGCCACACTGTTCAACCCGAACCGGAAGTTGGACCCAGTCAGATTCGGGATCGCCGTTCGGCGTTCTAACCTGTCGGCCAGCGCAGGGGACTTCGTCAACGAATCGGACTTCGTTGATTCACCCCTTGATTATTGCATCCAGCCAACAACAATACAACAGAAACGCAACAAAGGAGGAGCTTCGATGAACGCACCTAATTTCGTAGCCGGAAACGCCGCTAGAATCGCTCCCGCAGAAACCCAATTCCGAGCCTTAACCGCGAGCCCTAGTCGTCAACGTCGCTCCACCTCGCATCGCTGGACGTCACACACCGCCCCGAGCTTGCCCGTCGCCGTTCGTTCGTTCTCCGCCGCGTCTCCCTCGTCGCTCATCGTTCGTCGGCTCTCCCCCTCCCTCTCTTTGGTTCAGGCACGAAGGAATGGCCTTTGCCATTCCTTTTCTTTATTTTTCTTTTATTTATTTATTATTATCAATATTTTATATATATTTAATTACTTAAATATATTTATTTTACAATTCCTCATAATTCTTATTAATTAATCTCAACATAATTATTTCATTAGTAAATTAACATTTATTTTATTTCTAAGTTATTCCATAAAATATCTCAACTTAATAATTAAATTCATTACCAGAATCGGTTTAGTTCAAAATTACATCCTCGTATAAATATTAATCTCAATTACTCAAATATATTATAATTTAATTCAATTTTATTTTGATTACGTTAATTTCCATAATATAATTTAACGAATACGTTATTGGTAATAACTCGATAGTCAATCCACTTAAAAAATCAGGGTATTACACAAATAGTATTGAAACTATTTGGAAGAAAGTTTTTGAAAAAGGTCAAGAGAACTCACTCAATTAGAAACTAGATTAAATAAACAATTAGATGAAATTGTATAAAGTTAGATGGACAGAAAGCATAATTACGTCAGACTAAGTCAGAATTTGGACTAACTCAAAGAATTGAAAAACATAGCTTAACGAAGTAAAGAAAGTTCAAATGGTGGAGTATTCCAAATGATGAGGAACATCATTATAAATGTTTTGGATCTATAAGAAATTAATACATGATGATGGCAAACAAAGACAACAAAATATTGAACCAAATATTAAACAATCAACAAAACAATAACCTTGGTCCAACCGTAATAAGGATACCATCACTTGGGTAACCAGTTAACTTTTGATAGATTTAGGAGAAAAAGTGATGAACATAGAAACAAATAGTTAAAGAAATAATTATCAAGCCAACTAGTGATAAAGAATGGAGGAAGAATATATGTACATATGAAGAGAAAAGGAAAGGTAGAAAGTGCGAAGTCTAATCAAGGACATAAGATTTTGGTAGTACTTCATGATGGAATAACGTAAAATAGAATTAAGAGAATTTACGGCACAATAAGGACAAGTAAGTTGAAATTTACTCATTATGAAATAGTTCCAAAGTATGGACACAAGTACGAGACTTTGTCACCATTTATCTCACATCTAGCATGAAGTAATGAATATAAGATATACCAAACGGTGTAAAGAATTTAAGAAAAAGATTTATTGAGGTGATGTGATACTTGGTATTCAAGAAATTGAGTAGGTAATGTATATCAAAGATTCTTGGCACTAAGGAAGTAAAAGAACGATACCCAAGGTGTATGAAAAGCTGTAAGAAAAAAAAATGAGTCAATGATAAATCAACCATCGTGGTTTGAAGTCAATGACAAGTCAACCACTGTGGTATTTTTTTTAACAATTTAACCACTCACGTATGTTAAAATAACAAATCCAACATCACGTAGACGTTTACCGTTAAAATGTTGGTTGCCAACAGCCGAACACCGGAATGCTCAACTCCAGTGTTCTAAAGAAAATCAAAACACCGGCCGGGAGACACCACGATTTCGCAGTGTCTGAAATTCGCTGTCTCTAGTAGTCGCGGTCTCTGGTAATCATAGAGACACACGAATTTCGCGGTCTCTCACTCCAGAGACCGCGACTCACTCCAGAGACCACTAATTTCGCGGTCTCTGTGATTATCAGAGACCGCGAATTTTGCAATCTCTCACTCCAAAGACCGCAAAATTCACGGTCTCTCACTCTTCACTCAAGAGACCATTGTTCTTCTTCTTGGGTTTGAACAATTTCGTCAGTCCCTGTAGAAATTGGCTTGTGGGTCTAAGGATCAATGCCTATTTTCTAGAGTTTCTTCTTGACGTGGGTGTTCCAGTGATTCTTAATCTCATTATTAGTTCTTCCAGGAAGATGAGAGGCTATTTTAGACCATCTGCAAAAGCAACAAAATTGAATATTTAAATTGAAAAACAAACTTCTGGGCACGAAGAACTGGCAAAATTCTCTAGTATCTTTGAAAACATTTAAAAATTTGGAAGTGAAATCATCCATTTTTCGAAATCAACCCAGAGAGAATGAAGATGAACCTGTTTCCCAATTCAGCATGAAGATCAATAACCATCTTCTCCTCGTATTCTGATAAAAGACCATCTTCTCAAATCAGTCTGCAACAGCCGCTGAGTTGCCGGACTCACCCACTCTGGTGCCTCCATGAGTCGTCGGAGTTTCAGAGACCCGGTGAAGCTCGATAGCCACGTGATAATGGCGAGGCTGTTGCTTGAATATTCAGTTGAGTTTTTCAAATACTCAGAAATGGAGTTTTTCAAAGCTCCATCAATGTCTTCAAACCCATCTATGCAGGTTTGTTGATATGTAGTTGCGGAGCCCAGCCATGTTCGTATGTCATCAAAGGCGTCAGTTAGAGAGGCATCAGAAGATGAGAGAGAATTATTCAAGTGGTCTAGAGCTAAATCCAGAAGCTCCTCGCAGTTTTCCAAAGCTTGAACTGTCATTTTATCTGTAGAATTTTTTATAGCGCTATGAAAAATGTAGTCTGAAGCTTTTGATATCTCATTAATGGCGCCCTGAATTATCATCTTAGAAATCTCCTCCGGTCTAAGCTGACTTGAGTTTTTCAAAGGATTGAGAGGGCTGTAACAACTATCTGGATACAAAGTTACATCGCAAACTGCTTTGATGGAGGCAGAGAGAGCATATCATTTCTGGATTTTCCTCCATTTCTGGAGTGGGTTCGCGGTCTCTGGAGTGAGACCGCGAATTTTGCGGTGTCTCACAGTGAGAGACCGCGAATTCGCGGTTGCTGGAGTGAGAGACCCCGAATTTCGCGGCGTCTCATAGTGAGACACCGCGAAAATTTGCAGTGTCTCATTGGAAGACACCGCCAAAATCGCAGTGTTTGCGAGATTCAGAACGCCGTGGGGCGTTCTGAAGGTTCGAAGAATTCAGAACGCCTCGCGTTGTGCATTCTGAATTCTTCAGAACATCAGAATGCCCCGCGTTGGGCGTTTTGAATTCAGAATGTCGGAGAAGATTGTTCCGGCGTTCGGACGTTGGCACCTAGTTTTTTAATGGTAAACGTCTATGTGATGTTGGATTTGTCATTTTAACATACATGAGTGGTTAACTTGTTAAAAAAAATAACATAGTGGTTGACTTGTCATTGACCTAAAACCACGATGGTTGATTTGTCATTTACCCAAAAAAAATTACTTGGATTGATCTCTTTAGATGTAGTAAGGATGGTCATTTTGCAAAATAATATCTATAGGTGTAAGAGATAAAAGAATGGTATATTTTAGAAAACGATTAAAGTAGAACAAGGATGTATATGAAGGATTATAAAATGTAGACTTGTACTAAAACTTTCCCATATTAAAGGTACAATGAGAATGAAGAAAGTTACTTGGACTTAGAAATTGAAAAGTTCACATGATCGTTACTTGGTCATTGGACGAAGTTTTAATATGATGGAACAAAAAGATGAAGGAGACAAAACGAAATGAGGATCCAAAAAACAAAACGAGTATGGAAGCGTTAAATTAAATTTATGGAAAAAGAGAAAAGGGAATAGAATGCGAAATTTAGAAAAATTAAAGTTGGATTATGAGTTGAACCAAATTAAGTTGGAAAATTTGTATGTATAATGATTTCATTACTGTCTCTAAATTGGATTGATTCCAATAAACTAATGGATTTTGGGAAACTATTAGGTTTGAAGATTTTAATTTATGGATCCAAGGAATTTTCTTAGAAAAGAAATATGAAATGATGTGGACTGTGTCTAAGAATTCAAGTACCATACCACATGGTCATTAAGAACTGACTCTGATTAAGAACGATATAATTTGGAATAATTCAATTTTGTTTTACGTTAGAATTGAAAATCTGTCATATATAAGAGTTACCTGTAATATAAAAAATACATAGGTTTGAAGATCGGTACTCCGAATATATATTGATTGGTCTATCAAGAGATTTGTGTGATGAATATGTTGCTAATGGATTTAATGGGTAAGAGAAACAAAACAGAATAAGGACCCTAGAAATGAAATGATCAATAGATTAATAGACACGTTGGAATGTCTAGTTCAATTTATGGAACAGAGTAGAGAATTAAAATAGCAGAGAAAACAAGGGCTGAAGGCTCCCAAAGATTTACGACTAGAACCATCATATTTCAAGGATGACATTTATGATCCTACAAGCTTTGAAGGATGGGTTCAAATGGAAAGTATGTATAAGCACAAACGGTGAAGAGTATATGTGTACAATAAGGACGCAGAGTAAGCAAATGTTATGAGATGACTACGCTTGGAAAGTATCTAGTCATGGAAGTCAATGAGAGTAATAAGAAATTAGTAAAGGAAATACAATCTTAACGGTTGATGAAAGGCCAACCCGAGGTAAGAAGATTAAAGAGATTTCTCATTAATGATGAGTTACAATGAAATGAGAAACATATTTAAGATGACACATCGTTTCAAGGAGAAAATATTGGACTTTCAAAATCTTAGCAGTGTCGATAGCATAAAAGAAATATTTCATTAGATGTTTTATGGACTTTGAGCAATGTTTTAGATGTATTATAAGTCAAAGATCATCCGATATTGGTTAAAGAAGCAGGAAATAGTGGAACTACTCATATATACTATTGTAGAAAATGTAATATGTGGTATATGTATCTTATGGAATCGTTAAATTAGTGTATTAGGCCATGTTAAGGATTAAAAATGAATATAGATACGTAAGTTTTCCCTAGGAAGTAATGGATAATAAGTAAGAAAGTGGAATGGATGGATTTAGGAAATGTTTCGTTGCAAAACTTTGCTACGCGCCGCATATTGGAAAATAAGAAATTTGGGTAACTACTTTTCTCTTGTAGCAATTGTCATTAACGATCGAAGGATCGGGACATGTGGTTTAGGGTTTTGCTAAGTCATGGGGCATTACAAATGCAAAATTGGAGAAATTCTTTGGAAGTTTTGTGGGAAAGTAGGATATCAAAATATATTTGGGTGTTTTATGATACGAGCATTAATGGTTAACAAATTTTGAGGACGAAATTTATATAAGGAGGGAGGAATGTAATGCCCCGAATTTTCGTAATGGAATTAAGTGAAAATAATTGAGAAATTTAATTGGGAATTACTTAGTTAATTATTGAAGATTTATTTAATGAAAAAATTAATTTGGGAAACCGAATCGGAGAATTTAAATTGGACTGATAATTATCGTCAAGCAATATTTTGAATAAATAGAAAATTTGAATTGAGTTGAAAATAATTTAATTAAATAAAGAATTTAATTAAGTTATTAAAACAGGATTTAATTGAGTGAAAAATGGGTTTAAAATTAAAAAAGAAAAAATTAAATGTATTTGTTGGAATTAAGATGAAAAGGAACATGGGGATTAAATGAGAAGGGAGAAATAAGGGGTTAAACCAATTCGGTTCATGCTGGTTCGGCCCAGTCCTTGGCAGAAGAGAATGGTGAGTTTTTAGAAAAGAAAAGGAAGAGATTTATTTAGAGAAAGATTTATCCGAGAGAAAATCTTAACAGTTACATCCAATCACAAACTACACGAAAGTTGCCCCTTTTTCATGGGGATTTACCCATCACAGAGATGCACAGAGGAACAGAACGGGGAGGAAATAGGGCATTTGATTTGCTGAAGAAAATAGATGAAAGGGAGATAGAGAACCCGAGTGAGGAGATGGGAGATCGAGCGAGCTCGGGAGAAAGACGACGACATCGACGCAGAGCGGGGACCGGCGTGCTGCGGGTGCCGTTGTCAGGGACTAAGAATGCGTCGGTGGAGCGCCTAAGCCGGGGGATTTGGACGAACCGTGCGCAGCGAGTTCTCCCGCGGTGCTGCGAATTCCCAACTAAGGTAAGTCGAGTTGTTAGTTCCGTTTCGATTTCTTCTCCCTGGCGTTTTGTTATTGATTCGGTAGTGTGAATCGCAGAGGAATTTCAGACGCGATTTGCAAGGGTGATAGTTGTGGCAACGTGAAGGAACGATTGACAGCCCTGCACCCGGTCTGTCAACGGTTCCTTTAGTTTGCTTGGACCGGTTCTGTTGTGAACTCAGTTCACGAATTGTGTTATGGCCAACACAATAACGTTATTACTTCCTTTACAGCTGGGAAGCTTGCTGGAATTGTCGACAAATTGGAGGAGAATACAAACGAGACACTCTCTGGATAAGGAGAAGAAAAGAGGGAGTGTTGTTGGGTGAGAAATTATTATTGCTGATGAAGGACAGAAATGAAGAGTAAATTGACAGTCAGCTTCTGGATGGAGAGCTGAAGGTCGTGAGTTCTCTGGAGAATTGAGAGTTGAAGATAGAGTGAGAGGACAGGGAGCTCATGGATGTAGTGATGCTCTGGAGGGGGAAGGCCGAATGCCTTCTCTGGAAGACTTGAGGAAAACAGGGAGGAAGGTTCAGTGTCCTCAGCTGTTCTTTGGGTAAGGACTTCATTTTAATTAAGGATTTTATGAGTTTTACTCTATTGCTACGATTTAAGGAAGTTGTAATTGGATGAAATATGCTCTCTTTGAATTATGCTCTGTTAATGGGTGATTTTGTTGGATGGTGCTTCCTGTCGATAGCCTTGTTGATAGTTGCATCTGTTAAGGTTGAAATCTATTTTGAACAATTATTGTTAGATATAGATTGTTAAGTTGGACTTGGACTTATGCTACTAAATTGGTTTACTTGGATATATTGATGATTGGTTTCCTTTTAATGTTATGTTCTGTTTACATTGAGCTATAAATTAAATAAAGGTTTTAAGAAGTTTCGAATGGTTGAGATAATGGTTGGATGGTTGGGCTGTTTGAAAGCCAATTAATTGTTAAGTTTTGACTTTGGAAAACTGTCGAGTGATTAGTTGGGTGTAAAAAGGCTTAAATGTGGAGGATATACTGGTATGTGATTTTGGGTATAAAGTTAAATATATGTTTTGTTGGTTCCAATAGATTTTTCATTAAAAGATAATGAATTGTATAGTAAAGTTGAATAATGGTATAAAAAGTTAAGGTTTATAATGGATAAATATACTAATAAATAAATTATACTTATTTTGAAGGTATTAACAGGAAAATGGATGATGAGCTAAATGCGCTAAAAACTGCGAGAAAATTCTTCAAAAGTAAGAAATTGGATGTGGTAGCCAGTGGAGACCCTGCATCACGGAACTAATTTTTATTGTCTTGTATTATATAGTTCAAAGTTTATTATGAAATAGTTGTTTTGACTTGTATGCTTCGAGAATTGTTATGAGATAAATATGAACTATCATTCATGCATCATTATAAGACTTATGAAAATGTTGTATGCATTGCATGCTAAATAAAATGAATAAATGAAAGGGGCGTATGAGGGTTCAAGAGAGAGGGTGATGGTCGTAGGTGGGAACATTCGCAATTGAATTCTCCAGGTCATGTAGAGTATGGAGTTGATTAGTCCACACCGACCAACAGATGTATCCCTGATCTTAGTCCTCAAACGTCAGATAGATATTAGGTGACGGTAGTGGTGACATCCCTGATGGAATTCTCTATTCACGTAGAGATGGAGTCGGTTAAGCCACACTACCAGATGTATCATTTCTCTAGAAAGGAAATAATAAGAGTCATAGGTGAGAACACCCCCGATGGAATTCTCCACCCAATGAGGGATGTAGTCGGTTAGTCCACACCGACCAAAAGTAAAGGAACTGGAAATGATGACGGTCGTAGGTGGGAACACCGTCGATGGAATTCTCCACCCATAGAGGGATGGAGTCGATTAGTCCACACTGACCAAATGAAAAAGAAATGAAAATGAAAAAAAGATAAGTTCTTTTCTGAATAAGGACTGCATAAGCATGCACATTATATTCTATTTCTTGGTGAATGTTATGCTCACTATATGCCCATGTTGCAAGTATTATGTGAAAGATGAGGCATTACTAGAGGATGCCTTGGATTTTCAAAAAGATTCGACCTGAAAAGTTATGCCTCAAAGAATTTAAATAATGATTTTAATTCAGTAACGTTGTATAATAAAGTAAACGATTTAAGCTTAATAAATGTTTTATACTTCCACTATGTTCTAAAAGAAAAAGAAATTTGATAAGTGAAAGTGATTATATGATTTAAGATTATTATTTATTAAACGCAATAAAATGAAAAAATAATTTGAAATAATTAATTTAACACTCATATCCTACTTTGATTTTATTAAAAAAAATTTTAAATTTCACGTGATTTTCAAAAAAAATAAAAACCGAAATGTTACATATAAAGTTCAAAATTGAAGAAAATGAATATATATATTTCAAATATACTTGAAACATGTGCCAGACTGCCTCTTATGTCACCGAGAAATACAGGTTTTCCCCTTAATAGTGGGGTTAAGGATGAAATACACCATGAATACAATTCAACCGAGGCAAATCAAATAGAAGTAGATGAGAAGAATGTAAGTATAAGCTAATATATCGTCCACGTGAGGGTTCACTAATCTTGTTGAGTTTGAGTACTTTACAACTTGTGCTTATACTATAGGTGACTCTGACATAACCAAAATGGGAGAACCTGTATGTTTTCAAAATAGTTGGAAAACAATATTCGTGTTTAGACCAACATAAACTACGAGTTGATAGTCACAGATGTTAAGACATGTTTCATACGAGAATAAAAGCTAAACAAATTCTCTCCAATCCTAAGAGATGAAATAAGAAGAATATTTCAAATGTAAATTAGACAGATAATACTACATTTACACACACTTTGACATTTACATGGCATTCACTCATTTATAAAATTAATATAAATACTTAAATAACAAATAATATTAATCATAAGTCAATAATACATAAACATCACATCAATATATGATATTAAAGTGTAAAATTAAAATATAAATATAATATTTCGTAAATCAAATAATACAACAGCTACGATAGCAAGCACATTGGTCAGAAGGTCTTGTTTGGTTTGAGGGTATCGCATTTCACAACTAATACATATTTAGTGACGGTCTGGGACATCAAGACATGCTCTAAAACTCCTTAGAAAGAAAAAGGATTTAAACAATCCTGACTGCTTTCTCTGTGCACACTTTTTCTATCTTAGATTTAAAGCAGTTACGAAAAATTTCTTTTACAATATAAATATGGTGTTATGGGCATTCTCCCTGTTCAACTCAATCTAACTATTTTTAAACGCAAAAGCTCACCCCCTTACCCTAACTATCCTTCCAAGAGTTTACCTGTTCTACAATTCAAGGTTTAATTTGTTGAAATGAATAGTCTATTGTAAAAAGTATCACTACTCCTGTAGTTATAAGAGATATAATATGCTCCATTCTTTCCCAAGCCATATCCTTCATATTTATATCCTGCTTCAACTAGAAGTCTAATAGAAAACTCCCATCTACTCGATCTATTTCAGGATGAAAGCTTCAGTTTGATAAAAAAAGAGACTTGTAATGCTCATTTCTAAGGATCCAAGAGCAGCCCATTGTAAGTGATCTTGAAGAGGTCTACAACGTCTGTATCATTAGAAAAAATGATTAACAAACTCCACACATAGCACTAGCACCTTATACTGAAGTACTTATGACCATTATCAAAGTCAAGATGCATAGCTAAACAGAATTTGTTGAACTCACCCCCTCTGGGTCCCACAAATGGGTGTTCCCATGCGTCGAGCCCCCACTGTCACTCATACGACTTTCAGCTGAAGAAAGAGACAAGTCCCTGAGACAAAGTAAATTTGGATAATCAGAAGACAAGAAAGCACACTTAAAAGGATGGCTAATTAATGATTGATTAACCTGCAAAACTACAGAAGATGCAAGCAGCATAAAACAGAGCATTCAAATGATTAAAATGCCTTGGACCCAAAAGCTTTAGAGAAGAGGGATCATTTACATAAGCAAGACATTTGTGTTCATATCTATCTTTAATCATATTTATAATTAAAATGTCAACTATGAACTTCTAAATTTCATGCCTACGTATGAATTCATATAACTAAGAGATTAATTGACCTCAATCTGAAAGCTAGGTAGAACTTTAACAATTGTAGACATAAGATAAGTAATGAGACTGTCTTCGTAATTGTCAGTGACAACAAAAGATGGTGTTAAATGATGAACTAATCTGATAGGTATCCAAACAGTATTCATAAGAACGCACAAATTCTCTCGAGAGAATTTTCCACACCACAATAGTTTTTACATAAAAAACACTCTTGCCTACCCCTCTCCCCTTATATAATCCTCCCATCAATCCTTTAACTCCCTAATTACAACTGCATAATCCACCTTTAACCAATAAAACACCATTAAAAAAAGTTAAAAAAAAAAACCATAATAAACTACCCAAGCATTGTAGCGCTACAGAGATCTGATTCTGTGTGATTACACAGAAAGTCAGCCTTGCATAGCTGCAGAGGCAATGCTACAGCACTGCATTTTCAGAATCTAGCACACCAACACTGATATCCAGGCGATGGGATGCCCGTGTTTAAGCCATTGTGTCATCTTCTTCCCAACACTTCAGCTCCCGCCATCTTCTCTCATCGTCTGAGTTCTTCTTCGTTCTTTCATATGTTAATTTAATCGGAGGCCTATCATAATCATCATTGTTTGCTTTTCCAGCAATACTTACATTGTCATCTTCTTCCCAACACTGCAACTCCCTCCAACTTCTCTCATTGCTTGAGTTCTTCTTCCTTCTTCCATATGTTAAATTAATTGGAGCCCTATCATAATTATCATTGTTTATTTTCTAGTAATAGTTACATTGTCTAAGGAAAGTAGATGAAAATATAGACCCCATGGTCATTAAATCTAGCTCTAGTATGAACTAGCATAGGAAACAAGCTGCAAAAATTGCATGTAACCAGCAATGAAATATGTTTTGGTCAGTTGACATTAGTGGGGAGGGCAATAGACTAACGTAAGAGACAAGCTGCAGAAATGGTTTGTTACAATGTAATGATACGATTATAGGTTTTGGTCAGTCAACATTACAGGGGAGATCAATTGGTCTTCCAATGATGAAATTGCATAAGAGACATGCCGCAAAAATGGCATGTAACAATGCCATGATAAGATTATAGGGTTTGGTCAGTCAACATTAGTGGGGAGGGCACCTGGCATATGAAGAATTGGGTAGGAAGATGCATAGTGCATACTGATCCAATGAAAAAACTCCAGGCATGAAACATGATAAATTCGTGCCACTGAAAATATGAGAGGAACCACAAAAAGTAATACTAAGTAACTCCCCTAAGTTGTACAGTTAACTGCCTAGCAATGAGAACTTAAAGTCCATTTTGAAGCGGATTTGAACTCTTCCACTTTACTTGCCTGTAAGATGCACGCAATTGTTTAGAAAATTATTCCATGTTCTATATTAAAAAATTAAATATAATACATCACTAAAAGACCATTGAGTATTCAGCAATAAACACGTTTTGTATTTTAGAAAGAACACACACACACACACACATATATGTATAGTATCAAGTAAAGAAAGGAGATGACATAATCTACAATGCTACATTTGATGTTCATATAAAGAAGACATTTCAATTTTTTCTTTCAATATAGTTCGCTTGTTATAAAAAAAAAAAGAAGTGTCTGGAAACCGAATCTGTTTTTACCAAATTTTAAATAATAAAACTATTGTTGGTAATAGCTATATAAGAGATAAACTTAGAAAATAAGAAAATAAAATGACTAGAAAATAATTATATGAGCAACAGAAGTATTAAAGACTTCCATATTGGTACAAAAAAAACTGGTTTAGCTATTTAATCCGAAAAAAAAAGATTCAGCTTACTATATGAAAAGGACAAAAAAAAACTAAATACAACAGCAAAGTATTGAATATAGAAAAAAATAACATATATTTGAAAAGCAAAGCATGAAGCGAGCCTATGTTTCTTCAAATACATGAGGAATCAAACAACTAACACAGGAATCTTATAAGAAATTGAATACTCTATCATAAAAAACAAAACGAAAAAATAAGTTGAAAAAAGTCATTCCTGCACAACTCTGAGTAGAATTAAAAAAAAAGTTGCAAGATGATAATAAAAGCATAATTGTATATCAGGATTGCAAAAAAGCCTGGACCAGAAAAAGTCAGGTAACCTAGCCCGAGACTAGTCCAACGGTTAAGCCCCTATGTAGGGACTGGTTTCAAGCCTTGGGCTTGTTTTATCCAAGCACACCAGCCCACCCAGGAAAACTCTATTTTTAAGTTCAAAGGGTCATATTTCAGCTTTTCTAATATATCAACAGAGTCAGATGACGACCTAAAAATTCAAAGTTCAAAAGGAGGACATAACCAGGACTACTCCCAGCATTGTCCCGAGGTAGGCCTGACATAAGCCCTGGGGACAGAGCTTGACCTACCCAATATTTCGCGATGGCATGCTCAAATAAAGAAGGTGGCAAGGAATGCAAACTTTATTCAGGGTTTTGTGCAGTATAAGGAAGTTCATGGGAATCCAGACTTCAAAGCTGATAATATTTATAAATAAAAAGTCACTACGAGATTATTCACAAAATGAAATTGAGAGTTATAGCCATCTAAATATCTGGTGCAACATTACATTATATCCACGGACACAATGTTGAGAATAAGAAGAATCAGCCAGGAAAAGAGAGGTCGAAGAAAGAGTAGTCAAGCTATTCCATGTGATGCGAACGGATTTGTGCGTCAAATGTGGTTTTTCTGATCAGTAAACACACGAAGAAGGTCCCAATTCATTTATCAAAAAAATAGTCACAATCATAAAAGTAGCAAAATAAAATAACCAATCATGCGTAACAATTCCAAAAATTTAAGTACTACAAGTTTAGTTGGTTTGCTTCATAAGTAAGATGTCCAACAATAAAGTTGGGAAACTGACCCTAAGATGCAAAACCTGAAAGCAATCTACCACCATGCTCTATGAAAGAGAGTAATCATTGCAAAAGTAATTTTAGAACTTCAATATTTCATTGCAATAGCCAGAAGGCAATCAAAATTTTGAGTAAATCTTCTTATAACAAACGATCAGTAAGTTACCATTTACTAGCAATTCCACAATAGAGCTTACTTTTTGTAACGGACTTGAGTACAAAATAATGAAAAATAAGATAGAATACAAATTCCTAACCTTGTATCTCAGGGAAGTTACCGATTCCGCTCAGCGGGAAGCGGCCTATTGAACCCCCCACGGCGATTCATATACTGCCTTGGCTGCCGCTTAGTCACTGCTCTTACGCCACTGACATCAGCACCAAGAACAGGCTTACCCTTGGTTGAGTCAAAACCCACAGGAATCCCTAATTTCTTCATCATCTCAATCTCATCCTCATCAGCCACAGGCTCATCCCCTCCTTCACCCACAGTACCAGCACCGCCCTTCTGCTTCTGTTTATGCTTCTGCTTCTGCTTCTGCTGCTGCTCCTTCGCTATATAGTCAACGAAGTCAGAAACAGCTCTCTGCCTGTCCGTATCGTCCTCCACGGTTGAATCCCTACGATGGCGCTTGCGAGAACCATCCGGCGAAGGCGACCGATGACGGCGCCGGTGAGACCGGTCATCCGGTGTGCGGGACAGAGAGCGTGACCTATGATGCTCAGGGGAGCGAGTACGAGAGCGGGTATGGCGAGACCTAGTGCGTTCTGGTGAACGTGACCTCTTCCTGCGGTCCCGGTCTCGGTCCCGGTCCCGGTCCCGGTCTCGGTCACGGCCACGATCACGGTCACGGTCATCTCTATCCCTCCTCCGATCACGATCATAGTCTCGGTCTCGGTCTCTAGCCCTGTCTCGGTCGCGATCTCCCATTATGGGGTAGAATGAAGATAGACATGGGAAGAAAGTGGTATTAAACCTTATTCAAAGTTTGTCAGACGTTCAACGCCAAAACTCGGTTAGTCCCTCCACATGAAAAATAGCAAGGTTTCACTCTTCAATGAAAACTAGACGATTTTAATCTCGTAATTACCTATTTGCCATGTTGGGTCATTTTTAATAAAACACTCCACTTGAAAAATAGCACGCTTTCACTCTTCAAGGAAACTCGACGATTCTAGTCTTGCATTTACCTATTGGCATTTTTTTTTTTGTCATTTAACACAAAAGTAACCAAAGTAATCCTACGATTCCACCCTAATTTATATTATAATGTCAAACTTTGATGTAATTCATTGTAGAAATATTATTAAATAACATTAAATTATTAAATTAATAATTTATAACTAATAAATAAATGTTACGAAAATTTCATATAATGATGTAAGAATATAGAGTAAAATTAAAATGTATATTTAACATCACTCTTAAGCAAAACACAAAAGTTGCTTGATTTGAGCGGGGGAGTCCTCTTTGAATCTCGTCTATTATGATAACACTATAATTTTTAACAACACATTAAAAGTACAATTTTTAATCACAAACGTTTATTTTTTTAATGACAAACCAACCATCATACTTTATTATTAATGACAAACTTACTATTGTACTTTTTTTGCTAACAAATTAGCCACTAAACTATAAAAAAACATCGCCACAAACATCGCTGTCATGTTTACTATTAATGACCACGATCCCCAGCGGTTTGACGACGAACCGCGGAGGCTTGACAGCGAACTGCGGTGGATTGAGGATGATCTGTAATACCCCGACTTTTTATATAAGAGTTTTATAAGGATAAGTTGAAAAGTAATGGGGGTGTTTGGATTATTTGGATATTTATCGGGATATTACCAAGGACGTAATCAATATATTATAATTTAGGAAAAATTATTAGGATGATAATTATGGTTAAATAAAGTGAGATTAATTAGATTTAAAATGTAAGATAATTGATGAGGGAATTAATTAGAGAATTAAAAATTAAAGGATAAATGGAATAAAAATTAAAAGAGAAAATTTAAAAGAAAAAGAGGGAAGCAGGTTTTAAGAAAGGGGAAATAGGGTTTTTGCATTTTGCCCCCTGTCCCCTTCGGCCGACAGACGATTCGCGAGGAGGCGATGCAATGACCGACGAGCTCCGCGAGGATGTGAGCGACAAGCGATTCTGTCTTGGCATTTCCCCTACAACTCCAAGCGGACGGGGAGTAGTCCTTTTGGCTGAGAGCGAACCTGTGATAGAAACGGCAAGAAGCTTCAAGGACAGAATCAATTCCGAGCGGGATTCAGCGCTTCTTGGTCGGAAATAGCTCCGGGTGGTCGGGCATTGTCGAACCCGATAGTGAATCATCCATCGGAGGCGTCCTGGCGACGGTGGCAGTTCCGACCGAGAGCATTCCGCCATTCTCTGGTTAAGGTACTAAGAAGAAGAGAGATTAATATTGTAACACCCCTACTTTTTAAGTAGAACAATTATCGGGGTATTACCAAGAACATACTCGTTAGATTATATATTATAGAAATTAATGTAATCAAAATAAATATTAATTAAATTAAATTATAATGTATATCTGATTAATTGGGTTAATATTTATAAGTGGGATTTGTTGTTAAATAACTGAACTGGTTCAGTTGGAGAACCGGTTCAGCATTTCCTCATTTCGTCTGGCCTTCGGCTATTTGACGAAATGAGAAAAGGAGGGTATTAAAATTTAATTTGGATTATTGGGGATTTAAAATGGATTATGATTAAAAAGGAAAAATTTAAGATGGGGAAGGAGAGGGGATGAACCGGTTCACTGAGTGAACCGGTTCAATCAAATTAACTGAATGGCCTTTGGCCATTCACTAAGAAGAGAAACGAAATGAGGGGAGAGGGAGAAGAGAGTGAGAGAACTCAAGAGAAAGAGGGGGAGAGAGAGGGTGAATCGGAAGAACGGCGACGGGGCTTCGGCGAGGACTCAGGCGACGCTGTCCAGCTCGGACTCGGGCGGCGTTGTTCGGCGCGGGCTCCGGTGACAGACGAGCGAGTAGCTACGAGCGACGAGGAACGGCGAGTCACAGTAGGCTAGGGCTCGAAATTGGAGCTCCCACTGGCGTGTTTTCCGGTGATGAATCGAAGGTATGTTGGTCGGGGTTGAAACGACCCGGATTTTTGTAAATCCTTTAAAACACGTAAAAATTTAAATTTTCTCTTTAAAAAAAATCAGAGCGCGCCTAAATCGAATTGCTATCAACCATTCATAAAACTTGTTATAAAATCTTATTTAATAAAACTGTTCGGAAGCGTTATGAAAATTCTTTATTTAAATCTTTGCGGAAGCGTAAATAAGTAATTTAAAGAAGAAATACTAAATCATTGAAATACCGCTTTTTATACAATTCACTACTTGATGTACAACATTTAAAACTTAACTTAATTAAAATCGTTTCTCTTTTACCCTTTTTATGTGCTTGGCAAGGCACGAACTCTCTCGCGCATGCAAATCCATCACCCGCTGCCTCTATTGTCTAATTATTATCTTTCGTTACTCCTAGTTCATGCATTCCTCATAGTGTACTAGTACCTACATCTACACCACAAACAATTGTAAGCTCGAAGGCTTAGTAAGGAAAAAGGGAAATGCATGAAATGCCACTCTTTATTCCTTTCGGAATGGGGCCACCCAAACAGATCCTTTCATTAAGTCATTAATCCATTTATTACTTTACTTACTTTTAATTTGATCCCTTGGGATCCATTATTCTATTATTTCATTATTCCATACTCGTACTTCGAGCTGGAATTGAGAGGTTTTTCTCCTGCAATGGTATAGTGATCGGACTTAACCTTTTTCCTCGCATCTAGAACTCTCGTACCCTATGAGGGAGGGGCTACGCTTAGATCGCAAACTAGATCCGCTACCCATCCACTCCCAATTCCCTTTTCTTGTTCTTTACTTTTTCTTAACTTTTTACCTCACTTATGCATGCTTGTGTACCACGCTGTGGCACTCCCTATTAGTCTCTATTAACATGATGCATGTTCATACATTCTTAACCTATCATGATGCATGATGATTCACTACATAACATTCATATAATAATTAAAGTGCATATAGAAGTAATTGAAAGCGACTGTCATTGAAAGCGCATATAACGAAAGTAAAGCATATAAAAGAAGGAAACAATTGCGCACAATAGAAAACAATTACAACATTGAGTGAAACAGCAAATGCATATGAATACGAAAAACACGCTAGTACTTTATCTAAATTATCATGCTTAGGAATAACTACATTTATCATGCTAATTAGATATCTTACTTAACTATCATGCTCACTCTGAGTTACGATTATTAATCTAGTTGGTTATCCTAATGAGTTTGTGTGCTCAAGGATTAATTACGTTTCTTATTCTAGTTAGGTATCTTAGCTACTTTCCTAGTCCATTTACATGCTTTCTACATTTAACATTTTAGGCGATTATTCTACTTCGTTATCCTAGGGGATTTACATCCTTAGGTTCACGCTCTTGTTAATTAGTTACTCTAATTATTTAATATGCTCAATGTCTAGTTAATTATTCTAGTTAATTACATGCTCATGCTCATACAATTATTGTTACCCTAGCTAATTACATGTTCAACTAGTTGGTTAACTAATTAATTAATATGCTCTGATTTCTTAATTAATTTACTCAACTAATTGATTAACATGCTTAGTTGATTGTGTTGGTTAATTACGCTAGTTGTTTAACATGCTTTGATAAATGATCTAGTTGACTATCTCAATCAATTATATGCTTCAAGTGAATTATATGCTTTTATTCTAGATGATTTACACATGCTTTTATCCTAGTTAGTAATTTGAGCTATTACCGTTTACATGCTTCCTATATTTATTATTCTAGGTGATTTAAACATGCTTTGTTGTTGATGGATTAAACATCTTAATCTTAGTTAATTAACATGCTAGTAATTATCATTCTACCTAACTAGATGCCTAGATTTGTTAATCGTTTAACATGCTCAATTAATTATTCGTACACAACTAGGCTAAAGAGGTGATTAGCAACTATTAATTAGTTAATTAACATACTCACTAATTAATTTACTTGTTTACTAATTATAGTAACATGCTTACTCTTACTAACAACCCCATTTAGTTAAACTTAGTCGACTTATCAAACTTGTAAGGAAACACGCAACATGAATAAGAGCAATAAGACCTATAAAACTCTAACTCATTTTTGGACTTGACTACCTCTGTCACTATCAAAACTAATACAGTCAATAAAGGAGTTCATAGAGCTAACAACCAAGCAATTTACAGCAAGGAGTTCAACACTATTCTAACACAAATCACAGAGCATTCCACAGAGCATTAATAACACTATGAACACTATCAACAACTGACAATAGCATTTCAAGGCAAACAACCTACTAGCAGTAAACAGTTATGGCAATTAATGTACTTAACAACTAGCAGTGAACCTACTAACAACTGGCAGTAAACATCTAACTAACATTAACACTAAACTCACACACCCATACTTGTGGTGTAGGGCCTTAATGGCCAAAACACCCCTTAATCCTTACCACTTTGATGATTTCAACTCACGGACAACACTCTTCACTTGCGGACATTGGTCCTCCAAGCCACGATTCCTCTCCCAATTCACAGCAGCTCACCCAACTCACCCATAACACTCACGTAACACTTAGCACACACAATTTCTTTCTTGCTTAGCTCACTCTCATTCTCGGCCACCCTCAGCTCACAGGGAGCTCTCTAGACACTCCCTAGACTTCTCCCTTGGCAGTAGGCAAAATGAATTAAAGATGAAAGGGAAAGGAAGATTTACCTGGAAGGAAGAGGGAACCATCGTACGTGTAGGGCAATGGTCTGATGAGTAGCTGGAGACGTAGGGAGAGGCGGAGGTTTGAAGTTCGCAGCACTCCCGTACTCCACGCTGTCGGCCTCCCGCGGAACACACACCAGAAAAGGTGGAAGTCGGTTCTATGTGGAGAACCAGCAAGCTAGACCATGGCTTCCAGCCGGTCCAACACGAACCGTCAGACCACCCCCAATGACCCAAGTCGGAAACGTGGCCAATCCCCCCTACAACGCCAACGCCATTCATCGCCGCAGACGTGACGCTCGTCGTCCCTTTGTTGTCGCCAACCCGTCGCCGTCGCCAATTGGCCATTGCCGGTCACCGAAAACGATGACTCGACATCCTCGAAATCCCAAAGCCGCACCGCATCAATTCGGTGACACCCATCGTCATCGATCTGACGCCACATGCCAGAGCCTCTCCCACGTCGTTGCCTCCTGTCGCTCGTCGGCTCGTCGGTCATCGCTCGTTGCCCGTCTCTCCCTGTCTCTCCCTCTGTTCGTCTCTCTTTGTTCGCGTGGGTCACCCGTGAACAGAATGGCCATAGGCTATTCTATTAATTGAGATGTTGGACCGATTCTGCTGAACCGGTTCAGCCCACACCCAATTCCCCTTTTTGAATTTTTCCCACTTATACTTTTAAATTCATCCATAAATTTATAATACCCCCTATTAATTTAATTTAGCGAATTAAATTCAATTTATTTCTTAACAGTAAAATGCCTTGTTTATCATTTTGTTAACCCAATTCTATTTGTTGAACCGAGCTATTTCAGACACGTGCGGACGCAGTGGTCTTGTCCGCATTCGTCTGAAAGACTAAAGTCCTAAGGCTAAAATGGGACTTCAGACGAGGGGTGGTGTCCTCGTCCTTGGCCGTACCATCCGAAACCCGGATTCGGACGCAGATCTGCTTCTGCACGTGGCGTCCGCATGCGTCTGAAAGTGTCCATAAATCGAACAGATTCAATTCGGATGATACTTCAACTTGTCTGCAACCGTCTAGACCCTTGTCTGCGACTCCACTGTACAGGCAAGTCAGAACGAGAAACCTCGTCCTAAGGCTTGTCCCCAAGCTAAGGGAAACTTTGCAATGCATTTGCGGATGGCTCGTCTCGTCTGCATCGTCCGGGTCCTCGTCCATAACTTCACAGCACAATGAAGTCAGGACGATACCTTGCGTCCCCAGACTTGTCCCAAGCATTGGGGACATGATGCAATGCACTTGCAGATGACGCAATGCACTTGCAGATGACATAATGCATCCGCAGGCATCCGAAAATGCCCTTGACAACCTTTCTCACCTTTTCCCCTCTTAACTCCTATCCCATAGCATCTTCCCCCATAAATACATGTCATAAGATGACATGTATAGATATGTCATGTAATATCTTCAACTCCAACACTTCAATCACATCACGTATACGGGGGAAACGTAATGGAAATCACTCCTAGTCTTAGCACTTTGAACGTCCTCGGTAATACCCCGATAATTACCCAACTTAAAATATCGGGGTGTTACAGGGTTTCCTTCCCTTTTCGTGTTCTGATGGTCAGACGTGGGTAGGGGCAATCGACGGTGACGCGTTAGGCAGGGGAGCTTGGCTGGTGGTTCGGGCTAGACTGGCCGAAGGCCAATGGTCAAGTTGCGGCTTGGTCCTCACGTAGCCCTCCCTTCAAGCTATATGGTTCTGCCGAGACACGTTGGGGGTTGGTTGACGAATTGAAGAGGAGGAAGCAAGTGGGTGAAAAATTGACGAGGCTGTCGGGAGGAGAAGAGAAATAAATGAAGGCAGAGTTGGGAGCTTTGGAGGTTAGTTGAGTGCAGAAGGATGAATTGGAGAAGGGGAGCTCTCGGGTGCTGAGCTGGGAGTTGCTGCTCTCTAGTCTTCATTGTGGGTATGATTCCTTCTCTTTATTCTGGATTTTTGGACATTCTTGTTTTGTTAATGGATGAGTGTTGGTGGTGATGCCTCGGTCGGGTTTCAGTTTCTTGATTCTGTGAAGGATAGTTCAATTATGTGCTACTATTTGGATTGTTATTTTGTGAAGAATTGAATTGTGAATATAGGTAGCACTTTGTTGGTCATTTTCCACAAGCATAAAGTGTTGGATTTTACCTTGTTGTGTTAATGCCTCTGTTGAAGCCTTTGTTGCAGTGTTAGAAATTGTTATATGGTTGAGAAAAAATATTGGAAGTATGTTAACTTGAAATGTATAAGCAACTGATAGTTTAAGTTGAGATAGGTTATGTTTCGTGAAGTTCTTAGAATTATTATACAAGTTAGGATTCGAAAAGGAAATGAAAGTTATAAGTCAATAATTTTAATGAAAGATGTTTTGATAGTGAAGGTATCGGAAGGAGAAAAAGGGATAGCGATTAAGTGCGAATGCGCAATAAAGTTTTGAGATAAGGAAATAGGGGTGTCTTGGCAAGAGGAGGCCCTACACCACAAGTAAAGTGCGTGAATTTAGAGGTGTTTAGGTCTTTAAATTTCTTGTTAAATGCTCTACTTTATGTGCAGTTAAATTCTTTCATTACTTTATTTGCTTGTTCTTACGTGAATAAATATGATTGCTGGAGAATGTTATTGCTTTGATAGATAAGTTAAGCCTAAAATTATGAAGGAGTAGAAAGCTCATCGAGAATAACCTGTTCTTTATGATTTACAGACTGTTTAGCTTACATGCTGTGTAGTTACTGTTCCCATTTCCTTAAGTTTATATTTCCTTGCTGTTAATTGCTCTGTCTTTATTTGAGTTACAAGTATAATCTAATAAAGCATGTTTGATCCAATGCTTGATTTACTAGGAATGTTTACTTGAGCATGTAAATGATTAAGAATAATATAAGTTTGTTAATCAGTTTAGTTTAACCAATTTAGTTGCATGTTAAATCCATTTAGTATGTTAATCACTTTAGTTAAAAGATAATCAATTGAGCTTGTTAATCAACTAAAGTGATTATGATTAGAGTTATTAACTAGAATCTTTGTACGTTCATAAAGTAAATCTTAAGCATGATTAATTGACTAGAACCCTAAACTATTAATTATAATGACCTCCATGAGCATGTTAATTAACTAGGTTAATTAACTAAATGTGATTTTTTAGTGGGCCTGGAGATGATAAATTGTAAGCTTGTAAATTGACTAGGTTAATTAATGCGTATGTTAATTAACTAATTAATTAGAATGACATTGAGCATGTAAATTAAGTAGGATAACATCTAAAATATTATCTTATATTCTTGAGCATGCAAATTAATTTAGACAACTTATTAAAATGTTAATTCTACTTGAGCATATAAAGAACTAAGCTAATATTAATAGGTTATTCCTTCTTGTTAATATTTTGTGTATTTCTCTTTACCGTACTTT
Organism: Begonia loranthoides; assembly: GCA_022433065.1. Lineage (NCBI taxonomy): Eukaryota > Viridiplantae > Streptophyta > Magnoliopsida > Cucurbitales > Begoniaceae > Begonia > Begonia loranthoides. Next base: position 12,693,682 of record CM039472.1, on the reverse strand, counting down.
CCTTTAATATAATTATATTGTCTTTTGCTTCAATTTCTTTTATTGCTTGACTTTACTAAAGAAATGATGGAAAGATAAAAGAAGGAGGAACTAAGTATGAAGGAAGTTAAGGGCTTCATGGCTAAGTGAATGAAGACTTTTATTTTTGTTTTTATAGTGTTGTTTATAATATTACTTATAATTGTTAGCATGTTATTTTCCACTGCACCCAAATATGATTAGTTACCTAATTAGCAGTACGTAAATGTCGAGCATGTTAACCATAATTAGTAAGCATGTTAATTAACTAGGATTAATTATTGAGCATATTAAATTACTATTAACTAGAATGAATCCGAGCATGTAAATGAACTAGGATAACTAACTAGAATGTTAATCTTATCTCCTCTGAGCATGTAAATTGGTTAGCATAATTCACTAGACCAAGCATGTAAACAAGATTGGATGAAAATACCTCGGATAACAAACTAGAATAATCACCTAGAACAATAAATATAGGACGCATGTAAAATGATTAGGAAATAAATTAGGATATGATAGTATGTTTTGAATTCTGCTTCTGTGCTTTGCTGTTTACAAGTCAATATTATGATTGTTCTCTGTTGTGTGCTTTTAATTACCTCTATTTATTATATACATTTTCCATTTTAGTTTGCTTTCAAATACAGTTACTTTCATTTATGTGCACTTCGATTTCTGTTAAAGTTACATTATTGAGCATCATGCATCATGTTAGGTTGAGAATGTATCATCATGCATTAGGATGATAGAAACCAATAAGGAATGCCACTTTGGGGTGGTACTCACACATCCATGAGTGAGGATAAATGTTTAAAATGGGTAAAAATGTTAAGATAATAAAGGTTTCTATGGTACCGTCAGCTTAGCCCGGCACAGAAACTGGAAAAGGAAATGATAAAAATGGGAGTTAGGGGGGCAGATGGGTAGCGGGTCTAGTCTGCAACTAGCTGAAGCCCCTCCCTGATCGGGTATGGGAGTTCTAGTTGCAAGTAAAAGGCTAGGTCCGATCACTATACCCTTGCAAAGGAAATCTTCGAAGCTGTTGCTCGATGTATGAGTAAAGAACGAATGAATGAATGTAAAGCAAAGAACGAACGAACGAATGACGTAATGAAAGGATCGGTTTGGGTGGCCCCGATTTTGAAAATACTAAAGAGAGACATTTCGTATTGCATTAACCCTTTTCCTTACTAAGCCTTTGGCTTACAGTTACTTGTGGTGTAGGTGTAGGTACGTGTATGTGAAAAAGAATGCACAGACGTAGGAGTAAATGCGAAAGACAACAATCAAACAATGAAGCAGGGATGAAGGATTTGCACGCGCGAGACTCGTGGTTGGCCAGGCTTAAATGAAAAGAGAAAAGTGTTGTAATTTAATGAGGTTTAATTTGTTAGTTTCATTTATTAAATGCAGTATTTTAATTGAGTTCTTTTTATTAAGTTTCTTTCATCAAATTATTACGCTTCTGCAATGTTTTAAATAAAAGATTTATTTTTACGCTTCCGCATTTCATTAAATTGATTTTCATAAAGAGTTTAAAGAAAGGTCAGTAGCAATCCAGTTTAGCGTCGCACTTTGATTTCGTTTTATAAAGAAGTCTTTTGAAAATTTCAAATTTCTTGCATCTTCAAGGAATTATGAAAATTCGGGTCGTTACAGTTGGCATTCGAGCAATAGTTTTAAAAAATTTTTTATAAATTGCTCTGATATCATTTTTAAAACTAAGTCTGTAGCTTGTTTGTTCTTGCGTAAAATGATTTTGTAAAGGTTAAATGTGTAACGTAGCCTGCCAGCACAAGCCTCAATGTGGGAAATCCTTCATCACTGTAAGTATACTTTCTAATGCTTTCCTAATACTTGATTCCTTATTCTATTTCGATAAATGAATTGTTAGGAATTAATATGTAGTGACTAGTGGACTAACGGACTAGGTAGACGCGGTAGGTATTTCGTTGTAGAGCGTAGATTCACAAGTGTACTCGATAGCGTTGGATGTTATATTTTTGGGATTTTAGATTCTAGATTTTTGGAGTTTGGATGAATGAATGATGAATATTCTAGAACTGTTTGAGATTTTATGCAGGATTTATAGCTTTGGGGGAGTGTAAAAACAGATGATACTCTACCCAAATTTTTGGAAAATAAGAAAGGGAAATAAATGGGAAAGAAAAACCTGCATAAGTTAGATCGACTAAATAGGTGAGCGTAAGCTAGATCAATTAGGTAAACAAAGTCAACTAGGTTTCAACGGACTAGATAGAGTCTAGGTTGATTATGAGAATAGAAAAACACTAAGGACCAAACCAAAGTAGAAGAGAATCCCACTAGCCCAAGTAACTGCCCACTTAGTATTAACCTTAGAAGAAGAATTTAGTTGGACCTTAGTGAAGAAAGTTGGATGAGAAACCTGTTGGATAGGATAAGCTGATTCTTACATAGGTTAGAATTTCTACAAGGACGAGAGGTTTAAGGTATGACCAACTTGGACTGGCAGCTTCCGACATTTGTGGAGAAATATTGGATTAAGGGTTTAATGGATGATAAGATTTATGTCGGACTTGGTTTATGTTCTTTATCTCGGTTCGAATCCAATCAAGGTAACCAAGAACGTGGCTGCACAACTGTATGGCAAAAGTGGATTCAATCAGTTGAGCTTCTCTTGGAACGAGTACGGAAACAAAGACGGGAGCAGTAACTAGAACAACAACGGAAACAGAAACGAAAACAGGAACAGAAACAGAGATAGAGACGGAAACTAAGATGGAAACGGAAATGGAGACATAGACAGAAATAGAGATGGAAACGAAAACGGAGACAAAAACGGAGATAGATACGGAGACAGAGAAGGAGACGGAAATGGAAATAGAAACGGAAACGAACTTCCAGGAATGAATTTCCAGGAAGGGATACAGAAATGGATACGGAGATGGGAATGGAAACGGGAACATAAATGGGAATAGAAATGGGAATGGGAATGAGAACAGAAACGAAAACGGAAATGGTAACGGGAACGGAGACAAAAAGGGGAACAGAAACGAGAACAGGAACAGAGACAGAAACGGGAACGGAGACGGGAACAAAAACTGAACCCAATAAAAAATGAGTACAGATACAAAAGAGAAGAAAGACGAAACGCATCTGACTCAGCTAAATAGCGGTGTATTTCATAACTTGGGAAAGCTTGAATAGACAAATTTGATGGTGAAGAGTACGTTCGAGTATGCCAAAGTCGTGGGGTGAGAGTGAAAAGTATAAGTGTTAGGTCCTAAATCACGGAGTGAGGAGAATCTGAGGGGTAGAGCCGTATAGGAAAAATAAGTCCGATGTCAAGTTGTGAGTCTTTTGGCGGTAGGAAGATCGTGGAGACACTTTCTGGGTTCTGGATCACTTGGGAATCTAGCAAAAATTTGATATGGAACGTCAAATTTAGGATTAGGATGTTGTAGATTCAAGGGTTGAGCGGCAACTACAAAGTAATTATTGGATTTAAGTGATGATTGGGTATAAGAAAGTTGTTATTTCAGCTCTTGATGTTGAAGAATGACCATGATTAAGACATTTCTTTCCTTGGATTTGAGTTGATCAGAGTTGCATAGTGAAAGTGTGGTGAGTGAAAACGAGGGTTTGACCAACTTTTTGGTACAAGTGACGCGGCTGGATGAAGTCAAGTTGATAATTAAGGTGAGAAGGGAATAGATAGTCTAGAAAAAACGAAGTGTTAGGATCGCTAGGGGGAACTACTTCATCAAATGGGGTAAATAAGAAGAGATTTGATGCATAGGTTATCGATAGTGAGAGTAGTACGGCAGAAAAATTTTGAGGACAAAATTTATTTTAAGGAGGGGAGTATGTAACACCCCGAATTTTTAAGTGAAACAATTATCGCGGTATTACCAAGAACATACTCGTTAGATTATATATTATGGAAGTTAATGTAATAAAAAATAAAATAAATATTAATTAAATTAAATTATAATATATATGTGATTAATTGGGTTAATATTTATAAGTGGGATTTGTTATTAAATAACTAAACCGGTTCAGTTGGAGAACCGGTTAGCATTTCCTCATTTTGTCTGGCCTTCGGCCATTTGACAAAATGAGAAAGGGAGGGTATTAAGATTTAATTTGGATTATTGGGGATATAAAATGGATTATGATTGAAAAGGAAAAATTTAAGATGGGGAAGGAGAGGGGATGAACCGGTTCTGAGTGAACCGGTTAAATGAATGGCCTTCGGCCATTCACTAAGAAGAGAAACGAAATGAGGGAGAGGGAGAAGAGAGTGAGAGAACCCGATAGAAAGAGGGGGAGTGAGAGGGTGAATAGGGAAGAACGGCGACGAGGCTCCAGCGCAGACTCGGGAGGCGCTATCTGGCGCGGGATTATGCCACAAACGAGCGAGCGGCTGCAAGAATCGAGGAACGGCAAGTCACGGGAGGCCAGGGCTTGAAATAGGAGCTCCCATTGGTGTGTTTGCCTACGATGAATCGGAGGTATGTTGGTTGGGTTTCCTTCCCTTTTCGTGTTCTGATGGTTGGACATGGACAGGGGCAATTGGCGGTGACAATTTGAGTTAGGCAGGGGAGCTTGGCTGGCAGTTCAGGCTGGACCAGCTGAAGGCCAATGGTCCAGCTGCGGCTCGGTCCACACATAGCCCTCCCTTCCAGCTGTGTGGTTCTGCCGACACACGTTGGGGGTTGGTTAATGTATTGAAGAGGAGGCAGCAAGTGGGTGAAAAATTGACAAGGCTGCCGGGAGGAGAAGAGAAATAAATTTAGGCAGAGTTGGGAGCTTTGGAGGTTAGCCGAATGCAGAAGGATGAATTGGAGCAAGGGTGCTCTCGAGTGCTGAGCTGGGAGTTGCTGCTCTCTGGTCTTCATTGTGGGTATGATTCCTTCTCTTTATTCTAGATTTTTGGACATTCCTATTTTGTTAATAGATGAGTGTTGGTGGTGATGCCTCAGTTCGGTTTTAGTTGCTTGATTCTGTGAAGGATAGTTCGATTATGTGCTGCTATTTGGGTTGTTATTTTGTGAAGAATTGAATTGTGAATATAAGTAGCACTCTGTTGGTCATTTTCCACAAGCATAAAGTGTTGGATTTTAACTTGTTGTGTTAATGCCTCTGTTGTAGTGTTAGAAACTATTATATGGTTGAGAAAAAATATTGGAAGTATGTTTCCTTGAAATGTATAAGCTATTGATAGTTTAAGTTGAGATAGGTTATGTTCTGTGAAGTTTTTAGAATTATTATACAAGTTAGGATTCGAAAAGGAAATGAAAGTTATAAGTCAAAATTTTTAATGAAAGATGTTTTGATTGTGAAGGTATCGGAAGGAGAAAAAGGGATAGCGATTAAGTGCGAATGTGCAATAAAGTTTCGAGGTAACGAAATAGGGGTGTCTTGGCTAAAAGAGGCCCTACACCACAAGTAGAGTGCATGAGTTTGGAGGTGTTTAGTTCTTTAAATTTCTTGTTAAATGCTCTACTTTATGTGCTGTTAAACTCTTTCGTTACTTTATTTGCTTTTCCTTATGTGAATAAATATGATTGCTGGAGAATGTTATTGCTTTGATAGATAAGTTAAGCCTGAAAGTATGAAGAAGTAGAAAGCTCATCGAGAATGACCTGTTCTTTATGATTTACAAACTATTTAGCTTACATGTTGTATAGTTACTATTCCCATTTCCTTACGTTTATATTTCCTTGCTGTTAATTACTCTGTCTTTATTTGAGTTACAAGTATAATCTGATTAAGCAAGTTTGATCCGATGCTTGATTTACTAGGTATGTTTACTTGAGCATGTAAATGATTAAGAATAATATAAGCATGTTAATCAGTTCAGTTTAACCAAATTTAGTTGCATGTTAATTGATAAATGATAATCTATTTAGTATGTTAATCACTTTAGTTAAATGATAATTAATTGAGCTTCTTAATCAACTAAAGTGATTATGATTAGAGTAACTACCTAGAATCTTTGTACGTTCATAAAATAAATCTTGAGCATGACTACTTGAGTAGAACATTATAATGACCTCCATGAGCATGTTAATTAACTAGGTTAACTAATTAAATGTGATTTCTTAGTGGGCCCAGAGATGATAAATTGTAAGCATATAAATTGACTAGGTTAACTAATGATAATGTTAATTAACTAATTAATTAGAATAAAATTGAGCATGTAAATTAACTAGGATAACATCTAAAATAGTTATCTTATCTTCTTGAGCATGCAAATTAATTTAGACAACTTATTAAAATGTTAATTCTACTTGAGCATGTAATGAACTAGGCTAATATTAATAGGTTATTCCTTCTTGTTAGTAGTTTGTGTATTTCTCTTTTCCGTACTTTTCTTTAATATAGTTATATTTTCTTTTGCTGCAATTTCTTTTATTGCTTTACTTTACGAAAGAAATGATGGAAAGATAAAAGAAAGAGGAACTAAGTATGAAGGAAGTTAAGGGTTTCACGGCTAAGTGAATGAAGACTTTTATTTCTGTTTTCATATTGTTGTTTATAATATTACTTATAATTGGAACCCAAGTATGATTAGTTACCTAATTAGCAGTACGTAAATGTCGAGCATGTTAACCATAATTAGTAAGCATGTTAATTAACTAGGATTAATTAGTGAGCATGTTAAATTACTATTAACTAGAATGAATCTGAGCATGTAAATGAACTAGGATAACTAACTAGAATGTTAATCTTATCTCCTCTGAGCATGTAAATTGGTTAGCGTAATTCACTAGACCAAGCATGTAAACAAGATTGGATGAAAGTACCTCGGATAACAAACTAGAATAATCACCTAGAACAATAAATATAGGACGCATGTAAAATGACTAGGAAATAAATTAGGATATGATAGTATGTTTTGAATTCTGCTTCTGTGCTTTGCTGTTTACAAGTCAGTATTATGATTGTTCTCTGTTGTGTGCTTTTAGTTACCGCTATTTATTATATGCATTTTCCATTTCAGTTTGCTTTCAAATACAGTTACTTTCGTTTATGTGCACTTCGATTTCTGTTAAAGTTACGTTATTGAGCATCATGCATCATGTTAGGTTGAGAATGTATCATCCTGCATTAGGATGATAGAAACCAATAAGGAGTGCCACATTGGGGTGGTACTCACACATCCATGAGTGAGAATAAATGTTTAAAATGGGTAAAAATGTTAAGATAATAAAGGTTTCTGTGGTACCGTCAGCTTAGCCCGGCACAGAAACTGGAAAAGGAAATGATAAAAATGGGAGTTGGGGGGCAGATGGGTAACGGGTCTAGTTTGCAACTAGCTAAAGCCCCTCCCTGATCGGGTATGGGAGTTCTAGTTGCAAGTAAAAGGCTAGGTCCGATCACTATACCCTTCCAAAGGAAATCTTCCAAGCTGTCGCTCGATGTACGAGTAAAGAACGAATGAATGAAAGTAAAGCGAAGATCGAATGAACGAATGACGTAATGAAAGGATCGGTTTGGGTGGCTACCATTCTGAAAGATCTAAAGAGAGACATTTCACGTTGTATTAACTCTTTTCCTTACTAAGCGTTTGGGCTTACAGTTACTTGTGGTGAAGGTGTAGGTATATGTACGTGAAAAAGAACGCATAGACTTAAGAGTAAATGCGAAAGACAACAATCAAACAATGAAACATGGATGAAGGATTTGCATGCGCGAGACTCGTGGCTGGCCAGGCTTAAATGAAAAGAGAAAAATATTGTAATTTAATAAGGTTTAATTTGTTAGTTTCATTTATTAAATGCAGTATTTTAATTGAGTTCTTTTTATTAAGTTTCTTTCATCAAATTATTTACGCTTCCGCAATGTTTTAAATGACGATTTATTTTACACTTCCGCATTTCATTAAATTGATTTTCATAATGAGTTTAAAGAAAGGTCAGTAGCGATCTGGTTTAGCATCGCACTTTGATTTCCTTTTATAAAGGAGTCTTTTGAAAATTTCAAATTTCTCGCTTTTTCAAGAAATTACAAAAATCCGGGTCATTACAAATATTAAGCGTGAAATGGAGAATCGAGGTAAGTGATATGCATGTGTTTTGGTCTTCGGACCCTACATCACAAGAATAAGATATGCACATTTCGTTGGTTACAGTTTTTAAATGGATGTTTTGTTGTTTACAACTTATTAGTAAATTATTGAGCATGTCTATAGTATTTAATTTCACGTACCGATGTTTTTAGTTTTAAATAGCATGTTTTGTTGTTTATTGTTTTTATAGTATGTCTACAGTTTTGTAGCATGTTCTGTGATTCGCACATCGAATATTTATTTATGCTTTCATATGAACTGTTGTATGCATTCACGAGCATCATGCATCATAGATTTATGAAAATGTGACATGCATTGCATGATAAAGAAAATGATAAAGAAAATGATTAAAGGAACCAAGACCAAATGAATAAAGAAGTTGAAAGTCCAAAAGCCTTGGGGTGGGGCTAATCCTTGGGTTACTAGCCCAAAAGCCTTGGGGTGAGGATTGAGCTCTTGGCCAAAGCTGACTTTATACATTTGTGCTTGGGAAATGACTGTTGAAGGCTCAAAAGCCTTGGGGTGGGGCTAATCATTGGGCTACGGCCTAAAAGCCTTGGGGTGAAGATTGAGCTCCGTTCCAAAGCAGATAATATACGTTTGGGCAGACTAATCCTTAGACGATGGCCCAAAAGCCTTGGGGTGAGGATTGAGCTCCGACCCAAAGTGGATAACTGTGTGGACTAATCCTCGGGCTACGACCCAAGAGCCTCGGGGTGAGGATTGAGCTCTGAGCCTAAGCGGACAACTGTGTGGACTAATCCTCGGGCTACGACCCAAAAGCCTTGGGTTGAGGATTGAGCTCCTCAGGCTATTACCCAAAAGCCTTGGGGGTGAGGATTGAGCTCCGAGCTAAAGTGAATAAGATGCATTTGTGTGGACTAATCCTCGGGCTACGGCCAAAAAGCCTTGGGGTGAGGATTGGGTTCTGAGACTAAGGAAGAGAAAAGAAAATAGTAACAGAAAGTTGAAAGATAAAGGAAAACAAAAAACGGAAACACATATGGTTTTGAAAAGAGCATAGTATGTGCATTGTACAGTTTTTATTCCTATCACTTACTGGGCATTAGACTCATAACTTACTGTCTTACAATGTAGGTTTATGCTTGAAAATAGACGAACAATAAAAGGAGTAGTTATGAAGGATTTGCATGGCTGGATCTTGTGGCTGGTTAACCTAAAAGAGTAAATGAAAATTATTTGTAAAAGATTTTGTAAATTAATTAATATTCTTTAATACTTTTTTAATTCCGTTGCATTTCATAAAAGAATTTATTATTTATATTTTCAAGAAAAGAATTATTCCATTGCTAAAATGTTTTAAATGACTATTATTGGAAAATGATTGTAAGTAATGGATTTAACACTCGGTTTTGAAAGAAATGTCTTACTCTAATTTTACGAAAGAAAAGTTTTAAATTTTATGCATTTTAAAAAGGTAATAAAAATCAGGGTGTTAGAGTTGAATTTTGTGCATTTTAAAAAAGGTAATAAAAAATCGGGTCGTTACAGTTGGTATCAGAGCACCCGGGTTTTAAAAATGATTCTGTAGACTAGCTACGAGCACAAGCTTTGACGTGGAATACTCCATCAACTGTAAGTATTATAATTAATTTCTTTTTTTATCTAATTTTTTAAGTGTTGTTTTGTCTTGCGATAAAAATGGTATAATGGCCAAAGTACATAGAAGTATTGGACTAGGAAAAAGTTACGAAAAATGCGGAAGAGACTATTAATCGGTTGACTGTGTTTGCGAGACAACAATCTGTTGCTCGGAGAACTTATGGAAAATGTAATGTAAATTAATTAGTACGGTATTTGGTATGATTGTAATTGATGTAAACAATCGTGGTTCTTTTGATAGAATAGAATGATAGATATGATAAAAGATAGGCGATACTGGAATTGCTTGGGTTTTGAGTGTAGGATTTAGCTTTGGGGGAGTAAATAAATAGAAGAGACTCTGCCCAAATTTTTATAAATTGAAATGGAGATAAGTGGAAAACAAATTCTACAAGGACTAGATTAAGTAGACATTTTGGCAATATCATCTACATTGCAAGGAGTTAGATAGATGATGAATTTATTATGAGAAGGAAGAAAATTGAGAGTGAATGACAAAGCTGTATCATAATGACAATAATTAATTGGTCAAGTACTTATCACTCTGTCAGGATTATTAAGAAATTGTAGAAAGAGTGTTGTGGACCTTCAATAGTGGATATGTGGGGTACATGATACAGTGATCATTGTCTGCCTTGTAAAGTTAAGAATCTGTCTTAAATAGGGAAAAGAAATATGTTTTGATTGAAATAAGGAACCGATTAGTTGTTGTTTCCTTCATAGGACAGATTTTGTCATCGACTGGAATTTGGAAAATTTAGTCTGTTTGTACAAGTGGCTTAGATTAATATTGAGAATGAATTTCAGGATGGTTAAGATACTCACTGTTGTCATTTTCGGTTGTAGTCTAAGTTATGTTGAGAATAATATCCTAGTGTTTGGGTAAGTTAGGAGAAGTTTAAAATGGATAATAGGGTCTGTGTTGGAATTGGTTTAAGTTCTCTATCTCAGGTGGAACCAATTAGGATAACCAAGGATGTGACTACAATGATGTGGATAAAGTTCAGGAAGATCTTTTACGACAAGGACTTACGACAAGGATCTATAGAGATATAAGATATGGAGAAATGTTAGAATTTAGATAATGGTTGGGAAGTTTGCGTGTGTAATGAATTAATTTTACCTCTAAGTTGGATTTCAACTTGTTTATTGTAAATTGATGGATTTTGGAAACTATTAGACTTGAAGATGTTGATTAATGGACCTAAGGGATTTTCTTACAATGGAGGGAGGACCTATTATATGTTGAGTTAAATTGAAGGGTGAAGAATCTGTCTAAGAATTTAGGTAGCACACTGTACGTTCGTGTATAGATAACATTAATAATTGACTCTGATAGGAAGTTAGAAATATATGATTTGGAATGATTCAGTTTTTGTTTTAAGTTGGAGTTGGAAGTTTGTCATATACATAAGGGTTACCAGTACTATGCAAAACATAGGTTTGAGGATTCGCTAAGTCGATACTCCAAACATATGGATAGTTGGTTTACTGAGAGAATCATGAGATGGATTCGATTGATATTTTGAACCTGTTGCTAATGGATTTAATTAGGGGAAATGTTGAGGTTAATAAATAATTGATTGTGGTTCCGTTGTTCACGAAATTTTGGGTGGATGAATGTTGTGGTGGATGATGATTTATTGAATTGAATCTTAGAATTTATTTAGAATACTGCTTTGATAAATTGTGGAGAGGACTTATATTTCAAGGAATTGGATTTAGGTTTTGTTTTACTAGTGGATGAAGTAATAATAAGTTATGTTGGTCGAATAGGAACAAGATGGTAAGAGCAACAAGATGGAATAGGGATCCAAGAAATGAAATGAGTAGTAGACTATAGGAAGTGTAGGATTGTCAGCTTCCATTTATGGAAAGGAGTAGGAAATTATAAGAACAGAGAAACCCGTGGTTAACGGTTCCCAAGAATTTAAATTGCTAAAGGTTTGAATGACTGAAGCCACCATATGTTGGAGGAAAGATTTTAAATCATACAAGTGTAGGAGGCTAGATTCGAATGATGGAAGGTGTGATTAGGTACACCAAGGTCTAAGAGCAAGTGGGAGTTTGGGCAAAATGTACGTGTGCTAAATTCTAGGCTATGGAATTCAAGAAGAATAATAGGAGGGTAATGAAGAACTGTAACATACCGACTTTTCATATCAAAATTTAATAAAGATAATAGGAAGGTAATTGGAGGTATTCGATTAATTGGGTAATTGTCGTTGTATTACCAGTGACGTATTCGTTAGATTATAATTATGAAAATTAATGTAATTAAAATAAATATTAATTCAATTAATTAAATTATAATGTATGTGATCAATTGGGGTTAATTAAATTAAATTATAACATAAGTGATTCATTGGGATTAATATTTATAAGTGGAGGTGTATTTTCGATTAACTGAACCGATTCTATTAAGGTACCAGTTCAACACTTCTCATTTCGTCTAGCGTTCGGCCATTTGACAAAATGAGAAAGGAGAATATTAAGGCTTAAATTGGATTATTGGGGATTTAAAATGGAATTAGTAAAATAGGATTAATTAAATTGAATAAAAGAATTAGGGGACAATAAACCAGTTCGCGTTGTGAACCGGTTCAGGGGGATTTTAATCGGCCCGTAGGCCATTATGTGTTGAAGACCAAAGAATGGTCTTCAGCCGTTCTTTGTGATGGAGAAGCCCGAGAGAGACGAAAGAGGCGAGCTGAGGGAGATTGAGCGAGAGGGGGATGCGAAGTTGGTGACGGCAAGCTCGAGCTCGGCTCAGGTTCGTTGCGGAGGGCGTGCGACGGGTGATGGCGAACAGAACTGTCTGCCCGGTTTGGTTGGGATTGTTGTCTGCTATGCATACAACCTTTCCAGCCTGGAATCAGCGTGGGGAACACATCGTACGAGATGGGCAGGGATTGTCTAGCTGGCAGAGTGTTGTCTGCTGGAAGTGTTGGTCTGCTGGAGAATTAAAGCTACGAGAAGGGAGGATGTGAGGAGAGTGTTCAGGTGATTTACAAGAAAGTGAAGGGCCGAGTGAGGAAGGAGGAGAAAGAGCTGGGAGTGCTCTCGAGAGTGGAATACAAAGATAGAGAGGGATGGCAACTCTGTGATGGACAGAGCGTGAGGTTGAGCCGTGGGCTTCCACGGTGGCTGGTGATTTTCCCTCTCAGATGGTTGTCATTTGAATTCTGTTCTTTTTGTTGTTAATTCCAGCATTATTGTTGCTGATAGTTTTGAAATGTTTTGAAATTTTTCTTAGTCTGGTGGCTGCTGTTACGGATTTTCTGCGTGATGCCGAGGAGAAACAAAGAGGAAAGGAGGCGATGGAGAAAGGGAAGAAGGCTGAGGAGGAGGGGTTGCTACCTCTCGGGTCTTCTCATCTTTTTTTTCAGGTGAGATGATCCTTCCCTAATTTTATGGAGTATGTATTGTTAAAGGGATGAAGATATGTAATGACAAATGTCATTCTCTATCACGGTTGATTTATGTGATGGAAGGTGGATTTCCCTGTTATTGATTGGTTGAGGTGCTGTGCTAAGTGTATTGGTTTATGGTTATGTTATTGTCAACTATAAGTGGTTAAATTATGATATGAGAACGAGTTTTGGTGCTAGTGGCTGGGGATAAGTTATAAACCTGTATGGTGTTGGTTGTTAAAAAAGCTGTTGTGTGATATTATGGAAAGCTTTATGCCTTGATAAGATTAGGAAATATTGATATTGGTATTGATTGTGAAGGTATTTGTGAAGGTGTTAAAAGAAGAGGAAGAAGGATAATGGCGAAATGCTAATGCACGTTAAACCTTGAGGTAAGGAAAATGTGTGCTTCTTGGCCAGTAGAGCCCTACACCACAAGTAGAGTGCGTGATTTTACATTATGTGTTATGTAGCGTATTGTACTTTTGTGATATTCCTTGATGGTTCTGTGAATTAAATGTTTTATCATGCGAAATGTTTTCCTTCATTATAGTATAGATTTATTAGCACTTCGTAGTTCTATGTTGACTGTCGATTGTTCTCTTTACTTGTGTTGCCTCTCTTTGAGTGACGGTTCTGCCATTATATATATGTGCTGCTGAAATTGCTGTAAATGCTTTCCTTGACTGCATATGAGTTTCGTAATTTCTAGCGATAAATGGTGATAATGCTGAAAACGTGAATGATCAATGGGTATGAATGGGAATGACAAGTCTGAAAATGAGCTAAGAGTTTTTATGATGTCGCTAAATGTTTATGATGTGATCATTTCTTTTGATTGTTCTGCCATTTAGCTAAATGTTCATCAATAATTGCTAAACCATTAAGCATGTTAAATATAATCTTTAGTAGTCGAAGCCTGTAAATCATTTGAATTGCCATTTATTTTCTAGCATGTTAATAAGTACTTAACTAGCATGTTTAATTAACTTGAGCATGTAATTGATTAGAGTAATTAAGAACATGTTAATTTACTCAATTGGAATAACTGATTAGACTTGAACTTGTTTAGTTTATTAATTTACTATCTAGTTGTTGAATAACCAGTTCAAGCATGTTTAACTAGTTGTGTAATGAATAATCAATCTTTGAGCATGTTTAGTAATTAGTATGTTGAATTAGTTGAGCATGTCTGTATGTTAATCAATTCAAGCATGTTTAATCAGTGACTAAACCTTGAGTATGTTAACCAATTTGTTGAGCATGTAATTAACTAGGTTAATAACTAGACTATTAAATATAGCATGTTTGACTAATTAAAATAAAAGTATGCTTAACCAACTAGAATAAAGATTTCTAATTTACAATCATGTTTCCGTTATTCGTTGCTTATAGCATGTTTCCATGTTTAGCCTAGCTTAGTTCTATGAGCATGTTTAGTTAAATGGTAATTTGTTGTATGTTACTTTATTGTCTCATTTTGTTCACTTGCTGCTTCAATTCGATATCATAATTGTTCCTTGTATCTATGTGTGCTTTCAATTATTGTTATTCATTATATGCGCAAGTTCAACTATAGTACTGTTACTTTAATATGCATTTCAATTTCCTTTAATGTACGTTATAATGCAGTATGCTTCATGTTAATAGAAACCAAGTATGGGGTACCCACTCGGGGTGGTACCCACATGCATGAGTGAGGAAAAATGCTAAGAAAAACGAATGTTTGGGATGGGCGGGATACGCCCATCACCGGAGAAACCCTGTCGGCGGGATACGCCGGAAGGGAAGAAACCCTGAAGGCGGGACACGACGGAAGAGGAAGAACCTTGAAGGCGGGATACGTTAGAAAGGGGACAAAAAAGAGAGTTGGAGGGCAGATGGGTAGCAGATCTAGTCTGCGGCTAGGCCAAGCCCCCTACCGTGACAAGAACGGGGACTTAGTCGGGAGTAAAGGGTTAGGTTCAATCAACTATTCCATCCCCTAAGGACCCTTCAATCTCCAGCTTGATGTACGAGTAAAGAACGAATGAAGAACGAACGTAATAAAGAGAATTGGTTTGGGTGGCACCATTCCAAGAAGAATTAAAGAGAGAGATATGCATAATTATTTTCCCCCATTTCCTTACTGGGCGAAAGCTCACGTCCTTACTTGTGGTTTAGGTACAACGACGAACAGATAATAAGTAGATGATAAACACATAATGATGTAGGGATGAATGATTTCACATGCACGAGACTCGGGGCTTGCCAGGCAAAGAAAAGAATGAGTAAACAATTGTAATCACATTAAATTATTGTATTGTACTCCATTGTTTAGATTTCCTTTTAAACGATTTAAATATGCTTCCGCCATGTTTTACGATGATTTTTTTTATAATGTTTCCACACATTTTATCAATTGGTTTTCATAACGAGTTTTAAAGAAAGTGTTAGTAGCGATCCGATTAGACACACTCTGATACGTTTTGTTTTAAAAAGAAAGAAATTTCAAATTTTATGCATTTCAACGGATTTACAAAAAATTGGGTCGTTACAGTTGGTATCAGAGTAGTGGTTTTAAAAACAATTTCGTGAACTGCTCTGATCATTTTTAAAAATAAGTCCATAGATTGCTTGCTTTGTTTTACTGTGTTTTAAAAGTGCTCTGGTACAAAATGATTTTTGTAAAAGTCAGACTAAGTAAAGTAGCCTGCCTGTCAACACGAGCCTTGACGTGGAAAATCCTTCACTGTTGTAAGTATACTTCCTAATACTTTATTAATGCACAATTCCTTATTCTAATTTGATTGATGATTGGCTAGGAGATAACTTGTAGGAACTAGTGGACTAGTGGACTAAGTAGCCTTGGCGATAAGTATTTTATTGTATTGGGTTTGTAAATTTGCGATTGTACCTTATATAATTTGGACTTTAGATTCTGGATTTGGATGTTATATTTTGGATTTGGATTTTTGGATTTTGGATTGAGATAACTGAATATTCTGGAACTGTTTGGGTTTTTCTACAGGATTTATAGCTTTGAGGGAGTATAAAAACAAGGGAGAGTCTGCCCAAATTTTGGAAAATAAGTAAGAAGAGAATCCCAAGCAAAGTTGAATTGACTAGATAACTAACCGAAATTGTTTAGGTAATGACAGAGTAGACCAACTAGATAGATGAACGTAGTTGTCTAGATTAGTTATGGGAGGAGAAGAACAATTAGGATTGAACTGAGTTCAATGAGCATGTTTAGTTAAATTGTAATTTGTCGTATGTTACTTTATTGTCTCATCTTGTTTACTCACTGCTTTAATTCGATATCATAATTGTTCCTTGTATCTATGTATGCTTTCAATTATTGTTATTCATTATATGCGCAAGTTCAATTATAGTACTTTTATTTCAATTTTCGTTAATGTACGTTATAATGCAGTATGCTTCATGTTAATAGAAACCAAGTATGGGGTACCCCTTCGAGGTGGTACCCACATGCATGAGTGAGGAAAAATACTAAGAAAAAGGAATGTTCGGGATGGGTGGGATACGCCCATCATCGGAGAAACCCGCCAGCGGGATACGCCGAAAGGGAAGAAACCTTGAAGGCAGGACACGCCGAAAGGGGAGGAACCTTGAAGGCGGGATACGCTGGAAAGGGGACAAAAAAGGAAGTTGGAGGGCGGATGGGTAGCAGATCTAGTCTGCGGCTAGGCAAAGCCCCCTACCTTGACGGGAATGGGGACTTAGTCGCGAGTAAAGGGTTAGGTTCGATCAACTATTCCATCCCCTAAGAACCCTCCAATCTCTAGCTCGATGTACGAGTAAAGAATGAGGAAGAACGAACATAATAAAGAGAATTGGTTTGGGTGGCCACCATTCCAAGAAGAATTAAAGAGAGAGATATGCATAATTATTTTTCCCCATTTCCTTACTGGGCGAAAGCTCACGTCCTTACTTGTGGTGTAAGTACAACGACGAACAGACAATAAGTAAATGATAAACATATAATCATGCAGGGATGAATGATTTCACACGCACGAGACTTGGGGCTTGCTAGGCAAAGAAAAGAATGAGTAAACGATTGTAATCACATTAAATTATTGTTTTGTACCCCATTGTTTAGATTTCATTTTAAACGATTTAAATACACTTCCTCCATGTTTTACGATGATTTATTTTATAATGCTTCCTCACATTTTATCAATTGGTTTTCATAACGAGTTTTAAAGAAAGAGTCAGTAGCGATCCGGTTAGACACACTCTGATACGTTTTGTTTTAAAAATAAAGAAATTTCAAAATTTACACATTTTAACGGATATACAAAAAATCGGGTCGTTACAAAATCAATTTGATTGATACCTTGCAGGATCGAAGCGATGTTTTAAGTGAAATGAAAGTGGTCATTCTGTCAACAATTGTCACATGGTGACTTAAGAAACAAGAAATGGTTGGCCCAACGGTATATTTTGTTGTGAATGATGCGAATGAAGGTGGAATTTTGTGAGTGAGGACAATTTTTTTGTAGATTAAGAATCTTAAAAATGCAATGAATTGGTTCACATTACAATGATTTGACCCAAATTATCGGATGAAAAAAAAAGAGCAAAGAAATTTGGACGAAGACTTTTCTTTTACGACACGTGAAGTTGACAATTTGATGATCTAGATGTGAGATAGTATTTTGCTAAGTCTTTGTGTTCTGCAAAAGTATAAGCCTTGTAATCTTTAGAAGTTTTTTGTGAGGATATGATACATGAAGTTCTTTTAGTCAGATATGTCATGACTGTTAACAATTATTTTGGTTGTTAAATCAAGAAAGTAATTACGCTGAGCAAATGTCGAGGACGAAATTTATATAAGGAGGGAGGAATGTAATACCCCAACTTTTTATATCAAAATTTAATAAGGATAAGTTGAAAAGTAATAGGGGGTGTTCGGATTATTTTTGATATTTATCGGGATATTACCAAAGACGTAATCAATATATTATAATTTAAGAAAAATTATTGGGATGATAATTATGGTTAAATAAAGTGGGATTAATTAGAATTAAAATGTAAGATAATTGATGAGGGAATTAAATAGAGAATTAAAAATTAAAGGATAAATGGAATAAAAATTAAAAGAGCAAAATTAAAAGGAAAAGAAGGAAGCAGATTTTAAGAAGGGGGAAAATAGGGTTTCTACATTTTGCCCCTTGTCCCCTTCAGCCGACAGATGATTCGCGAGGAGGCGACGCAATGACCGACGAGCTCCGCGAGGAGGTGAGCGATGAGCGATTCTGTCTTGGCATTTCCCCTACAACTCTGAGCAGAGGGGAGCAGTCCTTTTGGCCGAGAGCGAACTCATGACAGAAACGGGGAGAAGCTTCAAGGACAGGATCAATTCCAAGTAGGATTCAACGCTTCTTGGTTGGAAATAGCTGCGGGTGGTCGGGCATTGTCGAACCCGACAGTGAATCATTCGTCGGAGGTGTCCCTGCGACGGTGGCAGTTCCTACGGAGAGCATTTTGCAATTCTCTGGTTAAGGTACAAAGAAGAGGAGAGATTAATATTACGCGTTACGAATCGAGGTAAGTGATATGCATGTGTTTTGGTCTTCGGGCACTACATCGCAAGAATAGGATATGCATGTTTCGTTGTTTACAGTTTTTAAATGTATGTTTAATTGTTTACAGATTATTAGTAGATTATTGAGCATTTCTATAGTATTTAATAGCACGTACATATGTTTTTAGTTTTAAATATCTTGTTTTGTTGTTTATTGTTTTTACACTATGTCTACAGTTTTGTAGCATGTTCTGTGATTCGCAAAACGAATGTTTATTTACGCTTTCAAATGAATTGTTGTATACATTCACGAGCATCATGCATCATAGGACTTATGAAAGTGTGACATGCATTGCATGATAAAGAAAAAGATTAAAGGAACCAAGACCAAATGAATAAAGAAGTTGAAAGCCCAAAAGCGTTGGGGTGGGGCTAATCCTCCGGCGACGAGCCCAAAAGCCTAGGGGTGAGGATTGAGCTGTGAGCCAAAGTTGACTTTATACATTTGTTCTTGGGAAATGACTGTGGAAGGCCCAAAAGCCTTGGGGTGAGGCTAATCATTGGGCTACAGCCTCAAAGCCTTGGGGTGAAGATTGAGTTCCGGGCCGAAGCAGATAATATACGTTTGAGCGCACTAATCCTCGGGCGGCGACCCAAAAGCCTTGGGGTGAGGATTGACGTTCGAGCCAAAGTGGACAGATGTGTGGACTAATCCTCGAGCTATGGCCCAAAAGCCTTGGGGTGAGGATTGAGCTCCGAGCTAAAGCCGACAACTGTGTGGACTAATCCTCGGGCTACAGCCCAAAAGCCTTGGGGTGAGGATTGAGCTCCGAGCGAAAGTGAATAAGATACATTTGTGTTGACTAATCCTCGGGCTACTGCCCAAAAGCCTTGGGGTGAGGCTTGAGTTTTGAGACTAAGGAAGCGAAAAGAAAATCGAAACAGAAAGCTGAAAGATAAAGGAAAACAGAAAACAGAAACGCATATGGTTTTGAAAAGAGCATAGCATGTGTATTGTACAGTTTTTATTCCTATCACTTACTGGGCATTAGGCTCATAACTTACTATCTTGCAATGTAGGTATATGCTTGAAAATAGACGAACAATAAAAGGAGCAGTTGATGAAGGATTTGCAAGGCTGGATCTTGTGGCTGGTTGGGCTAAAAGAGTAAATGAAAATTATTTGTAAAAGATTTTGTAAATTAATTAATATTCTTTAATACTTTGTTTTAATTCCGTTGCATTTCATAAAAGAATTTATTATTTATATTTTCAAGAAAGGAATTATTCCGCTGCTAAAATGTTTTAAATGACTATTATTGGAAAATGATTGTAAGTAATGGATTTAACACTCAGTTTTGAAAAAAATGTCTTACTCTGATTTTACGAAAGAAAAGTTTTAAATTTTACGCATTTTAAAAAGGTAATAAAAATCGGGTCGTTACAGTTGAATTTTACACATTTTAAAAAGGTAATAAAAAATTGGGTCATTACACGATCCACGGTGGATTGACGATGATCCGCGGTGGCTTGATAAGAAGGATATTCGTTTCTTTCACCCAGTGCGATGACGAATCTTTGCACATCGATAATTCTCTCACTTTTCAACGGTTTTGAACAGTTGAAGACTTGGTTTCCATCATTTTTTTGCTATGCACAAGTAGGAGAGATCTGTTTTGTCATTCAGTGCATATAAGAGCAGATTTGGGCAGGAAAAAAATAAGATCGTTTACTCAAAAACTTTGGAAGGCCATAACTTTGTGCTTAGTCGACCAATTTGGACGATTTTTTTTTATTTTGTATAAAGTTTTGAGATCTACACACTAGCAAGATACCAAAGGCAGCTTGTCCCACTTTCGAGGCCTAAAAAAGTTTCTAAGTCCTCCAATTTCCCTTACACAATTCAAAATCGTGAAGTTTTGAACGTTTTCCTTCCCGAATCTGCTCTGATAAGCATCGAATGACAAAACAAATGTTTCCTACCTGTGCATCGCAAAAAGACGATGAAAAATGTGTTCTCAAATGTTCAAAACCAATGAACATTGAGAGAATTATCAATTTGCTAAGATTCACCGTCGCATTGGGTGAAAGAAAGGAATCTTCTTCTTATCAAGCCGTCGCAGATCATCGTCAATTTGCCGTGGTTCATCGTCAAGCAGCCATGGTTCGTCGTCAAGCCTCTGCAGTTTGTCTTCAAGCTGTTGTAGTTCATCCTCAAGCCGACGTGGACCAAAATCAAAGTGTTTAACGGCAAACATGACAACGATATTGGCAGTGACTTTTTCCTATATTTCAGTGGTTAATTTGTTGGTAAAAATAGTTTAGTAATTGATTTGTCATTTATCACAAAGTAGGATGGTTGGTTTGACATTTCCCTATTTTTAATAACAATCTTCCATTTTTTTTTTCAAATCAATGTGCCACATGCCGCCATATTAAATATTCATCTTTCAATACAATTCTTTATTTTTCAATCTAATGGCTTATTATTGTCAGTCTTATTAATTGTCATCTTTCAATCACACTTGTATGTATATTTAATCCAGTGGTCAATTATCATTCGTTATAATAAAAAGGGAAAATGACAAACAAACCATCATCCTTTACTATTAGTGACAAAATAATCATCATCCTTTTTTTGTTAACAACTTAACCACTGAACTATGGAAAAACGTCGCGGCAACCATCGCTGTTATGTTTACTGTCATGGTCCATCGATGACCTCGCAGTCACATTTCCTGGCAACATTATCTTCACAGTCATCTTCGCAATCACGTTTCCCAGCGACATTATTGGTGAACTTTTGATTCTGATTATGATTTTATCGACAGACATTGACGGTAACTGAGAAGATGCTGTCAGGAAGCTCTGGCATAGTTCGATCCACAATTTTCACGTTTTTAGTTTTCCTATCATCTTCTCATCATCGAAAGCAGTTTTCATTGCCGTCGTCGTCATCGTGTAGTATCTCAATTCTGCCTGGATCATCGTGTGTCGGTTTGCCTACATAAGAATCGATTGTATGCTCTGACGAATACCACGAAATAAGAAATCCTCAACGAACTAAGTTGAATGAATTATAGGGATATTCGTTTTATGTTCGAGGGGCAGTCTTCGTGATTATAGGCAGATTTAATGTTCAGAGAAGTCCGTAGAACATACAACAGACATCCATCGGCTAAAGATGGACGTCCGTTGCAGTCTGAACGACGTAGTCTTAAGTCAAGGGACGTCCATTGTGAGACTAGGGATGTCCGTCATCGCCATTTGGAAACTGACAAACTTTATCTTAGCCGTCCATTCTAATCGAGGGACGTCCGTTCTCGATCCAACAGCCATGAACCATCGTTCTAAAGGGCACGACGGATGTCCCCTGATAATTGATGTAACATTCAGAGAAGTCCGGCGAACATACAACAGATGTCCATCGGCCAAAGATGGACGTCCGTTGCAGCCTGAATGACGTAGTCTTAAGTCAAGGGACGTTCGTTGTGAGACTAGGGACGTTCGTCATAGCCATTTGAAAAATGACAAACTCCATCCTAGCTATCCATTCTGATCGAGGGACGTCTGTTCTCAAACCAACAGCCATGAACCATCGTTCCAACATGCATGACGGACGTTCCCTGATAATTGATGTCCTTCATCTGTCTACTGATTTATTGTTCCTCGGTTCTTGGCTGACGAATTTTGACAGAAATCTCCCATTGCTGTTGCCTTGGACGTCTTCGTTCAACGGTCCTTGGCCGATGAATATTGATGGATGTCGCCTGTTTTTGCTGCCTTGGACATCTCCGTTCGTTGTCATCAAGCCTCCACAGTTCATCGTCATCAAGCCTCCGTGGTTTGTCGTTATCAAGCCTCTGCAGTTCATCGTCAAGCTGCCATAGTTCGCCGTCATTAATGGTAAACGTAACAACGATGGTTGCAGCGACGTTTTCTCATAGGTCAGTGGTTAAATTGTTAGCAAAAAAGGATGATGGTTGTTTTGTCACTAACAGTAAAGGATAGTTGTTTTGTTATTTCTTCCTCATAAAAAAAAATCCTATAAATAATACTATTGCCTTTAAATAATTCATGTCGTCAAATCTCTTAGGAATTCCAAAATCCAAGGCGGTTATCCAATTGTCTGTTATGTAATTCCAAATAATTATTCTGCAAAATTTGTGAAATTTCTTGTCTAATATATGCAGTTATATATTCGTAACAAACCTCAAAATACTTTCCTTGCACTATGAAGAACATGATATCTTATCTCCAGCAGACATGCATTTCACATCTTTAACAACATTAAATGTTAGTTATAAAAAGAAATTTATGTTTCACCATAAATATTAGTTAACATATATGTATATTTTTTAAACTTCAACATAAAATTTTGTTACGTCATAAAATGAAGGAAAATTAACAAATCAACCAGTGTATTTTGTGATCAATGACAAGTCACATACTAAAGTATTTTTTCTAACAACTTAACCACTGAACTATGAGAAATAGATGTCTTAAGAATCACTGTCATATTTTCCGTTAAACATTTAAATTTTGTTATGTGGTGGAACGCTACATGTTTCTCTACAAAACGTCACCACTAAAATTATAGGTTTTTGTACTAACGTTCAACTGGGGAACATTAAAGTTTCCGTCACAGAACGTCTGTACTAATTAAAATTTATCCTTGACTATCGTTGTAACGACTTGGTTTTTCGTAAATCCTTTAAAATGCGTGAAAATTTGAACTTTTGTAAAACCGTTGAACTTGCTTTTAAAACGGATCAGAGCCCAACACTAAACCGGACCACTACTAAGCTTTCGTTAAACTTGTATTGAAATTCAAATACGTTAAGTGTGGAAGCTTTATAAAAATCATTCATTTAAAATATGGCAGAAGCGTAAATAATTTAATAAAATAAACTAAACAATTGAATACAATTTAATAAACTTAAATTAATTACAACCGTTCCTTATTTTACTCTTTTATGTCTGGCCAGCCCCAAGTCTCGCAAGTGCAAATCCTTCATCCCTGCTTTATTATGTGTTGTCCATTATCTGTTCATCGTTTTCGCATGCAATACCTACACCACAAGTAAACTGTAAGCCCAAAGTCTTAGTAAGTAAAAGGGTTTAATGCAACATGATATGCCTCTCTTTTGCCCTTTTGGAATGGGGGCCACACAAACTAATCCTTTCATTACGTCATTCATTCGTTAATTACTTTTCATTACTTCATTCGTTCTTTACTCGTACTTCGAGCTGGAGATTAGAGGTCCCATAGGGGATGGTATAGTCTTGGTCGGCTTCTAACATCCTGTGGGTAGCTAGTCCCATTCCCGACTAGGGAGGGGCTAGTCTAGCTACTAGGCTAGATTCGAACTACCCATCCGCCCCCAAACTCCCTTTTTCTTCTTTTTCTCATCATTTTCGTCATTTTCTTTGTTTATCCTCACTCATGCATGTGCGAGTACCCCCACCAAGGTGACACTCTCTATTAGTTTCTATTAACATGATGCATGACCATACATTCTCAAACCTAACATGATGCATGTTGCAGTTCACATTACTCATATAAAGAAGTAAACGACAATCGTATTGAAATTAAAGCAACTATAATTGAAAGCGCATATAAAAAAAAAAGTAAAGCATATAATGGTAGACAGCAACCACAGTTGAATAGTGCACACTTAATGGAACACCTAATAAAGTAAAACATATGAAGGAACAATTATGGAATTAATTAAACAGCGAGGCATGCTTGGATATGGAGATCACAATAATAAAGGAAATATAATAGGATTAACAAGTGACGTGCATCAGGAAGCATAATTTAGTTAATATACGCAAGAGTTTATTTCATGCTTTTATCTTAGTTCACTAATCATGCTTAGGTTTAGTAGAAAATAGCATGCTAAGGACAAGTAATTATAAACAAAGTTATAAGCAATACCAAGAAGACAATCACAAAGGTAATGTAAAAACATCCATTTACGTAGTCAATGAAATTCTCAATTTTGTTTCTACTTAGTTCATTCTTCTTTTAGCTCTTTTATCATTCTTCTCAATTAGTAAAGTAAATCATGGTAAAGAAACTTGCAGTAAAAGACACTACGAATGTATTAAAGGAAATTGCAGTAAACGAGTAGTATACTGAATATTCACAAGGACGGATTAACATGTTAATCTAGTTAGTTAATTAAACATCTCATTAATCAACACACTAATATTAATCTAGTTGGTGATCTTGGTTCATTACATGCTCAAGAAAGATACCATTAATCCCTAATTAATTTACATACTCAAGAAATAATTATGAATAAACATGCTTTTATTATAATTCATTAAACATGTTTTTTTTATAGTTTAATGGATTTAAACATGCATAACTAGTTAATTAAACATGCTCAGGTTGGTTATAGTTAATTACTAAATTAAACATGGCATAACTTAGTTGGTTGATTAACATGCTTACAATTAACATACCTAGTTAATTACGCTAGTCAATTTAATTAGCATGCTCAAGGAATTATTACTCTAGTTAATTAACATGTTCAACTAATCAATTAACATGCTCAGCTAGATATTCGATTAACATATTCGGGGATTAGCTACTAATTAAGCAACTAGTTAAACATGCTCGAATTAGTTATTTAATGTCTAGGTAATTAATTAGATTATCTAGCATGCTCAAGTCTAGTTAAGTACCTTCATTATTGATCCGATTGCTTTTGTAGGTGAGTGAACATACTCAAGAACTAATTACACTTACCTAAGCATACTTAGTTAATTAAACATTAGTTCACATGCTGAGCTTAATCTAATTGTTTACATGCTTAGATTACTAAGTTAGATAACGTGCTCGATTGATTAACCTACTCAGGATTCTAGTGAATTACCAATTAAACATGCTCATTATCACAAGTATTAACGCTAAGTTATGAAAGTAAGACAAACAAATGGCAACATAACAATGATGAAATAAATAACAGCTTGTAATTAATAACTAAATAGAAGTTAAACTATAAAGAACAATTCATAAAGATGTCTTCGCACTTAACTCATTTATCTCGTTCATTTTCTAAGCATCACTCGTTCATCAATTGTCTATCACTCGTTCATCAATTATTTCAGCCTTGATGACAGAACTAACAATAAGGAAATTCACAGAGTAAATCAACAACAAAGGAAAAAAGTTAACAACCAAGGAAATGCTATAGAGTATCAACAGTAGCAAAATCCACCAAGGAATTATCAACAAAGAGTCAACTAATAGTAAGCATTATAGGGAACTAACATAAAACTCACGCACACCTACTTGTGCGTAGGGTCACCACTGGTCAAGACGTACCCAATTCCTTACCTCGAAATGTTTATGCATAGTGCACCAAGTTTCTATTCTTATCCTCTTTTCCACACCTTCATAATTCAATAACATCATATCATTAATCACTTCTCATCGAATTCTACACACTTTAACACTTAACAAATTCCAACATTCACAATTTAGCTACCGAATATAGCCTCCCATCTTAGCCTTCAAAGTAATGGAATGATTAACCCACAAAACTCCATTTCAATAATCCATCAATCTTAACACGTTCACCATTGCTATTCTTCAAAGTCCAACCATGCAGGATTTAGCGACAACAACAGGGGGCACATTCCTTTATCTAAATTAGAAAGGCAGTAAATAGATCAATAGTGTACAAAAGTAACAATTCACCAACTTAGCACAATCACCAACAGAGGGCTATTTTTATGCCTCAATCAAAATCCTAACACCACAGGGTTAATGAACACAACATTAGAAATCACACTAATCCCATCATAATAGCTCTCAGACAAATCCCAAATCAGAGGCATAAATCATATGCACACCATATGTATATACCAGCTGAACACAACAGAGAGCCATTCCACCAACAGAACAACAGAATATCCCAATATTTTCCATAATGAAATTTGCAAAAGTCACTCACCAGGAGAACCTGAGAGCAGGAAACAGTTTCTTAACCTTCAAGAGGTCATTTCCTCCAGAGCTTCATCCCTCTCGTAGAAGCTCACCCGAGAGACTCCTCTCTCTGCCAGCCTCCTCCTCTTTATCGTAGCTACAACCTCCAGACAACAAACACTCTGCCATTCCAGAAGGCAAAGTGTTGCACTCTGCATGCCCGACAGTCCCTGCCCGACTCCATTTAGCTTTTCAGAGGCTGCCCCATTACGTGGAGTATGATTCATAGCTGGAAGGGATGTGGGGGTTGTCAGCCAATCAACTACCACCCAGCAGGAACCGTCAATGGATTGGTTTGGACTGAACCGCAAACCAGATCACCAACCCATCGCGAACCGAATACCCAGCCCCTGCCTCCTCGACGCCATCGTCAGAGTCCTTCCCTGCAACACCCTCTAGCCAACACCCGATCAACAGAATGCAAAGGAGGAGGAAAACCTGATTGAACGTACCTCAAATCATTGTCGAAACTCTCCTTGGATGAAGCTCTGATTCGTCCAGCGCCGTTCACTGGACGTCGCCACCTGAACTCGAGCCCGAGCTCTCCGCCTATCGTCGCGCACTCCATCGTCCGTCACTCCCTATTTGCTTGCAGTCTCCATCTCTCTCACTTGTCTTTGCTCTCCCCCTCACCCTCTTCTTTCTCTGTTCTTCATCGTAGAAAATGGCCAAATAAAAAATCCCCCTATCCTCTTTTATTTTCCAGCCAAAAATATAGATAGCATGAACCAGTTTGGTTGAACCAGTTCAGCTCTCCCTCATAACAATCAACCCCTTTTTAAATTCTAATTCTATTTCAAATCCCTCCTTTTATAAATTTCTCCCATAAATCTAATCCCTCATTTCCTTTTTAAATTCCTAATTTCATTTTATTCATTTATAATACTATAATTATCAAATATACGAATAGTATATTAATTGACCCAATTTTCAATTCCTGACTTATTCCAAATATCGATTATCAATTATTACGGGTCCAATTTAACTTTCCCAATTCCATTTCCTAAATTAATTTTCCATTGAATAAATCCTTGATTATTATCCAAATATGCCCCATAAATTATAATCTTACGAATACGTCATTGGTAATACCCCAATAATTATTCAAATATCATTATATTCCAAATTACTTTATAATTATCTTTAATAAATTCCGATATAAAAAGTCGGGGTATTACAGTCGTTCCTCCATGCAGAACGTCATACTTTCCGATGCGAAATGACAACTTTCTGTCATGGAAAGACATCATTCTTGGGCGGAATGTCATGTATCATTCTGCTTTTTGTTGCCTTAGTATATATATGTCACGACCCGGGCAGGCTGGACAGAAATGCTGAGCCAAATGATCCGGTCCTCATAGAAGACCCGATTGCCTAGCCCAAGGCTTGTTAAAATTTGCAAAAGACTTGTATAAAATTTCCAGTAGTAGCCTGCTTGTGTTGGGCTACGTTCCATATAGAGATTGCAAGAGTAAATAATGCAGAATTATAAAATTACATGATCTAAATTAAATTGTGCATACAAACCAAAGTCCATAATTTTGATATCCAAAATACCATACATTTTATCTAATATTATGCTTACCAGGAAATCATGATACAATTAAGAAACGAATAGGAGATGGAAGTACGGTCTTCAACTTGACTCCACAAGTCTAGCTACTCTTCTCTTTACCTGAAGTGGAGGGGTCGTTAGGGTGAGTGGCTATGTAATGCCCCACGTTATTTAAAACCTTTTCTTATTTTGGTCACAGAAAAAGTTTTCTTTCATTTATTTAAAATGTGTACTAAGAAAGTAGATCAGAGTAATTATGCGGAATTCGATAATAAATTCATAACATGATTTTAATTTTTTTAATAAAATTTCATCGTTTTACAAAATATTTACTGTAATAAAAAAAATAACAATTACTGTTCAAAATAACTGATTTTACTTTCCACGAGCCATAACCCTTAGGTCAAACCCAACTGATAACCCAATAGCTTATCCTGTAATGTCTCATCCTCCATTGGCATATCATAGGTCTCATAACAATCACATACATCACGGGATAAAATAATTAGTCTAACGCTTAGCAAGAAATAGAATAAAATGCAATGTTCATGCTCATGCATGCTTATGCAGTCTGTCTCAGAAAAGGACCTATCTTTTATGTCATTTCGTTACCAGAGAGAAATGATACATATTATGATCATGTGGCTTAACTGTCACTCCGATGAGGAGATACATCCATCAGGGGTGTCACCACATACCATCACCAATCTCTTTTTGTTTCAAGCGTTTGGGATTTCTAGTACAAGAGAAGAGGATACATCTTATGATTCATATGGCTTAACCGTCACTTCGCTCCCTACGTGAGAGGAGATACATCCATTTGGGGTGTCACCACCAATGAACCGTTACCGAATCTCCCGAAACCTCACATGCTTATTTACGTTTATTATGCATGTTATGCATATGTCAACATTTTCATAAGCCCTAATCACGTTGCATGTATGTCATGCCATTATCAGTCCACAACAATATATAGAATATTCAAAATGGAAGCATGATATTAAAGCAACGATATAACAGTTCATGCTCAAGCTAAAACGATCCATTTCTATCCTTAGCATTTTACCGACATTTATAAGGAACAATGAAGAAGACTATTAAATTACACTAAGCATTTGTTAACAGAGGGCAATTAACAGAGGACAATTAATTACCAAGGAGCATTTCATATTTCAATTTCATAGAGAACAATTGACATGATAATTAATAAGGAGCAACTTAAGCTTATCACTAACAGAGGAGAGCAAACAATAAGTCTAATATATTAAAGGTTATTGTTCGAATAACCTATACACTTAGTAGTAGAGTCAGTTCACAAAACAAGGAAATAACTACATTAGCAAGGTAACCTCTGATGCAGAATTCAAAAAGGGCAGCATACTAGTACTTTCTTTTTGTCATTTTCAATTTCTTTTTGGCAGATTGCCATTGCATAACAAAATTAATAGAATACTTCTTATATTTCTCATCAACCAAAGTCTCACTTCCAGCACTAATAATACACAGAGCATTATTCAACCCAAGGTAGCAACCCAACAATAACATATATATGCTTCAAAGTAATTCCTCATTGTCTAACACATCACAGTTACCAAAAAATCACAAAACATTTTCCATATTATCCATCACACTATAATTAACAGAGACTAACTAAACCAAGAATATCTCAATACTTCACAGAAAATGAACAAATTCATGCGTGGTCCTATATCTCAAACTAACAACAATAAGCAGTACCAAATCATCCAACAATCAGAAGAACAATTCTTCATAATGTTAACCGAAGCAATATTTAAACAACCATAGAGTCTTGAGCAAATCAAATTGTAATTTCACAACAAGAAAAAAAAAAACAGTGTTCAAATAGATAGAGAAAATTCCACGATGTAGGGCCTCCTCTAGCCAACTACATCTCATTTCTTACCTCTCTAAGATTCTTATTGCAGAACTCCTAGGTAGCCGCTTCCCCGTACACCACCCACACACAGGAAGAAACACAGCAACCACTCTTCTGCTTCCCGAAAATGGAAACCCAAATAACCCAAGTGCAACCCACTTCATTAGTAGCCATTCTTTTTGTGACGCCCCGCGTCAAATTTCACGTTCTTTCTTAATTATCTTCTAAAATATATTCTTTACTTTCTTCTACTTAACATGTAAAATTTCGCACATTAAAATTTACTATAAAAATTTGAAAATATAAAAGAAAATCAGAGTATACCGAAGGTACTTTTTAAAACTTTAAGTAAGTTTAAAGTTTAAAATGAAAACATACAAGAAACATACAAAATCAAGTTTAGGCAATCTTTACCCCTTTATTAAACTCATGCAATATAAAACTAAATTTTTATCATGTTCTTACGCCATCCTATTCAGGTCGTGATTCATCCGGATACACTGCAGACTCCACGGAAAATGCATCCTCTTCCACTCCAAGTATTATCAATTCATTAACTACACCACAAGTAATACATAAGTCTAAAAAACTTAGTAAGGAAAGGGGGAAAATGCATATGCAATGCCTCTCTTTAGTTCACTTGGAATGGGTCCGCCCCAAGTAAATCTTTCATTACATTCGTTTCATTTATTCATTCATAACTCGTAATTCGAGCTGGAAGTTGAAGGAACACGTGTGTGATGGAATAGTCTGATTGGCTTCTAACCCTATGTGGGCTAGATCCGAACTACCCATCTGCCCCCAAACTTCACATCATTCATCATTCATCATTCATCATTCCTCATCGTTCATTCTTTTCATTTTCCTCACTCATGCATGCGAGTACCATACCGAATAACACTCCTTATTGGTTTCTATTAGCATGATGCATGAGACATACTATGAAAATAAAACAACTACAATGAAGAACGAATATAATTAAATGAAATAAATTAAAACAACGAATTGTTATCATGGCATTTATAGCGAACAACTACAATTAAAAACATACGAGGGAGGTAATACTAGTAACAATTTAAAATAACCAATTATGCTTGATTTTCCTAACTTGCACCAAGGAAATAATTATAAAGGACCGAATCCTAGTACTCAATAATATAGAATTATCTAACTCATTAATTATGTTTTCAACAATAATTGAACATATGAGATTATAATTCAATGAAACATGTATGTAATAGTGAATTAAACATACTGAGTACTAAACTACTTAACGGGCGTGCTCAACAATTGAGAATTTTACTAGATGAATATCAACTTAATGATCGAATTGCATGGTATATAAATAACGAATTTGTACGACATCAAATATAGGCAGCATGCTTTATTATGTAGAGTGTAGAAAGATGAGTTACAAGTGAATTATTAACTCAATATGCTGGAAGTATATTCAGAATTTTAGCTATCTTAAACATACTAATTAAACCATTTATGGAACTCTATTTAACGAATGACGGTTAAAGACATGTTCGTTAATTGATATGACAAGTAACATGTTAGATAATTTGACGCTAAGAAATAAGATATCTATATCTCCTAACCAAAACCTAGAGTTAATCAACATTTATAATTCAAGTTTACCATCTTACGAGTAATATGCAAGAAAACAACCAGAGTTATTATTGTGAAAATCAACAACTATTCATGCGTATCATCCTTTTCTAACAGCTTTACCTCATCCATTTTAGTCATTGATTTGTATTGCAACAATTCAATATAAGTTCTTCATCATCCCCAAAACTTTAATATGCAGTAGAGTATGATCTAAAAGAAAGTTGAAATGTGTAGAACAGAGTCAATAAAAAGAAAAATTTTAAATTCTTTCATGCTCATTGATTCATCGATTTATATTATGGTTCTTAACACTAATCCTTCACCTGCCAAACATTCATCACATTATCGATTTTCATCTAAATAAGCTTTTACAAGAAATAAAATTATTGGAAAGTAAGAATAGAATTTCACACGTACAACAAGGAATTTCTACAGGAGCTTATCAATCAATGAATTCAAAATTGACCTCTAAATTGACACACTCACACTCGCAACTTGTGGGTAGGGATTTGACGGCCAAGACTCTACCCATTCCTTACCTAGGTTGAAGAAAACTAACAGGGACAACACTCCAAAGCTCACCACCGAAATTCCTAGCTTCGACCTTCATTTACAATTCACACTTCACGACTTCTAGTCACAGCCCTTCACGATTTCCCTTTGTCTCTCACACACACACACACTCTCTCTCTCTCTCTATTTTTTTCGCTGAAATGAAAGGCTGAATTAAAATGAAGGAAATCGGAGTTTAATAGGTGAAATGATACCCGTAGATATTTATGTGCACCAATTAGAGGGAAGAGACATGCTGAAATGGGGGAAATGTGAATCGTGGACCGAGATTCACCTCTTCTCGGGTCACCTTGTGGCTGAAGTCTCAATTTTTATCCCTAAAAATCCACTATTTAAATTTTAAATCTCGTAGAACTAGGGACTTTCGGATGCGATTTTTGCAGTCAAAATGACACTGTGCAGCCATAATTGAAGTTGAGGACAAGAAAATGCGTTCTGAACCTCTTTCAAATTCGTCCAAAATCGATATTCGGATGCCAAACTTCGTCAACACCTGGCATCCACACCTTGTCCAAAAGTGTCCAGATTTTGTACAGATTCAATTCGGACACCACCCCATCTCGTTCGCACTTCGTCCAAATGTGCCCAGAATTCGAACAGATTCAAATCGGACGCGTCTTCACCTTGTCCGCATTCGTCCGCACTCGTATGTAGAAGACAGGGTTAGCTTCAGGACGTGAGGACTCATCCTAACCTTCATCCCCAAGTGGTTTATGCTGATGCGGATGTCGAAGTCTCATCCTCATGCGTCTGCAGTCGTCCGAAGTGACCTTGGATAGTTTTTCTCCAATTTTCCTTAGCTTAAATTTTTATCTCGTAATATAATCCACAGTTAATATGCCATAAAATAACACGTATTGGCTCAAAATGAATTACGTTAAATATTCCAAATTGATTACATCACAAGAACGAAAAAAAAAATGATAACGGATGTTACACTTTTATAGCCGAGGAGAAGACTTCTCAGGGAAGTGATGGTTGAGGGATAGTCACCCATATCAAAGGAGGAGGTCCTATTGAAGCCAGCCACACGGAAAGTTTCATATCTCATCGGGAAAGGAGGAAGAAAGCATTGGGAGAAACAAATAAATGGTTGTGACATAAACAATTTTTTTGTTACAACTGGACTTTTCATTCGAGGAAGTCGACCGAACCATCAACCCCACCATCGACCAATTCCTCCAATTTTGCCTTTGTCCTATATTTTGGTCAAGCTTCTTGACCATTCCATCAACCGATGTGTAATATCCCGAATTTTTACATCGGAATTTAAAAATATTAAATTGGAAAATAATTGGAGATATTCGAAATTGTCGAATAAGTTATTGGGATATTACTAATGACATAATTACTCGGTATGGAATGAACCGGTTTTGGTCGACTTAATTAAAGATTTAATTGCAATTATATGAAGGATTTAAGTTAAAGAAATTGGTTAAATTAATGGAATTGGGTAATTTACCCTAATGGCCTTCGGCCATTTGAAATAGAGAGAGAGAGAGAGAGAGAGAGAGAGAGAGAGAGAGAGAGAGAGAG